>CAMZMU010000104.1:8331446-9053685 GCA_947311845.1 Poa pratensis | reverse complement strand
AAGCCCTGGGTCGATTCGCCAGGGCTAGCTTTGGGAAGGCAAGAATTCCTATGGCGCTGAAGAGAGATGGCGCCGACCTGAACGTAGGCGCCACCCTTGGAGACAAGTTGGCTGTTGCAGGTGTAAGAGGCCAGCCACAGATCGATGTTGGGGGCTATGCCAAGGTAAATCCTCGCAAGCACGTGAAAATTGCTCACCTGGAGCATCGAGTGGGCCCGATGTCGTGAAGACGGAGCCTAGGCGTTTCAGCAAATTGCGGAAAAGGGAGAACCTGGCGGCGTGAATCCACGCTCCACGTGCTCCACGAACTCACCAGCTCGTTGGGCTTGGGGCGCGGCTCGATTTCATCGCCCGGTGCCCGCCAGACGCCGTCCCCCTTCGGCGGCAAGAAGCCAGCCTCGGCCAGATCCGCAAGAGTTTCCCTCTGTTACCAGGATCCTTCCCAGTTGCAGGAGATCTGGCGCCTATTGTCAGATGGCTTCGCCTTGGGCGCCATTGGGAGGGGGAGATTGAATTGGGAACTAGGCTCGGGTCGAGGAAAAGACGTTGGTGATCGAGTAACGGCGCCACACAACCTTCAGAAGTGATTTCTTGCTCCTACTGGTCGATTAAACCTTGGTTTCATACTGAGGGAAACTGCTGCTACACTGCTTCATACCTTCCTCTTGGGGTCTCCCAGCGAACGTGGATCCACGCAATCAAGCTCATTTTTCTGGCGCCGTTGCCGGGAGCAAGAGGATTTCTGCAAGGGGAGTTTCACGCTTCCAATCTCTTTACTTTGTTATTGTCTTGCTTAGTTTTATTTTTATTTAGTCTTGTTTGCTTTATTTATCAAAACACCAAAAAATTAGTTACTTTTATTTTCAAGTTGTTATCTTTCTGTTTTGTTTTTATTTTGCTAAAATGAGTACCCCTGAAATTGAAGTTCGGTCCTTTAAGCAACAACGTGGAGAAAGTTTAAAAGATGCTTGGTATAGGATCAGTGATGCTCACCGTAGATGTGCTAAAAAAATATTCTACCATGATCCTTCTTAGGAATTTTTTTTGGCATCACCAATTGGTATAGGTATGTTTTGGACACTTTAACAGGAGGAAACTTCCTAGGTACCCCTGCTTTAGAAGCTAGTTACATCATTGAAGTCTAGTTGGGACACCCACCGTTAATGAATTTAAAATTGAAATTTCTCTTGAGGATGTCATGAAAAAACTAGAATCTATAGAGAAAAGCCTTCCAAGTATATATAGATCAATGAGATAAAAAGCTCCATGATAGTACTAGTAAACTTGGTGAATCTTTTGGGAAAAATTAACAGAAGGGTTTGCTGTTTTAGAAACTAGTGCTATCCATGATAATCAAAATTCTAGAATTGGAGAATTAGAGGAGGTTATTGATAGTTTGAGTTCTACTTTTTCCTCACTTAAAACTAAAAAGCAAGAGCATCAATTAGATAAGAGGAAGAAATTCATATATGTGCCCAAAGGCTAAACCGAAACCAACTTTTGTTGATTTGTTTGAAACTGAGAAAGAATTTCGTGATTAGTAAATGAATCTTGCAATGGTTTGTTTAAATTTTCTTCTCAAGAATTCCTAAACTTAAAAATACAAGCTGTATCTTTAATGAAGCTTTTGATGATGTTGATGCTTCATCACTTGGAAACACTTGATTCTTACTTTCTGCGCCTAGCTGAAAGGCGTTAAAGAAAAGCGCTTATGGGAGACAACCCATTATTTTATTTCTGCAATTTTTCTTTTTTTGAGTCAAGGAGTTGTTTACTTCTGTAACAATTCCTTTGTATCTTTATTTTATCGCATTGTTGTGCCAAGTATTGCCTCTAATAGGAAGATGATGCTAGATTTGGATTTCTGCGCAGGAACAGATTTCTGCTGTTCACCGTTTTAATTCTGTAAAATCACAGAAAAATTATTTAAATCTGCAATTTTTGTGCGTGATCCTCAGATATGTACGCATCTTTCGTTAGTTTAAAGTTTTTCGATCTGAGCAACGTAAGTGCCTCGAAAAAATTCGTCTTTGCGGACTGTTCTGTTTAGACAGATTCTGTCTTTATTATTTTTCATTCTCTCTTTTACTAGTGTTGAGTGGAATTCTTTTTTAGGGTGAAGAGCTTCACATAACATCAGTGGCAGTAGCTAATGTTAAAAGTAACGGTCATGTTTGTGTCCTTATAGAACATGTGAGTTTTTGATTGTGCACTAACCCTCTAATGAGAATTACTTTGAGTTTGGTGTGGCGGAAGTTTTCAAGGGTCAAGAGAGAAGGATGATATAATGTGATCAAGAAGAGTGAAGAGCTTAAGCTTGGGGATGCTCCCATGGATCACCCCAGCATATTTCAAGAAGACTCAAGCGTCTAAGCTTGGGGATGCCCAAGGCATCCCCTTCTTCATCAGCAACTTATCAGGTCATCTCTAGTGAAACTATATTTTAATTCTTTCACATCATATGTGCTTTACTTGGAGCGTCTGTGTGCTTTTATTTTCAGTATTTTATTTTTCTTATGGTCAACTTGATTGGACCCCAGCATTCTTGATTGGGAGAGAGACACGCTCCGCTTTTTCATATGAATACTCCTATTCTTCACTTATACTTGTTGAGTATTCTTATCTAGCTATTGCTATGCTTTTAGCTCCTGTTTTGCATGCATCTCTTATTCAGAGCTGTTAGTTCTTTTAAAGAAAGTACTCTCTTGCTTCACTTATAATTGTTTGGAGAGTTTATGTTGAAATAAATTGATTGGTGTTTGGTTGGAACAGAAAATGTTGCATGTGGTAGATGGTATAATGGAAAAAGCTTACATATTCTTGTAGATCATGTATTGGATAATTTGATACTTGTCAATTGTTTTGAGTTATCAAGTAGTTCATGTTTAAGCTTTTGTATCATGTAGTTAAAACCTATTAATGAAGAACTACCGTAAAGCTCGTTGAAATTTGGTTTGCATGATTGGTATCTCTAAGGTCTAGATATTTTCTAGTAAAAGGGTTTGGTTAACAAGGAAGACAGTGTAGAGTCTTATAATGCTTGCAATATGTTTTCATATAAGCTTGCTGTGTCGGTTGATATCCTGTGTTTGCTTCAAATAACCTTGCTAGCCTAAACTCTGTACTGAGAGGGAATGCTTCTCGTGCATCCAAAACCTTGAGCCAAAATCCATGCCATCTGTGTCCACCATAACTACCTATATGTGGTATTTCCTTGCCATTCCAAGTAAATTTTTCATGTGCTACCTTTAAACTATTCAAAATTATTACTCCTATTTTGTGTCAATGTTTACCAAGCTCATGAGGACGGGGTGGATGTCTTTATGTCAACTGTCAAACAGACTTTACCACCGGACTAGCGGCATATACATCCGCTTATCCATTAATTTTGCAAAAAGAGCTGGCAAATGGGGTGCCCAGTCCCAATTAATTACAACTTTAACCGCTTAATTCTCTTCACATTTTTGCCCTGATTTATCAGTCAAGCAATGACAAACAGTGAAATATCTGCATGTGTAAACAAAAGAGAAAGAGGGATGATCTGCCTTGCTGGTAGAAATAACGTCCTTCATGGGAGCCGCTCTTAAAAGTCTGGTTGGCAGGGGTCATATTGTACTTTCCATTTTCTGATTCGTTGACAATTAACAAACACCTCTCAAAACTTATTTTTACTCTCTATATGATTTCAAAAACTTAAAAAGCTCTAGCACATGATTTAATCCCTGCTTCCCTCTGCGAAGGGCCTTTCTTTTACTTTTATGTTGAGTCAGTTTTCCTACTTCTTTCTATCTTAGAAGCAAACACTAGTGTCAACTTTGGTGCAACAATTTTTATATGCTCGTATATTGCACTTATTATATGCTTTGTGTTGACAAATATCCATGAGATATATATGTTGAAAGTTGAAAGCAATTGCTGAAACTTAAATCTTCCTTTGTGTTGGTTAAATACCTTTTACTTAGAATCTATTGCTTTATGAGTTAACTCTTATGCAAAACTCTTTGATGCTTGTCTCGAAAGTACTATTCATGAAAAGTTTTTGCTTATATGATTCAGTTGTTTGCTCATTATCTACTTGCTAGCAAACTATAGACCATTGACCTGGATCACTTCATTCATAACATGTGCTTTACAATATATTTGATCAAGATTATGATTGTAGCATGTCACCTCAGAAATTATTTTGTTTTTATCGTTTTACCTACTCGAGGACGAGTAGAACTAAGCTTGGGGATGCTTGATACGTCTCAAACGTATCTATAATTTCTGATGTTCCATGTTGATATTATACCAATTGTTACATGTTTTATATACACTTCATAGCATTTTTATGCATTTTCTGGGACTAACCTATTAACAAGATGCCACAGTGCCAGTTCCTGTTTTCTGCTGTTTTTGTATTCCAGAAAAGCTAGTCTGGAAATATTCTCGGAATTGGACGAAACTTGGACAGAACCTCCTATTTTTCCAACACGAAGACGGAGTCCAGAGGAGAGACGGAGGAGGGCCACGTGGCAGCCCACACCATGGGGCCGCGCGGGCCCCCCTGCCGCGCCGTGGGGTGGTGTGGGGCCCACGTGGCTCCGCAGCCGCCGCCCTTTCGCCTATTTATTCTTCCCGACGGAAAACCCTAAAACCCGAGCCATTATCCACGAAAAGTTCCAGAGACGCCGCCGCCGTCAACCCTAGCTCGGGAGGGTTCAGAAGCTCTTCCCGGCACCCTGCCGGAGAGGGGAATCATCACCGGAGGGCTCTACATCACCATGCCTGCCTCCGGAGTGATGCGTGAGTAGTTCATCCTTGGACTACGGGTCCATGGCAGTAGCTAGATGGTTGTCTCTCCACTTTATGCTATCATGTTTAGATCTTGTGAGCTGCCTATCATGATCAAGATCATCTTATTGTAATACTACATGTTGTGTTTGTTTGGATCCGATGTCTTGCATGTTTTTCGTTACTAGTAGATGCTTTGGCCAAGTAGTTACTTGTAACTCCAAGAGTGAGTATTTATGCTAGATAGTGGGTTCATGCCTCCGGTAATCTGGGAGAATGACAATAACTTCTAAGATTGTGGATGTGCTGTTGCCACTAGGGATAAAATAACCGATGCTTAGCTTAAGGGTACGCCGTTAGGTCTAATGCATTTGTTTACATTACGCACATTTCTTAATGCAATTATCCGTTGCTTGCAACTTAATACCAACGGGGAACTCGGTATGACAACCTGGCGGTAGATTATTCGTCATAGACGCTGTTGGATAACGGTCTATGTATTTTGTCGTAATGCCCACATGAATATCATAGTAATCATCATGTCATGTATATGCATTGTCATGCGCTCAATATTTTGTCAATTGCCCAGCTGTAATTTGTTCACCGAGCATGTTAGTTATCTTTTATGGAGAGACACCACTAGTGAACTGTGGACCCTGATCCATTCTTTTACACTGATAATACAACCAACTGCAAACACTGTTCCTTTTCATTCTCTGCAATTTACTACTGTTTTCCACACCATACGTTTAATCCTTTGTTTTCAGCAAGCCGGTGAGATTGACAACCTCACTGTTTCGTTGGGGCAAAGTAGTTTGATTGTGTTGTGTGCAGATTCCACGTTGGTGATCGAGTAACGGCGCCACCAACAACCTTCAGAGGTGATTTCTTGCTCCTACTGGTCGATTGAACCTTGGTTTCATACTGAGGGAAACTGCTGCTACACTGCTTCATACCTTCCTCTTGGGGTCTCCCAGCGAACGTGTGATCCACGCAATCACCGAGCTCCTCTCGATATCGCCTGTGAATATTGAGCTTCAATATCGTGAACATCTGAACAGGTGAAATTGGGGTATTCGGGCCTGGGAAGTTCCGAATATCCAATATCAAGGCCCAATGCGAACATCCGAACGGAGCATTAGGGATTTTATTTGCTGGCTAATTGAATCTAATATATGGAATTGGAAAATTTGAAATTAGATGTAATCTTTTTTTTTTGCGGAAAGACCAAGTGATATTAATCCAGTACCCTTACAGAACAGTCCTCGAAAGATAATAAAAATACAAACAAGTCCTTCAGGATAACGAAGACGACGGCGTCGAAGAAGACGTGCCGCTGGCGCGCCGCCGCCGCTCCTCCTCTGCAACCTTGGATCGGACGGAGTCCCATGGCGGACAGGAAGTCAACGAACCTCGAACCCGAAGGGCCTCCACCTTGCATCGTCGCCATCGCCTTCGAACTGGATCTCATCACCTGCATCTTCCAAACCTTCAACAACCGGAGCCGCCGCCCTCGACTCCGGCACGGGAACTAGGCGCACGACAACTCCACCGAATTGCGAGCACCGGGAAGGAGGCAGAGAAGCGGTCGGCTCTGCAGAACCCCACCACCGGAGAAGATCCCCGCCGCCACAAACCACCAGACCGACTGCGCCTTCCTCTCCACGGCGCCGCCGGCGAGCCACCCACTCCATCCTAGCTATGTACAGACGAGATCCGAGGTTTCCCCACCCTCTCGCCGGCGGAGCGGCCGGCGGAGGGGGCGAAACCGGCGAACCACCGCCGGTGAACTGGATCGAACGGGGAAGGGGGAAAAATGCGTCTCCTACTGTAGCGGGGGAGAGAGCCGAGCCAAGGTTCTCAACTAGTGACTAGAAATTAGATATAATCGAATCTAAAGAACCGATATGATCTTTGATCTAAATCGAGTGCCGCGCCCCCAAGGAGAAGAGATTGATCTCCTCGGGGGCGGCGCGCTGCGGAAGTGTTTTAGAATCCTAAAGATCGGCGTCGTGAGACTAACCGTTCTGATACCATGTGAAAAGTGTAGGAACCCTAATATTTGTTGTTCAATTGATCTGACCCTCGTGGGGGTATATAAGGAGTACAAGACTTGGAGGCAAGTTGCCTATGACTTGAAATACAAGATGATCTTCATAATCCTAGTCTACCTCTAGTCGTACCATATACATATTCTAACAAGTGATTGTAGATGTCCAATCCAAGAGGACTCTGATTGCTTTTTATTTAAAGTTGATCATGAGATATGTTGTTGTCAATACTCTGATGATGAAACCTAAAACAGAACATCTAACTTTGAAGACTCTGATGTTTGATCGGCCACTATTTTCTCGACGAGAACCACATCAATGTCCAGGTACATAATTTCAATCTTTCTAATTCAAATTGTTCATATTTTGCATATCAACTTATTATCGTGTATAATTTATTGAAGCATAGTATCGAGTAAATCTGATGGTGATTGGTTATTATGCATATCTGGTCATGAATTGTTTATAATTGAGAATATTGTGAACTTGCGGTGGTGACTGGGTGTTTGAATAAATGTTGTCAACCTGATTCATAATGCTGCATTATATTGTGACGCAAATGGTGTTAATTTGTTGGTTTTGGACCATATGTGTTCTTGAAATGGCTATGAACTATAAATGTGTTGCATTTGAATGAACTTGTGTATGTATGGATTTTTTTACCAATATTTATTTTTATGTTGCGATGTGCCAGGGACCAGGTGATCCACAACCCAAACATGCCAAGTTAAACAACTGTTACGTATATCTGAACACAAACAATTTTCTTCAATCACCTGTTTTACACTGTGGGCACATTCGCAACGGACAAATGGGGACATTTATTTTCCTCAAGAAAAAATTGCACATAACACCAACAATTGAGAATTTGGTTTTGCACAAAACCACAACCACAAACCTTTTTTTTTTTTTTGCATAAACACCATACTTTGGGTAATTAGTTGCTCAAAACGCATAACATGTCATTAGCCTCTTTGACCATTGGTGTAAGCACTTGGGCCCACTTGGGGTATGGACTTTGCCTTATAATCACCTGTCGTGGCCCATCACAACGGCGTATGTGCATTGTTCCCTTGTTAAAGGTGTCGGTGTTGGAGAATCTTTTTCCCAGCCCGGGTGTTGCCATTAGGTGGTGGTTGTTTCTTCCTGTTGCGAGTCTTTGAGCGTTTTGGTGAGTTTTTTGTGTGTGTGCATCTCTGATGGCTCGACCTCTCTAAACATCATGTTACTGCAGAGTCTGGCTAGGTAACTTTTTAATATTAATATATTCCTAATCAGGTATGGGTATAAATCCAACCCCTTGATTGAGGAGAGCGCCGTGAGATGTTTGTAGCATCGCCGGCTAGGCGTGTCGATACCACACATAGTTAGTATGATTTTGGTGGAATGTTGCTGTGCCCTCGGCGGTTAAGGTTGCAATCGATCCCGTCGTTGTTTCTTCTTTCATATACTCTCTCCGTTTTTTAATATAAAATGTTTTAGCATCTGTCTACATGTATATGTACACATATGTACCTAGACACATTTTAGTATACATGTTCACTCCTTTTTGCATGCATGTAGACAACATGTATAACACCTAAAACATCTTATATTAAAAAAGGAGTGAGTATAGTCGAGCAGTCTTGTTAAAAAAAATAGTCGACCAGCTGTCCACTTCTCATCTGCACTGCTCTCAGCTGTTCGCTAGCAAAACCTCTGTAACTTCATCATCCATTGGTTTTTTTTATACCAGAGGGGATCCACTTTTTGCGGTGAGGCGTTCTAGCGCGCGATGCGTGTTCCCGACGGCGCGGGCCGCGGCGCCGGCTGACCCTAGCGCCGGGGGAGCTCTCGCTGGCGAGTTTGCCCTCCACTCCGGCGGCGCGGGGCTCCCGTTTTTCTATCCTCGACGAGGAGGTGGTTAGCGATGAGATGGGGGTGAGCTCGGAGATGGACGGCCGGGTCGCGACGGAGGCGGCGGAGAAGGTTCTGGACGATGAGTGGGCTGTGACGCGTGAAGTCATCCGGCGGCCTGCCAAGACCGACGACGAGATTGCGTCGGAGTTCTGGGAGAAAGTCGGATACCCGACGTCGGCGTCTCGTTTCTGGGAGCGTTCTTCCTCCGCTTCGCCTCTAGGTAAGGTTGTTTCTGAATGCAGGTCGTCGGAGAATCGCCGGTGGTTGAAACCGAGGTGATGTCGCCGTTGTCTACCTCGGCGGGGACAAAAGGAGCGCCGCAAGCAAGGGCGCTGCGGCGGCCGCCGCTTCGGATGGGTTGGCGTGGTCCCCTGCCCCGACCCCGGATCACGCCTGCCCCGTTCTTAGGGAGTTCTTCCCCGTGGAGATGCAAGGGCAAGCAAGCTCGCCGTCGGCGAGGGGTCTGGAGAAGGAGGCGGCGGATGGTGCGGATCTTCCGCGCTCCGAATCACCTTGGGCACATCTCAGCGTTTGGTTCGCTGGCTTGTGGAGAGAGGATCGAGGCGCGGCCGCCGTCCCTACCGTGACGAGTCTGTGCTCCACCCCGCCTCCGGCCGCTATGACTCGAACTGCGAAGCTCCGCGGTCTCCCTCGTACGCCGAGGTCGCGGCTGCGGCGCCTCGGATGGCTGCGCTGGCGGGCCGTGAGGGGCCTCCGCGATGGGCACCAGAGGCTTCGACGGGGTCTCAAGGTCGGGGCGTGGGCGGTTCCTTCGGCAGCTCGGCGGGACCTCCGACGTTCGCGCCGAGACAGCAGCCGACGGCGGTTCTCTCACTGCCGCGTGGGCCCAGGGTGGATGCCGATCAGAACCGGGGATCACCTTGGGCACATCTCAGCCATTGGTACGCTGGCTTGTGGAGAGAGGATCGTGGCGCTAGGGCGTCTCCCTCGCGTCTGATCGAGAACAACCACCGTCGCGCGCCTCCGCCTCCGACCACCGCCGTCCTTGTCGCGACGAGTCCGTGCTCCACTCCGCCTCCGGCCGCCGCGACTCGAACTGTGGAAGCTCCACGGTCTCCCTCGTACGATCCTATTCCAGTTTCGGGAGGGGGACAGGTGCAAGGGGCACAGATGGCAGCTGCTGAGGGGCGTCGCGGTGACACCTTTTAACCCAAATCCTCAAACTCCTAGAGCCAAGCTACTGGTACAACAATGGAGGGAGGCTACTGGTAATTCTGTGGTCGCTGCGGATCGGTCCGATGATTCACGGGCAGGCAGTGGTGAGCATCAGCAGGTACAAGTGCTAGCCTCGCCAAGGCAGCAGACTGTGCCAGGCGGTGGGCTGAGGCCTTCCGTCCTGCCGGACTTGGGCTTGGCCGCGAGGGAGCTCGTGACGCGGCCGGCTGAGCAAGTTGGGCCGGAGCTGGGGGAGGACTCTACTTCATCCTTGTCCTCACCCATCGTCGCGACGACTTCTCCTTCGTCGACGGCACCTTGCACAGTGGTCGAGAGGGCTGCTTCATCACCTTCGCCCTCTCCCATTGTGCCCACGCCAGCGGGGGGACGTTCGCTTCCTATGGTGACCCTAGGCGTAGCGCACGTCACCTCGCTGGGAAGGATGGAGCATCAGCGACGGATGAGGACTCGTTGGCGAAGGCGATACGTCGCAAAGCCGAGTCGTTTTCCACTCCTGCTGCTGGTACGTCACTCACTTCGAAGTCATTTTTGTCCTTTCCTACGTCTACTTTAGCTGCTAAGTTGTCAGCGGTAGGCGTCAGTTTAGGGAGAAGTGATAACGAGGTGGTGCTTTCGGCTAACGTTCTGAAACATGTAGAGTATGATCGCCGTAGGGTGTCTCCTAGTGTTTCGAGTTGGCCGGTATCTCTTCTGTAGATGATGATGATGCGCATGCCACAATAGATGGACAGCTTCTATCACATCTTGTAGGAGAGGTAACCGAGGTGGATATGGACGAGGCTGAGCTGGGATCTTTTGATGACTGTATGCTACCGGCCGGAGATCCAAATCCGCCAAAAATAAAAAGAACAAAGCTTCGCGTAAAAGCGCGAAAAAGTCAAAATCCCCAACTGTTTCCCGATGAATGGCATTTTCGAAAATAGCAGAGGTCTAGGCGACTTGGCTAAACATTTGAATATTGCGCATCATGTGAGAGATTATAAGTTGGATTTTTTGGCTATATCTGAGACGGGTAGACGGGATTTTCCAAGCACTCTACTAGACCGACTTTCAGGCGGTGTGGAGTTTGATTGGCATTCCTGTCCCCCTCGAGGTAGATCGGGTGGCATGCTACTTGGCATCAAAACGGAAACCATGGAGTTGTTGGGTCATTCGGATGGTGAATTTCACATTAAATTTCAAATTCGAAACAAGTCCGACAACTTTACATGGAGCTAGTTGCTGTGTACGGTGCTGCCCAAGAAGAATATAAGGCTGCTTTTCTTAGAGAGTTGGTTAATCTAGCTAAAGATGACCCAAATCCTATTATTATAGGAGGGGATTTTAATATGCTGAGGTACCGACACGAGAAAAGTAGGGGTAGATTTGATACTCATTGGCCTACTTGTTCAACGCTGTCATTGATAGCTTGTCCTTAAGAGAGGTTCATATGACGGGGAGACAATTCACTTGGGCTAATAGTCTCCCCGAGCCGACGTACGAGAAGCTGGATCGGGTTCTGATGGACTCCCGCTGGGAGGATAAATATCCATTAGTAACGGTTCGTGCGCTTGAACGTATAGAGGCGTTTTCGGATCATGCCCCCATACTCCTATCTACTGGAACGTTGACATCGCCCGGGAAGCACCAATTCAAATTCGAATTAGGTTGGCTGTTACGGGATGGTTTCGATGATTTGGTCAAAAGGATATGGTCTCAACCGGTTGTGGGTGATAGCGCTATCCAGCGGTGGAATAATAAGATGCGCAATTTGCGTAAATTCCTTCGTGGGTGGGCAAGACACACAACTGGTATGCTTAAAAAAGAAAAGGAGCGCCTGTGTTCCATTATTGATGAGCTTGATCAACTAGCAGAAGTACGCCCCTTATCAGCTAATGAGAGTGACCTAAAACGGCACTCGAATGAGCAGGTGGGTCGTATGTTGCGGGAAGAAGAGCTCAAATGGTACCAAAGATCTAAAGCTCAATTCATTCTACAAGGGGACTCGAATACAAAGTACTTTCATAATGTTGCTAATGGCAGACATAGAAAGAAATGTATTCTCTCTTACAGGATGAGGGCTTGATCGAAGGACAGGATCAGCTCAAGGAATATATCACAAACTACTATAAAGGTTTGTTTGGGGCTCCCGAGGAAGGGAACTTTACTCTAGATGAGTCCCGAACAGATGATATTACCCAAGTTACTCCTGAGGAAAACAACTTTCTTACTGCACCTTTCTCTATGGAGGAGGTAAGTAAGGCGGTTTTTCAAATGGAGCATAATAAGGCACCAGGACCAGATGGTTTTCCGGCTGAGTTTTACCAGCATTTTTGGGAAACCATCAAGTCTGATTTGCTTGAGTTATTTGGCTGCTTACATGCCGGACAACTTGAGCTATTTCGCTTAATTTTGGGGAGATCGTTTTGTTGCCTAAGATTCAGAATGCCGAAAGGATACAACAGTATCGGCCAATATGCCTTCTGAATGTTAGCTTCAAAATCTTTACAAAAGTAGCGACCATCAGGTTAAATTCAGTGGCAGATCATGTGGTAAAACCTACCCAAACAGCTTTTATGCAAGGGAGGAATATCCTAGACGGTGTTGTGGTTTTACACGAGACCGTACATGAGATGCACACGAAAAAACTTGATGGGGTGATATTTAAAATCGACTTTGAAAAAGCGTATGATAAAGTCAAATGGCCGTTCTTGCTACAGACTCTGAGAATGAAAGGGTTCTCAGAGGAGTGGTGTGCTTGGATCCTAATTTTGTTACTGGAGGTAGCGTGGCGATAAAAGTCAATGATGACGTTGGTCGCTACTTCCAAACAAAAAAAGGATTAAGGCAAGGTGATCCTCTATCGCCTATACTATTTAATATAGTGGCGGATATGTTGACGATCATGATTGAACGAGCTAAGACGGATGGCCAAATTGAAGGAGTAGTTCCACATCTTGTTGATGGGGTTTATCTATTCTTCAATATGCAGACGATACAATCCTCTTTATGGAACATGACCTAGATAAAGCCGCGAATCTGAAATTGATACTATCAGCATTCGAGCAATTATCGGGATTGAAAATTAATTTCCATAAGAGTGAATTGTTTTGCTTCGGTGAGGCTCAAGAAGCAGCTGCTCAATATGCCGATATTTTTGGCTGCGAGCAGGGTCAATTTCCAATTATGTACCTTGGAATACCAATACATTTTCGGAAACTGACTAATGCGGAATGGAGACACGTCGAAGAACGTCTACAAGCTAGGCTATCTAGTTGGAAAGGAAAATTGCTATCTCTTGGTGGAAGATTGGTTCTCATTAATTCGGTACTAACAAACATGGTACTGTATATGATTTCCTTCTTCCAAATACCTAGAGGAATCTTGCATAAATTGGATTATTACCGATCAAGATTCTTTTGGCAAGGAGATGGTGAGAAGAAGAAGTACAGACTGGCTAAATGGAATGTTGTTTGTCGCCCTAAAGATCAGGGAGGGCTTGGTATTCATGACCTTGATGTCAAGAACTCAGCCCTCCTAGGTAAATGGCTTTTTAAGCTGCTTACTGAAGATGGGATATGGCAAACACTCCTTAAGAGAAAATACATTGGCACAAAGGCGGTATCACAGGTATATTGGAAACCTGGTGATTCCCACTTTTGGGCTGGACTGATGGCGACAAAGAAACATTTCTTTCGCTTCGGGGTATTTAATATTAAGGATGGCTCGGAGATTAGATTCTGGGAGGACAAATGGTTAGACAACACCACCCTCCGGGATCGATATCCAGCCCTATACAATATTGTTCGTCATAAGGGAGATACCATTGCCACTGTAATGCAATGCTCTCCTCCGAATGTGACGTTCAGGCGAGACTTGTTTGGACCGAGACTAGCGTCTTGGAACTCCCTGGTGGCACGGTTGAGCTCAGTTCAACTCACACAGGGGCCCGATGAGTTTCGTTGGAATCTATGTGCGAATGGTAAATTCTCTGTGGATTCCATGTATAGGGCGTTAGTACATTCCGATGTGCCAGTTGATGATAATAAAAAAATATGGCAAATGAAGATACCACTTAAGATTAAAGTTTTTACGTGGTATCTTCGTAGGGTGTCATTCTAACAAAGGATAACCTTGTTAAACGAAATTGGCATGGAAGTACGAAGTGTATGTTTTGTCCACATGATGAGACAATAAAACACTTATTCTTCGAGTGTAGTTTCGCTCGTTCTATATGGTCAGCCATCCAAATAGCGTCTAACTTATATCCACCCAAGTCTGTTGCCAATGTTTTTGGCAACTGGCTACATGGGATAGATAAAAAGCTTAGAACGGTTATTAGGGTGGGAGCGATTGCTGTTATATGGTCGCTTTGGCTTAGTAGAAATGACAAGGTTTTCAATGATAAAGATGTTTCTCATATGCAGGTACTCTACCGTTGCACAAATATTCTCCGTATGTGGTCCACCTTACAACGTGTGGGACATCGAGACCTCTTTACGGAGGCGTGTGCACGTCTGGAAGAGGTGGCGAGGGACATTTTTCTCACATGGATGGCCGCTTGATCGCCGGATTGGACCTCCATAGGCCGTCGAGATTGTCCATGACATAGGCGTTTTACATTATTCTTGCTGATTGTAATTCGTCTATTGCTGCACAACTTTTTTACTTTCTCCGTTGGATTGCGGCTGTGTGCATTTTTTATGCAGAGGCCGGGTGTAATACTTAAACTTTTGAGTAATAAAGCCCTTTATCTAAAAAAATTGGTTCTTTTTTTTTTGATACAAGAGGCTGCGTGATCATACAGGAAAAAGAAAACACGAAGGCACACACGCACACGCTAGAACCTGCCCTGGAGCCTGCCACCAAACTGCTCGCCGTCGACCAACACCAACACCGCCAGAGTGAAACTGGAGCAGAGGAAGACGAAGCCGCCGCACACCCAAAGCTGCACGAAGCTCCATAGCAGCAAAGCTGCGTTGAAGACCGCAGTAGCCATCCGGCCCGAAGACCGGAATCTGTCTCCAATGAACGAGCATCAACGGGGAAACCTCCCCGAGCCAGCGCCAGCTTGTCGACGCCGCAAGACGACGACACCACCCAACCTCCACCAACCCAGCCGAAGAAACGACAGCGCCAAGGAGCCCGAGCGCCAACCTCCAAAGCCTTGAAGATCTCCTGAACAGCCGACGGAGCACGCCTTGACCAGACCTCCACCCCACGCCCCCACGGCCGACCGGAGGAAGATGAAGCAAGGCGAAGTTGAAGCAGAGCACGGCGTCAGAGGCACTCCTCCCCTCGCCACCATAGCCGGCCAGAGAAGCCTGACCACCGCACCAATATCCGCCGGAGAACACCGAGATCCAAGACGAAAACGAACTCCTGTACAGGCGTAGGAAGCTGCCGGCGCCGCGCACCAGCTCTCCACCGCACCACCCCAGCACCCCCAGAGCATGGCCAGGAGCAAACATCCCCTGACGAAGACGGGGTCGAGGGACCAAAAAGCCCTCCGGTGGCCTTCACCTCCGCCACGAAGACCACCATCAGGGCACGCAACACCGGGAGCCCGTCGACTTCGCCCAAACGAGCGCCGCCGAGGAGGGGATCGAGCTCCAGGACCTTTATTCCAGGGAGACGCCACCGCCACCACCTCGCCAGCGCCGCCCAGAACCACTACCCTACTATCTACAGGCCTCAGGCACGGATCCGGGGTCTCCCCACTCTCCCACCGCCAGAATGGCGGCCGGAGAGGCAGGAGACCGACGGATCGGCCGTCGGCGGAGCGGTGGAGGTGGAGAAACGCCCTTTCGCCTCGCTCCCGAACAGTAACAGAGGAGGGGAAAAGTTCGGTCTACCCGCAGGAGTGTGCTGCACCGTTCATCCATTGGTTCTCGCTGGTCCAGTCATGGTGGCCTTGTCGCCCGAGCTGCCCGAATCATTCATGGCCGGCCGTGGCCACAGGCCGATCGAGGGGCCACACGTACGGCCGGGACACTGTATTGTAGTATGGGCTCGAGCTAGCAAGTCAGGATTAAAGGTGACAGAGCGGCAATTTTGACATATTTAATCCTTTTTCGAACTTATTGCACAAAATGAACCAAAATCAGAAACAATTCACGACCTAACCCCTCTGGGGCGCTATGCAGGATTGCACAACGCCCTGGTAAAAGACGTCATGGTCCAGGCCACGTGGATGCACTAGGTCCCGCATTTTTTTGCACGACGGCATGGCCCAAGGCGCCATGCGATTAGCTGCACGCGCGACGTGATTATTTGGTACATCGATCGATTGCTAGTTCAAGCTGACGACATGATTGTTCTGGTCCTTCGATCTACCAGCCAAGGCGCCATGCAATTAGAGCCGACCGTGCCGGGTTGTGTCGCTTCGTGCCTCTCCTTCATCTGGGTATGTGTGCGTGGCCGGCAAGTACAAGTACACCAAGCTTCACAGTACGTCTCGATCAATTTTTAAGCCAATTGGCTAAGCAGGTTGTAGCCCATATAGGGAGTGCATGCATGTATATTTGGGCTAGCTAATTTAATCCCACGCTTAGTTAATTAAGCATTCGGCTATTAATCCGTATATAAATATATTGTACTCCCTCCGTTTTATAATATAAGATGTTTTACCTTTTGTTTACATTCACATGTACACAAATTTATCTAGACACATTTTAGTTCATTTTAATTTATATGTTAACTCATTTTAGTATGCATCCAAACAATATGTGTAACACCTAAAACATGTTATACTAAGACATCCTCGGGTGCCTCACACAACGGCAACCCCCAAGCGAGACTTGGCAGCGACGACAACGATGATGGCGGCTTCGGCTTCAGCGGCGGCGCCAACGACGGCAAGGCAGGGCCCAGCGACAACGTCAAGGAGGAGAACTACGACGTGTTCGACCGCTTCTAGTAGATTTCGATTTAGTTAGTCTAATTTTTTTTCAAATATTGTAAAATTTCTTAAAAATTTGAATGAAATGCTGTTTATTTTTTAATTTAAATTTCGTTCAAATATTGCATGCGTCTATCTTTATCTGGGTGGACATAATTCATGAGCGACACCGTAAATGGAGCAAAGCGGTCGGACACACAAACCACCACTATGGATGGACACAATTTATGAGCGACACCGATTAATTCAACTATGTTACATCGGGAAGTATGTAGTGTATAACCAGGTACGTATGTACATGCCAATTGACTGTTCCTATTCTGTATAGCTAGCTAGCTAGTTTGGCTGGTAGATCAAAGGACCACAACAATCACGTCCTGCATGCAGCTTGAACTAGCAATCGATTGGTCTACCGGAAAATCACATCGTCCATCCAAAAATCGCATGGCGCCTTGGGCCATGGCGTCGTGCAACATAGCACGGCGCCCCAACCCGGGCGTCGTGCAAAAAATGTGGGACCCGGTGCATCCACGTGGCCTTGACCATGGTGTCTTTGACTAGGGCGTTGTGCAGTCCAGTATGGCGCCCTGGGGCGGGCGCCGTGAAAAAGGGTTAGATCGTGAATTGTTTCTGATTTAGGTTCATTTTGTGCAATGAGTTTGAAAAAGGGTCAAATATGTCAAAATTGTGGACTGAGCCACGGGCATATGTCCATCGAGCTAGCCAATACACAGCTGGTTAAGTTGGCCTGATCGCCGGCATTATTGTGAGCAGTCGAGCTTTGCTAATAACGTGATAGCATCGGGGCCATCCTCGTAGTCGTACCCTAAAGCCTCCAGCATCGTCGCGTGCCTGCCTGCATACCCGTCAGATCAGACGTGATTAGATCAGATCCGCCAGTTATCTGATGCATTTTTTTTGCGAAATACTCCCTCCGTTTCAAATTAGATGACTTCCATTTGCCCACATGTGGATGTATTTGGACAAATGTAAGTCATCTAATTTAAAACGGATGGAGTATTATTTGACAGTTATCTGACGTGACAACTTATCATAAATCGAGTGCAATAACGAATGATTATCTACCGCGAGAAGCAATGCTACAACTACTGCATGGTATATATAACTGATGGCCCTGGTTCATTATTTTTCACATCCTGATACAGTTTAATATTCCTCTGTTCATGAATATATCATTCAGTTTATTCGCTTACCATTTCCTGATAAATACAGATAGTGAGGACTGAAGTTCCACCTCCAGGAGATGATGAAGCAAAGAGATGAAAAAGATGAGTCGATACTGGCGAAATGTTATAATCATTGTTGTAAATTGCAATCATGTAATAATTTGATCTTGTCTATGAATTTGATGGATTGTCATTCATTGGATGTGAAACATGTAATCTTTTGATCGTGCAATCCTTTATTTATTCTTGCAATCTGTAATATGTTGATCTTGTCAAAATAGTTTTTCTATGCACTAGAGTTGAAACATGTGGATTGCCTGAGTTTTGGGTCGGCCACATGTCCCCAACGGGACAGTGAAGCCACAAATTTCTAAAGAAATGGGCCGGCGCGCCAAACAAGGCTAGGTCCGGGCCAGCCCATTCCCATCTGAGTTTATGGTATTTCATCTTCATGCATGAAGATCCAAACATGCCCACCGAAGTTTGAAGTGAAGCTATCACCTTCCCCGATTAATACACTAGAAAAAAGGTGTTCATATTTTAGTTTACACTTGAACAAATTATGTGAGGCAACTATGTTGAAATAACTTAACTTCGGGAGGTCATGGATCACATCCCTAATACAGTCACAAGTCACAACCACCGGCAAAACAACATTTGTCCTTAGTATGTATGATTATTGTTGAAAGCTAGAGAGTGTGAGTGACGTGGGCCTACCCTTCGGGTGCCCCACCATGAAGATACCTGGTGCACGTGTAGACTAAGGCCCAACCAGAGGCCTGCCAACAGACCTCAACTAAAGGCCCACGGAGGCGGCCCAAGACGACGAAGTGCGCCCCAACGCAGGCGAACCTTATGTCGGTAGAGACCTACCATACCTATAAACCTAATCGGATGCGAACTCCCGAGACCCATCCTCCTATATAAGGGTTGAGAGGGCCGCCGATCTAGGTCACGCATTACTCTAGCCACAAAAACCTAGCGAGATCGCATCTCGCCGGGACACCATTGTAGCTCTATTGTATACCTTGACATCAATAACCAGACAAGCAGAAAGTAGGGTGTTACCCTCCGCGGGCCTGAACCTGGGTAAACTCCTTGCTTGTTAGCCGACGGATCTACCAGCGCTACCAACTCTCTCCCCCTCTAACGAAACACTAGGTGACCTAACCATGGGATTTGATGTGATCACACCACGTCAATTGGCGCCGTCTGTGGGAAAGACTAGCGTTGGACCTACGGATTTGGCGGCTTCATCTTCATCAACTACCGGCGACTCGCCGGCAATCAAGAAACCGATATACTTCGGCTCCTTTGAATTCAACCCGCACTCGCCGGCTTCTCGCCCGTGTTCGCGGACCTCCACTCAGGTGCGGATCTGGTTTTCGGTAACATGCATTTTCATGTTAATCAGTGGAGAGCGCTCAACATGACGAACCCACTTCAACTCGCGACGATCGCATCTCCATCGACTCCGGCGATCGCGCTCGCATCTCCATCGACTGCGTCTTCACCGACCGTGACGCCGGCCGTCTCAACAACCGCAACTGCGGTAGGCGCACCTTCATCGACTACATCCTCATCGATCTCTCTTTCGTCGACTGCGTCTCCATCAACAGCGAAATCCGTGCCTTCATCGGCTGCGGGAGTCGCGTTTTTATCGACTGAAGCACCAAGCTCGGCATCGACACCCTTCGACTCGTCAAGCGAGGTCGAAACGGACTTCGAGTCCGCCTATTGCGACGGCTGTGACGTGCATCGCACTCCGGCCAACTACTACCTCAACTCCAACGCCGTCTCCATCAACAACTGCAGCAGTGATGGCGAAATTCAAATTTCGCACGCCAGACCCTTCCAGGTGTGCATGGTACTCCCCGGTGACGGAAATACCGGGACGGCGGCTCCCGAAGCATACGCGAGTGGAGCTGCTCGCGGCAACGGCAATGGGGTGGCATACCCAGTCACAGTCACCATGCCAGATGGGAAAATCACGATCATCATCTCAGAGGAGATGGCGGCTAATGCGACAAAAGCTGTCCGAGAATGCACCATGATGCCGGCGGACTCATCCCGCGAAGAGCTGATGGCGCACCAGTACCTCCTGTGGTAGGAGACCTTAAGGCTGGATAAGATTCGGGCAGTGCTCGAGGAGCGCAAGAAGCAAGCTAGCATATCAAGTGCTCGGAGGGCCGGGCTGTCCACCCAATCTTCAGGGCGGACCGTGCCACCCTGCCACTGGTCCCGAGTACTCCACATGCCGGAGCACGAAAGAGCGGAGATAACCCGCAGCTTAGAATCCTCGTTCATGACGCACGATGACGACGGGATACCCATCCCCAAAACAACTTATGGAGCCTTACTCTCGGTGGCCACGTACCTGATGGCAACTCAACCTCCTGAGGATGACCCCAAGGCAGCATTGCATCGCCAGCAGATCAAGTCGCTGTCCATGGCAGGAGCAGCACTCATACCTGGCGCTCCCGAAGCAACCGAAGGCACATCGGGTGGCGGCAACAGGTCACCCCGACGACAGCAGAGCCCGCGGCAGGAGCCGCGCGCCAACACCACACGTGACCACAACTGCGACGACCACACCCGCGACGACCGCAACCATCGCGACCACGACCACGACAACCGTGGCAACCGCAACCGCGTCGACCGCGACGCTCGCAACCGGAGTAACCGCGACCGCACCACCCGTGACCAGGAGGGTCACGACGCGCAAAACCGCGGTGACCAGTACAACCTCGCGAAAGGCGAGGACGCGCGCAACGTCATCACGCAGCGCACAGTTAATAGAAACCGCTCCGCGCGGGCTACCCGTGAAGCCAATGGCGAAGACGCCTACTCAGAAGGGGAATTCGAGCCATGCGGAGCACTATGCTTCAGTCGCCGCATTCGCGAAACTCGGATGCCCAAAGGTTTCAAGCTCACCTCAGAGAATCCCAGGTACGATGGCCTGGATGACCCAGCCCTGGCTGGAGGACTATCTGACTTCGGTCACCTGCCAGCGAGGCACAACCACTACTGTCATGCAGTACATACAGCTCATGCTTTCGGGTGCAGCTCGCACCTGGCTCAAAAGCCTACCCCAGCACTCGTACGATTCATGGGACCTTTTCCAAGAAGATTTCATCAAGAACTTCCTTGGAACATACAAGCGACCAGCAACAATCGAAGAACTGTGGGCATGCAAGCAACGATCGGACGAGTCGTTGCGGGCATACATCCGACGATGGACCCTCATGCGCAACTTTGCTGGATCAATCTCAGAAGATAGATCAATCGACGCCTTCACTCGCGGAGTCATCCGGCGTGACCTCAGAGAAGCATTCGGACGCCTCCAGCCGAAGACCATCGCCCAACTCATGAAGATCGCCAATGAGTGGGCGGATGGTGAAGACTCAGTGCGAAACGAGTATCCTGAGTCGCAGGACGGTGATGGTGACCATGGCGCTTGGGGCCGCAGCGATAGCCATAACAGCGATCGAAGGCGCAAGCGCAAATCCCGCAACTATGACAATGCGGATGGAGTCGAGATGGTAGCGGCCTGGCTACACTGATACACGCGGCGACCGAAGCCGTGACAACAATCGACAAGCTGATCGTGGTCGTGAAGGTGGACACCACGACAACAGATACCGCAAGAGCGAATGGCGGCCGCGAAAACCTCGCGATGACTCGCGAGTACCACGCACACCTGTAGAAGAGCTAGAAGAAGAGTGCAGATTTCACATGTTCAGAGGAGAAGACGGAAAGCTACGCTCCAGCCACCTATTGAAGGATTGTAGAAAATTCACCTGACTGCAGGGCGAGTACTTGAGGCTGTTGCAGACAGCGCCAGGGACGGCAGCACACGGAGCCCCGCCTCCTCCAGCCCAGCCGACGGGGCACATGGCGGGAGTAGTCCACCTCAATTCACACATAGAAGCTCCTCCCACCAACGGAGACAAATACCTTGATCCGCTCGGGAAGATGTACATGATACAGAAAGGACGTCTATCCAATCGATTGCAAAAGCTCATCTCGCGACAAGTGCACCTGGCCTCCATGTCGCCACCGGCCACACCTGAGTATCTCAAGGGGTCCGAAACCAGCATCACATTCTCTCGCGAAGACCACCCGCCATCGGTGCCGCGGCCAGGCCATGCTGCCCTAGTAGTTGATGCCCAGATTGGCGGGTATGCGATGAGCAAAGTGTTCATGGACGGCGGCAGCGGCATCAACATCCTCTTCGCCGACACGCTGCAAAAAATGAACCGTTCACTGACAAACCTGGCCAGGTCCGAGAACACCTTCCACGTTATAGTCCCAGCCTCCCAGGCAAAGCTGTCTACCCCTTGGGAGCAATCACACTCGACGTGATATTCGGCGACCCGAAGCATTTCAAGACGGAGAAGATCGAGTTCGAGGTCGTTGACTGGAAGTCGCAATACCATGCTATCCTAGGGCGGCCGATGTTCGCCCGGTTCATGGCGGTCCCACACTACGCATACCTCAAGATGAAGATGCCAGGACCTCACGGTATAATCACTGTGAACGGAAACTTCGAGCGCTCAGATAACTGCGGCAGAGAATTCAGCAAAATCTCCGAGATGTTTGGCATGCACGAGGAACTTGGGGAAATCTCGTTGTTAAACGACCGAACCCTCCTCCCTGAGACCAAGAAGCAAGCACCCGACGCTTCCTTCAATGCAACAAACGACACCAGGGCACATCAGGTCCACCCGACGGACGCTGCCAAGACAGCACTCGTGTCTTCGAGTCTGTCTCCCGCATAGGAAGGCGCGCTCGTCGAATTCCTCCGTGAGAACTGGGAAATCTTCGCCTGGTGTCCAGCCGACATGCCAGGTATACCCAGGGAGTTCGCCGAGCACGCCCTGCAACTCTATCCAGATGCATGACCCGTCAAACAATCCATGTGCCGCTTCTCCGAGCTGAAGCGCATCGCCATGGGGCAAGAAGTCGACAGACTACTCGACGCCAAATTCATCAGAGAAATCAAGAAATCAGACTGGGTCGCTAACCCAGTGATGGTCCCAAAGAAGCACACAGAGATCCTCCGCATGTGTGTCGACTTCACCGCCCACAACAAATGCTGCCCTAAGGACCACTTTCCGCTGCCGCGTATCGACCAAATAGTTGACTTGACCGCTGGCTGCGAGCGCCTGTCTTTTCTGGATGCCTACTTAGGCTACAACCAGATAAGGATGAAGATCGACAACGAGGAGAAGACAACATTCATTACACCTTATGGTGTTTACTGCTACACAACAATGCCCTTCGGGCTCAAGAACACGGGTGCCACGTACCAGCGCATGATGCAGTCCTGCCTAAAGGACGAAATCGGACGCAACGTCCAAGTGTATGTTGACGACATCGTCATCAAAACCAAGCAAGAGGACACGCTCCTTGACGACATTCGAGAAACCTTCACCGCACTCAAACGCTACAACATCAAGCTCAACCCAACAAAGTGCGTCTTCGATGTCCCAGCTGGACAGCTCCTTGGATACCTCGTATCAGCTAGGGGCATTGAAACAAACCCGGAGAAGATAGAAACCATCTTAACGATGCCAGCGCCGACCAAGCTTCGGGAGGTGCAGAAGCTAGCTGGACGAGTCGCAGCACTCAGAACTTCAGCAGTAAGCTAGGCGAAAAGGCGCTCCCATTCTACAAACTGTTGAAGAAGTCGGACACTTTTGAGTGGACAGAAGAAGCTCTGGCGGCTTTCGCAGATCTCAAGCACACACTGGCAACTCCACCAGTGCTAGTCGCACCGCGCGAGAAAGAGCCCCTCTACCTCTATGTCGCTGCTACCAATCGGGTGGTCAGCACCGTGCTTGTTGTCGAACGCCAAGAAGAAGGCCATGCTCATCTCGTGCAGCGGCCCATATACTACCTTAGCGAGGTCTTGTCCATTTCCAAGCAGCGGTACCCGCATTACCAAAAGCTGGCCTATGGCGTGTTCATGACATCGCGCAAGGTCATCCATTACTTCGTCGAGCACCCGATTACGGTGGTGAGCGCCGCACCACTCTCCTACATTCTCACCAACCCTGACGCGACTGGCCGAGTCGCCAAGTGGGTCATTGAGTTGGGACCCAGAGACATCACATACAAGCATCCCAACGCAATCAAGGCCCAAGTACTCCCAGACTTCACAACCAAGTGGATAGAAGTGCAGCTACCTGGGGTACCAGACTTGTCCAACTCATGGACCATGTACTTCGATGGCTCCAAGAAGCACGAGGCCGTAGGGGCAGGCATCATCCTGACATCGCCAAAGGGTGACAAGCTACGCTACATACTGCAGATGGACTTCCCCAAGCCTTCCAACAACGAGGCCGAATACGAGGCCCTCATACATGGCATGCGAATGGCCAAAGCCTGTGGTGCCACTCGCCTCATGATCTACGCGGACTCGAACCTCATCGTGCAGCAAACAATGAAAGCCTGTGACGCTACAACAAAGAACATGATTGCGTACCGCGACCTCTACAACATCATGGAAGGCCACTTCGACGGTTGCGAGTTGTGACACGTCGGCTGCGCAAGCAACGAGGAGGCTGACATGCTCGCTAACATCGCCTCGACAAAGGCCCCTGTACCACCTGGAGTTTTTCTTGAGCGCATCAAGAACCGGTCGATCAAACTCAAACGTCCTGCAGATCCCTCTACACCGACACCCGGGACTTCGGAACCTCCAGTCCCAGACCCTACTGCACCTGACGAAGCTGGGCGACCTATCGAGGTCCTCCTCATCGAGCCAACATGGACACATCCTTTCTTGGCATACATGCTCCGCCAAGAACTGCCGGAAGACACGGCAGAGGCGCGGCGTATCACTCGCCACGCCAAAGCTTTCACGATCATCAACGGAGAACTGTACAAACGCAGCATATTAGGAATCCTCCAGCGGTGCATCGACCCCGAAGACAGCAGAGCTATCTATTCGACATCCATGCGGGTAACTGTGGGCACCACGCCAGCAGCCGAGCCTTGGTGGCCAAAGCTTTTTGAGCCGGGTTCTATTGGCCCACCGCTCTACAAGAAGCCGAGCACATCGTCATGAAGTGCGTAGGCTGCCAGAAGTTCGCCACCAAGCCTCACGCGCCAGCTTCAGAGCTGAAGACAATCCCGCTGGCCTGGCCTTTCGCCCAATGGGGACTCGACATGGTGGGACTATTGAGGAAATCACCTCGCGGAGGACACACCCATCTCTTGGTGGCAGTTGACAAGTTCACAAAGCGGATTGAAGCTGTACCCATCACAAACTCGACCGCCACCTCCGCCATCAACTTCATCAGATCCATCATCTTTAGGTTCGGGGTCCCTAGCAGCATCATCACCGACAACGGCACGAACTTCACAGCTGAGGAGTTTCGTGACTTCAGCAAAGACCAAGGCATCAAACTCAACTACGCCTCCGTCGCTCACCCGCCACTAGTACAGAACGACACATCGGATACCCCTCTATGAAAACGGCACGAGTTAGGCGACGGAAAATCGAGCTTTCCACGTGAGAAAACCCGCCCCGCCAGGCCAGCTGGCCCGCGTCCCGTCATCATAGGCAACGACCACGAATTTTTAACCGTTACCAATATATTGGCAACGGTGGTACGTGCGACTCCGTGTGCGATATGTACTTCAATGGCATCGGATATTTGTATACTTGAGATGCTGCTTGCTAATGGCGTCGAAGTGGAAGCTGCGGAGCTGGAAAATGTAGCCTTGATAGTCAGGAAGGAGAACATGGAGATGAAGCCGCACACTGCACCTACTCTAGCAGGTTTGGCATGGAGCCGAACAAACACTTCGACTAAATCTGACCATGTTGTTGATGTGCGAAAGGAGCGGCAGAAAGGGGAAGAAATATCTCAGTTAAATGTTCTTGTGAGCATTGCTAGAATGATTTTGTGTGTTTGTGTGCTACTGTTAGGTGTGAACTTGTATGCAGCAATGAAAATCAGTAGAATGTATTAGGTTCGTATGCAGCTATGGAAATCAGTAGATTGTAGTAGGTTCGTATGCAGCTATGGAAATCAGTAGATTGTATTAGGTTCATATGCAGCTATGGAAATCAGTAGATTGTAGTAGGCTCGTATGCAGCTATGGAAATCAGTAGAATATAGTAGTTGTGAACTTGTATGCAGTAGGGTTGTATGCAGCAACTCATTATTAATAAGTATCCAATGAAAACGGTTATATAAAATGTCCGTTGCCAATTCGGTTCTTATAAATGTACTGCCGACGGAGCAAGTCATCAGTCTCATTCTCACTCCCTTACTGTCTATCTTCCAACCCTAGCTGGCGCACACTGTAGCTTTTAACTCTCCTCACTCTCTCATGGCTTCCTCTGCCGGCGCTTCTAGATCCAGCCATCGCAACCGCGGCTCTAGCGGCAGCACCGATCTAGCGGCACCCGTTCGTGATGCTAAGGCTGATCTGGAGGCGGCCGTGACGCGGCAGTCTTGCAGCGCGTCAGGCGGATCTTGGCGCCCTCCTCCTCTGGTGATGCCCGGCGTCCTCTGGGCCATGCGGAACTGGTACAGATCATTCGTCAGGTGGTGATGCAGCAGTGCCGGCGGATTCGCCAGTAGAACCAGTCAGAGATGCGAGGAGGTGGCCGATCTGGAGGTCGCCGTCAACGGAGCAGGAGGTGGCCGATCAGGATGCCGCCATCGACGGAGGAGGAGGTCATATTCTCCAGCGGCATAGGCAAGATCTCATGAACTAGAGATGCTCTGTTTTGATATGTGATTTGTATTAGCAGCTCATGAAATGTTCTATTGGTTTATATTGTATTTGCTACGGAGGCTTGCGAGCTCGGTGTGGTTTCTTGTTTTAAGTTTCTCCATCTATCTTCAGGATGTGTGTAGCAATTAAGCTGCATATGTGATTTGGAGAAGCATGAAACCACTATTCGAGTCTTTTGGTAGCTCGAAGACCGTTTTCGAGGTTTTGAAACGGACAGCGAGCTGAGGAAGAAGAGGAAGAGTGGAGGACTATAAACGGACATCGAGCTGAGGAAGAAGGAGAAGACTTGACATGTGTAATTGATCATCTTTTGATGCTATGTAATGGTTACAATTATTATATACGTTATGAATGGATTTGTTAGCATTTTTGTGCTTCTGCTGTGAGATTTTAAATGTCCAGTGGCAACTCTATTCCTGCTCTAGGCTTATGAAGAAACCTCAATGCAAACGAGTCGAAACAGAATCTCCGTTTCTGATGTTCCTATACATCGGAAATGGAGGTATGTGCACCACCGTTGCCAAACAGAGGCCTCATCGGCGACGGTTTTTAGCCTCCGTTCCCGATGAGGGCCTTCACATCAGCATCGGGGGCGGGGACACGGACCCTTTTTCCGTTTTCGATGGGGTTTTTGGCCCGTTTCCGATGTGTCGTTCTGTACTAGTGCGCAATCCAACGGGAAAGTCGAAAAGGCCAATGGCCTAGTCTGCAGCGGACTCAAGAAACGTCTATTGGTGCCTCTCAAGCGCGCAGCATGTGCCTAGGTGGAGGAGCTACCCTCCATCCTATGGAGTCTACGAACCACGCCCAACAGATCGACCCGGTACACTCCCTTCTTCATGGTCTATGGTGCTGAAGCAGTCATGCCCTATGACCTGCGATTCGACGCACCTCGAGTCGTCGTCTACGATGAATCAGATGCCGAAGAAGCGCTCGAAGACGACGTCGACACACTGGACGACGCACGCGACATCGCACTCTCCACACCGCCATCTACCAGGAGAGTCTCCACAACTACCACGGCCGTCGATTGCGCGCCAGGTCCTTCGTTGAAGGCGACCTTGTCTTGCGGCTCAAGCAAAATAAGGTGCACAAGCTCGCCTCCCCATGGGAGGGACCCTTCATCATCACCGAAGTCATTGGTGGTGGCACATACCGCCTGAAGCACGCGAAGACGGGAGAACTCTCCCACAACCCTTGGAACGTCGCACATCTGCGCCGTTTTTATGCTTAGCAAAGAGGCTACTCAGCCATAGATGCAAAATAAGGCTCTTCAGCCATCGACGTAATAACTGTGCTTAATGCCCAAAGCAGCAAGTTTCAGACGCGCACTTTTCCTTACCAGGATATCTAAGGGGACTGGAAGGTTTTTAATGAGGCGACTTGCTAGCTTAATAAATATCGGTTGGAATTTCAAAAGCAGTTTTCCTCTATTTACAGGGTCGGTTTATGCCTTGGCCTCACCCGAACACTCGGGGGCCGCGCCGCATAGGCTTTACTATTCATCATGCCTTGGCCGCACCCGAACACTCGGGGGCTGCGCCGCACAGGCTTTACTATTCATCATGCCTTGGTCGCAGCCGAACACGGGGCTGCGCCGCACAGGCTCTACTATTCGTTCCACCTTTGCCGCACCCGAACGCTCGGGGACTGCGCCGCAGATGCATCACAACTACGCAAAAATGGCTCAATGAACACGCAATGTACAAACTGCCGAAATGCAGCAAACAACTCTACAGATTCACAAACAACGTAGCAACCCAAACTAATCTACAGGTTCCTCTTTTGGATACAAGGCCGCCTGGTCTACAAGGAGCTCCGTCTCCCTCTCAACCTGAGCAATGATCCTGCTCGCCGGACCAACGGTCGCCTTGTAATGTGCTTCCATTGGTACGGGGCCACCACCAGGCAGTGGCGACAGGCCCCTCGCAATCTTCTCCAAGTCAAGGTGCGGACGGTGGACTCGCACAATGGCAAGCGCCACATTGGCTCCACCAACAAGCTGCTTTCGGACAAACTCCTTGATCGCCTTGCCATCACGGAATCTCCTCATCAGCGCCGCAATACCTTGTGGTTGCTCGTTCAGCGGAAACAAGGCTTGGTGCATCCGAGCCAAAGCAGCCCTGCAAGTTTCCATCAGCAGACCAACACGCCAGGCGCGGTCTTAAAGCACAGCCAGCCTTCGGCCCCTCGACTTGTCCGACCAAAAGGACTGGGAAGCAGAACCCGAGCCGCTGGCAACTCCATTCAAGCGATTGCGTATGTGCCCCATTTCCGCTTTCTCATCCAGCCGGACGCCTGCGCAGCAACAAGGAAACATCTTAAGAAGCAGTCGAACAAAAAGCGACTCTCCCACTCGGAAGCTATCCAAACACACTTACATTCCAGCTGTAAGTTCACCGTGTCCAGCTCCCCGAGCAAGTAATTCTCCCGCTCCGTAGCTGGTGACGGTCTCGACTTCAACATAGCCAAAGCACCTTGAGCGCTCTTCAGTTCTTGTTCCGCTTTTTCAAGCCGCGTCGGAAGCGAAGAAATGATGCAGTCATCACTTTTCCTTCTGGAACCCGACTGGGGAAGGATGCCTCCGGACGAGGAACCAGCCGATGCATCGGGTGCCCCAGACTGTACAAAATCAGGAACCAAAGACATAAGAGCTCCGCGATATATATTGCAGTCCCTGAACAATACACTCGGGGGCTGTATTCTTTAGAAGCACCCCCGGAAAGCAAAGGAGTGAAGAGCCAAAAGCAAACTTATATTCAACAAGTTCCCCATAGCATAAGGTTTCATTACAAGCAAAAGCAGAAGCAAAAGAAGTCAACCCTACAAACTATGAAGTCGACTCCGACCTAGACCTAGCCGCACAAGCAGCACGCTCAGCGGCGAGAGTGGCAGCACGCTTCTCCATCATATCTACCATGTACTTCGCCAGTTGCGCCGCTTGCTCTTTAACTGGGCCCAGCGGAACCGTTTTCTCATCGGGTTTCCTTGGGAAGTCAGCTACGACCTTCTCGAAGTCACCACCAATATCATGACCCAGCACCAGCATGAACGTGGACTCCGAGCCACATACCATTTGAGCGCGAGTGTAGTCCGCCAAGGTGGACGACCCAGGGCCGAAAACTTCAGCCAAGCCATCAACAGTAGCGGGTGGCGTGCCCACAGGAAGATGCTCTTGTGCAGCGCAGTAAGGGCACCCGTGGACTTGGCGAGAGAGTCTTTGACCGCGTCATCAAGGGAGCCATCACCCCCTCAGCAGCAGGTGCAACGCCAACAGCTCCTGTTGGAACAAAAATGCTCAGCAACAACTCAGAATCTATAATCCCCCAGTCAGCACACAACAAGCACAGAAACGTTACCTCCTACAACGTTGGCTAGTGAGCGGAGTCGCTCCGCCTGCAGCTTCTCGCGCCCAACAAGAGTGTCCTCGTGGTCCTTCACCTCTTTCAGTTTCCGCTCAGTATCGGCACGCTGAGTTTCGAGTTCCTTTTCAAGCTCCTCCACGTGGGCCAAGGCAGCTTTTTGTTCGCCTTTGGTCAATGCATAAGTCAAATTCGACGAAAAGGTTTGAAGAATACTCAAAGAAATAGAGTAGAAGAGAAGGAGATGCTCACGCTCCGACTGCTCCATTTTGGTTCGAAGTTGATCCCGCTCCTGCTCCATTTGCACATATGAGGCACCCGATTCCATCATGGTGCGGAAGAAAGGCTACAAAAACAGAAGACAAAACACATGAACTTGAGCCTATGCCCAACTATCACTAGTTGCACATAGCCTCGGGGGCTACTCCCATCGGGAGCGCTGTCGCGCACCCGACAATCATGATGGATTAGAAGGTACTTACGTGCTCATAGTGCATCGGTGGGGCAGCACCCGAGGAAGATGGAGCATCTCCCTCTGGAACGGATGGTGTGGAAGCCGCAACAGTTTGCCTAGACTCCACTCGAGCAACTTAATTTGCAGCCGCCGCAGGGGTCACCTCCGGGATGACCGACCGCGACTCAGTATCACTCTGGGTGGTAACTTTTTCAAGAACGGCGGCAGGAGACAGATCTGTAGTGGGCAACGGAGTGCAAACACAAATTCAGATGCAAAAACAACCAACTGTTTGGAGAAAAGAAGAGAAGCCTAACAAGCAACAGGTGCTCACCTCGCCTCCTCATCGTCGCTGACAAGATCATCGAGGCTCCATTGCGCGCCAAACTCCGAGGCGCCGTCAGTCCCAACTGGAGGAGCCGTGCGCAACGGAGTCACTTGCAATGGCTCCTTTGCAGCAGGTGTCGAAGAACCCGAGTCATCATCATCATTCTCGGTCGGCATCCCCTTGCGTGGCGCGTCGCCAGCAGTCGAAGTCGTCTCGTCCAGGCGGCGTCGCTTGTATGGTTGCTCCTCCGCCGCCTGCTCGGACTCCGCCGCCTCCTCGTCAGGCGGGGTGTGTGCGGAAGCAAGAGAGATGTCTTCGGTGTCCGAATCCACCTCAGGAATTTCTACCTCCGCAGTCCTCCCATTCTCGGAAAGGGGAGGCAAGCACCTAGTGCAAATATGACCCTGCACACAAAAAGAATCAAAGCAGTCAAACAGATACACATTACAACCGCAAAAGGAAAGGCAACTAGTACAACAAGAAACATACCTCTGGCAGCCTGTTAGTAGCGTCGAATGGAGCAATCGGTGGGTCAAGGTCGCAAGAGTCGCTTGCTTTTAAGGTGGTCAGCAACCGCACCCTGGTCTCCACTTCCTTCTTCGACAGTTCCTCCTCTGCCAGACGAGTAGGGTCGTTCGCACCCTGGAACTCCCACATTGGGTGCGCCCGCACCCGCAAGGGTTGCACCCCCTCCAGATGAAGGTGGCAATGAGCTGGATGCCACTGACTTCTCGCCCAGCAGTTTTCAGCAGGTCGGCAACCTTTGCCAGTAAAGGCTTCGTCTCCATGTCCTCAATAGCAGTCAGCTTGTGCTTCCAAGCACGGGACTTAACCAGAGTAGCATCAGCATCAAAGTCAGGAAGCCCCTCCTGCTGGGTCCTGACGTAGAACCACTTCCTCCTCCAATTTTGTGCTGAGTCGACCTGCTTCAGGTTGAAGTAGTCGACGTCGCCGCGAGACTGGATGTTGAAGCCTCCAACAGCATACACGTCGTTCGGCCCGGCGTTCCTCCGCACATTGAAGATCTTTTTCAAAAGACCCCAATGCGGGTGCACCCCAGGAAACACTCGCAGAGCACAACAAAGTAAGTGATGTGCAGAATGGAGTTGGGGGTGAAGTCATGCAGCTGCACCTTATACGCATACATCAAGCCTTTAACGAAGTCATGAATAGGGAAAGAAAATCCCCTGCTCACGAAATCGGTGAAGCACACGCGCTCACCCTCTCTAGGTCGAGGGCTTACCTCATTTCCTGGCACGCGTGTCGGCAGCAGCTCGGCGGCGGGGAGCAATCCGTCCCGCCGGTACGCGTCCAGATGGGTATCCTTCAGAGTGGACCTCGTTCACGCTCCGGCCTTCTTCTTCAGGGTGACGGCGGCGGTGCCCGCGGCAGCGGCACTAGTGGTCGCAGCGCTCACAGTAGCGGCGGCGCTGGCCGCATCTCTCCCCTTTTTCCCGGTCGGCTTGGTCATGGTGAAAGCTTCGAGGCTATGGAGGAAAAGGGCAAAAAGGAAGAAGAAGCACAGAGAGCGGCGGCGGAGGAAATGGAAGTAAATTACAATTTACCTCACCGTCCCCCTTTTATACACACTGGCCACCGATCTCATCCGTCGATGGGGCATCGTGCGCCACATCAAAGATCTAGCCGTACACGTGGCGGCCGCGGAGCGCAACCGTCGCAGGCCACGCCGTCCACTACGCACAAGAAACGAGGAGGCCATCATCACGTCCCCAAAAAAATCGCACCAAACGATCAAATCCAACCGAAGCGGCACCGCTCACGGTCAACACTGACAAGCAGGACCGCAGGGTCATGTCCCATCTGTCGCGGTGAACATGCTATCGATTGCCAGGCGGCACAGACACCAAAATTTGTCATCCATGACGTCAGCTTCTACGCTGCAGCAAAAAGTACCCGAGTCCCATGTCGACTCCGAGGAAAGCACTCGCAAAGGCAAAAAGTGGTTGTTCAGCAGATAACTCCCATCGGGAGCATATCAAAAAAATTCTGTCGACTGCGATGGTGATATCAATTGAGATTAACCTCAATTGCAATCAATTCAGCTCAATCTTGGGGGCTACTCCCATCGGGAGCGCTGTCGCGCACCCGATAAAGTACAGTCAAAAAAGGCCTTCAGGCTACAAAACATTCAGTCAAAACTCTGTCGATTCAGCTACTAAGCTCCATGCAAGATCACGACAAGCACAGTCGCAAACAAATACTTCTCGAGTTGCGTCTGTCGCATACAACCCTCGGATGCCGCACCCATGGTGTAAAGGTAAGACCCGCTGATCAGTCGAGCCAGCCAGGGCCCGCACCTGCTGCGCCTACCCTGTATGTTTCCATGCCAACAGGCGTGAAGAAAATCCCGACGGACGCGTTGGGTATTCACTTAATCATGTTGCAGGTCGATTACTGTAAGACCTCCGCGGCCTAAGTCGAACCTGACCAGCTTCTTCCGGGTTCGAGTCCGGGGACTCAAGCTTGAAGTAGGCTAACAAGGTTTTTGCGTAAGTGCAATTAACTGGTCCCGATCCGTCGAGTGCACCAGGCCGGTTAGGCCACCATCCCCAAGAACTGTCAGACGGACAACAAAATATAAGCAAAATATCAGTCAATGTACTACCGACCTAAATGTTCATGACAACAAGCAAATATTAGTCGATGCATTATTGACCCAAAGATTCATGGCGAAACAAGCAAATTATGCCGAGCACCCGTAGAGGAGTCTCTGCCCGATTCTTCGAGTCGACCAAGCATTCGGGGGCTACTGACGTGGGCCTACCCTTCGGGTGCCCCACCATGAAGATACCTGGTGCACGTGTAGACTAAGGCCCAACCGGAGGCCTGCCAACAGACCTCAACTAAAGGCCCACGGAGGCGGCCCAAGATGACGAAGTGCGCCCCAAGGCAGGCGAACCTTATGTCGGTAGAGACCTACCATATATGTAAACCTAATCGGATGCGAACCCCGAGACCCAGCCTCCTATATAAAATCTGGGAGGGCCGCCGATTTAGGTCACGCATTACTCTAGCCACAAAAACCCTAGCGAGATCGCATCTCGCTGGGACACCATTGTATCTCTATTATTGTATCTCTATTGTATACCTCCACATCAATAACCAGACAAGCAGAAAGTAGGGTGTTACCCTCGGGGCTCTGAACTTGGGTAAACTCCTTACTTGTCAGCCGACGGATCTACCAGCGCTACCAACTCTCTTCCCCTCTAACGAAACCCTAGGTGACCTAACCAACCATGGGATTTGATGTGATCACACAACGTCAGTGAGCGCAAGTGAGATTGTGATCTGTGACAATGCAAAATGGGCTACTCTAAAAACGAAACCTGGTCCAAGTAGCCATCTTGGCCCCATACCATGAATTTGACAACTGCAATCGCATGTGTAATTAAAGGCCCACCACCCGTACTTACACTGATTGCCAGACCACGTCGCCCACTCTGCTAGGATTTGTTTGGTCAGCTTTAGCTTTTTCGGAATATACCCTACATTCAAGATTTGTAGTTACACGCAAACCAACCTGTGGTTGGATGGTTAGCAGGGTGGTTGTACCCTCAGCCCACCAGAGTTCAAACCCCAGATTTGACATCTGTGTGTTGCATTTAGGCGGAATATTCTTTCAGTGGGAGGCGACGTTCCCGTCGACAGCGAGACGCCCGTGGTGAATTCGTCAATCTCAAGACTCGATCCGTCGGCTCAGTATTTCGGAGGTGCTCATAGGGGTAGGGTGTGCGTGCGTGCGTTCATAGGGATGAGTGTGTGCGCGTGTATGTGAACGTCTGCGTTTGTACTGTGTTTCTAAAAGATTTGTAGTAACACGGATGATCAAAACACATAAACTCCTGCTACAGGAGTAAAAGTGATGTATAAATACAAATAACTTATGCACGATTTGTTTATCTAGGCTAGGTAGGAGCCTCGAAGCAACCAATCACAGGCTTGAAAAGGGTAAAATATTGGATATCAGGAGTTGAAGCAAAAAAAAAAAAAAAAAAGTTGCGCGTGCACTAATAAGGCATAGCATGATATCGTGTGGGCTTTTCACAAGCATGTTATTGACCTTGAATGTACTATACTACTATCTCACTGCTAAAATAGATAACATAAAATTTAATAGTGTGTCGTCAACTTATTTATCTTTAAAAATGAACTAGTAAAACTATGTATGTTTTTAACTTCAAATGGTACCATTAAATTTGCCACCAAAACTATTGTACCATTAAATTCCCATAAAAATACATTTCACAACTTAGTTTCCATATATAGATTTTACTTACATAGTAAAAATAAAAATGCCATCTCTATGCTTTTCTACGCCTTGTGCCTTTGGAAAGAATTGAATTATGTTAGTAGAAAAGTATCTCCATATACGATGTTAGTAGATAAGCACCACATGCACATAAATAAAAAACTTTTGCGCCATGTCATCTTTTCTACAAGTAGTATTCTTAATAATGTCAGGTGAAACAAAAATAAGTGATGACAATTGACAATATTTTCTAAGGAAAAGCGGTCGGGTAGACCCCACAATGATTTTTCTTTAATATTAAAAACCCAAATCTGCGTCCACAAAGAAAAATTGAGTCTGGGTGGCTAGGCTTTTTTTTCTTCTAATAATAAGAACCAAAATCCTAGACAAGTGAGGTAGGCATACTCTTGTGACAGTAGTTTCTTATGCTAGAAAAACCGTCGGATAGTACAAACTTGATAATATAAAAAACGTTCTCACCGAGACAGCAAATGGTAAATTTTGGCGACTGGCGACATGCTGATTCCCTCTTCCTGATGCTCTTCCCTTCCGATTCCTCCCTAAATCTAATGCTATTTCTCCTGATTCTACTCCTTACGCATCTCTCTGTCCACTTGATTCGTGTGTTCCCATCGCTCAATCCAAAATCCCCAAAAGTTTTAACCTCCTAATCATAGAAGCAAGAAGAGAACCCTGGTACGCAACCTTACTGGTGCCTGCCGCTTTTCCTCTTGCTCTCATCGATCTCACCTAGTTGCTACTAAGCATTCCCCAGCCCATCCAACCGGATCCAAACCATAGATCTAGCGCTGCTCAGTTTGTTGGGTCGGACGGGAAGAAGAAGCAGAGTAGTTGCTGCTCTGGGTTGGAACTGTAAAGACTGGAGCTGCAGTCAAAGGAGACACAATCCATTGAAGCTAGTCCTTCATTAGCAAGGCAAATCGTCGCTGTCTTCCAATCCGCACAAAAGGGACCTGGCAGGAATCCTCACCACAGGAATAATGAAATTCATTGGATGGAATTGCCAGGGCATGGGTAGGAGCCTCAACACCTCACATAAGATGGAGCATCTTGAGAAATTGATGAATTCCACAGGTGCACAGATATCTTTCATCTCCGAGACCAGAGCTTCCAGGTACAAATCTGCTCAAATTAATTCTCGTTTTAATACTGCTGGCAGTTTTGTAGTTCCTTCAGATGGTCTCTCGGGTGGGCTTTGGATACTTTGGTCTGATGAGTTCAAGTCTCTATCAAGTTCTATAACCATTTTGTTATCCTAGCAGTAGTTCTACATGTTCCTACTAATATTGAGTTTGCTCTAGCTTGTGTTTATGGGGATCCCCATCATCACCTCACTAAGATGATCTGGGACCATGTCTCCAATTTTGTGCTTGATAATCTAGGAAAGCCTGTGGTTTGTTTAGGTGATCTCAATGAAATCATGCATGAGGCAGATACTACCTCACTCAATGTAAATAAGTATCGCATGCGTGCTTTCAAAGCCTATGTTAAACAATGTGGTCTTTTTGATTTGGGCTTTAGTGGTCCGGCTTATACCTGGACAAATAAGCGTTTCTCCTCTAATCCTGTTTTTGAAAGACTTGACCGCTGCCTTGTTAATGCTGAATGGTGTGGTGTGTTCCCTAACACTAACGTGTTCAATTTGCCAATCATGTTTGGTGATCACGCCCCTATTCTTATTTCTACCGAGTCGCAATTTCGTAGACCGAAACTTCATTTCAAATTTGAAAACTGGTGGACTATGGAAGATGACTTCCAACACATTGCAAAACGTGCTTGGGCTGTTACTGCTCATAAGCCTTTCCATGCCAGAACCACTAACCTTGCAGGAACCTTAAAGAGATGGTGCAAGAAGAAAAAACCCATTCAGCAACAGCTAGATGTCATACAAGAACAGATTAATAGCATTCAGTTGCAACCGGTGCATATGCAGGATCACTTGTTGAGGCAAAATTGATCGCCCAATATGAAGAAACCATGACAAAACTCACAGAATTCTACCGTCAGAGGGCAAAGAAGCATTGGGCTACACAAGGTGACAGGAACACTTCGTACTTCCATCATGCTGTCCTAAAGCATAAACGTCGTAATCGCATTGTTTCTATTAAAGATGTTCAGGGTAACAATCTGCATGATCCAGCTGATATTGCTGCTGAATTTGTGAACTATTTCCAGAATATTTTTCGCTCCTCTTCTGCTAACAATGACAGGTCAACCTTAAATACTACCCATTTGCAAGAATCTGAGGACTTCACAAATTCTATACCCAATAAGCAGGAAATTTGGGAGATTCTCAAATCTATGAAAAAGAATGCGTCCCCGGGGCCTGATGGTTTCAATGTAGCATTCTACTTGGCGGCCTGGAACTGGATAGGGGATGATGTTACCACCTTGATTAGGAACTTTTACATCACAGGTACACTTCGCCACATCTTAATGATACTCATATTGCTCTAATTCCAAAAAAAAAATCATGCGTTCTACCTTCTGATTATAGACCTATCAGTTTGTGTAATGTCATTTACAAACTCATTGCTAAATCTTTGGCGAACCGTTTAAAAGATCATCTCCCAGATTATATCCACCCCTCGCAGCAAGCTTTCATTGAAGGAAGACGCATTAGCAATAATATCATAGTTGCTCAAGAAATTACACACTCTTTCTCTTTATCTTCTTGGAGCAGCCATGATTTTATGATCAAAATTGACTTAGCAAAAGCTTTTGACAGATTAGAGTGGCGTTTTATTAATAATGCCCTAGCACGTAAAGGGCTGGATGCTCGTTTTATAAATCTTATTCATGCATGCATCTCTTCGACAACTTTTTCTGTTATCATTAACGGACAATCTTATGCTCGCTTTAAAAGCAGTAGAGGTATTAGGCAGGGATGTCCCCTGTCCCCTTATCTCTTTGTTTTTGCAGTGAATGAGCTCTCGCTTGCCCTACAAGAAGCTTTACAAGCCAATCACTTGTCAGGTATCTCTCTTGGACCAAACTGTCCTCCCATTCATTCACTAATGTTTGCCGATGATCTTTTGCTTTGTGGCAAGGCTAATGTGCAGGAAGCTTCGGTAATCTCCAATATTTTAAATCAATTTTGTGCTACCTCTGGTCAAATTCCAAATTGGAACAAATCTGCCATCCTATTCAGCAAAAATGTACCTTTGCAGGTGAAACATGACATTAAGCAAATATTTCAGGTTCCAGATTTGGATAACAACACTATTCACCTTGGTCACCCTCTTATTCTTCCTGCAAAAGATAGATCGGCTGCTTACAACTTTGTTTATGAAAAATTCAAACAAAAATTAACTGCCTACAAAGCTAACAGACTTTCACACGCAGCTAGGCTTACCCTTATTAAATCTGTCTTTGCCTCTATTCCTGTCTATTACATGTCCAACATTCTTTTTTCCAAGAAATTCCTTGCAAAGCTCACGGCTATCATTAGGAATTTTTGGTGGACAGGGATCAGAGAAGAGATACAACAAAAAGCTTGTGTCTAAGGGCATGGGCTGACATTTGCATAGAAAAGAAAATTGGTGGACTAGGAGTTAGAAACTTGCAGGCAATGAATCAAGGGCTTATTCTCTCGGCGGCCTGGAGATTAGCAAAAGAACCAAACAGCCAACTCGCCTTGATCCTCAAGGCAAAGTATCATCACGACACTTCCATCTGGCGAGCCAAACCAAACAAGCCTAAATCTGGTTTTTGGACAGCTATACTCAAGGTAAAACCTCTTTTACACTCAGCTGCCTTTTATCAAATCTTTGATGGAACTAGTTCGATCTGGAGCTCCCCCTGGTTCGCAGAGTGGGAAACCATTTATGATAATCTCAATATTCAAACTCCACCTTTTGTTTACCCTGATGTTGTCAAAGATCTGTGGTTGCCTAACCAAAAGGTTTGGAATGCAGAATTAGTTCATCTTCTATTTGCTCCTCTCACTGCCAATGCCATTCTTCAAACTCCAATCATAAATGCAGATGGGAAAGATACTTTGGTTTGGAAACTAACCCCTGCAGGAGAGTGTACTCCTAAAAGTGCCTACAAGCTTTGCTTCAACAATCTTTCGCTTCCTGTCAACCAGCAGCCCAAACAAGTTGCCCCACAGATTATCTCTTTGCTTAATCAGGTATGGCAGGATACAACGTTGGCGCCTCGAGTTCAAACCTTTGCTTGGAGACTTCTTCGAAAGGCATTACCCACAGGTAAACGTGCAAGCAGATGCTCCAAGCATATTAAACCTGAATGTTCTAGGTGTGGTTCTGTAGAAGATGACATGCATCTTCTTTTCCTTTGCCCTTTCTCCAAAGCAGCTTGGTACTGTCATCCTTGGTACCTTAGAACAGAAATCCTAGCTACTTCACATCGTAATGTTCCTGACATGGTACAGCTTTATTATCATCTGGGCATCCCCAGATCAATACAACAAGTTTATACACCTACCTTTGGTGTTTGTGGAAGGCGTGAAATGATTGCCTTTTTAACAGGAAACGTTCTAGCCCTGCACAGGTTTTTGCTGTTTCAAATGCTATTATGCAGGGAACCAAGCTAGAAGGATCAGACTTCAGTGGTGATAAGCAGAAATTACAGCAACTTAGTTCTTTGAGATGTGCTGTGCAAACTCCTACTGATTTTGCAGGGGTTGCCATCTTCTGTGACGCAGCATGGAAGCTGCAGCAAGGTGCTCAAACGGCTCCAGCAGGCATAGGCATATTCATCAAAATGGAGCACAACGGACATTGCAATCAGCTATACATATCGGCGAGATCCCCCCGGCATCTTCACCTCTGCAGGCTGAAGCGTTTGGCCTACTACTGGCCACTAAGCTTGCCGAAATTCTTCAGTTACAGGAACCACACTTCTATACAGACAGCTCTGTGCTGGCGTTTGCAGCTGCTTCAACAGATATTGTCAAGGCGCCGGCACATTGGACAATCAGGCCACTAATTGCAACTATTCAAGCAAGCAATTTCTTCCAAACTAGCAGGATTACTCACCTTCACAGGAGCTACAATATTAAAGCCCATCATCAGGCTAGATTAGCAACTAGAATTCAAAGCAATGCTCTATCCATCAGGTGTATAGCTTCTGATTCAGGTCAATGTCCAGCTCAGGACATCTTCTCTGTATCCAGCGTGCCTTCCTTCACGCTACTCTGTGTAAAATGTGCTTAAGTAATAAAAATATTGCTGTTCAAAAAAAAAAAAAAAAACACCATTTTTTTCAGCAAACAGTGACACTATAGTTTGCTCGTCGTGTCACATAAAAACAGCGACAACATTCCGTACTCCCTGAGGGCAGCCGCCTGGGCCAGCGTCCTCGTCATCATGTCAGAGCCTGAAAGGGCTCATTTTTGGGCCCGACCTGTCCCCGCATCCAAATTCTAACCTCGCAACGCAACGGTAACACAAATACCAGCCACAAACGCCAAAACCCGTAGCCGCGCCACGCTCTATAATAAATCGCTTCGACGCCACAGCGCATGTGCACAGCACGGCGCACCTCCACGGTGATCGGTGAAGATAGCCGGCGTACATGGCGGCGGTAACCGAGTGGGAGTGGTCAGGGAGGGTGGCGTCGGCCGTGGCGGGGGTGGCGGCGGACGAGGCTTGGGAGCTGCTGTCCGACTTCCTCGCGTTCCACCGGTGAAACCCGCGGGTGGCCAAGTGCCGGCGTGTGTCTGGCGCGAAGCGCACGCCCTGCGCTGCTGCGAGGGCGAGCCCCGTGACCAGGGGCGGAGGCAAGAAATTTGTATGAGGGGGGCCGATGCAAGAAATATTGCTCTTGTCATGCGTTGGGGAGGGCCGAACTACTAAAATATGAAATTTTGAGAGGGTTTTGCAAAGAAAACCAGGGGTATAACAAAAAAAATTGCATGTTAGGGGGGGCCAGGGCCCCTGCTGGTCCCCCCTATCTCCGCCACTACCCGTGATGACGGGCTCGACGCCGACTGGGCGCACGAGACGCTCCACGAGCACGACCCCGCCCGCCCGCCGCCTCCGCTATGAGATGAAGGACAACAACATGGGCTTCGGCAGGTTCTTCGCCACCTTCAGCGTTGTCGACGGACCGAGCTCTCCCGCGCCGGGTGCGAGATGAAGGACAACAACATGGGCTTCGGCAGGTTCTTCGCCACCTTCAGCGTTGTCGACGGACCGAGCTCTCCCGGCGCCGGGTGCGAGCTGCGGTGGGAATTCGAGTGCGAGCCCGTTGCGGGGACGGCGAAGGAGGCGCTTGCCGCGCGGCTCCAGGTCGGGCTCGATGGCATGGCTCGCCGGGTGGAGGAGGCCGTGTCCCTCGGGACGGCTACGCCCGGCACCGTGGCGCTAGAGGCGCCTGCCGATCTCAAGGTCCATCGCTGTTTGAGGAGTGCCGCGGCCGTGCGGGGTTCTGTTTTATGCGCTGCTTGAAATATTGCTATCGGATTTTCAGTTTACATCAATTTGGGCATATTTCGTTCTCTTTTTTATGCGCTTCTATGATCGTACGAACTCTATACCATGGTCCTGAATTATTATGACCGAAATCAAATGTTTCATATGCATTCAAAGAACTCAAAACATTGTCCTAAATTAGTAGTATTATTAACGAAAACGGAGGGCTCATCTGATTCGTAGGATAGAAAATGTGTAGGAATATGAATTTTATAGGATTTGAATGACATGACTAATTGAATTCTATGGGAAGATCAACTTCCTTTGATTATGTGAAGGAATTTTTCCCATACATAAACTGTTTTTTTTGCGAGAATACATTCTAACTGTTGTACAAAGGAATTTACGGTCGTTAGGCATGTAAACGGATCGGATCAGATCGAATCGGATTTTGTCTCTACCATATCCTTTACCACATTTTTTCATCAAATCCAGATCAAAGCGGATAATAACCAGATGCGGATTCGGAGGCGAATATATGTGGTCGCGGATTCGGGAACGGAAACGAAGCGGATTCGGGCGTGGAAATGAAATGAATCGAATAGATACGCGCATAAGTACATCGTCAAACCATACAACCAAAAATAATTGTTCCATAACGTAATAACTAGCAAAGTTGTAGTCCATATCTTTACAATAACTATTTAAGTGAGTTGTTATTCAACGGACGAACTCGGCAACTTACTTACTGCAAAATATGCTCTATTATGTTAGACATTTCGGTAGAAAATCGGATTATTCGGATTTAAACCATCAGATAATCCTATTTTAAATTTCAGATAATCCATATTCTAGGCTATTTATAATACCATATCCGGGTGTCAGTTCGGAATCGGATTTCTTAAAATCGCATATTGATTCTTCAAAACGGTTTCGGAATCGAATACGGTGCGAAAATTATCCTATTCGTTTACACCACTACCGGTCCTCCACGAATCAACATAAATTCGAGTTTGCATTAAGCCATGCCACGCTCATGATAATTACCCATGATTTCTGATGAATACCCTGTCTCTTAGAAGGCCCACGGGCCACATGGGGAATAGGTTTATCCTCCGGTAGAGCCCTCAGTACACGCGCGCGGCGAGGGCGAGGGTGGGGGCTCCTGGTTTCTAAATGGGTAAGTATATTTTTAAATTTTTAAAAATCAGGAAAAAATTCTCGCGTACATCAACATTCTATGTGCTCGGAAAGTCGTTTGATGGAACACCGACATTTTTAGTGTCTTTTTGTAAAAAAGACAAAAGTTGGTGCTAAAACGGCTTTTTACGATACCATTTTTTTGTATTTTTACACTACCCATTAAAAATGTCTTTTTTTCGTGAAACTTGACACATGGACTGTTTATTTTCCATGTAATGAATAAATATTCACATTTTAACCTATAAATAATCATTTTGAACTATGTGAACTTTTTTACACAATTGAACAATTATTTTAAAATTTGTGAACAATTTTTCGAATAAGTGAATAATTATTTTGCGCCGAACCCGTGAACAATTATTGAACTGTACGAACATTTCTTAATCCGTGAACAATAATTTTGAATGATGTGAACATTTTTTTTCACATAGTAAGTTATTATTATTTTGTCTATGTGAACATTTGTGTACCTCATGAAACAAATATTTTGAAATCATTGGATATTTTTGTACAATAACATTATTTGAACTATGCGCACATATATTTAAACCTCATGAACATTTTTTAAAATTCTATAAATATGTTCTCTCAAATTTCTTAAAAAATGGGAAAATATTAAAAGAACAATAAAAGGGAACATGAAAGAAAGAAAGAAAACAAAATAGAATAGACAACATAAAAAATGGAACTAAAAAATAAAAGGCGCTCCTGGGCCGGCCCAGTCTAATACGCTAGTGGGTGTTGGCCCCCACTTGACGTTAAAAGCGTCAAATAGGTGCACCCCTTGGAATCAGCGTTAGTCGATCGACGTGGACTGTTCTTCTGAGCTTCGGGCCCAAGTTTCTTTGCTATTTTACCATTTGGATGTTTAGGATGTCGATGGCAGTTTAAGATTGTCGATATTATGAGCGTTTGTAGATTATCAATTTTTCTTGTGTTTTTCCTACTACCATTCATGGTGGAAGATGTAACAGTGGCATGACCGTATGAGTCTGGTTTTTTTAAAAAAATAGCTTACGGAGCCGTGCTTCTACCTAATAATTTTGAGATTGTCAACTACTCCAAGGTATATAAGGTACAGATAGCACCTCCACTGAGTCCACTCCGAGGTTCATTTCTTTATATTAAGGTCGTGGTTCAGTTCAACGTGGGGCGGCTAGCAGCCTTTGACCTCGTAAGTCGTAATCCTAGAAGAGAACAAAGTTTTGGATCAGGGCCATCGCGTGTATAAGGAGCCATTGACGGCCATTGGATGGGGCAATTAATTGTATTCAATCATACCTCTCAAGTAGTTGCTTGGTTTGGTTTTTAAGTTTCGCTCGATTTTCACGAGCATTTGACTTCTCGTTGGTCTCCAGGATAAATAGGTATGTAAACGGATTGGATTGATTTTGTTGTTATCATATCCTCGTCCACATTTATTTATTGGATCCACAATGTCCGACCGCCCCAAAGTCGCTGGCCGTCCTCAAAACCATATGCACCCGCACACGTGTGACACGTCCCACTCCCCCCAGGGATTCCTTCCTGCTCGCTCCCACGCTCTCTCGCTCACGCGCCATCCCTACATAGCACTGGCACCACTCAGAGTCAACCACAAGCTACACAACCCACACCGCACCGATCGAAAAGAAAGATGGAGAAGACCTCATCGGCGCAGGTGCGGGAGTGGGAGGGCGCGGTGGAGGCGCTCCTCCCGTCGACCGCGGCCGCCGCGGCGTGGCCTCACCTGGCCAGCTTCTGCGCGCTGCACCGGTACCTCTCCGGCGTCGACGTCTGCCAGCGCGTGGCCGGCGAGGATGGCCTCCCAGGCTGCGTCCGCTACGTCGCCTCCCGCGCGCCGCCTGCGGAGGAGGACCAGGAGCAGGTTGAGGAGAAGTGGGTGCGCGAGCAGCTTCTGGAGCTGGATGACGCCGCTAGGAGGCTCAGTTACGCCGTCGTCGGCAGCAACATGGGGTTCGGACGCTACGTCGCCACCATGACGGTGGCCGAGGAGGCGGGCATGGCGGGGTGCAGGATCGTGTGGGAGTTCGATTGCGAGCCCGTGCAGGGTGGACCAGGGACGGGCTCGTCGGCTACCTCGAGGGCGCCGTCAAGGGCATGGCCGCGCGGATCGAGGAGGCCACCGCCGCGAGTGAATGATCGATCAAGGATCGCTGGCTCGCTGGAGTGCTTGAAGCGACGCTGCTAGTAGCTAGTTAGATCCTTCATATGCCTTTGTTAGTACTTAGTAGTGAGTTAGATCCTTCATATGCCTTTGTTAGTACTTAGTAGTGATACTAGATGGAAATGGATGTATCATGTATCTAGCTATAACCTGTTACTTCAGGTTTGTTTTCTTTGTTCTTGAGTACCACCACGGCACTTGCAATGTACTATGACTGATCTAATGTACTCTTTACCATATAGGAGTATAGACGTATAGTGCACATTAATTTCTGTGAAAGTCAATCTTCACCAATTTTGACCAAGTTTATGAAGAAAATTGCCTATATCTAATACTCCTATACCTCATGATGAATCCAACGGTATTGATTTGGTGTTCTAGATGCAGATATTTTTTCATAAAAACTTGGAACTTTACATTCAAAACTCCAATTCCGATTAACATCAGGTGTGTGTGGACTATGACAACAGCAAGCACCAGCATGTTCTGCGTGCCTTGTCTGCTTCACTTGTAGTAACTTGTAAGTTGTAAGATTGTCACCGCCTCACTGGAGTCTGGTGCTCGATCCATATGCTACAGCTAGCTTGACGATCGATGATTGACTAGACACGGTGAAGCTAACGTGCATATCTTGGCCGTGCATAGCTAGCTTTCAAGCACTTGTTGTGCAAAGTCACGTTTCATCTCACTACGATTCCCCCCCTCGCGCTCGCTCTGTGTGGCTAGCCATCGCACTCTTGCATGCGAAAGTTTTCGTGGATAGCGAGTGGGAGACTTCGAAAGCGAACCGATTCTATTCCCTTGTCATGTGGCAGCAGATTTGCATATGTTCCAATGGGCCACTCTCTGTCCTTTGTAAGAATCCAAAACCGTCGAATCGAATGACATGCGGGTCCACATAGGGAAGAAGTTCATCAAGATTTGTTCCTCCACTTTACTTGAAGACCATAGAACAAGACATGCTTTTGCTAGAGATAAGCTTCTGTTGCTACTACCTTCCAATCATAAGAAACAGTGTGGTGCTTTATGGGTAATATATTTTTTGAACATTTTCACGATAGATTATTTTGAAGTATTCTAGTACAGTATAGTGCAAAGTGAGTGTACCTCACAGTTTACTAGGTTTCTTGTGGAACGTACCCTCCCCGGCTCAAGCCCTAGGTTTGGCACAGGTGCTCTTATATTTTGTAGATTTATTTCAGTCTTTCCACCCCAATGGTAGATGATGTGCATGTCGACTACAAGGTTTGGCTGTTACGACGAAATAAACGGTACAACAGTCGGAAGATTAGAGGCCATAGTTACTAGCCAAAAACTATGGGTTGGGTGGGGTGGCCGGATAAGTATGCGGCTGGAGGTCGTTTTTTGGGCCAAAATACACCAACTTTCAGTTTTTGGATTTCCAAGGGGAAATTGGTAAAGTGTTGAAGATGATCTTAGTAACCACTATAATATTGTCTAATATGCCATACTGGATATATTGAAATAATAATATGCTCAATTCGGAAGGAGTCCACACCATGAAGCACGTACCAAGTATGAACAAACCAAGATGGCCGGCGATAAGTTTAGCCTACTAGTCTCTCTTCGATGGAAGATCGACCTACTGGTTATACTGAAATTCAGCTAACTATTTTTTCAAGATTAATTTCATGCACCATTTTTCATTTCAGGAAATGGCAGGAGCACTTGTGGCACCAGTTAATACAAAGCACATTGCATATCAAGATATCATTTGTCAAATTGCATGTAGGCAAACTTAATAGTACCCAGTATTAATTTATGTTCATTGGTGATTACTCGAGGACACGTTGTCAACTTGTTACGAAATTCGTTATAACTTGTAAGACATATTTGACTAAAAAAATACAGTAAAGAATTTGTGGCAATTGTTTTCACTCTAAAAGTTAGATAAATGTGCTTACAAACTCACACACTAGACACCGCTAGCAAGATACTTATTAGATTGTACGGTTTAGGGATCGCTGCTAAAAATACATATACACATTATACATTCTTAGTATTCAAAATTAATTCAAGAAGGAAGTACAATTTAATCTAGCACATCGCAACAATGGTTTTCAATGATACATTAATACATGTGCCAAACAAAACTTCGATTACAATTATTTATATTTCTAGATATTTGGTTGAAGATGACAAATAAGTAACATAAAATTATACTCATTATGACCCTAGCATGTTAAAATTGTTTTCTACTAAATAAAAATGTTTAGTATAATTGTATTTATCTGATAGCCTTCGGTCTAAATAATTATTGGACTAGTCCTAGGATGAGAACCATGTAGGACTTGATCTCCGAAGCAAGACTATATCGTGAAGGTGTTAATATGAGCTCATGGGGGGAAAACATCACAAGTAAGAACTGGAGGAAGAGAAATAAGAAGAAGTATTTTCTTATCAACTGGCACCCCTAGGTATTTAAGAAGAAAATAGCAAAATAAACGAATAATAAATAAGAAAAAAGAAAGAAATCATACCTTTTGTTTTTTGAGAATTAAGAAATCATACCTATTCGCGTGTTGAACCAAAGCCGGCCCATAAGAGAAGCGACCACGCGGGCGAGATATAGGGCGAGCCCCCGTTCCGGTGGATCGGCCCACGTCCTTTCGGGCTAAACTTCAGTTAGGCCAGGCCATCGGCTTGTCCAACAGCCCGTGTGTGCCTGCGCCACCGTCTCCCTCGTCCAGCTCTCCGTCGCAGCCGCCGATCTTGGCTCATCCTCCGGCGACTTATGTCAGCGGAAGCAGTGGCGGAGCTGCTACTAGACTATGTGGTCAAGCGACCACACAAAAAATTGGAGAGTAATAAAGCCCCAGCTGTAAATACACAATAAATGACCACATAAATTCTAATTTTTGACATCATGGTAGTTTATTTGAAGCTTTGACATCACTAACCTCTACCGCTGGCTCCGCCACTGAGCGGAAGTGATGTCGGCGACGGCGCCCGCCGACCGCAGTAATTCCTCCAGCGACGGGTCGGGGATCGCGTACGTTAGTTACGGCGGGGAGCAGCACCTCCCGCTGGTGATGTCGCTGGTGGACGCGGAGCTCAGCGAGCCCTACTCCATCTTCACCTACCGCTACTTCGTCTACCTCTGGCCTCAGCTCACCTTCCTCGTACGCCTTTGCCCTCTCCCTCTCGTGCCGCTGAAAGTTTGTGGGTTTGGGGTATTCAGTCTTGATGGTTTCTTGTTTTTCCGGGGATTCGTCGGAAGGCGTTTGATGCCAAGGATGGTAAGTGCGTGGGAACAGTTGTCTGCAAGATGGGGAGCATAGAGGCGCCTTCAGGGGTTATATCGCCATGCTCGTCGTCCTCAAGCCCTACCGAGGCCGCGGAATCGGTAAGCCGTTTAGATTCCTAAAAATCTCTCCTTTAATTTTTTTTGTAGTTCATGAATTGATGCTAGGCGATGTGTTGTCTTGGAATCTTGCCATGTATGTATGTGTAAGGTGGTAGTATTAACTTAGTGAGGTCTATTGGAAGAGCAGTCTTGCTTACGGTGCGTCACTAGATAATTTCCTAGTCGTAAAGATCTTACTTGTGTATATTTTACTTCAAGGTTTCATCTTGCGTCGTGTATGTAACTGCTAAGAATCCGTTTAGTATTTTATAAGTCTGTGGTCTTTCGTTCTTTATGTTTTTGCAAGGCTGCAATGTTGAATCCTATAATTGGAACACAAGATTAATGGTTATTGCTTCCCAGACGAAACGAAAGGTTGTCACATCATCTTTGATTCATTGCAAGGCACAATTTGGCTTGTTTCCATTAGTATTTTAGAAGAGATACACAATGTGCTTGCTGTGAAAATTCGTGGAAGTTCCCAGCTTGATTGATTGTTTTGGTTTGAATGGATGCAACCTTTATGCTTGCAGTTAGAATTTATCTGTTTGGTCTGTATCTGAGTGGATGCAACCTTTATGCCTGCATTTAGATTTGTCTGCTTGGTCTGTCTCTGAAGGAACTAAGGAAGAATTGGTTGGGGAGGCCCCTACCTCTGAAATTCGTAAAGCAGAGTCCTGAGTGAGTTCACAGAAAGGGAATTACAGAGAGGGTAAGCACGAGAGGAGAATAAGAAAGAGAACACCGATAAGCCTAACTACCCAGAAGTGCAAACACACGCGGATTACATTTGCTCAGTCCACTGTCCAATCCGAAGCTTAGTCGCCAGCTTCTCCTCCTTTCTTGCCCTGTTAGCCCACAGCTCAGTCATCTCGACGCACTGCCTAGCCACTGCCTTTGTAGGGATTTGAATGTCGAACACCTTCCTGTTCCTTGATCACAAGCTCCCAAGCTGGCTGTTTGTTGGTTGGTACCTTACTCTTGAAAATGTCAGATGTATCGCGGATCCCGTTCATCTCATTTCCCAGGTGTTGAAGGTTTTTGTTAGTTCAGGCACATCCTAGCGTGAAGTGTGCTGCAGACTCACTTTCTCCACAGCCAAAGGACACAGATCATCGCCGAAATTTGCTGTTTGAACAGGACCGCTTGACCTTGATCCTATTTCTTGTTGACAGTCATGCAAATTGCTTCCCTTTCCTCGGGGCCAAATTGCAATGACACTATCATTACTCCACCCTAGTTCGCCAAATTGTACATGTTTCTGACTGGAAACGTTTCAGAAGTTTTCAGTCTCCACCTCCTACTGTCTTTGGTGGTGCTGTCAATGTGGCAGGTGTTCAGAAAATCCAGTAGAGCACCAAGTTCTCTGTTCACTTGATCAGAAGTCAGGTGTCACATCGGCATTACCCATTCACCTCCGGCCCAGCATGCAGCAATGGGAACATTCTGTCATAGGGTGTGGGAGAAAATTGCTGGGAATTGCGTACAGAAAGGTCCCTTGCTAGTCCATTTCCCAACTGAACGAAAATGGCTTCCCTATATGTTGTAATCCTCCTACTTATTTGTGCCCAAGCTCTAGTAGTGTGTGCTAGGTTATCGCCCAAATCTTTTCCATCGAAGTGTACTTTGCACACCCATTTTGCCCATGGTGAGTCCAGGGCAGTGAGGAGCCTGTGCACAAATTTGGTTAGCAGACATTCATTCTGGATTTGTAAGTTTTCGATACCTTGACCGCCTTCGGCGATACTCCTGCAAACTGAGTCCCGAGCCACCACAGTCATGTCCAAAAGAACCACTATAGTTTTAAACGTGCACTGTACTCCGGAGGAGTCCCACAAAGAGATATATTACTGGTATACTGCATATTCCGATCATGGATGTGTAAATAATTAAATAACTTAACCAACTTGCAGACTGAGTGTAAGGTACAGAACTACATTTGGCTTAACATCCCCATATAAACATGTTTAGTTAGTACAGTTTGCCCTGATTTTTTCAAAGAACCTTTTAATTTACAGTTAGTTTAATACAAAAAATCGACTAACCAGGCACTAGCACCTGGTGACACTGTTTAAAGAAGAACAACTGACAGCAGTCACTCCCGGAACAAATTACGACCTGAAGGATCGAACTCTGATTGGCAGGCTGGTGCTGGCGCACTTATGAGTAGGTTTTGGAATGCATTTCTTTATTTCTTTCAGAAAGAAGTAGCTATGCTGAGGCCTGAGTATTTTGGTTTGCTTTTTAGTTTTTTTGACCTTAGGTCTGCTTCAACTGCAGAAAGAAAAGGCATATTTGCTTATCTTCGATGCTAGATTTATTTCTTGAAAGTGCCATGTATTCTTGTGCTCCCTTCTCTTGAAGTATCTTATCTTTTTTTGTTAATTGCAATTAAGATGTGCATCATTATTTACATAAGAACTTTGCAAACATTGTTAGCTGTTCTGGTGTTCCATAGTGAAATAATTCTGTACCAGCTTTCTTATATATTGAGTTTGTTCTGGTTACTAGATCCATTCGGGTAACAATGTTACGTGTGTATTAGGCTGATATTAATCATCTAACCATATATTTCTTCATGATGCAGCAACTGAGCTGGTTACTAGATCCATTCGTGTAATGATGGAATCTGGCTGTGAGGAGGTAATTTTACGACATTTCTGCTAGGCTTTCTTTCCTAACTCGTTGTTTGATTCTGAAATTTTGACATGTGAAAAACATATCAGTTATATCCTGCTTGGTATATGGATGGTTCATAACCTCTTTGAAAAAAAAGGGATACAAGGATGACATATTAGCCCTCGATTATCCTGCAGTTACCACAATATTACATTTTTCTGAACGATGTGAACAGCTAAAGTATTTGACATGTGACTCGTGCTTGCGATCCAGGTGACGCTTGAAGCAGAAGTTACAAATAAGGGTGCCCTCGCTCTGTATGGCCGCCTTGGCTTTATCCGAGCAAAGAGGCTGTACAGATACTATCTAAATGGTGTTGACGCTTTTCGTCTCAAATTACTGTTTCCACGCCTGGATCTTGGTCTGCCTCCGATGATGATTGACGAGAGAGATGAACAACACATGGATTCCCCTTATTTGTGATAGTACCCTGCTCAAAAGTGGAATCTGATTCTGTTTTTATTCTGTGATATTTTTTCTGTTTCATGCTTATATGGTCCTCATGACATGTAGCTCGAGTGCAGATTTTTCAGCATAAGAGCACAACTATTGGTATTTTTTGAAGTTCAGAAAGTGCATGTAAAATCTTTTTTTTTTCAATAATTCCACATGTGCCGTCAACATTTACACGTGGGAACACTAATCCTACACAAAATAACAACCATGAAGTGCTAAAAAAACTATGCATATCAGGTTACCTTTCCCCCACAACCAGCAAAAATACATATATTTGCACGAAGGTATTATTGCATCATGCAGCTCCAAAATTTAATTTCAGAACTTCCTGAAATGCTAATACTCGTGAGTATATGTTTTTTTTACTGATTTTGTTTTCGTGGGGATCCTTCTTACCGAATAGAGAAGAGCTTGGGTATAGGTCCAGCCATCCAGACATGTATAAATATAATTATAATTGTATACTACTAGCAATTATGCCTGTTCGTCATGTTCAATTTTTTTGAGGTGTCATATCATTTCACTAAAAATTAATTTTTTTACGAGATGAAGGATTCTTGATGAGAATGTCGAGTCGTACTACCGCTAAGAATGTTAGGTCTTTCTTCGCAGTTGTCGTCCCGCTTCTTCGTAGTTGTGTCGTCCCGTTGTCAAGAAATGAGGCTCTGTCTTGAAATTGGTGGGTGCATGTAGTATGTCTAGCTAGGAGGTAGGCCCGAGTAACACATGAGTGCGATGAATTGCGGCGGTACTTAGTGAGTGTGATGAAATTGTCTTGCAAAGTTTCGGACATAGTTAAAAAATGTGAATTCATCCGGCGTAGTCGTCGATTCGAGTTGTTGGCTCCCTAGACGGATTTCCTCGTAGTCAATGTCCATGTGGCGCAACAGTTCATCGTGAGATGGACGGATTGGGCAATCTGTTGATGGCATAAGACATATTTCCATGTGCTGGTCACGGGTGAAATACCTAGGCCATGGTGTCTCAGCGGAGACGGGAAAAGAGAGAGAAGGGGCACTTGGATTTAAATAGGGAGAGGCAAGAAGTAGTCCAACATGAAAGAATCGGAATCAGACGGGTGATACTGCTATGGGGTTGATTTTCTATGAAAGCACCCCTATGTAGTATGCAGATTAGTTCCTAAATTTACCAAAAGTTGTTTATATGGCTCCCTCCGATTAGCCTAATGGCTAATTGGCTCCTCCAAATTATTTTCCTGGCTCGTCCCTGGTTGGGTGTGGATATGATACGTGTAGTAGTCTTGGCCTCCTATATAATGAGCGGAGCACCACACGATCTAACCTATAACGACTTGATAGCAACAGGCACGCAGGTGGATCTAGCGGATTGTGCCGACGATTAGAGCAGCCAGGTGTTACGGTATCAGAGGGGAGGGGCACCCGTAGTCATGCCCCGCAAATATAGGCGTTGAGCGCTGAAGTGCGTTAATAAATCTTGATATCATCATCGTGCTGTTATTGCTTGTCCTCGGTAAATCAAATGTGCGTCTTCGACGGTAGCAGTAGTGTATGTTACTATAGGCTCCCTCCCAAGCAAAGCAAGCAGAGGTACTCACACGCCGAAGTGATAAGTCCACGCGTTGTACAAACGAAGTTCGATTAGTAAAGAACACCACATTCCACACATGACCACCTGTGGTTGGATGGTTAGGAGGGTGGTTATATCCCCAACCCACCAGAGTTCAAACCCTAGGTTTGACGCTGGTGTTTCTCATTTAGGCGGAATATTGTTCAATGGAGGCGACGTTCCCGTCGACAGCGAGACGCCCGTGGTGACTTCGTCAATCTCAAGACTTGATCTGCCGACTCAGTCTCTCGAGGTACTCATAGGGGTAGGGTGTGCGTGTGTGCGTTCATAGGGGTGAGTGTATGCGCGTGTATATGAGCGCCTGCATTGTGCTGTGTTTCACAAAAAAAGGCGATCTGCACATTTTTCTATTTCCCTCCCTAGTTAGTCCGTAAAGTTGGTCCGATGAATAAACATGATTCCAATTTCGCATACATGGGGATTTGAACTTTTAGATGTTAGATTTGTAATCCACACTACCAACTAAGTGAGCTTGGCTTACTTCCTAGGAAGTTATTCCGCTATCAAGTATAACGAAACAACTATATCCAACGACATACATGTGCTAAACTAAAAAAACTAGAGAAAAAACTAAAGAAAATGGTCAAAGGACCACCAAAAGAGCAACCTAGACCCAATTTTAAAAGCATCTAGCCAACATGGCCAAATGGTAGGACCAATAGGCAAATTGTTAGGCAGTTCAAATTTACATGGCCACACTTCCCGACCAGCCGTTTTCCACATTGCAGAACTGTCGAAACCCATGACTCAAGTTTTACAATTCTTCAGGATTTCAACATCACATGCCCCCTTCCATGCAGTATCCCGTTCTATTCCTGCATTGGATTTTTCCTCGTCTAACTCGGTAAAATTATTACGGATCTGCTAAACCACAGCTGACTGTTTTTCATAATTTCATTTCGGTCACACACGTTTTTGGTCCGTTCGGTTGTGCCTTTGAGATTCATGTGGCTCGTCTCGCCTTGCTTTGTCTCGTTTTCTTTGTTGTGGTCACGACGCGTGACGGAAGGTGACAGCTCAGCCCAGGTATGCGGGCCTGGGCTTTTTTGTGGTTTCTTCTGGATATGAGCCCGGTTTGTTTGACCCGCTTTTTTGAATTTCTTTTGTTATCCGGGATCTGTGTGGCCTGTGTGGGGTAGGGGTTATTTTCCACCGCGCGTCTCTCCTCTTTCTTTCGGTGGAGAACAGAGGAAGAGGGTGACGGGCGGAGGCAGAGAGGGAGCAGCGTCTCTGCGTCTCGGTGTTTGAATCCGCGTCGCCGGTCATGGCGAGAACCGGAGTTGGCGAGAGGAGAGGTCGCCGGTGACGGAGGTATGCATCCGCGCAGATCTACCCCATGGCTTACTCTCTCCCCTCTGTCTTTTTCATTTTCGCGAGAAAAATAGTTGACTCGGGCGCCCCTCTCTGCTCGTTCTGATTTGGAGGCGTGACGAGCTTTAGGTCGCCGGAGGCAGAGTTCTATTGACTGTCACCTACTCTATCACATCTGCCGGTCGTTTAGATTTTCATGAGCAAATCAATGGGGTAGGATGCGCTCTACTCTGTCGTATATCTTAGTCGTTGGCGGAGGCGAGCTTCAGGTCGCCGGAGGCGGCGCTGAGTAGCAGATTCCTATTTCTGTCTGTTTTATTGTGCCCAGGACCCAATCTATCCATTCTTCATGTCGTTTTTTTTTTAGTTCATGAGTAAATCGATGGGCAGGAGGCGATCTACTCTCTCGGATTTTGGTTGGGCGCATTCAATCTTTAGGGGGTAGGTAGTGATTCGTGTTCTTACTTGGAACAGTATGTAGTGATTTTATCTGTATATTTTTTGCTCAGCGGAAGCTTGCTGGATTATGTGTATTCGGTCATTTTTGGTGTACTCAAAGGGAGAATTGATTTTGACCCCCCCCCCCCCCCCCCCACTTCGCACGCCTTAGATAATATACCCCCTTTTTCACCTGCCTTCATCTGAGCCCCCCCGCGCGCTAATTTTCGCTGCTTTGTCCCCCCCCCCCCCCCCCCCCCCCCCGGCATCGTTACCTCCTCGTTTAGCTGCTAATGAACAAAACTCGGCTTAACAAATTTCTAATTGGCAAATATGCCCTCGTCCAGTTTCCTCAACTCACGGACGAACGAGACCAGCTCGTCCTCGAACGCGCCCGAACACGCTGCCAGTGCCAAGCATGCTCGTCGTCGTTCCGGGCGTCCCCGCGACTAACCGAGAGTACTGTTGGCTGCTTCGTGGTCTCCTCTCCCTCCCCGCTGAGCCTTGCTTCCCAGGACGGCCGGAGTCGACCGAATCGGACTCGTCTTCCCCGCCGCTCGCCAAGCTCGTCCGGTCTCTATCGACCTCCTCCGTCGCACTCTCAGGCGTGGCGGACGGCATGGAGTTGGGAGGAGTACGCTGCGGGGGACGGCCTGGGTGTAGCGGCCGGCCGCGATGCCCCTATCAGGCTCGTGCAAAAACGAAGGGAGGAAGAGAACGGGGACAGGGCAAAAACGTGATTTGAGGAGTACTAGAAGACAAGGGCTGAATAGTCATTGCTTGATGCAATTACACTAATATCTACGATTAATAGCTTAATAACGAGTTAACCATACCAAAGGGGGTCATTGTCACAGTTTAGACGAAGTGGGGGGGCTTAAAATGGAGGCAGGCAAACAAAGGGGTATATGATCAAAGGAACGCAAACTGGGGGGGGGGGGGGGGGGGGGGGGGGGGGGGGGGGGGGTAAATAGGATGTGTGTTCCCTTTTGTTTCTCAATTTAGCAGTAGCGTTTCTGGATGGCTTAAAAACGAGTAAACCATGTGTGTTCCCTTTTGTTTCTCAGTTCAGCAGTAGCGTTTCTGGATGGCTTAAAAACGAGTAAACCAAACTTGATCTGTTCATGTTCAGCACTAGAGGTTCACATTGGGGTGCAGGTAGGGGATGTTGTGGTTCGTCATTGTACTGTACGGTCTTTTTTTGGATATGGTGGCAGTGCTGCTCGCGTGTCTGTTAGGAATTCTGAAGATGATCGGTGGATGCGGTGCCCGTATGGAATCCTGAATGCTGGGCAGCACCTGGTGTTAGGATTTTCTTACTCTACCTGCGTGTTGTTGTTCTGTCTACATTCAACTACACTACTAAATGAGTGCGCACTCTGTTGTTTGTTGCGGTGTTTGTCCATGTGCAATTCTGAATGCTAGTCAGCTGCTTGTACAAGTACTTTTTTCATGGAAAATTACTCATGTGGTGTGGCCTCCCCTTGCATGACAGCTGCTTATCTGACCGGCAGTGTATAAATAGGATATGATCATCCGTATTACTGCTTGATAGCCTCGGTCTGCCGTCTACACATTTCATCTGCAGTGTTTGAATAGGGCATGCGCATCTATGTTAGTGCTACATCATCCTTGTTGTTTTAACATTGTTGTATGTCCATTAATTCTGTGTGGGGTGAATGCAGTAGAGGGGGATGTATGGCAAGCAAATGTTGGTGCTGCAGCTTTATATTTTTTGAGCAGTATGCACCTGTGTGTGCAAATGCTATCATGTTTTTTTGGTATGAACTTGGGTGTATTTTCTGATATCACATGACTACTGGTCACCTCCTTTCTCCACTTTAAATGTTGTTTTTGATTTTTTTTCACGAGCATTCGTTGCCGCGACACCTTTCCCTTATGTCTTTCACAGTTGTAATGCAAGATCCAGTAGACATGTAAAAAAGTAAGAATGAGAGAGCAGGTTGATTAGTAGTAAGTTGTAATGCAAGATCCAGTAACAGTAGAACTTTACATTAAGTCTGTCAGTAACAGTCTGTAATTTGTTTTGAGTAATGCCTCTGAATTTCTATGCCTCTGAATTGATTTATATGCCTTTTTCATATGCTTATGAAAGATATGCCTCTGAATTTCTATGCCTGAATTGATTTATATGCCTGTGATTTTTGTATGCCTCTGAATTGTGTGATCTGTCTATTTTATTGCCTCTCTGAATTCATCTGAATTGTGTCTGAATTGTGTCATCTGCCTCTTTTATTGCCTCTCTGAATTCATCTGAAATGTGTCTGAATTGTGTCGTCTGCCTCTTTTATTGCCTCTCTGAATTCATCTGAAATGTGTCATCTGAATTTATGTTTGTGTCATCTGATGTTTGCCTGTTTTAGTGCCTCTTGAATGTTTGTCACTGAAATGTGTCATCTGAAATTATGTTAGTCTTTCCCTTCCGTCCTTTGTCTGAAATGTGTAATCTGAATTTATGTTTGTGTCCTTCTCTTTCTTCTTAGTCATTCCTCTTCTCTTGTGTGTCTTTATTCTCTTTGTTTGGTACTTCTATTTGTATTTCTCAACTCAATTTTGGTTGTCGTCGCGTTCTCTTTCTTCTTAGTCTTTCCACTTCTCTTACATTTCTTCATTCTCTTTGTTTGCTACTTCTATTTGTATGTGTATTGAATTTTGGTTGTCATTGCCTTCTCCTTCGTCTTGGTCTTTTGCTCTTGTCTTGCGTTTCTTAATTCTATTTTTCTTGCTACTTCTCTTTGTTTTTCAGACCGGAATTTTGGTTATCTTTTCTTTTTGATTTAGTTTTTTAGGGAGTTTTTTCTGGGGTAACTCCGCCTGCCCTATTTTTACTCAAGACATACTTGAGTTGGGCAGCCGGTTCCAAGCCCGGATAAAGGAGGAGGATCACGTTACATTTTCCTGTCTCTATGTTACAAAATAATAGGTAGACAAGTATAAATAGAGCTTACTATGGGAAAATGGTAATCCAACTGAATCTTTCTCAAACATTTTTTGAGTAATAAATATCTTTTTTCTTGATGAATTTTTCCTCCTTCTATTTTCATTCCAGGGACTTTGTTGAGTTTCTCTCTTGGCCGGCTTGTTCGACACTTTTTCCTTGGATATTCTTCTCGTATGGTGTTTTCTTTGTCGGTGGCATCCTGCTGCAAAAGACACGACGTAGATGAATCTGTAGTCTTTTTCTTCCGTCTCCCTATCCCCGTACTTCTCTTCTTTGCCATCACAGATGAACTGCTACTGTTTTGTGTACCTGGTAAGAAAGAATTTTTTGAAAAATAGTACTGTCATATTTTTTTGTTCATTTTGATTACGTGTCTTATTTTCAATTTCTCTGTACTAATAAAAAAGAAGAACACTAATTTTTTCCACTCACCTCCATCAGTCTTTTTTGTAGGATCTTCTTCCGCCATGGCGACTTCTTTGTCGGTAGTATCCTGCTGCAACTGAACACATGATAGAGATGGATCTGCTGATTTTTTCTTCCGTGTCCCGTACTTCTCTTCTTTGGTAGCACCGACGTACTGCTACTACCTGGTAAGAACAAATCTTATATGTTAGTGCTATCATATTACTTGTTTCATTGATCATTTCATGTCTTATTTTATATTTTCTGTTCTGTCATAGTGGGAGGACTAACGGGAAGAAGTCCATTTCTTGGGCTTTTTGGCGGGCCAAAAAAGAACACGAGACCCAAACCCAGAACAAACGCTGGGTCCAGAATGGAGGACGAAACAGAAACACGAGCCAGCGGAAAAATTCGGGACCGCACGAGTTAGCTGTACGTCGGGACTAAACATACACGTACGAACTTGTAATTGGTCCAAAAAGTGACTGTGCACGAAATAAAAAACAGCTGATTGTTTTTTAGATAGTCCCAATTATTAACATGCATTATAATAGCTATTATATAATTTTTTCTAATTATTTGGAACAATTATCACTACAATCAATTATAATATGACAACATTAAGTAATATGTAGTCGTTAAATTATAATAATATATTATCACTGCAATCAATTATAATATGACAACATCAACTAATATGTAGTCGTTAAATTATAATAATGAGGAAAATTTGTTCACAAAGACAAGAATACAGATAATGACCTTTTTTTTTACCGAGTTAAGCGAGCTAAACAAGTACTTGCTAAACTCGGCTCGTTTATTGCGAAAAACTCGGCTTGGCTTGTTTATCAACGAGTTCGAGCCAATTCGTGTCGAGTTCCAAACTACTCGTTTAACTCGTGAGTTTCAAATTTTAATTTTAGCCCTAAGCAAGACGTTGCTGAGGCCGAAATCTCATGAGGCTGTGAGAGGATGCATCGTGCCCAATGTTCACCGTGGTAGAGTTCAAGCTTCTTAGCCATGCCGCCAGTGTCATACCAATTAAGCTGGCCGATTACTAGTAGCGTCCTTAAAACTATCGATCTGTTTACGGTACTCCCTCCGATCCATATTAGTGGGCATAGCTTTGTTTAAATTCATATGTATCTGGTTAAGTATTTATACTAGATACATGTGTATCTAGACAAAGTTGTGCCCACTAATATGGATCGGAGGTAGTAAGATCTTACACTGTCTGACTAGATGTCACTCGATTGAGAATTAAGCTAACTCTCGTTCAGATGATCCCATCCAGTTACGTGTGCAAGCGAGAATGTTTTAATTGTATTACGATGCAAATCTGATGAGATTAAAGTTGAGTGAGCACTTAACTTAATTTTCAGTCGAGTTAGGAATAGCGAAACTGATGTATTAACATGCAAAAATCCCACCAGTTTATCCTAATATTACTCGTCTCGTCACTGTCCACTAAACCATATCAGGCAACATAAAACCATGGATTGTAGTCCGCTATTCATCCCGAAACTCAACGGCGGATAGCACGACGGGCGAAACTTCCGGCCGCTCCCTGATACCGTCCAGCCACTCTGGCCGCCCCTCCACCCACTTCTTCAGGAACGCCACCATGGCGCCACCGACGAACCGTCTCATGGCGCCCTGGCACCACCGCTCTTGCACAGAGCGCGCGTGGCCAGGCCCTTGGCGCCCCTCGTCACGTCGTCCATCATGTCTGTGTGCCCGTAGTCCCTGGCCACGAGGTGGCACGCCGGCGCCGGGCACTCGTCGTAGAACGCCGCGTGGCTCACGCCCAGTGGCGCGCACGGCGGGAACAGGGCGTTGCGGGGTAACTCGCCGAGGCCCGTGCCGATGACCATGACCGCGCCGGGACGCGCAGCGAGTTTTCTTTGTAGGCGAGGATGGGCGGGGGCGTCTGCTTGCCGAGGCCCGTCCCGTCCACGGGGTCGACGGCGATGAGCGCCGCGAGAGGCAGGGAGGTCTTGACGTGACCCAGCGCGAGCGCGAATGCCACCTTGCCGCCGCGGCTGTGCCCGGAGATGGACACCTGATGATCGATGCCATTGTTAATAGTTTGTCTGTATCCAGTGATTTTTTCGAGAATGGTCTTAGGGTTAACTGACCGCAGTAAGGTTCGGCCGAACGTTGAGTGGAAGCGTGGAGGAGAGGCCGTCGGCGAGCCAATCGACGACGGCGGCCGCTGAGTTTATCTCTTGAGTGGTGTCGGGCCCGGATAAAGTGTACAGCTGCAATTGGAGCCGCGCGAGTTCAATCATCTTGTCTTGAGAAGAAGTTCAAAAGCATGATGAGACCTGGTTAAGTTACCTGAGGACCGATGACGATGAAGCCATGGGAGGCCACATGCTGGAGCAGCTGGGAGTAGAAGTAGTTGTTGCAGAGGTAGCCGTGCAAGAACACCACCACCGGGTATTCCCTGCGTCGCGCGGTGCGGCTATCAGAAGCGGAGACGGTGGGCCGCCGACTACACTGGCTGGAGAGCACTTCGTGGTCTTGGCCGCCTCGACCTGGGCAAGGCTGGTGCCGTGGCGTCCAAGGTCGAACACGTCTCCTGCAGACGCCATGGTGTGTAGCAGCAGACAGTAGTAGTATGCCAAGACCACGCGTCTTGCAGAGGCAGTCATGTTAACCCGGCCGGAGGTTGTGGGGACTTATGAGTGCTTGTGGCTACTTAACGGCCGTGTGTTCCTTGTGTTCCTTATCTGCCCAATTCTGGCAAAAATATCTGACGGAAATGCTTGGTGGCTGACTGGCTGGTAATAGTCATTCCGGCGAGTCTCTGTCTTTCACATGCACCTTGCTCTTGCCTCTTGCCTAAGGTTTGGATAGAGGATGGCAGATTGGGACATTCCTTTGTTTACATCTTCGACTAGTCTTATGTTCACATGCGCCGGATATGCAACTTCGACCGGTGTACAGAAGAACATTTTTGTCGACTACCATTTGCTTGAATTTTCTGAAATATCAGTCACCTAAAATTGCAGGAGTAGGCAACTAAGCCTAACGAATTGTTCGAGAAGTCTCTATTGGTCCCTGAGTTCAAGTATATCTCTGGGCCGCCATAGAACTCCGGTGTTTGCTCGTGTCGTTACTCGTTAGTGCCAAAGGACGCCTAAAGATAATGTTGGGATTTTTGCCCACATAGGCTGTCTAGTGTCTACTATGTGCGCATGAGACCCACTCTAAATTCTGAAATTCCAAAACAATACTCCCTTCGATCCAAAAATAGTGTCGGAGGTTTAGCGTTGAAACATACCTAGCTAGTTATATTCCTACGACACTTAATCTGGACCGGAGGGAGTACATATTTTAGTCTCTCATACTACAAAAATAATAGGAGTGAGAGAAAATTATAAGAAGAAACTCATCTAAGCCCGGTTTTTTTACATTAGAAGGTAGAGGGATCTCTACCTTATACGTACAACCAGATAGTTACAAAATATGTACAGCAATTGACGATTGCCGCTCGCACATGAAAATAAGAAGAAGTGCATGCCTAAAGAAGTTGAACTTGTGATTGTACTAGGGTTAGGCGGAAAACGATAGCCCCCGTTGGGGGGATCGGTTGCATGTTATATAGGGTGGGAAGAGCCCCCACCGTGGCCTGAATACATGGGTGTACCGTATAGGGTGGTGTACTACACCATGCCTATACGGTACGGATACATTGTCTAACAGCCCCCCTTAATCTCAACCTGCAGACATGTTGAGATTACGCTTAAACTCATCTAAGTTCTTTACAGGAATAATTTTAGTAAAACCATCTGCTATCTGATCCTTACTAGAAACAAACCGAATATCTAGTATTTTGTCTGCTACCCGTTCTCTTACAAAATGAAAGTCTATCTCAATGTGTTTTGTGCGTGCATGAAAGACAGGATTGGCAGATAAATAGGTTGCACCTAAGTTATCACACCAGAGACACGGTCTTTGTTGTAATTTGACTCCAAGCTCACCAAGCAGGGCTTCTACCCATATCAACTCAGCTGTAGCATTAGCTAGTGCCTTGTACTCAGCTTCAGTACTAGACCGTGAAACAGTAGCTTGTTTCCGGGCACTCCATGAGACCAAGTTTGGTCCAACAAATATTGCAAAACCTCCTGTAGATCGTCGGTCATCAATACATCCTGCCCAATCTGCATCAGAAAAAGCACTAAGAAGTGTAGATGATGAGTGTTTGAAAGTAATGCCAAGCTTCAATGTATTCTTGAGATAGCGCAGAATCCTTTTGACTACTGTCCAATGAGTAGAGGTAGGAGCATGAAGAAACTGACAAACTTTATTCACAGAGAAGGACAAATCTGGCCGTGTAAGAGTTAGATACTGTAAGCCACCAACAATGCGGCGATACTGGGTGCTGTCCTCAGGGCCTAGAGGCGTCCCCACCATGAGAGACAGCTTATCATCAGAAGACCCCTTACAGCCACGCATGCCAGATTTTTCAATGAGATCAAGAGCATACTTTTCCTGTGTCAACAAGAGACCATCTTGTATTTTCCTGACTTCAATTCCCAAAAAGAAATGTAAATCACCTAGATCTTTGATAGCAAAATTATCATTGAGAGCACGAAGCAGGATAGTGATAGCTTGGTCAGACGAGCTTGTGACTATGATGTCATCAACATAAACCAGAACATATATAGTAATACCTGACTGATGATAGAGAAAAAGAGAGGTGTCGGCCTTGGAAGGGGTAAACCCAAGAGCATGTAACTTGGAGCTTAGGCGAGAAAACCAAGCTCGGGGGGCCTGTTTCAGACCATATAGAGCCTTGTCAAGTCTGCAAACATAATTAGGAGCATCAGAATTTTCAAATCCTGGAGGTTGTTTCATATAGATCTCCTCTTCCAGAACGCCATGAAGGAACACGTTCTTGACATCTAGCTGCCGCAATTGCCAACCACGAGACACTGAAACAGCAAGGACAGTGCGAATAGTGGCTGCTTTAACAACAGGACTGATCGTATCTTCCTAATCAATTCCATACCGTTGCTTGAAACCTTTGGCAACCAAGCGCGCTTTATACCTGTCAATAGTACCATCAGCACGCTTCTTGACACGATATACCCACTTGCAGTCAATCACATTTCTGTGAGAATTAGGGGTACAAGATGCCACGTTTTATTGTGGAGAAGAGCATCATATTCTTCTTGCATGGCATTGCGCAAATTTGTGTCATCAAGAGCCTCAACTAAAGACCGAGGTTCTCCTGCAAGTGTGAGCATACCATATTTTCCAGGACGTATAGTGCCATCTGTAGAAGGTCTACCATATTTGCCATACTGTATAGTGCCATCTTTAAAAATTCTGGGCTGTCGGATACCTTTCTGCAGGCGTGTGCGAGGTTCAGGCACAGGCGGAGCCACAGGAGCAGATGGAGCAGAGGATCCCGCAGCAGCAGGGTCGGTCGGCTCCGTGGCAGCAGACACAGAAGACGACGGCGAGCATGTGGGCGACGAGACCCGCCTGGGCGACGTGGCGCGCGGGGACCGGCCAGAGGCGTGTGGCGACGGGGATCGCCGGGGCGAGCATGTGCGCGACGGGACCCGCCTGGGCGACGTGGCACTCGGAGACCGGCCAGCCGCGCATGGCGACCGCGGTCCAGCATCCTCGGGATGCCGCGCTGCAGGAGAATCAGCAAGGAGAATCAGCAGGGAAAGCAACCTCGGGATCGGATGGCGCCAGATCTGAGGCTGCCGGAGAAGCTTCTGTTTCGTCTTCTTCTGAATATTCTGAAGCACTTGTTTCATCATTTTCTGAATCGTTTTGAGCAGGATTTTCAGCGGGATTGACACCCAGTGTAGTAGGAGCATCTGTAGAAGTGGTATCTGCATGATCCAGAGCATTAGTAGTAACAATTGGTACAACAGGTAAGGGCATATAGTCATCAACACGTGCATCCCCGGAGGTAGATGGAGTGGAGTTGGATGAAGATGGCAAAAGGAGAATGTCTTCACGAAGACGAGAACCAGCGTTGGGATGGAGGGAAGCAAAAGGAAAAACATTTTCATCGAAGACAACGTCTCGAGAGATATAAACACGGCCTGTTTTTGTGTCTAAACATTTGACACCTTTATGATGGGGACTATAGCCGAAAAACACACACTGTATGGAGCGAAAAGCCAGTTTTCTCTTGTTATAGGGACGAAGATTTGGCCAACACGCACAGCCAAAAACACGAAGGGATTCGTAGTTTGGCTTATGATGTAGAAGGCGCTGAACAGGAGTATCAAAGTTTATCACCTTACTAGGAAGTAGATTAATGAGAAAAGTGGCAGTGAGGAATGCTTCATCCCAAAATTTAAGAGGCATAGACGCATTAGCAAGAAGAGAAAGCCCAACTTCTACAATATGACGGTGTTTGCGCTCGGCAGACCCATTTTGTTGATGAGCATGTGGGCAAGAAACATGATGCGTGATTCCAATTTTCTGAAAGAAACCATTGAGTTTTTCATACTCTCCTCCCCAATTGGTTTGCATGGTGATTATTTTTCTCTCAAATTTGCGTTCAACAAGAGCTTGGAAATTCAGAAAGACTTGATAAACCTCTGATCTATTTTCGAGCAAATAAATCCAAGTAAATTTACTAAAATCATCGATAAAGCTTACATAATATGAATGCTTGCCAACAGACTGAGGCGCAGGGCCCCACACATCAGAAAAGACTTGCTCCAAAGGAACAGTGGATACACCAGTGGAAACAGGGTATGGCAATTGATGGCTCTTAGCTAATTGGCAAGAATCACAAATATAAGGGTTTATGTCTGGAGTATGCGAAATATTATTCTTCCTAAGAACTTGCTGAACCACAAACGAAGATGGGTGGCCTAAACGGCGATGCCATGTGGATGAAGATGGCTTTATTGTGACGAAAGCTTGCTTGGATGAACCGGTGGAGATGGGCACTAGCGGGTAGAGACCATCACGGCAGGGACCTTTAAATAGAGTTCTTCTTGTGGCCTGATCCTTGATCAAAAAGAAATATGGGTGAAATTCTAGAAAGACATTGTTATCAAGTGTGAGTTTATGAACAGATAGCAAATTCATGGAAGCATTAGGAACATGCAAGATATTTTTGAGTTTCAATGAATTATAAGGGGTATGCAATGTTGAATGACCAATATGCGCTATTTTCATACCGTTACCATTGGCCGTATGGACTTGATCACGTCCATGATACTTGTCGCATGTGGTGAGCTTGTTCAGGTCCCCGGTGAGGTGGTGTGTAGCACCCGTGTCGGAGTACCAGTTGGTGTCAACGCCATAGGAAGCAACGTGAGCATCCTTGCGATCACGATCGCCACCATCATCATCGGAGTCATCTTGATAGCGCCACCAGCACTCACTCGCAGGATGCCCGTGGATCTTGCAGATCTGGCACGTGACATCCACATAGGGCGTGGGAGCACGGCCACGTCGATCACGGCGGCGGCCACCACCACCACCATCACGACGTCCACCATCGTCGCGGCGTCCACCAGTGTCACGGCGACCACCTCCATCATTGCGGCGATCACGCCGATCATCGCGACGCCTGTCATCACGCCGATCATCGCGGCGATAGCGATCTGGAGAGCGGCCGCGGTCACCGCGTTCACCGCGGTCACCACGCCCGTCACGGCGCCTGTTGTCGTAGTTGTCAGGGAGCGACCACGGCCGCGATCCGGGGATCGGCCACGTCCTCCACCATCAGCGCAACCACGGAAGCGGTCGTCACGGCCACACTGCACAGCATTGGCCGACGAGATGAACTCATCAGCAGAAGGGCTTTGGTCAGCGGCGAGCATCTGCTGCCGCATGTCATGGAAGTTCAGCTGTCCGTACAGATCGGACAGGGTCGTGCCTGGGTTCGCATTCACCGAGTGCACGAGGCCATTGTAGGAGCCGTCCAGGCCATTCAAGATGTACCCGACGAGCTCAGCATCATCTATCGGTTTTCCGGCAGCAGCGAGTTCAGATCGGAACCCCTTCATGATGGTGAAGTACTGCGCCGTGGTCATGTTGTGTTTCTTGGTTGTATTGAGCGACGTCCGAAGATGCTGCACCCTAGAGATGGACTGGGATGCAAACATGCTGATGATGGCGCTCCAGATGTCAACAGATGTCTCCAATCCGAGGACATGGGCAAGCACATCCGGGGAGAGGGAGTTCACGAGATAACTCGCCACCTGCTGATCGCGCTCAAGCCAGCCGATGTAGGCCGGATTGGCGATGATCTTGTTCTTCTTAGGGTCATTGTCATCCTCAACCTCCAGGGTTTGGGCCGGCGCGGCATCAGTGCCGTCGAGCAGGCCAGTGGCGCGCGCACCGCGCAGCGTCGGGTGCACCAGAGCTTTCCAGAAGAGAAAGTTGTCCGGTGTCAGTTTTGCGCTGGGGGAGACCCCAAGGCGGCCGGGGCAGAGCTCGACGAGGAGGATGCCATGGCGAAGGAGGGAGCTAGGGTTTTGGTCGTGGTTTTGGGTTTTTCTTGCGTAGATCGAATCGGCGGCGGCTAGGTCATGGGAGAGGCAGGCTCTGGTACCATGTGATTGTACTAGGGTTAGGCGGAAAACGATAGCCCCCGTTGGGGGGATCGGTTGCATGTTATATAGGGTGGGAAGAGCCCCCACCGTGGCCTGAATACATGGGTGTACCGTATAGGGTGGTGTACTACACCATGCCTATACGGTACGGATACATTGTCTAACAGAACTCACTGAAGCAACTTCCCTTGATCCTTTGGTGATCCCGAAGGCCAAAAAGCACGCTTGGCTTGCCATAGCCGTATCGTGTCGGGCCGACCCTTTTAGTACGCTTGCCACACTTATCGTCATTTTTAGACCTTCGGGCCGGGACGATATGGAACATTTATAAAAGGGTCGCCATGGGCCATGCCGGTCCGGACCCTTTTACTCACTGCGTGGGCTGTTATGTGTCGGGCCTCAGGATGGGAATGGGGCGGGTTGACCCACCGGATCACTGACCCGGCCCAAAAAGTCAGGGCCATTGGGGCAGTTGGGTCGGCCTCATATTCTAATTGGGCCAGTGAGGCCGGCTCTGCAAGACCCAAAGGGTCTCACGGGTCGACCCAAGTCGCTAGCTCGAAGACTTCGATATCTCGCTGTCGGCTATGCGCCTATGCTCTAATGTTTGGGCAGCGGGGAGCACTGCTGCTCCTGCTACTGCTAGGCGTATCTCTTGCCGGAACATCAACAGCGCGCCGTCGTCGGCGACGAGGTAGTGCAGCGCCACGCGGCGTCTAACTTCAGCGCACTTGGGAGTTGGGACGGCCTGTTACGACGCCGTCGAGCCGAGACATGGTCGGCAGCTCGTCCTCGTCGTCGGCGATAGTGACAACGAGAAGGTCGTCGTTCTGTTTGACGACGTATAGCTTACCGTAGAAATAAACCACGTCTTTGAGTCGCCGCCAATCCGCCAAGGTTCTCGGCCGCTCGTCGACCACGAGTCCACGACGTTGCGCCCGGCCGGCACAGCGCGAGCTTGCCGTGCCGCCCTTGGCCGATGAGCGTGGTGACGAGGCGGGCCGAACAGGCACGACTTGAGTAGGGATATCGTTGTGTGGGGATCCACGTCTCTCTCGCATCTGACCCACGGGTGCTTGCATTCGGGCAGCTGCCGCTCGCCCACGGCCACGACGGGCTCGTGACGGACACGGACGCGGGACAGGCTGGTGAGCAGCGCCATGGGCGTCGTGTCCTTGGAGAACAGGTTCACCAGCAAGTAGGCGCTGTCCTCGCGCTCGAAGACGAGATACTCGCCGCTGGAGCTGTGGTGGCCGACGGCGCCGGGCAAGCGGGAGGGCCGGGCCTGCGGGGAAGCGGCGAAAGTTACTGTCGCCCCAGATGGTTTCTGCCTGCACCCATCGGGAGCTGGCGAAGAACGGAACGAGGCAGGGGAGAAAGATTGGGGCGCACGGGTGGGACATGGTCGAGGCGAAGCAGAGCTGAGGCGTGGGTCGACCCATGATGCCCAATGGTCCAGCAGGGCCAGAGACTCAGCTCGGATGGGTCGACCCACGGCCTTTAAAGTTGGCTTCAAGGCCGAGGAGGCCAGGGCCAGGGCCAGGTCCTGGCCGGCCCGATCCCATCCTGAGTCGGGCCTGCCGAATGACCAACACTATCTGCAAGCCACGCAAATGCATTGTGCTTTCTTTTCGGCCTTTTGGCTAGACCCTCAGCGCCCTCTTGTACCCACCCAGCGAGTCGCTGAGTGTGCTGGGGGTACTATGGTTTATGCCCTAAGAACGTATCATGTGCAACCAACGAATTGGTGCACCGGTGCACCTGAATTTGGTTGACCACCTAAAATATTTTAAAAAACCACCCAAAAAAGTTTGGGCATAGTTAATACTCATACTCCCTCCGTTTTTGAGGTAAGGTGTATAGTTTTTTGAAGAAAATCCATAATATAAGGTTTATTTGCTAGTTATGGAAAATTTGACCCATCAAAAAATGAGACCTAGTCTCAAAAGAAGGATTTAACGGATTGTATTCATTTTGTGCCTATTAAGAACTCATCTCTCGTGATTTTTTTCAAAAAAAAAGTGAGTCCACTGTATGCAAAATATGCATGTCTTAATATTCGTGCAGAAAACTATACACCCTACATTCAAGAACGGAGGGAGTATCTAACATTGTGTCAAAATTTCAAATCTGAATTCATAACACAGATTAAGAAACAAAATAGACAAATCTGACAATAAATAGTGCTAAAATGCAAGTTCGGCTTTCAATTTGGCCCATTATCACTAGTGCTAACAAATTTGTCATTTTTCTCTGTTGATGTTTTGTTTCAAATATTGACTTACATTTTTGTGACAATGTATATTTTGCTGTGTGAATGGGCAATTTTTTTTTCGGATTTTTGAAAACCTTGGTCAACTTGAGCCGGATCACGGGGTCCACCAATTATTCTGTTGCGATACGTTCTCGATAGGCCCTAGGGGCGACCTTTTTTTTTCGAACAAGCGTCCACCCTTCTCATCCCGTTTCTACCTGCCGCCACCGCCCCTCCAAATTGCTCGAAACGCCGCCGGTGATGATTCGCTTTGGACCTGAGGATCGTGCAATCGATAGTAATTCTCTCCAGATCCTCTTCTCTCTTCCCACGATTATTAACTGTAATTACTCTCTCTTACTGAAACATCCCTTTCTGCAAATTTTAGGAGCGATCGATCGGCACGGCATTCATGAGGTTGGCGGGCCTCTCTTCTAGCCGGTGGGGTAAATTTGCTCAATACGCGGACTGGAATCTTTTACGATCAAGAGCTTCGCCACATCCTCACCGATGAGCATCGGTTTCGGGCTTACTTGGAGTTCCGCGAGCAGGCGTTCAAGATCGCCGTGACTGAACTCATGTCTGGTGCCAAATCACCTGTACGTATCTCAAGTCTGTATATTGCATTGGAATCATCCTCTCCTCTGCTTTGTCTTTGAAAAAATCTTTACTTTTCATACTAATCACTGCATCCAATGTTAAGCCATGTAATATCATTGTATATGCTAGTATAGAGTAGTACTCTACCTAGTCATATACGTCCTTGTAAACACCCCGTGTAGGGTTTTTCTACACTCTATATAAACACGTAGCCCGGCCCAGGGAGAGGGTACGGTTCCAACCCTATTGACATGGTATCAGAGCCGGCCTCCCGACGTCTAGATCGGATCGCCGCTCGCTCGTAAAACCTCCCGCCGGCGATCGCCGCGCGTAGGACCCAAACAACCCTAGAACTCGACAAGAAGAAGAAGAAGAACAGGCTGTGCTTCACCGCCTTGATTCCCTCCCTCCACACACCCAACAAACAACGATCCCACAAACACCCAACAAAAAAACCCTAGATCGATCCGATGGCATCTTCTTCATCGGCGGCCAGTGCCTCGGCGGCGGCGAGTCTCTCTGCTGCGCTCGGCTCCCTCCGTCGGAGAAGCTGTCTCGTGAGAACCATCTGTTCTGGAAGACCCAAGTTCTTCCGGCGATCCGTGGTGCGCAGGCCATGGGGCTGCTGGACGGCTCCGACCGCGCTCCGCCCAAAACCGAGGAGGTGGAGGATGCAGAGAAGAAAAAGATCACCGTCCCAAGTCAGGCCTACGCCGTCTGGCTCGCTCGGGACCAAATCGTGCTCAGTTATCTGGTAAAATCCTTGGATCCCGATCTCCTTGCTCAGATTGTTGGTCTTGAACATGCACATGAGGTCTGGTCCACGATTGAGGGGCTGTTCTCCTCGCAGTCTCGTTCCCGTGTCAATATGCTGCGGGGTGCTCTGGCTAACACCAAAAAGAATGAGATGAGCGCTACTCAGTATATCTCCAGGATGAAAGGTTTCGTTTCTGAGTTAGCTGCTGCAGGCAAAATAGTTGATGATGATGAACTCAAGGGATACATCCTTTCGGGTCTTGAGGGCTCAGAATACACACCGTTTGTTGTCTCTATTAATGTTGTTCCTAGTACCACCCTGACTGACATGTGCTGTCAGCTGCAAGCTTTTGATTATCGCCAGTCTATCATAGCTGAATCTGGTCAGAATAATACTGTTTTCCAGTCCTCTGCTAATGCTGCAGCTCGTGATGGAGGTGGACAAAATTTTCGCCATGATGACAGAGAACCACCCCGTCGAGATGGAGGTGGCTACCGTGATGACCGCGGTGGATACAGAGATGGAGGTGGCTACCGTGATGGTGGTGGCTACCGAGATGGTGGTGGCTACCATGATGACCGTGGTGGTGGACAGTACCGTGATCGCCGTGATGATCATGGAGTGGTCAGTACAGACGTGATGATCGTGATGTGCAGCGCCGTGATGGTGGTGGCTACCGTGACCGCAGGGATGGTGGCCATGGTCGTCCTCGTGATCGTGGTGCAGGCCGTGGACATGGCAGAACACCTACTCACTTTGTTGATAGCACCTACCAGATCTGCAAGAAATATGGGCATCCTGCTAGTGATTGTTGGTGGCGGTATGCAGACCGTGATGATGATGAGGATGATTCCCATCGTGAGAGAGGTGCATACGGTGTTTGACACAAACTGGTATATGGACACTAGAGCCACTGATCACATTACTGGGGAACTGAACAAGCTTCACACTCGGGACAACTACAAGGGCCATGATCAAGTCCACAATGCTAGTGGTGCAGGTATGACAATACAGCATATTGGTCATTCAACATTATATACTCCTCATAGTTCCTTAAAATTGCGTAGCATATTGCATGTTCCTAGTGCCACCAAAAATCTCTTATCTGCTCATAAAATTGCTCTAGACAATAATGCCTTTGTTGAATTTCACCCTTTCTTCTTTTTGATCAAGGAACAGGAAACCAAGCAAATTTTGTTTAGAGGTCCGTGTCATGGCGGCTTATATCCACTTGTTCCTATTGCTGCCGCCTCCCACAAGCATGCTTTCATCACCATCAAGCCGTCTTTATCCACTTGGCATCGTCGTCTAGGCATCCGTCGTCGTTTATTGTTCAACAAGTTATTAGGAAGAATAATCTCTCGCACTCCCCAGAAATAAATCCATATGTTTGTGATCCATGTCAGCAAGCAAAGAGCCACCAACTACCATATCCCACTTCTACTAGTGTGTCTACTGTTCCTTTGGAGCAGGTGTTTTCTGATGTATGGGGTCCTGCTCCAGCCTCTGTTGGCAAACACCAGTATTATGTAAGCTTTATTGATGACTATAGCAAGTTTACTTGGATCTATTTGCTTAAAAGAGATGTGATGTTTATCAAGTTTTTCTTAACTTCCAACAACTTGTTGAACGAAAGTTTGGTCGCAAAATAATTACCATGCAAACTAATTGGGGTGATGAATATGACAAATCCACGGTTTCTTTCAAAAAGTGGGCATTACACATCATGTATCTTGTCCACATGCTCACAAACAAAATGGTTCGGCTGAGCGAAAGCATAGACATAATGTAGAGGTTGGGCTTGCTTTACTTGCAAACGCTTCCATGCCACTGAAATTCTGGGATGAGGCTTTTCTCACTGCCACATTTCTTATCAATTTGCTTCCCACAAAAGTTCTCCAACTCAAAACTCCAGTTGAAACACTTCTCCATGTCAAACCGAATTATGATGCGCTTCGTGTTTTTGGTTGTGCGTGTTGGCCCAACCTTCGCCCATACAACAAAAGAAAACTATCTTTTCGGTCTAAGAGATGTGTCTTTTTGGGCTATAGTCCTCTCCATAAGGGTGTGAAGTGTCTTGATGTAGCCACCGGTCGAGTTTACATTTCTCGAGATGTTTTTTTGATGAAAACATTTTCCCTTTTCAGTCCCTTCATCCTAATGCCGGTGCTCAACTTCGTGCTGAAATTTTACTCTTGCCCACTCCCTTGCAATCAACACCATCAAATAATGAGAGTATTCATGTTAATGACCATATGCATATTGTACCTGTTACCGATCTCTTGCAGCATACTAACAGTGCTAATGACCATCCCCAAGTGTCTAGTGATATTTCTGCAGATTCTGGACAAAATTCCAGCTCAAACAATGAAGAAACGGATGAAATAGAGCCAAATTTGTCTGACACGTTTGACGAGGTTGATTCTGCTGCAGAAGAACATTCCCCTGGCAGCGCATCTGCCTCGGATCCGCCGAGCGGATCAGCCTCGCCCGGCGCCATCTCCTGGCCACTCTGCCTCCGCCACGCGCACGGTGGCCGACCGAAGCTCCAGTCCTGGGGCCCGCAGCCCACATGCGGGTGCTCGAGCATCGTGCTCCCTTTCGCCAGGACCCCGCCAGCATGCAGATCACGACGAAGCCTCGTCACATGCAGAAAACGATGCGGAGGTGGAAGCTTCCTCTGCTGATGCCGACAGTGACATCCCTGACTCCGGATCCTCTGTGCCTCAGACTTCTGTGCCTCCGGATGCACCTGATCCATCCTAGCCCAGAACACGTCTTCAAAAAGGTATCTGTCAACCGAGAAATATAAAGATGGCACTGTCACATATGGTCGACAACCCAAAATTTACAAACAGGGAAATATTGTTCGCTATGGTTTGCTAACATCCACAGGAGAACCCAATACTTTGACTGAAGCACTTGCTGATGTTCAGTGGAAAAAGGCAATGGAGGAAGAATATCTAGCACTCATGGACAATAAAACATGGCATCTTGTACCTTCTAGTCCAAACAAAAACTTGATTGATTGTAAATGGGTCTATCGCATCAAGAAACATGCTGATGGTACAGTTGAGCGGTACAAGGCACGTCTTGTTGCAAAGGGGTTTAAGCAGATGTACGGTATTGATTATGAAGATACATTTAGTCCAGTTGTTAAAGCTGCTACTGTTAGACTTGTTCTTGCCATATCTGTATCTCAAGGGTGGAGCCTAAGACAGCTAGACGTCAAGAACGCGTTTCTTCATGCGTTCTGGAGGAAGATGTTTACATGAAACAACCTCCTGGGTTTGTAGATCCTCGCTTTCCGCATCACATTTGGAAGCTGGACAAATCTCTTTATGGACTGAAGCAAGCTCTCCGGGCCTGGTATTCTCGGTTAAGTTCGAAGTTACAAGATCTTGGCTTTATACCCTCCAAAGCTGATACATCATTATTTCTCTATAACAAGTCAGGTATCACCATGTTCATTCTCATCTATGTTGATGACATCATTGTAGCCAGCTCTTCTGATGAGGCTACTTTGGTTTTACTTAAAAATCTGAGTACTTCTTTTGCTCTCAAAGATCTTGGTGACTTGCATTTTTTCTTGGGTATTGAGGTTAAAAAATATTCAGATGGGCTCATTTTGACACAAGAGAAATATGCTGCAGTAGTAGATGCCGATTGGGCAGGATGCCTTGATGACAGACGTTCCACTGGTGGCTTTGCTGTTTTCTTTGGTCCAAACCTAATATCTTGGAGTGCCCGGAGACAAGCCATTGTGTCTAGGTCAAGTACTGAAGCAGAATACAAAGCAGTAGCTAATGCCACAACTGAATTGATTTGGGTTGAAGCCTTGGTTCGAGAATTGGGCATATCCCTTCGACAACGTCCATGTCTGTGGTGTGATAACATTGGTGCTACATATCTCTCTGCCAATCCCATTTTTCATGCCAGGACCAAACATATTGAGATTGACTATCACTTTGTGAGAGAACGAGTAGCTGATAAATTGCTTGATATTAAGTTTATCTCCACCAAGGACCAGGTTGCTGATGGATTCACCAAGGTTTTAGGTGTTAAGGATTAGATGAATTTAAGCGTAATCTCAATCTCTCTCGAGGTTGAGATTAAGGGGGGATGTTAAGCCATGTAATATCATTGTATATGCTAGTATAGAGTAGTACTCTACCTAGTCATATACATCCTTGTAAACACCCCATGTAGGGTTTTTCTACACTCTATATAAACACGTAGCCCGGCCCAGGGAGAGGGTACGGTTCCAACCCTATTGACACCAATCATTCATTGCAGGCTGATTTGTTTCTCTCCATTGCCGAGGATAGTGATATCTTCAGTAGCGAGATTGTCGAGTACATATTGCTGCGCTACACGAGGCATGATGGAACTTCCTCCATCTTGCAGCGATCTGTAACTGGGGATGATGAACAGATTGGAACTGAGGTTGACAATATCTCGATAATGCATTACTTGCCTAAGGATACAATCAGAGAAATCGAGAATGTAAGTGTCCGAAAAAAAATGTGTTTTCCTACTAATTTACGGCATGCTATTGTTGTCAACTAAATAAAATACTGATGTAATCTAATACATAGTGCATCTTCTGGGTGCTTTGAGTAATAAAATGCCCTTTATCGAAAAAAGGTATAAATAAGGTTGATGGAACAACTATAGCCAAAAGAGGAATGCTGAACCTGCAATGCTCAAATTTCCTCTGAGTTGGAGTACCCTCTTAATTTTTATTTTCCAGAACACAAAGTTGTTGTGTCAAGAATTGTCGTCTATTCAGAGATACTTTGCATATCGGAAATTTCTTCTGAAGCTTGACTTTATTCAGGCGCTTACCACTAACACTTTTCATGCTTCATTAAGTATACTAAACTCTTGCATACTCAGTTTCTACCTATTGTAGTTGAATAGTGATCCTGAAAGTGTTCTAAAAAGGCTTCAATCTTCAACTATATGCCCCGGGCTTCTAGATCATGAGCTAAGACGTTGCTTAGAGGTTTTACTTGCCATACGTTTTAATTTATAAGTACACAATTTCATCATGTAATATAGCTTTTCCTTTTCTTTAAGGGCCATATAGACTTTTTGAAAGAATATGAGGATATGAAAATGCACCCTGCGTCGAGCTTATCCGAGGTTAGAATTGGCAATCTTTCTTGGACTGTGATATTAGATTTGTTATGTGCTAGGATTTCTGTGTTCTACAATCCCGGAACGCATTATCGCTGCACTACTAGGAAAACAGCTATAGATAGAATCACTTTTTGCGGCGCACCAAATAGCCATGCGCCACAGAAATATTTCTGTGGCGCATAGTTTTGCATGCGCCACAGTAATTTTGGAATTTGTGGCTCATGAAAACCACATGCGCCACAGAAATGTGTATTTCTGTGGCGCATATAGCTATATGCGCCACAAAAGTTTCAAAAGGAAATTCAAAAATTTCAACAAATCTAAAAAATTCAAAAATTTAAGAAAAAATGTAATTTTTTTAAAATGGCAAAAAATCAAAAAATCCAGAAAATAAAAAATTGGAGGTTTTTTTACCTCTCATGCATGCCTACCCGCCCTTGGATCGCCTTCTTTAGTTTTGTAGAAATAAAAGAAAATGATAAAATCTTCAAAAATAAAATCCTTTGAGATGTAGTTAGGTTTTAGTGTCTAGTTGGTATAGAAATTTTGAAATATGAATTTTGACATTTTTTGCAAAAAAACAAAAAAAATTAAAACGACCATAACTTTTGCATACGACGTCGAAAAAATGCGTTTAATATATCAAAAAACTAGAGAAAAATTGGAGCTCGATTTCACCCGGTTTACCCGGTGAACTTTTCTCAGATCCTCGAAATTTCAAAAAGAAAAAAAGTTATTTGAAAAAGAATATTTTTCCACAAAATCAAAAAATCCAAAAAAAATCTTTTTAAAAAAAAATATTTTTTTGGAATTGTTGAATTTTTGGATTTTCTTTGAATTTTTCGGGATTTTTTGAATTTTTTGAATTTTTTGGATTTTTTGAAACTTTTGAATTTCCTTTTGAAACTTTTGAAATTTAAAAACACACATATCACACATAAACTACACATATATACACATACAAGGTTTAAGAGGGTTGATATGATACTTATATCAATAATAATTTTAGTAGCATAAGGGTGGCTGAGCTGAATAGAATTTAAAAGTTAAGCGTGCTTGGGTTGGAGCAATTTGAGGATGGGTGACCTAGCGAAAAGTCATCATTTGAGATAGGTTAAAAAATTCAAATATTTAGGTTTTCCAAATTATTTCATTATTTCCTGATTTTTTTTTGAATTTTTAACCTTTAAAAAAAAATTTAAGAATTTTGTGGCGCATATCTTCTGGTGCGCCACAGAAATGTGAGAATTCTGTGGCGCATGCAGATATGCGCCACAGAATCACAATTTAGTGGCGTGAATTCTGTGGCGCACCCACCATGCGCCACAGAATTCCAAAAAGGTGCGCCACTGATAGCCTATTTCCTAATAGTGCAGGCTTGACATGTTGTACCTCCTCGTCTACACTTTCACAGTATGAAAACATAGCTTTGAAGGAGATCAATTCAGAGCTGAGTTCAGAATTACAGGAGCATGATCACTATGATTGGGTAATTTTCATGATACTAAGTTTGCGGATTCCGAGTTCCAAGCTCATGCTCATTTATCTTCGTAATTTGTAGATGCTTATGGAGCAGTACTATGACCGTATGAAATTTAGGAGGCTTGCAAGAGAATGTGCTACTCGAGCGCAAACGACTGGACATGTTCTTATCAGAGAGGTAAGTGGTGTTTTTGTTGTGATCCTCTGCCATTTTGTGAACTATAGAAGCACAAAAGAGTGGATAATTTTTCTCCGCTATTCACATAAACTATCATGATCAGAAATGTAATTCCACAAATTAATGTTAATGTTGTTTTTTAAGGTCGATGTTGCATTATTTTCTCTTTGGGTTTATGATAGGTATATTGGTTTGACTTGAGTTAAACAGACATTGTCTATGGGTATTTCTTTAGATTTTCATATGCATATCATACAGCACCCTCTCATTCTTCCACTTCACCGTATTTGTTTTGTGTCTATAATTATTGTGCTTGCACAAGTTCTTAAAATAACTAGAAAGACATCTGCATGCCTAAAGAAGTGAAGTTTCAGGTTCGTTATGAATATATATGTTCATTGTTTTCTATTCCAGGGTCTACCAATAAAAGCACATCTCAAGAGCCATATTATGTCCGCAAATCCAGAAGTTAAGAAGCTGCCTTGGATTAAACAAGCAATGAAGCGGTCTTTTGACGGCTACATCTGTCGAATACAAGAGAGATTCAGAAGCAGGGCTCCTCTCGGCAGGCCTATCCAGTTGCTTTTTGCGGGTACATTAGCAACGATTGCACTGGGCGTCGGATCTAAGGGTTAACCGGGGTAATATTACATATATTCTATGCTTCTCTCATTCTTGGAGCCTGCTCGTTGTATGTAATATTTTTCTTATTTTGTTTATGTAGTAGGAATGTAGGATATAGAGATGCTTATGTTTCGGTTGGCAGCCATTTTCGGCTGCCTGCCTGCCAGGTATGAGATCCTTGCCGTGACGGACGACTCGGATGGACAGGTCCAACTTCCAAGGAGCACTCAGGAGTAGGGTCACTCGGACGACACCAGGAGTACTTGGAAACACTTGGGAGTAGTAGCACTCTGATGTGGGACCTGTTAAAAATATAAGCAATTTAGCATATAATTTAATTCCTGAAAACAGTAAACAAAACATGACTAGAATAATAAGAATTAAACTAATCATGCGATCTACCAATATAGTAGATAAACAGATGAAATCTAGGGCAACTACTATAAGCAGCAACTCTAGCAAAGTATGAAACATGAAGATTAAGAACACATACAATGCGACAGCAGCAGAAGCGTTGGCATTGACGTTGTCACCCATGTCGTCGATGAAGAGGCTGCCAATGTCAGGGAAGAAGTCGTCGTTGGGGAAGAACTCGAAGCCAGTAGTCGCGCGAGTGCGCTCCCCAAAAATCTGATCGCCCCTCTCCCGTACAGGATCACAAGAGGCGGGGTTCCGGAGGCCTACTGCCCCTTCAACCGGTGCACGCCGGAAGACGGGGTGGAGAAGACTTGAAAGACGGTTGCGCAATGTTCTGGAAGTGGAACGGCGAGAGACCATGTGTATCGCGTAGTGGCGGCTAGGGTTCACCCAGCCAGTATATATAGCGCAGGTCGGGTAGGACGTGGGCGCAGCCGCACGATCGAGTCGGTAACAGCCCCACGATCAAAAGGAATCGGAAACGGCTGAGTAATTAACGCGTCCGTTAATTATTGATTAATGACTCATTAAATTTTCCCGAACTGCAAAAATATAACTCGGCTCGGCCAGATTCCCGCAACCCGCGGCGCGACGCGGTGTGTCGTGACGTGACGAGACGAGCGAGCGACGGCGGAGGAGGAGGCGGAGTGCGCGGGAGAGAGCCTTCTGTTCTCACATGCTTACCAAGTAGCACAACACTCCACCTTATAAAGTGGTGCAACTCTCTCCCAACTAGCAATGTGGGACTAAACTTTAGTCCCCAAACCGGCCATATAAATGGGCCATGAGATTTTCAGATTTTATTTGGGCCATGGGCAAAAGCTGGGCAGAAGCCCACAAAAATCCAACAATCCCTCACAAAATCTCATTGGCACACATCTCATCATTCAGTTCCAAAACAATGTTTTATATACCGGTGCTTAGTGGAGACTGTTAAGTTGAACTTCCAGTTAGAAAATTATGCTACACTAGATCACAACTTGGATAGTGGACTATGCCTTGAACTAAAAGTTTGCTGCGACTTAGTTTCACACAAATCCTTGAACGATACTGGGCTGCCGCAAGGCTTCCCCGCGGGTGGAGCTTATGCGTCATACTCCAAGACCTTTCATGAGTTTATTAAAGAGCACCCAACTCTCACGGACTGCGACGTTTAACGGTCAGACTTATATAGGTGTATTTCTCAAGAGATGCTCTGCAGGATAACATCTCTTCTTATAAAAGTGAGCCACTTGGAATACATTAAGATAAATATCAACCTGCCATGCAGATTAGGAGAGTACTGCATCTTCACGGAGTGGGAAATATTATATAAGGATACTCTTCCCAGCTGCCCAACAGCTTGTCTCCCACATCTAATTCACGGGATCTCCGATCACATAGAGTAGGTTACCACTGTGGACAACTCATACCATAGGTCTCAAACCCATCTCTCTCGATGCACTATCTATCACATTATGTGATAAACCCTTTGTGAAGGGATCTGCCAAATTCTTATACGTTTGGATATAATCCAACGCAATGACTCCGAAGTTCTTTAATTTTCGGACAGATTTCAATCTTCTCTTCACATGCCTTGATGACTTCATATTATCCTTATAACTTTTAATCTTGTGTATCAAAGTTTGATTATCACAGTTTATAAGGATAGCGGGTATTGGTTTTTCAACCACTGGTAAGTCCATCAAAAGCTCTCGAAGCCACTCTGCTTCAACAGTGGATGTGTCTAACGCTGTGAGTTTTGCTTCCATAGTTGACCTCGTTAAGATGGTCTGCTTGCAAGACTTTCAGGAAACAGCGCCACCACCGAGTGTAAACACGTAACCACTCGTGGCCTTAATCTCATCAGCATCAGATATCCATTTGAATCACTATAACCCTCCAGTAGTCGGATACCCGGAGTAGTGAATTCCATAGCTCGCAGTGTCTTTTAAATAACGCATAACTCTCTCAAGGCATGCCAATGATCATCTCCCGGATTAGAAACAAACCGGCTGAACTTGCTCACAGCAAAAGAGATGTCAGGCCTCGTGGCACGCCAAATACATAAGCGAGCCAATAATCTGAGAATATCTCAGCTGATCTCTAGCACTCTGTTGATTCTTTCGAAGCAACACACTAGGATCATATGGTGTCGGGAAGGCTTGCAGTCGTCATACCCGAAGCGACTCAAGACCTTTTCCACATAGTGAGACTGAAGCAGTGTAATCCCACCATTACCATCTCTCAGCAGCTTGATGTTCAAGATAACATCAGCACTCCTAGATCCTTCATCTCAAAACAACGAGATAAGAAATCCTTAACCTCCTTAATCAAGTCAAGGTTGGTTCCAAAGATCAGTATGTCATCGACATACAGACAGAGAATAACTCCCTCGCCCCCACCATAGCGATAGTACACACACTTGTCAGATTCGTTTACAATGAACCTGCAGCAGTTAAAGTTCTTTCAAACTTTTCATGCCATTGCTTAGGAGCTTGCTTAGGCCATATAAAGACTTCAACAACTTGCACACCTTTGCTTCCTGACCAGGTACTACAAAACCATCGGGCTGATCCATGTAAATTTCCTCGTCTAACTCTCCATTTAGGAAAGCTGTCTTAACGTCCATTTGATGAACGAGAAGACCATGCGAGGCAGCCAACGAAAGTAGCACTCGAATCGTGGTCAGTCTAGCCACAGGTGAGTAAGTATCAAAGAAGTCTTCACCTTCTTTCTGGGTATAACCCTTGGCCACAAGCCGCGCCTTGTACTTCTCAATAGTACCATCAGGCCTAAGCTTTTTCTTGAACACCCACTTACATCCTACAGGTTTACACCCATAAGGACGATCAGTGACTTCCCAGGTTCCGTTAGCCAAGATGGAATCCATCTCGCTACGGACAGCTTCCTTCCAGTAGTCAGCATCAAGAGATGCATAGGCTTCTGAAATGGTACTGGGTGTGTCATCCACAAGGTACACAATGAAATCATCACCAAAGGACTTTGCAGTCCTCTGTCTCTTGCTCCTAACAGGAACTTCATTGTCATCCTCCACAGGATTATCAGTGTGTTCTATCGAAATGGTAGGATCAGGAATATCAACCAATTCCTGACTAGATGTATTAGGTATCTCCTGATTTGATGAGCTAGGCATATCCTTCATGGAAAGATATCCTCAAAGAAAGTCGCATCCTTCGACTCCATAATCGTACCAACATTAACGTCGGATACCTCAGATTTTACTACCAAAAATCTATAACCAACGCTATGAAAAGCGTAGCCCAGAAGAACACAATCCACGGTTTTTGGTCCAAGCTTGCGCTTCTTGGGAATTGGTATATTGACTTTCGCCAAACAACCCCAAGTACGAAAGTAAGAGAGTCTCGTATTTTCCTTTCCCATTCCTCAAATGGAGAAACAGTTTTTCTTTATGGGAACTCGGTTTAGGACATGACAAGCTGTCAATAAGCCTCCCCCACCATGCCTTGGAGAGACCCGAAGTGTCTAACATGGCGTTAACCAAATCAGTTAGAGTTCGGTTCTTTCTTTCAGCCACCCCATTTGACTGAGGCGAGTAGGGAGGCGTCCTCTCATGGATTATACCATGTTCCGCACAAAACGAATCAAACTCATTGGAAAAATACTCTCCACCACGATCAGACCTTAGTCCGTTTAATTTTCGATCAAGTTGGTTCTCTGCTTCAGCTTTATAGATTTTGAAGAAGTTTAAAGCCTCATCTTTTGATTTCAGAAGATACACATAACAATATCTAGTGGAGTCATCAATAAGCGTCATGAAATATTTCTTTCCGCCTTTTGTCAACACGCCATTCATCTCACAGAGATCGAATGTATAAGTTCCAGGTGCCAAGTCTCTTGCCTCAGCAGTCTTATGGGACTTGCGAGGTTGCTTAGCTTGCACACACTTGACACTTGGAACCTTTGACAGTAGTGAATTTCGGAATTAAATCCAAACTAGCTAGCCGCGTCATGCAACCAAAGTTAATATGACAAAGTCGTGAATGCCAAATATTAGACTCAATTTCATGGCAAATATGATTAATAACTTTAGCAAAAGTCTGACAAAGATAGGCGGAACAAGCCTCCGCACTCATAGCCTTTACCAACAAATTGTCCATACTTAGATATTACAACTTTATTGGACTCGAAAACCAACTTATAACCATCTCGACAGAAGCGATCCGCTGACGAGATTTTTATTGATGGAGGGCACATGATGAACGTTCTTCAGCGCACGATCTTCCCGAAGTAAACTTCAGATCGACCGTGCCAACACCACGAACAAAGCATGTGACCCGTTCCCCATCAGCACGGGAGAAGTCCCTGTGACCTGGTAAGAAGAAAACATGGAGCATCAGCACAAACATGTACATTGGCACCAGTGTCAATCAACCATTCAGGAGAATGACAAACTGAAAGGATGGTAGGAAATATACCGTACCCAGATTCCTTCATCTCAGTGTCGCCAATGACAACATTGGCAGTCTTGCCGTTGTCGTCAGTCGCGCAGCTCATGGCGGTTGGGACAGCGAGGTGCCCAGTGAGTTGGATCACCGCAAACATGGCATGATCCCTTCCTTGGCTTATTGTTGTTCTTCTTGAAGTTGGTAGGCTGTTTTGGCTTGTGCCTATCATCAGACTTGCCTTTGCCCTCAGATTTGCCCTTGTTATATTTGGGCTTGTGGGATGCTGGTAATTCTTCTTCTGTACCACGTGGGCACTAGAACCAGCCTCAGCAACTCGAGCACGAGTGTCCTTTGCTCTCGCCTTCTCTTCCACGTCAAGAGACCCAATGAGATCCGAAACGGAAAACTCTTGTCTCTTGTGTTTCAGAGCAGTAGCAAAGTTGCTCCACGAAGATGGAAGCTTAGCGATAATGCCACCGGCAACAAACTTGTCCGGAATTACACTTAAATGCTCAAGTTCTTTTGCGAGTGACTGTATCTCATAGCCTGTTGTACAACAGAGCGCTCATCAGTCATCTTGTAGTCATAGAATTGCTCCATGACGTACAACTCGCTGCCAGCGTCCGAGGCCCCAAATTTGGCCTCGAGCGCATCCCACATGTCCTTGCCGTTATCAAACGACATGTACGAGTCCACAATGGAGTCGTCAAGGATACTGAGGAGGGCACTCTTGAAAAGAGTATCGAGCCTCTCATATGCCTCCTGTTGTTCAGGATTAAGCTCGCCCTCAGGCTTGCCTTTGGTGGCGGCATAGCAGTTACTATTTTGGAACCAGTAAACTGCTCATGCGCCATGTTTGTAAACACCCTTTGAAGGGAAACGGCTTCGTTGACGCGAGAAAGTCAGGCGATGCAAATTGCCTATAATCAGGTTTTTGGATTGTTGAAAATATAAGCATTTTAGCATATGATTTAATTCGTGAAAACAGTAAACAAAACATGACTAGAATAATAAGAATTAAACTAATCAAGCGATCTACCAATACAGTAGTAGATAAACAGATGAAATCTAGAGCAACTACTATAAGCAGCAACTCTAGCAAAGTATGAAACAGGAAGATTAAGAACGCAACACTCGGCAGCAGCAGAAGCGTTGGCGTTGACATTGTCACCCATGTCGATCGATGAAGAGGCTGCCGATGTCGGGGAAGAAGTCGTCGTTGGGGAAGAACTCGAAGCCAGTAGTCGCGTGAGTGCGCTCCCCAAAAACCTGATCGCCCCTCTCCCGTACAGATCACAAGAGGCGGGTTCCCGGAGGCCTACTGTCCCTTCAACCGGTGCACGCCGGAAGACGGGATGGAGAAGATTTGGAAGACGGCTGCGCAATGTTCTGAAAGTGGAACGGCGAGAGACCATGTGTATCGCGTAGTGGCGGCTAGGGTTCGACGTGGGCGCAGCCGCACGATCGAGTCGGTAATTAATGCATCCGTTAATTATTGATTAATGACTCATTAAATTTTCTCGAATAGCAAAAATATAACTCGGCTCGGCGAGATTCCCGCAACCCGCGGCGCGATGCGACGCGACGCGGCGTGTGACGAGCGAGCGGCGGTGGAGGAGGGGAGGGTGCGCGGGAGAGAGCCTTCTGTTCTCACATGCTTACCAAGCAGCACAACACTCCACCTTATTAAGTGGTGCAACTCTCTCCCACTAGCAATGTGGGACTAAATTTTAGTCCCAAACCAGCCATATAAATGGGCCATGGGATTTTCGGATTTTATTTGGGCCATGGGCAAAAGCTGGGCAAAAGCCCACAAAAATCCCACAGGACCAGCGGGTAATCCTAATCCAGAAGACTCATACGACATGACCAGACCAAAGGCCAGAAGATAAAATAAGCCGACTCTTGCCCAAAGACCTATGGGTTTAACTCCAATACGAACAACCATGGAAGGCTTGCCTAGTTTAGAGCAGGAGTTGGATCCAAATTCTAACATTGTAAAACCCATATGTAAAGCGATAGATCGTTGCCTTGTACAACAAGTCCAACTGCCCTATAAATATAAGGGGTGACGGTCGATTGAATAGAAAAAAAACGAAGCCAACTAGGACTAGCCCTTGGTGGTATAATAATAGGTAGAATCCCAACCTTGTGAGAATTTCAGAAATTCCGCTTCCGACGGGAGTTGAACTCTGGTCGCTAGGTATGCCAGTGCGTATCCTAACCATTGGGCTACTGCCTCGTTCTCACGGTCGATTGAATGTGGAGCCTGCTGAGCGCATCCACATGATTGAACTATGGAAGCCCCGATTCTCCCTTCCGAGCCGTCTGATGTAACGTCCCTAGGCTGTCTGATTCTGCGCTGCTGCGTCACTGCCCAGTATCGCTAAAAGGACCTAAAAAAATAACCTAGTGTCTTCCCTACGGGTCTCCCGCATGGCTCAAAGCTAGGGCCTGGACGCCGGGCACAACTCTGACGTGAGGTCGCCAACGAGGAAGCACGTTCCAGTAGAGGCCTCGTCGACAGCGAAGACACCGGTCACAATACCATCACCAGCTTGGGCTCTGGTGGCGTCACTTGCAGCATGTCGCAGCAGTGCCTATCACCGCTTGCAATTCCTCCGTTTGTGGCAAAGGAAGCAATATTTGAAAAAAACAACAGGTCTACATGGCTCCCACACACCCACCTCACCTAGGCTACTCTCATGGCGATCTCATCTCTGCCTAGATTTGGCTTAGGTCTACTGCATCGATCAAGGTATGGAGCGCACAGATCCTTTCTCCGATCCCTTCTCCATTGCCCATCGGTTGGATTTTTCCCCTGGCCTCTCCTTCCGTGGAAAAGTTCGAGATCTTTTTGCCACGACCGTGAACCCTATCCCTTCTTCGAATGGATTTACAATGGTGGTTTCATTTTACCATGCATCTTTCGATCTTTCAACCCTCAATGTTGGTCTAGCCCTCTCGGCATGTCTTGGTGCTGCGTATCATGAACTCAGGATCTCATCTATTCGAGAAGGATTTTCATTTTCGATGTTTCTTCCAAAGCTGTGGGTTTCCTTATTCTCAAAATGAGATTTCATGCCAACAAGGATTTCAAATGTTATTTCGATCTCTAGGGATTTGGAGGTCCTAATTGGCAGCGTGAAGAAAGATTATGGTATTCTGAAATCGACAAAGAATGGACTACTGTTCATCATAAGAGGAAGTTTTGGCCAGCACATATTATTCATCAGAGGAAATCTCTTGTTTACAGACCTCGGCAGCGATCCAACGAGGTAATCATCCTGTGAATGCCAATAATTTTGACTTGTTAACTGGTGCAAATACTGTTCCATTGGGTCTGCGTGATCTAGTTCGTGATCGCCATGTTGCATCACCGTTAGCTGCTCCGATCAATCCGTCTAGCAGGAATTCAAATTCAAATTCAAAATCTACTGATCAATCTAGCCCGGAAAACTCGATTAGGCAGTTTAGCGGCCCACCATTCAGAGAACAGACTGAGCCCAACAACAAGTCTAGTGCCATGGCCGATTCGTATTCCAACAGGAATTTGTTTTGTGAAAAATGATTATCTGTTGGTCATCTCAGAAAGAATGGTAGCAACCAAATTAGATGTAAATCTTGTTACGATTTTGGACACATATCCTTGACGTGCACGGCAAGACCCAACAACCGGAGATTTGCTTGGAAACCAATCAGGAAATCACCTGAAATTACTCCAGATAGATATACTCGGTTGGCCTCCTCGTCTCCCATAACAAACTCAGTTTCGCATGTGTCAGAAATCCTCTCCCTCCCATCGCCTAGATCGATCTCGAGCCTCTCCCCTGCCATGGCCAACTACCCCTGCAATGTCCTCCCTAATGTGTCGGCTGGCATGACGGCGCTGCCACCTAGACCGCTGCGCACCCAGCGTGGATACATCGTTCTCGGCGGCGACTTCCCCATCATCTGCGATGACTGGGCAATCGCAACTCTGACACCTGAAGTTGGATATTAGCATTATGACCATGCTATTGCTGTCATCTTGGAGAGGCTGCAAGAAATTGGTTTGGAGGTGCGTTCCACCTCGAGGTGTGCTATGGGAATTGCCCTGATCATCTTCTCACGGTTACCGACCGGGATGCCGCCATCGAGCTCAACCCACACTTCATCGGAGACTTTGTCCTCAGATTTTTGGCCCAAGCTCAAGGTATCAATCGTAGAGCCACTATCCTTACCCATGATGTCTGGATTATGCTTCTGAATCTGCCGCAAGAATTCTGGGATGTGGGCAGCATTGTGAAAGCTTTTGTTCCTTATGGTCGGTGCTTAGTTTGGAATAAGGATCTCTCGAATCTTGCTAGGATTTTGGTTAAGATTCGTGCATACAATGTTAACACACTGCCGATGAGCCTAGTAGTTCTGAAAAACCTGACTGAGGATGGCAACATAGATTCTTGGACTTGCCCTCTTGTAGTTTTATCTCGCAAGATGCTTGGAGGTGTTGCAGGGGATGATGACCCTTTGCCTCCTGATGGGGCAAACCCACACCCTGCTCCACCATTGCACCATGGAGGCTTTTGGCATGATGCTATGCAGCATGAGGGGGATGAGATGCAACATGATGCTGCGAATGAAAATGCTGCACCAGATGATGCAACACCTGCTGCAGCAGAAGAGATCCAGCCTGTCACTCCTCCTTTGCAGCCTGAGGATGAAAACCCAGCCACTTCAGATCCTATTAGTTGCCTCAAGAACCTGATCTCCAAACTAGTTCTCAGTGCTGATGATCTCATCCCATTGCTTAAGGAAGGTACTATTTCTGGAGCCAGATGCAACATCACTAAATCATCCGGTTCTGCTGGCATAATTAGGAACTGTACACTTCAAATCAGCACTCCGAGCAAAAAGGTGACCCTTGATGAACTGTCTGTTGTGATCAACGAAGCAGAGCAGAACAACGTTGACCTGCAGAATGTGGAGCAAAATGATGTTGATCAGCAGGTTCCCGAGCAGCATACTGACAAGCAACAAGCAGAAGAGCAACATTATGCAATCATGGAGGAGCTCGTACAGCCCACATAGCCTGTTGATCAAGTAGAGAAGGTGAATCCTCGCAAGAAGCAGAAAAAAGAGGTGAAACACAATGTCGCGGGTATCTGACGCAGTGATACGCTTGCAGAATTAGCCAAGGGTTACAAGAACCAGCAATGTGCTGAAGCGGCCAAGGCATCTAACACAACAACTGCTAACCTGGATGCTCACTTTGAAGCCACTATCCTAGATGAGGATGAAGCACCTCCACCATACCTACCGACAGACATGCTGAGGACTATTGGTACCAGCCACTGCAAGATGCCACCTGGTGTGGTCACTGATGCAGCCTTAAACTATGACAGTTCAAATGATGAGTAGATCCATGCTCACCATGGCCAAAAGCAGGGCACATTGTTGCTTTGTTATCCCTAGGTGTTTTATTTCTATCAATGCTTTGGTTTGTAATCAATTCGTGTTAGCTGAACCTTGTTTATCCTTGTTGGTGTGCTTGAACTATGTGTGCTTGAATCATATCAGTGTGTGCTATTCAGAATATTTATGGTATCTTTTTTGTTGGTATTATGGCTGCTATGTTTGTTATATCTCAGTCAGAATTGGGGATGAGTTATACTGTTGTTATGCCTACTATGAGATACATATCCGAAGCACATATCATACAAAACATGAGATTTATATCAAGGACACCACACTTGCTATGCTATATATGAGAGCAGTACCTGGTCTCATTGATGATAAACACAATATGTTTCCCAATGAATAGACACTGGAATATTTGTAACTTGAACATGAGAGGGGTTAATTCACAAGAAAGGTGTGATGATCTTGCCAATAAGGTCACGAAAAGTAATTGTAATATTCTATGTCTGCAAGAAACAAAGAAATAAACTTTTGATAGTGCTCATATCAGAAAATTATGTCCTAGAAGAATGAATCAATTTGTATACCAGCCGTCAGTGGGTAATTCAGGAGGACTCATCACTATTTGGAATGGTAACCAATTTTCTGGTTCTGTGGTCAGCCAAAGCTACTTCCAAATTACAGTGGAGCTTAAGTGTAATTTTACAGCTCAGATTTTCTATATAACTAATGTAAATGCACCAGGTTCTGTTGAGGGCAGACAGGAGTTTGCTGACTAGTTTTTGCAGCTTGAGTCATCTCCATATGATTTGTGGATGATAATGGGAGACTTTAATATGATCAGAAGTACTGAGGACAGAATAGACCTGGAGGAAACATCAACAACATGCTGCTTTTTAACTCTATCATACAGATGCATGATTTAGAGGAGATACCTTTAAAAGGTAGGAGCTTTACCTGGAGTAATATGCAGCATGAGCCTCTGTTAGAAAAACTGGATTGGATATTTACTTCCCACAGTTGGACAACTACTTTTCCTAGTACCCTTGCTACACCTTTGGCAAGGCTTGGATCTGATCATATTCCTATGCAAATTCAAATTGAATCTATCATCCCCAGAGCTCAAATATTTAGATTTGAAGACTACTGGCTTCAGTTCGAAGAGTTCTAGGACATAGTTGAAAAACATTGGCAGCACACATGACCATATTAGAATGCTGCTCAAGATCTTGCGGCAAGGTTTAAATCTTTGAGGCATGGTATAAAGAAGTGGTGTAAAACCCTTTTGAATCTTAATCTGATCATAGAAAACAGCAGTTATATACTGGCCTTGGTAGATGGTCTAGAAGAGCAAAGAATGTTATCAACTCATGAGAAAAATTTCAGAAAAGCTCTTAAAGCTCATCTTGTCAAATTACTCGAAGCTAAAAGGCTATACTGGAGGAAGAGAGCTTGCATCAGGTGGGCAGAATTAGGGGATGAAAATACTAATTTTTTTCATACAATTGCCACCAGAAATTATAGGCATAACCATATTGCAAGTTTGACCAAAGAAGATGGATAATATGCTACAGAACATGATCACAAGGCTACTTTGTTGTGGACAACATTTCATGACAGACTGGGCAAATCTGATAATGTGGAAATGGAATATGATTTAGATGAACTGGTCCAAATGCATGATCTAAGTGGGTTGGAAACCCCTTTTACCACTGAAGAGATTGATGATGTGATTAAATATCTGCCTCCTGATAAATCTCCTGGGCCCGATGGGTTTAATGGAGTATTCATGAAAAGTATTGGTATCTTATCAAGGACCAATTCTATAGCCTCTGCAATAAGTTCTATAATGAGGAAATTGAATTGACCAGTATCAACACTGCATATATTGCCCTGATTTCAAAAATTGCAAATCCAGAGAAACCTGCTGATTTTAGACCGATCTCACTGGTAAGCATGGGGCTTAAGGTCATCACAAAAATCCTTGCCAACAGAGTACAAAAAATTATTATTCCTTTGCTCCACAGAAACCAATATGGGTTTATCAAAAACAAGACGATACAAGACTGCATGTCTTGGGCATTTGATTACCCTACATATATGCCATATGTCAAAAAGGATATTGTCATCATCAAACTTGATTTTGAAAAAGCATTTGATATGGTCGAATACAGTGCAATACTTGCCATGCTAAAGCACCTGGATTTGGAGAAAGATTGATCAAATGGGTAAAGAATATACTTACCACTGCTTCCACCTCTATTATTCTTAATGGAGTTCCTGGAACTATCAAATGTAAGAGAGGTGTCCGACAAGGTGATCCACTTTCACCACTCCTTTTTGTTACCATGGCTGAATTACTCCAAATCATTATTAACAAGGCATGGGATGATGGATTAATTCGATTGCCAGTTGATAATTCTTATGGACAAAATTCCCAATTCTGCAATATGCAGACGACACATTACTCATCATGCCTATAGATAATGATCAAATTACTGCCCTCAAGAATATCTTGCATACTTTCTCTAATTCCACTGGGCTGAAAATTAATTACCACAAATCTTCCATGGTTCCGATTAATACCAGCCAGGAAAGGTGCTTGGAATTAGCCAACTTGTTTGGTTGCATAGTGGAATCACTACCTTTCACATATTTGGAAATCCCTATGGGAATTACCAATCCAAGAGTTGATGACGTGATGCCCATGATGTATAAACTTGACAAAAGATTGTCTGGTATTTCAAACATACTCTCACATTGCTCAAGACTTGTTGTCATCAAGGCAGTCATATCTGCTATGCCAAATTACTTGATGTGTGCTCTGAAAGTGCACTATACACACACTGATCATGCAGATAAATCCATGAGAACCTTTCTTTGGCATGGCAAAGACATTGAAAAGAAAGGGAAGTGTCTGGTTAAGTGGGAAAAAGTTTGTCTGCCGAAATCTGCAGGAGGCCTGAGAGTAATTAACTTGAGGGAACAAAACAAGGGCTCTCCTTATGAAAAACCTTTTCAATTTTTTCAACTCTCATGATCTTCCTTGGGTTCAGCTACTCTGGAATGCTTATTACCAGAATGGAGCTGTTCCTTCATCGCAGCAGCAAAAAGGTTCATTTTGGTGGAGAAATTGTGTTCCATTTATAGATGATTTCAAGAACCTGACTAGATGTAAAATGGGAGACGGGAAGAGCATTTTACTTTGGCATGACAAATGGAATGGAATTCCACTACGCACTCAGTTTCCTCAGCTTCATTCTTTTGCCCATAATTCGAGGATTACAGTAAAGGAAGCAGCTAGCACTACTGATGGTATGCATACCCTTTTCCAACTTCCTCTGTCTATGATTGCCTCGGATCAATATGATAGTCTGGTTGAGTTATTGGAAGGGCAGCAAAATACTCAATTGGTGATACATGGAACTTTCCTTGGAATAATACCAGATATTGCACTAAAAAGGTTTACAACGCTCTAATCAAACTAGTTAATGCACCTGCACCATTTAAATGGATCTGGAAATCACCTTGTTTGCCCAAACATAAGTTTTTCTTCTGGTTGCTAATTCAAGACAGACTAAATACCAGGGACTTATTAGACATGAAGAACTTTTATGTGGAATCAAAATCATGTGTCATGTGTGACGATGATAGTAGAGAGGATATGATGCATCTTTTCTTCGGCTGCCCATTTAGCACTGCTTTTTGGGATAAATTGGGAGAGGATTGGCCTGCTGATATGGGACTCATTGAGATGATGTTCCAAGCTAATATTAACTCCACAAATCCTTTTTTCAAGATCATGATGATTGCAGGGTGCTATAGCATATGGAACCACAGGAACAAGATCATTTTTGAAGGACTTCCCAGAAGTTTGGATACTTGTTATGCTTTCTTTATAGATTCTGTTGATGTTATCAGACATAGAATAAAGCCTAGTCTTAGAGAGAGCATGCAGGACTGGCTTGATCTTTTGTAATTATCTTTCGAACTCCCGAACTCACACTTGTAAATATTTGATCCGCTGCAAGCGATAGAAAATGGAAAATGAAGCAGTGGGGGTCTTCCCCACTGTCTGACGTGTAAAAAAAAAGTCCTCCGTTTGTAACTTCGGCCACCACGGCGGTGGCACCACCGCATGTCGCTCGCAACACCACTGGCTATGGTTGGTAGCACTGCCTTCTTCCGTTGGCAACACCTTCGGCCAACACTACTTTCATAGTCAACATGTTAGGAAAAATTAAGGTGTTCGCTTGGATTCTTCAATCAAAAAATGATGATTTCACTTGGGGACGGGATAGCAAGAGGCATCCGAGAACAAGACTTATTTATCCACTCCTATATTTTTTAGAGCACCCACGTATGGGGAGCCTTTCAAATCGTACATCGCAGTCGAGGATGGAGTCATAGGTGTTGTTTGACTCGAGACACTGAGAGAAAGGGATACGACATCACATATCTTAGTCGGTGTTTCCAGGATGCGGGTCAAAGTATATGTTCATCGAAAAGCTATGTTTGTGTCTTTATTATGCTTATACCAAGTTCAAGCATTATTTGACAACTAGTATATGCATCACATCTTGTTAGACCGATGCCATAATGTGCATGTTACACATGCTGATTTTGAATGGTGGAAGAAGCAAGTGGGCTTATGCGTTGAGAAAATTCGATTTGTCTTACGAATCCCTCAAATTTATGAAGCGCCAAATTGTAGCCGACTTCATCATTTAACATCAGATTGACAAATAGCATAGTTTCAACATGACCTTGTCTTCTTAGAGCAATTCTAGCACATCCCTTAAAAAGGGAACCCTTAAAAGTGGTATAAGGGAAACCGTAAACCAAGTTTAAGGGCTGAAAACTGAAGTTGCTGAACAAAAACCTTAAACAAAACCTTAAAATCATATCGCGCGCAAATTTAGAGTTGCAACATTCAGTTCATTCCGTCAGCCCACCAAATGTTATATTTTTGCACAGCCGTGTACTTATATATTTTGTTTTAGAATATTTTAAACATATGAAGTTTTTAAAAATTTAAAATTCAGGCTCGTGTAGCTCGCGCTTCATTTGGAGTTTTGGGAACTTACCCAAATATAAAAGCCGATTAGTAAAATGTGTATACTGTAGAATATATCAGAAATTCACTGCTTTGTGCACACAAGTCACCAACTTTGTGCATTTCGCGATGGTCTGTGTCTGTATTCTTCCCCAGGCGAGGTATGTTAACAGTGAGGCCTACTAATACGGATCTAATTCGAAACCTCAGGATTAATCGAGCCAATTAATTCTTCTGCCGCAAATGGCCTCCACCTCGTCCGGCGGCGCCTCTACGACGCCGGCGCCGGAGCAGCACGAGCCGAAGAACATCCTCATCACCGGCGCGGCAGGGTTCATCGCATCTCACGTCGCCAACCGCCTCGTCCGCGAGCACCCGTCGTACCGCATCCTCGCCCTCGACAAGCTCGACTACTGCGCCAGCCTCAACAACCTCGCCCCCGCCCTCGCCTCCCCCAATTTCCGCTTCGTTCGCGGCGACGTCGCCTCCGCCTACCTCGTCCTCCACCTCCTCCTCGGCGAATGCATAGACACCGTCATGCACTTCGCCGCGCAGACCCACGTGGACAACTCCTTCGGCAACTCCTTGGAGTTCACCAAGAACAACATCATCGGCACCCACGTCCTCCTCGAGGCCTGTCGCCGCGCCGGCCCGGGCGCCGTCCGTCGCTTCGTCCACGTCAGCACCGACGAGGTCTACGGCGAGACGGACAAGGACGCCGCCGTGGGGAACCACGAGGCGTCGCAGCTGCTCCCAACCAACCCCTACTCCGCCACCAAGGCCAAGGCCGCCGCCGAGATGCTCGTCATGGCCTATGCCCGCTCGTACGGCCTCCCGGCAATCACCACGCGCGGCAACAGCGTCTACGGTCCGCAGCAGTTCCCCGAGAAGCTCGTCCCCAAGTTCATCCTCCTTGCGATGCGCGGCGGCCCACTCCCCGTTCACGGAGACGGCTCCCACGTCCGGAGCTACCTCTACTGCGAGGATGTAGCCGAGGCGTTCGACGTTGTGCTCCACCGGGTGAGATTGGAAGTGTGTACAACATCGGCACCAGAGGGAGCGCCGTGTTGTCGACTTCGCGCGCCACATCTGTGGGCTGTTCGGCCTCAACCCCGCCGAGGCAATCCGGACGGTCAGCGACTGGCCGTTCAACGACCACAGGTACTTCATCGACGACCAGAAGCTCAAGGCCCTGGGGTGGTCAGAGCGCACGCGTGGGAGGAGGGGATCAAGAAGACGGCGGACTGGTACATCAAACACGGCAATGACTGGTGGGGCGATGTCTCTGGGGCGCTGTTGCCGCACCCGAAGATGCTCACGGCGCAGCAAAACTTGGACTCTGCCTCCATGACCAACTTTGACTTCAATTAGTGTCGATGTATACTCCATCTAACAAGGTATGTGCTTAGGACTTGTTACATCCTTGTATTCTTATCAACAATCCATGTTCAGGTATAGCTAAATAGCACTCATGTGTATGATTCATGAAGGGAAAATGTAAAAAAGCGCCACAACTTTGCATTCAGAAGGCAGATAGATATATGCTCAGTATCTGAGTTGCACAGGATGAGGTAGTACCATCATAATTCATAATAGATACAGATACATTGCGCTGGTGGTCTCAAGCCTTAATTATGGGATAAAAGTTGATTGTGCGTGTATATAGAAATACACACATTCATGGGAAGTTCTAGTAATTATATATAATTTCACAGTTATATAGCTTCAATCTTACTTGAAGGAACATGACAGATATAGTTGCATCAAGATCCGTCAATCACCTTCCAACTGCAATACAGATAAGATCAGTAAGTATTGCACTAAAATACAGAGATGCATGATTAGATAAGAAAAATGCATATCACTGAGGGAGCATGGAAACATTCTTCTTTGCACAAATCCTTTCAAAGGGTTGAGAAAATAGTCATCAAATTTGAAATTGTGGCCCTAAATCGATAATATTACTCTGCCAAATTGAATTCGGTACACTATTTGTTGTTGGAGAAACAGATACAACAGTAACACAGATTGGTACTGCACTACTAGTAACTTGAGTTCTGTTATTTTTCCTGTTTCTACTATATATAGTCTTAAGACTTACGAGTCAGCAATTTATATCATTTTAGCAACTAATTATCTCTTCTCTTGAAATTTTCTACGGAGTATCATTGTTTACCCATTTCAAAACCTCAAGGTCGAATTTCAATGAACATATACATACGTACATCCTAGAAGAATATTTTACCTGTATTGAAAGCTTTTCGGTCTTCCTGCTGCTGGGAGTAGTACTGAGGCTGCTGCATTATGTTAAACTGCAGGAAGGTTCTTGGGTCGCAATGGATCATATTTTGCTCATACTCGCTTGACGTCGAAGCCGCCCCCATCATGTTCAATGTCTGCTGCTGTCCCCTTTCATTCTCAGCTACCTGCATTTATTAGTTAATGACTTAGAGTTTATGCAAGTTCTATACTGTTTAGATCGGTTATGTAGAGGCACATGCATTCTGCTTTGGTAACGAAGAGATGCTACTTACTTTGTTCCTCAAGTATAAGTTGTCATTCTCCAGCTCCATTTCCTGCAAAGGACTCATCTTGTAACTTAAATCTTTTGATGTCAAAGGGAAAATGAAGAAGGAAAGGATGCTACTGTTTTGCTGTATTACCCTTCTCTGCATGTACTCAATTTCAGCACATAGCAATTCGTTCTGCAGGGAATGTAAAGCTCAGTTGTTAGAGAAACAAAACAGTTATTTTCAACCCAATCAACCATGTATACATGTGCTTGTAGCAAACTGAACCTTTCTTGCTCTAATCTTTCCTAGGCCTTTGTCAAGTCTTGCCTCCAGCTGCTTCAGGTCTCGATGGCTCATGGTGGCCATAGAATCGCCTATTAGGGTCCTAAAGCATCATTGAAAGTACGAGTTAATTTAGAAAATAAATAAAAGTTCTTTCATTAGTTTAATTGCCTAAGTGCTAAACTGAGAAAATATTCAACCTGTTGGAGTTCTGCAAGTTGGTTATCTGCTGCCTCAGCTTGGCAGACTCCTGCTGGTAGTGCTGCAAATTACATTTGAGTCCATTTAGGAATATATTTCAGGTATTAGTGTTGGTGCATTACTAATAAATATTCCAGTTCTCATTTCCCAACTTGCTTAACAAGAAATTATTAGATAAAATTTTCGACCGGAACATACTATTTTAACATGGCGTTCTTACGCCAAAAAGTTACAATTTTATGGAATACGTTTGTCAGCACATCCATTTAGATTACTAAATTAAGCCAGCAAGTTTTAAAAATCACACATGATAACGGCTGCAACTTCACCATGCAACAAACCTCTCCTCTTGCTCGTAGCGAACCAAGACAAATTAAAAGCAATATCTAGGACTAAATTTAGACAGAACAAACTCTGGTAAAACCATAAATTAGAAACCCATATAACCAGTAATATACACACATTTATAGTTTGACCCAAGACGTACTGCAACATTTAGCGACGATTGGAGAAATCCTAGGACAGTACATACTCATATGAACATATACATAAAACAAAATGTAATGATATTTGAAACGAATAATTATCTCGTTCTAACATGCACTCACAATCCAACATCACCAACATGGTATTCAGGTGAATATTGCAAGCATACCCCAGATTAGGTTTTTGAGACTTTACAAGTATATAGTTGATATTCTTTTATCGAAAAAAATAGTTAAAACCCACCAACCTAAGCTACTCCTTATCCTACTAGATCTACCTCTGAACAGATCTAAAACAGTAGAATCGGTTAAGCTAGTATAACGAAAAACATATCACTAACATTACTAGAGGAAGCTAGATATATATTTTTTCCGTTTCGTATTTGCTATCGCAACTATTTATTGCATGCACAAGATATGCATGCCCAGAACCATGCATTGATGCATAAAATTGTCCAATGGACAACTACAGGTATAGTTTCCACTGGTCCAAACGGGTTCTCTCTGAGTTACTAGTGTCACTGGACTTCCCACTGTGTAATGACCATCAGTTTCCTTGTGACCAGGATGTCAAATCTGAAGATATTGGTCAGAGGAATCATGTTTGACACCAGAGCTAGCACAGTTAAATGGAATATTGCCTACAGTTTTCGTAGACTAGGACTGCATGCAATCTAGGGGACAGGGACCAGAAAACAGAAATACATTTTGTTGTTTTGCTGGAGTGACATATGATGTTACCTGGGCATTGATCTCTGCAACTGTACCAGTGTTGGAGGTGTCACTCGTGGCCTTCTTGTACCTCTCAATGGTCGCCTTCACGCTGCATTACGGTAGAGTGATGCACCTCAGGGGTTAGTATGTGCACACATATGAACTCTTGCAGCAAATACCACATGTATTAACAAGAATTGATAGTACTAATTTAGTGGTGGAGTAAACGTCAGGATATGCAGAATTTGCAAACCAAATCTTGAAGAATACAAAGGTAGATCAGGCAAGATACTAATGGGAAGAAAATTTGGCTAGATTTAACGTGATCCTGTTACATACTTAGAATATTGGTTATCAAGATTCAAGAACGTGACTTCAGTCAATTACTACAACATCTACAGCCTAAACAAGGTCAAATACCAAAAGTAGAAAAAGTCAACTACATGATCTTACTTTACAGGCAATAGCTAGCAGGAACTGATATGCAGTTACTCGGTTCTGTTGAACAGGAACAATGTGAAAAATCCGTAAGGTATAAGCACAAACATCACATGCCATGCTGGCCAAAGATATGTGCTATCACAAGCCTCTGTGAGCTAGTATAGCTACTACAGTGTGGTCGCTCTTTACCGAGGACCCCTTTCTATTTGAACAGTTTGGTTGTACAGTGTTCAGCCGTGACCCTAAAATTACACCAGTTTTGCTTGTATTTTATGTTACTAATCCAGCTGTCACTTTCATGTTAGTTCTGCAATATAGCTATGCATGCAACTGACATGGTATTTCATTTTCATCTTTTATTTGGTCAGAGAACTGTTGCTCCCGCGACACTTATGTAACTTTGTAAAAATCTGATTTTAGACATGCCCTGATTCTAAACAGGAATTAATTTTTTTGAAGCAATTGTCTAACGCCATAACCATAAAGATGTCATGGTAAATCGTGTGACTAGTTTATTTTTGCTAGTTTATGTAGTCATTATGATATGGTATCTAGAGTGATTAATGTGAAACTGGATCTAAGGGACAATTTCAGAAAAAGAAAAGGAAAGTATTTGACACAATATTAATTGACACTAGTGAGTAGTGACTCCTATATTATCACTTACCAGTATTCTCTGTACCATTGGTTTAAGATTGCCAAATATAACACACTGCAGTTCTGCGGATTTAATCGAGAGAACTGAGTACTAAGAAATGACATGCTCTCTTCTAGGTTAAGACTCTCGTCTTGAAAAAGATATTTTTCCAGGAAATTAAGAAAAAACAAAAGAAAAAAAACGATGGCAATATACTAGACAGTTTTCTGTATGTATGACTCCCTAGTTCTTTCTCCCTATAGTTTAATATCAAGAGATAAAGTATACTGGTTTATCGGTATATGTTATCACTATTTAACTGGTTAACTTTCTTGGGAGCAATTCTTTCCGGCAAAGACAGAATTAATGTGGGAATGCTTAGAACTTTCAGTTCCAAACAGAGGGGCCAAGATTAATTGTAGAAAAATGCTAGACTAGTGCTCAAGGAAAAAGTATGACTATATAAATTCTAAAAAGTGGAAGAGTTTGAGTTTGGTATATATGGACCCGTTCATCAGTAATCACAGGGTTGTATTACGTTCACTGGATTTACATGAAATTATGTCAAACTTTTGGCAGTAGCTAGCAGGAACTAGTCTGCACCCTTGTCAGTAGTTAGCAAAGTTCTGTAGTGGTGTCTGAATCCTAGAGATTTCTACAACTCTAGATATTAAAGTAAGAACGGTGTCAATAGTTCTATCTTTGGCCTCCTTTGCTTCATATAATCCCCATTTAGTTCAGGAACGGTTATCACAGAATTAATAGTAATATTAGCAGAGTGCTCCAAAAAGGCTAGCAATGTAATTTTTTTGTTTGTTAATTCATGTAGCACTGTGTTAGCTAGTGTGTTATAAAAAAAAAAATGAGAATCTGAAAAGGGTGTTAAGCTGCAGGAGATAGGTATGCTACAGGAGAGAGACTCACTCAACTAATAAGTCAGCACTTGAAAATTTGATGAAACCAACAATGCCTACATGGGCTATGGCCACATCGCCGGGGAAAACATGCCAGTAGTGGTCAAAAGGCGCAGCGTGCTAACTGGACACAAGCAATGCCATTGAACCAGACAAGATCGTTTGCCCAAATGTTACTCCATCCCCTTGTCAATCCCCCAACACCGTATGAAATTACTCGTAGCATACACCAAAATAAAAACTCCAACAACAAGTTGTCATGTCACCCGATTTCCCCTCCAAGGCCCAACACTAACCAGAACGCTTCAAAGACCATCATCACTCACGGCTACTGCTGCCGCCACCACCGAGTCACATCGCCAATGTATAATAATGCAGAACCACTGTTCACAAGAACGCGCACTGTTCACCGATTTTCCTCTCGATCGCTGCTGCTCGACGCCATGATTGGCTGCGAGCAGAGAACGCCCCCTATTACCCGATGTTTAATGGGAGAGAACCAGAGGGCCTCTTCTTTTAACCACTGGCTCCTTCTGGCCATTTTACCAGCCTTCTCTCCCTCTCTCAATCTCTCCGCTGTTCTACACTGCAGGCATGGTTCTGACCGTGCCATTGGTTCCGTACATAGGCAGCCTTCACATCACTGTACACACACAAAGACCACCGGAGATGAAGGTCTTGTCACTTGTCAAGAACCTAGCAGGGATTCGGGATGTATAACTTAAAGTTTGGAGTAGCTATAATAGGGTAGATATGCTCCATGTGGTAACATTGTTTATTCCGAAACAAGATGCAATTTAAAGTTTGCAGTAGCTTGTGCGTTTCTGTAGACATGGAACTTTTGTTAATTAGTTCGCATCATATACACATTTTATGTAAACAGTAGAGGAGATATCCCGAGGGAAAACCAAGAACATTTTAATGTACCGATCAAAAATTGTTGTATGAATCTATGCATTCACATGAATACTTTCGCAGGTGATTAGATTGGTAAATTACTCATGCATTATGTAATAACAATTACCTTGTCTAACATTTTTGATGAAAATACTCTTCATGGTATCAGATAATAAATAACAAATGACAAGATATTTAAGGGAGCATTTTGCAGTGCTTTTACTAGTCCTATTGGATATACGGCACAAATGATTCTTCATTACTACAATTTCAGTACTAATGATAAATGCATGTACAATGGTATGCACAAAAAAAGTTTAAAGGTGCCATATATATATTTGCCATGTTATTTGATGTTGTCTTTCTATTTCAGAGCATAACTGCTAGGAAGATGTAAAATGCCAAGATGAGTTCTAATTTGTGAATAAACACACCTAGCTTCAGGTATATTAGAAATCAAAGGTGCACAAAAAGGAAGACGAAAAAGAAAGCTAGGTATACTCCAGTGCGTTCTTTTCTTCTTTACTGATGCGGTGCTGCCTCTTCATGAAAGGTACAGTGCGCGGCTGCCACAAGGCAGGGGCCCAGAGAGGTCTCGTGATGAGCGTTGGTTTAGCGAAAGGACACCACACATGGCTCTAATGAGGAGAGAAGTGCCGCTGCCACCACACGCTCAGACAACAGTAACATCTACAGCGCGAGACAGGGAGATGGGGGCACATGGGATGGAACCCTAACCCTAACCCACCATTGGCCGGGAACAGAACGAGATGATCGATGCAAAAGAAGCAGGATGACATGGCGGCTTACCCCTCTCTCTCCCTCTCTCTACACACACACAGATAGAGAATCTTGCATACAGTTACCAAGTTACTGCAGAGTGCAGATATACCAAACCCTAAATAAAGAGAGAAAAGTTGCCAGTAGAGATCTGCCTCTACACATAATTGAGGTAAGCAATAAAAGTTGGAAAACGGAAGAAAGAGATCAGAAAATAGATGATATGGTGAGGTATGAGGGGATCTAGGACTCACCTTCCCACCCCTCCCTCTTCCCATACACACACAGATGGAGAAGAAAGGAAAGAACATAAATGGAGCAAGAAAAGAAGAGGACCACCAAGCCCCAAGCAAACCCAGACACCCATCCATCACACACAGGAAAAGCTCAGAGGCATGGTACATATGCTTCACAAGGCATACACTGTGCTGAATCTACCCAGACATCTAGCTCACCTCACCCAAACACAAACGAAACCAGCAAGGAGAACATCAGCACACACAGATGCAAGCTACCACACACACGCACACACAAAGAAGAAGAACAAGAAGCTGCTGCGATTTCTTTCACCCTTCTCTTCAACCTCACCAGAGAAGCACGGAAATAAACAAGACAGTTAATTAACAGAACGAGTATAGCAAGAAAGATGCAGCTCCCCTTTCCCCAACTTTTCCCCAAACAAAAAGGCTCGAGGTAGCCAGCTCCAATTCGGGCAAGATCGCATGAACATATGACATGTATGTACGCGTTTGTGAGAGAGAGATAAAGCACGGCGGCACCTGTTGTTGGAGTACTCGTAGAGGCGCCCGCGGCTGGAGAAGACGACGAGCGCCACCTCGGCGTCGCAGAGCACGGAGAGCTCGTACGCCTTCTTCAGGAGGCCGTTGCGGCGCTTGCAGAAGGTGACCTGCCGGTTCGTCGTGTTCTCGATGCGCTTGATCTCGATCCTCCCTCTCCCCATCTTGTCAGCAGCAGCCCCCGCCGAGCCTGAGCCCGAACCTGAGCCTGAGCCCGGCGACACCGACTCCTTCAGCTGCTTGGAGCAACGCAAATATTTCAGTGAGCCAACGATCGACAATAATATATATCAACACAGATCAAGAAATTGCAAATAAACACAAGGAAGATGTCGATCAATACCAACAAAAAGTATCAATAAAATAAATTACTGGAAGATCGATCCACGCTAACAAAGTCGAACGAGTGTGGCAGAGAGCGCATGTATGTATGGCTAGTCTTTAAATATTACCAGCTCCCCTCAAGCTTCTTGGACCATGCTTTGGAAACGAGAGTAGAAAAGGTGATGCTGCGATCTCTTATGAGATTGCTTTCTTTCTGTGGCTTTCTTAGAGAGTAAACATCCCTAGGAGAATCCCTCCCTCTTCTTGCACATCTAGCTATTTCCCCACCCAGCAGTAGCCATGATTCTATTCTACTACCAACTAGAATGATATGCATCCAAATCTCAACCTTTTGGAAAACGGACACTTGAAGAAGAAGCTAGTGTCAGGGCAAGATGCAATTACCATTAGGCCTGTGGATGGTGTAGCCAGCTGGTCCTTGAGTATTTGCATGTTTGTTTTTGTGGACGCTAGAGAGAGAGGTGGATAGAGAGAGTGATGAGGAAGGAAAATGAGGAAGAGGAGTGTGTTTAAAGGAGAAAGGTAGGAGGAGGGTGGGGAAGCGATGGTGTAGTGGCAACCGTGCCCCTTGGTGTTTCTTCCTCCTGGACTCTTCTTCATTTCCATTCCCCTCTTGGCATCTCCTTTCATTTTTTTTGTGATGCTTCCCTGTGAAATGTCAGAACTGTGTTAAATACTTTACCATATGACGTGCGCCTTAACTAGTTTGGAACCTGGGAAGCTTTCCGATACGTATATATGTTGTAAGAAAGATGAAAACTGTTGCGGAAATTTCAGTCTTTCTAGATTTGTTCCTGTTGCATGCAGTTTTAGCTTTACCAAAGTAGGTAGAGACATGTTACTTGATAAGAGAAAATAGGTACAAACATCCAACATACAGGTCACTTGTGACTTTAATTTGCAGGGCTACTAAGCTAATGTAGTTCTTTGGATGGGATAAATATTCCTCTCCTGGACTCTCATTTCCTTTCCCCTCTAGGCATCTCCTGTCATTTTTTTTGTGGAATGTCAGAGAACTGTGTTAAATATTTTACCATGACGTGCGCCTTAACTAGTTTGGAACCTGGGAAGTTTTCCGATACTCCTACTATGTTGTAAGAAAGATGAAAACTGGTACGGAATTTTCAGACTTTTATTGATTTGTTCCTTGCAGTTTTAGCGTTACCAAAGTAGGTAGAGACACATGTTACTTGATATAAGAGAAAAATAGGTAGAAACATCCAAAATACTTTACTTGTATCCAAACAATTCACTTGTGACTTTGCAGGACTAAGCTAAGGTAGTTGTTTGGATGAGATAAATGTTCTGTCTTAATTTGGACATGCTGTTATGAACCTGGTCCTTGGATATGGATGTGCCATTCTAAAAAATAAACCATAAATTCAGACGCAAACTTAGGGTGGTAAAGAAGTTCTCAAATTGATTATTTATCTAAGATGATGGAAGAGAACAATTCTCCAAATAGCATTCTGCCGACCACCAAAATCGCCAAGTTATTATAAATGGCAGAATACATAGTAATCTGCTGATTATTTATTGTTTCTAGCAATAAGAGAGAGGTGCACATAAATGTAGCATAGTGCTAAAAACACATAGAAAATAAAAATACTTATAAGAGCATGTCCTCTCATTTTAACTGGAATCGGCTAGAAGTTAAAAAACAACCAGAAATAAATCCATAGAGCAAGTTTATGTTGTAATATCCAATTTTGATATTGTAATTTTATCAGAAATTAGGACAACTGTAAAACAACATTCTAACTCTAAAATATTTTATTATTGTGCATGGAAGAAATGGTTATAATTTCGTTATTAAAATTGGCATTTTAAACGCCATAACATACACTACATCCATGAATATATTCATAATTTGTAACTTCAAGGCGACTCACAAAGAAATATAGCATGGGTCGCCAGTCGTAGTGAAATAGGTCTTCATGAAGTATGGACTCTTTCGAATAACGCAAATTTGGAGGGGAAATGAAATATCAAAATTATAAAGATGCCTTTGGATATTGCATGATTCAGTAAAAGAAATTCCATATAGTTTTCTCCTAGATTTAAAGAAAACAAAAGTCCAGGATGAGCTTTATCCTCATGGAAACAATTCTATTGGAGTTCCAATACATGTTCACTTATTCTCTCTCACGGTCTGACCTATTTTTAGATTTCCGATGCATGGTCCACCGTCTCAGTTCCGAAATTGAGAGTTGGCAAATGTCGTGTTGGAGTCGTCGGTCAAGGCTTTGGGCAAGCTTGTACCTTCGCAGGGGCAGAGTGGGTGACTACAGAGAGACCCCAAAGTTAGGGACCCCGATTTATACTTAAGTACTAAATATCAGGCTACTAGGAAGAGAGAAAGAAACAAAATATCGCTAATTTTTTTTTAATAATACATTTTTTTAATCAAATTCGAAAAATATTACGCAAATCCACGGAATGGCAAAAATAATACGGCCTCGGCCTAGGCTAAGCCGAAAGGGCCCTGTCGGCCTGGGCTGGGCCGATTAGGTTGTCGGCCGACGCCTGCGCGTGTCAGAGGATCATATCGGCCAGGGCTAAGCCGATTAGGCCCTGTCGGCCATGGCTGGGCCGGCCAGGTTCTGTCGGCCTTGGCCCAGCCGACTGCTGCATGCATCAGTATTTCTCTGAATTTTTCGCGCCAACCCTTCCCGGCGACACCCATTCCCGCCTTATTTTTCCCGCCTTATTTTTCCCGCCTTCTTCTCTCCCTCCCGTTTCTCCCGCCAAATTTATTCCCGCTTGTTTCTCCCGCCAAATTCGTTCCCGCTAATTTTTTTGATCTAATACATTTTTTCATTCATTAAACAAACATTGCAACTTACACATACAACAAGAAAAGTGGGAGTAGCGACAACACAACATAAATTGAGAAAGAAAAGTCATCTACCATCGACGCAGCCTCCCGCATCACTCTTGCGTTCCGATGACGCAACACCCTTATCCTTCGACGACGCAGCACTCTTTCCCTTCGACGATGCTTCAGCCTTGCGTTTCGACGACGCTGCACCCTTGCCCTTCGACGCCGCCGCCGCTGCTGCAGCTCTCTTGCTCGCTTCAGTGGGCATGAAGATATCATCTTCGTCCTCGCTCTCCTCGACCCATAACATCGGTGTACGAAGAGCATCCAACATATATGCTTCAGTGGGATATGTTAGCTTCTTCTTCTGCCACCTAGCATGCAGCCTCACGAGTTCTTTTTCTATTTCCTTGTAATTCCTCCATGGCCACCCATGCCTAGCTAGCTTCGCTGACAGCTCACGGAGATGAGGTGGATGACTAACAATATCCTCGAATGGGATCTCCTTATTGTCTACCTTGAACTCGGCCGTTAACCTCAAAAGGAGTGCCGACATTCCTGCCGGGAAACTACCATCTGAAGGAAATCTCGACATGTTTGAGTGAGTGGACTACAATGCTTACCAACCTTAGTGCGCAGTGGTTTTTATAGGCCGTGATGAGAAGATCTGGCGGGAGATTGGCCAGCGCGGAAAAAAGGGCGGGAGGAAAAGCGCGGGAAAAAAAGGGCGGGAGGAAAAGGGCGGGAAAAAAGGGCGGGAGAAAAAAGGGCGGGAGGAAAAGGGTGCTGCACCGGCTGACGACGGGAGATGACTTTGTGTAGTGTTGGTAGTACCGATGTATCTTGATTTGCATATTGTATCTTAAATTTTTGTTGTCAATGTAATTTGCAAGGTTTGTTTAATATCAATGCGAAAAATAGTGAGCCATCATCACCACTAATCGAAACAGAGTAGTAGCAACTAAGAAATAAGTCTAGTACATAGATAGTCCCAAATGGCGCATGCACCAACGACTCTGCAGGTCTAGCCATGGCGTTTCTTCCGCAGTCACAGGGTTTGTGAGTGCCTTCACGGCGTTCAGTATACCAGCATGGCGGTCATGAAGGATGCACACGTTCGGCTTATCTTTCACTACTGCTATTTTAAGCTGCCTGAAGAACCAAGTCCAACTTTCAGTGTTCTCGCTCTCCACAAAAGCAAATGCAACTGGCACGATCTGATTGTTGCCGTCCTGACCAATGGCGGTCAAGATCTGTCCCCTATACTTGCCAGTAAGAAAAGTACCATCAACACAGATCACTGGTCGACAGTGAGTGAAAGCTTCTATGCATACACCGAAAGAGAAGAACACACGATGCAACACCTTTACGTTTGGAAACTCTGCCATCCAAAAGTGTTTGATGTCAACATATGTGCCTGGATTACGGGCCTGCAATGTGTGGAGGAGCCGAACAACTGAGTCATATGAGTCTAGAAACGATCCGAATCTGTTCTCAAGTGACATCTGCTTAGCCCTCCAAGCTTTGCCATAAGATATTTTGTACTTGAACCTGGTGAACACCTTATGCTGAATAGCCTTCGCTTCCATAGCTTTGCCCTGTACTATTTCTAAGTACAGCAACCGAGCTATAAGCGTCGACGAAATATTACGATGATCTTGAGGAATACAGTCAATTCGACATGTGTGCTGTACTACGTCGCTCACTTTCCAGTTTATGGCGAACTTAGGACGATAACCGTGCACACTTCCAGGATAGCCTGCAACCTCACATTCCATTATCAGATATTTTTTACTTGACACCTTGGTTCTGAATGTCTTGCATGTCGACATTGCCCACTTAATGATTGCGTCTTGCAAATGTTGCTTGTCGGGATATAGAGCACCCACAGCAACCTGGTTCTGATGGTATTCCCAGGCAGAATCATGACCATCGTTCACTGTCATTGACGAAGTGAAGTCATGACTCCATGATGCAGGATTGGGCACGACATGTTCGTCATCCGACTCGTCGGAATCATCACCATAAGCACTATCACCATCTTCATCTTCCTCTTCCATCATTTGTTGGAATTCCTCATCGGCATCTGCCTCAACACCCTCATCATCTGCTACTTCTGCCTCACTGTTTTGGCCAGATTCATAACCACCACCTCCAACATCTTCCTGATTATAATCATGACCAGATAAATGCACCTCCTGACTACTCTGTCCAGGATCGTGACCTCCCTCGCCTTCAGGCGGAATCACCTCCTTCGCGACAGGTATCAGTAACGCGATAGGGGTACATCCCCTTCTTTCGCAGCCTTACAACCATCGCACCATCTGAGAGGTCCGATCTATCGGCCTCAGATAAAAAAACACCGGTGACCTTGACTTCGTCCACAGTGCATGCACACCGACGGTGTCTATTACAGTATTAAGCCCTAAACATGCTGCCAACCAATCTTTCAGCTGACTTATGGACCATGTTTCTGGGGCGTTCAGTTCCAACTCTGACCATCGGAACTGACCCAAATCAGCTCCCAACTCATTTATTACAACTGTGCCAGGACCGTAGTAAAACAAACATTTCACTAAATTACTCATCTCGACAACCTAAAAATGTGACACCAAATTACTGTTATAACCGGAACAACTATATACTTAATTATTACTAGCGGAACAACTATATACTTAACAATAATGCATACATAATTACTGTTAACCCTAATTAGCCAAAAAACTCATACCCTTGAAGCGTGGCTTGATTCAATGGAGTAGCACCACCACCACCACGGCCGGAGCAGCAGAACCACCACCACCACGTCTTCCACGAGCTACACCAACCTCCTCCACATCTCCACCATTGCTCCAAAAAAGCACCACAAAATCACACCCACAATCTAACCCATCTGTAGATCGGAGTTTACCTAACTCTCTAGCAGCTGTAGGCTTAAGATTTAGTGGCTGGATGGAGAAATCACCGGGGGAGGGAAGAAATCGCCATGGACTTTTTTGTTTCAGTGAGTAAGAAGAAAGAAGAAAGAGAGAGCGAGGAGGAAGAAGAAGCCCGACGCCCGTGCGTATCCAGCGACTAATCGGCTTAGCCAAGGCCGATAAGCCTGTCGGCTTCGACGTGGCCGACTGCAGGCCACCCGTGACCCGACTGGGCTGTCGGCCGCAGGTCTGGCCCGCCACGCCACCTTATCGGCTCAGCCAAGGACGATAGGTCCTAATCGGCTTAGGCCAGGCCGATAGGCCCTAATCGGCTTAGCCCAGGCCGAGGCCGTATTATTTATGAAATTCCGTCGATTTGCGTAATATTTTTCGAAATTAATTTTAAAAATGTATTATTAAAAAAAATTAGCCAAAATATCAACCATCATCGCTTGGGCCCAACAGGGAGAACAAGGACCAATAGAAGAACAGTGAACAAAATCCCAGAAGAAGTAGCCCCATAAACCCTAAGCGATGGTATGTTTCCTTACTTTAGTTGTCCCGATAAGTGACTGTTAGGACCAATATTCAAGATATCATTTATCGTTTACTGCTCGGTCGGTCTTAGATTATAGATTAATCGCTTATCGACCGATTAATCGATTTTATCGGCCGCCTATTTATCGGCCATATTTTAATTTTTTGTACACTCAAAATTCTAGAACTAAAAATACTAAATATGCTATACAAAACCGACATTGTAGTATTGGACAAAAGTGTTATCTTGATTCCTTGCCTTTTAAACAATAAATATGGAAAAAAAATCGAGGTAATGTACAGTTCTACAAGAGTATTGGTCGATGAATTGGTTGTCAGACCGATAAATCGAGGTCATATATATAGCAGATATGTGGTGAAATTCAAGCTAAATCGGCCGATAAATCGGTTGTCCGACTAATAAATCGGCAGCGGCAATAAACTCAGACGATATGTTATAATCTTATATCGTTCACCCCATGATCTTTTTTCTTTATTTCGTCTAGTCTTAAGACGTTTGGGTCACTAGATGCTACATGGATGACTTTTACCTTGGTTTGGGCCCGTAGCGTCACTCATGCTTTCGATTTATATTATAGGAGGAATGACATACAATGGGGATTACAAGGATGACCACGGTAAAAGTGCATGGAACCCCATGTGTGGTTTTGACAATTAATTACAATTCATATTGACTAATGATTTCACCGAGTTATATATGAAGTGATTTTGCATAGTCAGTGTATGCAGATAATGGAGTCAATGATAAATGCCATGAAGATAAACATATACATTGAGTTATGTCAAAGTAGGTATCAAAGTCATTGATTTTTTTCGAGAACTCAAAATCATTGATTTGAATAGATGGATATGTTACGATCTATAAGAAGAATGTGAACATAACGTTGAGTCACGGAGGTTGTGTTCAATGATCGAACCAAAATACGCTCATGATGAAGTTCATATGGAGATAGAGTTCTTTGGTGCAACTCGAAAGTAGTCATGTCTGGGGCTCTAGGCTCATGAGTTGAGCATAAGATGATTAAGATATCGATAAAATAATAAAAATATAAGAATTCAAGACATGGCTTCAAAACCTAGGTTATGCTAAGATCATGAGTTGAGCCATGGTTTACCAAGACTTGCATCATGCACTCAAGTGAAAATTTTATTGTGTGTCTCAAGATATCATGTTAAAGCTTGAAGAAGATCAAGTGATGCTCATGGTGAAATCCGAAGAATGGTCATGAGAGACTTTGGCCTTTAGTCATCATGTCTTGAGGCAATGAAGATTGAGGCAATGAGAGTGAAGCAATGATAAAGGTTGATTAAGAAGAAGTCAAGGAATTGGATTCTAAAATATTAGTGGACAAGTATAAAGGATGTACCAAGTAGGAATATGTGATCTAGTGCTATTGTAAACCATTGTGAGTTGCGTTTTGTGAACTAACCCATGAACTATATTTTTGGTATTTCAATGTGGGTTTGGTGCCAATCATGGGCTTGCATCAAAAAGCAAAATTTTATATAGCCCATGAAAGGATGACATTAAGTGGTGATGGTTCATTAAGGTTAAAAAGATAAAGTTCAAGTTAAGCATCTCGAGGGGGTCATATGTTTGAAGCTTGGCCATTCTTTTTGGGACAATGACCCGGGTATGAGCAGTGCTTGGGATAGCCATTCTCATTGAAAATCATGGACACATGCGACAACTTCAGTCTTGACAAGGGCATCAGATCGTCACCTAAAATGTGGGAAAATTAACTATAACGGCGGTGTCTTGATATCCTTGTATTCTTGTCCGAGTCTGAAGACTTGTCCTTGTTTTCGCTCTTGTTACTGCAACAGGTTTGAAGAATGCGGCATTTGTTGGAGCCACGGGAGGTATTCTCGTAGGTGGCATTATTTTGAGAGGTGCACCACTTATCCGGCATTCATTTCTCGGGCGCGAGACTCTTCTTATCTTTGTCGTCAGAGCCTTGCCCCTACCCTTCTTCAGCATGGACTTGTTCGGGGGTCAGTTCTCCCTTGGATGTCTCACCATGAGAGGACGGTGGCGGCAAGTGATTTTCTCGTTCTACCTCTTTTGGTCATCTTGGTGGCCCAATTTGAGCCGACAGGCAAACTTATTTTAGTGGTGGAAGTTGTCTGGCCTGGCCACAATGAGAATAATTTAGACTAGTAACATGCACATGTTACTAATCTATGTTACTAACTTCATAGTGCAAAATAACACAAATGTAGTAACATAGATTATCTCATTTATTAGTTAGGTTGTAGACTAATTTTACCTTGGGAAGCCCTTTATGATAGTAACTAGCTATGTTACTCTATGTAGGTGGCATATATGTTACTACCTACTCCCACTGTGGGTAGCCTTAGTGCAAATCTTGATGATCTCGATGAAAATCTGGATCGAGTCGCCTTTCTTCGACGATTTTGGCTGAGCAGCTCGACATTCTAGAAAATGTTGTCTCTCATGAAGATTTGTCGTCAATATTTGGTACCTCATCGAGATGGACTTTGAAGTGCTGGGCGGAATCATGAAGGCGAGTGTCGTCTCTCATGAAGATTTGTTCGAAGTCTTGCTGCCGCCTCCTGTGTGGTTGAGAAGCTCTCCATGAAGATTGCTTGGAAACGTGGTCGAACTGCGGATGCAAACGGTTCGATGCAGTTTTTTTGGTTTGACAAATAGAATATATTGATATCGTAAAATACCAACTACCCAGCATATGCACCAACCAACATAATGTTAAGAGCTGGTCAAGACATGAAGAACTATTGTTTATATTACTCCCTCCGTCCATAAAAGGATGTCTCAACCTAGCACAAATTCGCATGTATCTAGACATATTTTTAGTGTGTAGATACATACAAATTTGGGCTAGGTTAAGAAATTCTTTTTTGGACGGAGGGAGTACTTGTTTAGATAGATGGATTAGGGAGAAGCAGACACCCCGCACCATAGCATAGGCTGTACATTTCCAGTTGAGTTTAACGGTGTGATCCCACTGCCACGATATAGATCTAGGGCCAAGGTACGGCCACGTGAGGCAAGCAAAGCAGAAACCCTTGTCCGGTTGTCGCATACTCCCATCCCACCCAAAGCGCACGGTCTGGTCGCAAGTACGAGTACATGTCAAAAGATGCTGTGTAGGACGAGCTCCGTTGCCCTTTACTCGCTTCTCCTTCCCGGCCGCCCTCGCCTTGGGCCCAACCGGCCTCGCCGTCTCCGTCGTCACCGCCATGGCTGGGGCCGCGCGCACGCCCCAGCTGCTCGGGGACACGACGTGCATGCGCGCCTTGGCCGATCCATGAACCGACGCGCACATCGATCGATTGATTGGAACTAGACGTACAGATCGATGGCCAGCTAGCTGGATAGCTTTACCCACCACCAACTGGTCGCGACTGATCGAAAATTAAACTCGGCGCTACGTAACCAGCAGCTGAGGCGAGGTGTCGAGTTTTGCACCGATTTGCGCATCCGATCCGTCCCCGGGACGCACTGTCCATGCCATGTCCTTGTCAGCTCAAGGCGGGGGCGCAACGAACCCGTCGGGGCTGGAAGCTTGGAACGCTAGCCAGATCACCCTGCCCATGGCTGGAAGGCCATCTCGTCTCGCTGCATCCAAAATCCAACAAAGGACAAATTGTACTCATCAACCCACAAAATAAAAATATACGTACGTACTAGCCATCGCTTCCGATCGAGATCAAGTCTGTTGATTGTTCTTCAATTCCATGTCCGTGGTGACAACTGACAAGAAACCTAGCTAGGCGTCCCCTCAAGTCTGAGGCTGCACTGTGATAGGTAGGATCGACAACTGACCGGAGGTATTACTGACCCCTGCAAATGCACGCGTCTCCTTTTCATTGGGACTCCGTTACACATCCCATCAAGGCATCCAACCTGCCTGACTACATGTATGCCTACATACGTTTTTTTAGGATAGAACTAGGCGTCCCCGAGATCTTTCCGTCCGATCCCCCGAGTGGAGACGCCGACACGTGTCCCGTTGACCAGTAAATCGAGAGAAAATTAGGTTCCGACGTTCTCGTCCTCGCACGTTAAAAAAACAAATCCCTCTCGCCCATGGCGCCGCGCAGACCTTTCCCCCTCCCCCGTTTGCTCGGCCCGCCCGTCGGAGAAGACGCCGTCGCCAGGGAAGACACCGTCGCCCCCGTCGCTCCGCATGCCGTCTCCGGAGAAGACGCCCCTCAGCTGGGCACCTGACCGCCGTCGAACTCCGGCGAGGGCAGCATCCACACCGCCAGTAGCATCTGTGCGTGCATTAAGTAGCATAAAAAAAGAAAAATTGCTACAATGCATTTTGTGAAGAGAAGATTGCAGCAAGTAGGATAAAAAAAAATATTGCTACAATGCATTTCTTGAAGAGAAGATTGCAGCAAGTAGCATAAAAAATAAGACAAAAATGCTACAATGCACCTCATGAAGAAAAAAGATTGCAGCAAGTAGCATAAAAGCAGAAAAATTGATACAAAGCATCTTGTGAAAGAAAGATTGGAGCAAGTGGAGAACGAAACTTGCTACAAATGTTCTGTAACTTTGCACTAATAGTGGAAAACTTATGCTACAAAGCATCTCGTGAAAGAAAGATTGCAGCAAGTGGAGAAAGAAACTTGCTACAAATCTTCTGTAACTTTGCATTAATAGTGCAAAAATTATGCTACAAAGCACCTCGTGAAAGAAAAAATTGCAGCAAGTGGAGAAAGAAAATTGCTACAAATCTTCTGTAACTTTGCCTTAATAGTAAAAACATTATGCTACCAAGCTTTCAGAAATTTGCACCACATAGAAAATAAGGACAAAAACAATAAACAAATTTTCTCTCGTAGCACCGCTAGTCAACCTACCGGAGCACCGGCGCCCCCAGATGGCAGCTCCGGCCTTGAGCGCAGGCAGCACCGCCTATGACGGACGGAAGCACCATCATCGACCTACCGGCGCCCCCCCGATGGCAGCTCCAGCCTTGAGCGCAGGCAGCGCCGCCCCTGGCTGACGGCAGCACCGCTGCCTCCCCATGGCAGCACCGGCGCTGACCCACGGGAGCACTACCCTCGAGCGCAGGCAACACCACCATGCGCACGGAGTACCATCGCCTCATGGCGGCAGCTGCGCCGGTCGCCACTACCAGCAGCGCCGCCCCCATGGCAGCACCTCCGCCGTTGGGCTGACAACGAGGTCAAGGAGGCTAGCTCGGGAGCAGGAGAGCTCGGGAGCTTGGCGGCCATGGCGGGGAGGCGGCCGAGCTCTCCCGCGGGATGGAGCTGAGGGGGCGAAGGGAAGGAGAAGGGAGACGGCCATGGCGGGGCGGCGGCCGAGCTCTCCCCATGGCGGGGCGGCGGCTTGAGGAGCCTGGAGGTGGTTGTGGGCTGGTGGCCATGGCTGCCATGTGCGTGCGGGAGAGAGAATTGAGGAGAGGAGGGGAACAAGTGGAGAGGATAAGGTCGGGGTCGGGGAGACGGCGCGTGGGCCTCGTGGTGGGTCCACGGGGACACGTGGCAAGCGCTCCATGCGGAGGGACGCGAGCGACGGATCCCCTGGATGATTATAAGGGTTTTCCTTTTTTTTACTACTCCCTCCGTTTCACAATATAAGATGTTTTAGTCTTTTCCTACTTTCACATGTGAACAGACATGTTTAGTGTATATGTACACTTAGTTTGGTATGAATCTAGACAATATGTGTAACACCTAAAATATCTTATATTTTGGAACAGAGGGAGTATTTATTAAGAGTAAAAAAACATATAAATTGAGATGATTAGAACTTGATTCACACCGAAAATAAAAATTCTAGATCTGTCGCATGGAGATAGGGCGGATGAATGAAAACAGCATGAGAGCATCTCCACTTGGGGCACCCAAATGGCCGCCCAAAGCCCTTTGGGGCGTGTCGGACAGATTTTTGCTCCCACTCGTGGCGCCTAAACGCGAATTGGGTCCAGCGCGGCCCAGTTTTCTGTCCGGCACGCCCAGCCCACGCCATCATCTTGGGTAGACCTCGGGCGGCTCCGGACACAACGGAGCGCGACGCCACGTACCCCTCTGACGCGCGGGCCACGCATGTCATTGGGACAAGGACTATATGTCTCGTCGTTTTATCGTCCGATTAAATCCTGCCGACTTTTCTCCTCGCCACGATCTGGAACGCCGCTGCCGGCTCCATTGATACGTCTAAAACGTATCTATAATCTTTGATTGTTTCATGTTAATATTATGCCTTTGACACTTGTTTTTATATTAAGTGTATGATTTATTTAGACTAACCTATTAATAGTTGCAAAAGTGCACAATGTTCTTGTTTTACTCTTTGATGTGTACGAATTATCAAAAATACAAGAGGAAACCTTGTTGGAGTCGAATTGGGACTTTCCTGGAATCTGTCTGAAAACTCTTTTTAAAGATTGTCACGTTACGGGTCGAATACGGCGTCAAACGGAAATCTCGCCGAAGACAAAGTTGCAGGAAATTTTCCGCTGAACGTTCTAGACCTAACACTCGACTGATTCCGAGTTCGGACGGCCGAGATAAGCCCAATTTACTGCAACCCTAGATGGGACGACGGGAATCCGAGAAGCTATATAAAGGGAGGAAACCTAACTCATGGAGGACACCCCATACCCACGAATTTCCAGCCGCCAAAGCCACGTTTTTGCCTCCCCCATGGATCCCATCTCCATGGGGGAGGGCTCCCAAGAAGCCATGAAGGAGGGAGGCTAAGGGGCGGCGCTCCCCCATGATGTCGGCGGCGGGGAAGGAGCTCCCCGCGCCGCCGCCCTGCGCCACCGCGCTGCCTCTCCGCCGTCTTCACCGCCATCTCCATCACCATTTCCTCCTTGTATTCAGTGGTTCATCCTCAAACAAATCTATGTACCGTGCTATGTAAACATGTTGTTTGATGCTATAATATTTATCCTATGATCTATGACATGTTTGTGTAGTTTATTTGTCTTTTGATTGCTTGGTTGAATGTCTTTGATTCATTAGAGTTGTATGTTGATATGGTATTGTCCTTTGGTGTCCATTATACTTGTGCGCGCATGGATCAACATCATGGGGTTGGTAGTATTTGTAAACGAAGGGGGAGTCCTGCCGGAGTGACAGAAACCTAAGGGCGTGAACCGGTTAGTTACACGTATGGGAGTAAGAGGATCTTAAACTTAAGGCTATGGTTGGGGAAACCTTAATGCATTGTTAGTATTCGCGGATGCTTTCTAACAATCCAATCATATAGTACTTGTAATCCCAAGTAGTGGAGTGCATGTATATTTAGCCTCTCGCACATAGAAAACTGCATCGAAGACAATGAACCCGATATATTCGGTAATTAATCTTGGACAAAGCCATCACAATTACCACCATTTTTTCACACTCATGGTACTGTTAGTTTATGGTTACTTAGTGTACTTTATTGCTGCAGCACTAACATTTAGTTTCTTGTATTTATTATCTCACAAAGCTATCTCTCATACCCGTATTGTTACTCTAGTATTATTTTCTAGATAAAGTAAACGTTTAGTGTGCGTATAGTTGTATCAGTGGTTGATAGAACTTGAGAGAATACTTATCCTACCTTTAGCTCCTCGTTGGGTTCGACACTCTTACTTATCGAAAAGGCTACACGCGATCCCCTATACTTGTGGGTTATCAAGACCTTTTCTGGCGCCGTTGCCGGAGAGCCATAGCGTAGGTGAATATTCTTGTGTGCACTTGTTTGCTTTATCTCTAAGTAGTTTTTATTTTCAGTTTTAAGTTGTTTTCTATCTTAGTATGGGTAGGAAATACGAATTATAAAAAAATTAGTTGTACTTGTTATCTAAAAACGTTTTTAAAAAGAGAGTGATTGGAAAGATGAGCAATGGTTAAGTGGGGGTCGACCTTGAACACTTGTGTTCATGCCTATGAAACCAAAGCAAATCTTTCCATGTAAGCTTCTCATCAAAAAAACATGTAAATATTGTGTATATACCTCTGTACATAAAAATAAAATGCTAATAATAGTCTCAAGTTAATTGAAAGTTGATAGTTTTGCTTTGCTGTCCAGAAACATATTTTCTGTGCTCCACCGTATAAAATGTTTAAAATCACCAGAACATGATATTGATCTGAAATGTCTTGAGCGCACATCCCTGATTATTATCTTTCTTTCATTAGACTAACTTTTTGTGATTTGAGTTACGTAGCTGTCTCGAAAAATTCGATCTTCACCGACTGTTCAATTTAGACAGATTCCTGTGCTTCACTGTAAAAAATCGTGATAAATCTCAGAATAGTATTTTGACTTGAAAATTTTTGTGCTTAAACCTGAGATTATTATCTGTCTTTCATTAGTTTTAAGTTTTTTGATTTGAGCTACGTAACTATCTCTTTAAGTGTCATCTTTACAGACTGTTCAGTTTTGACAGATTGTTATGCTTATTTAGAATTGTGCTTATACTCAATGTTATAATTTTTATTTGATCAATAAACGTTATAAATTGCTTAGTATACAGTAGGTAATGTTAAATTAAACTTGCCAATGCTTGAACATGAGTGGATTTTATTTAATGAGTACTAACCCTACTAATGAGTTTTGTGAAGTTTTATGTGGATGTAGCTTATAAGTTGTAATCAATATGGTGATACGAGATGAACTAGAAGACGCAAGAGCTCAAGCTTGGGGATGTTTAGGTGCATCCCAAGAACATATTCAAGAAGATACAATCATCAAAGTTTGGGGATGCCCGAGTCATCCCCCTATTCACCAACTAACATGAGGTTGTCTTGTTCATACTCTATATTACCCGTCCACATGATATGTATTGTCTTAACTTGTATTATAATTGTTTTTATATGTCTTGGTTTTACATTCTTTAGTTTATTAGGATCTTTATTTGGTTTTCATTGCTTCTTTACTTTCACTTATAAATTCAAAACAACAAAAATATTTTCTTTTCTTTTGCTTCTTTATTTGGTTCTTTCTTTGTATTCTATATAGGTTTTACTTTCGATTTTTATTTAGAGTTTTCCTTGAAGTAGCTAGCATGTTTAGGTTTTGCTTAGCCTCTGGTCTTTCAGTTTATCAAAAATAATGTACCAAGTTTTACCCTTTTAGCTTAGTTGATGCATATGTAAAAAGTGATTTTCTGTTTTCGGTATCTACTGCTCATTGCGCGATTTTTCATATTTTACTGTAAGCTCTAAAAATCACGAAACAATTACTGATGTTGTATCACCGAATCCTCTGCATGCACAAACATTGGCTAAAATTTCGGACATGTTTTAGAGCACCTAAAAATTACGTTTGCCAGCTGCTGTTTTTCTGGATAGATTCTGACTTTTGTTGCAAGGGTGGCCTCTTTGCGTTTTCATTTGATTATTAATGGTTCTTACCTTTCATTTAGAAGTTGCCCATTTAAGAAACCTTTCTGTAACTTAAAAACAAAATTTGATTTGGTTTAATAGCAGCACTTTGGAAAGATTATGTATTGCAATAAGTGCCTAGCTAAAAGGCGTTAAAGAAAAGCGCTTATGGGAGGCAACCCATTATTTTTATTTCTGCAATTTTTCTTTTATTGAGTCAAGGAATTTGTCTACTTCTGTAGCAACTCCATTGTATCTTTACTTTTTCGTATTGTTATGCCAAGAGTACTCTCTAATGATAAGATGTTGCTAAAATTTTGATTGCTGCGCAGGAACATATTTCTGCTGTTCACTGTACGAAATTCATAAAATCACCAGATTGTGAATTAAATCTGAAACATTTTGTGCATAATCCTGATATATGTATGCATCTTTCGTTAGTTCAAAGTTTTCCGATCTGAGTAACGTAAGTGCCTCAAAAAATTCGTCTTTACGGACTGTTCTGTTTTAGACAGATTATGTCTTTTATTTTGCATTATCTCTTTTACTCGTGTTGAGTGGAATTTTTTTGGGTGGAAGAGCTTCACATAACATTAGTGGCAGTAGGTAATGTTTAAAGTAACGGTCATATTGCATCCTTACAGAACATGTGAGTTTTTGATTGATTCACTAACCCTCTAATGAGATTTACTTTGAGTTTGGTGTGGCAGAAGTTTTCAAGGGTCAAGAGAGAAGAGTGATATAATAGGATTAAGAAGGGTGAAGAGCTTAAGCTTGGGTAGGCTCCCATGGATCTCCCCAGCATATTTCAAGAAGACTCAAGCGTCTAAGCTTGGGGATGCCCAAGGCATCCCCTTCTTCATCGTCAAAATTATCAGGTCATCTCTAGTGAAACTATATTTCAATTCTTTCACATCATATGTGTTGTTCTTGGAGCGTCTGTATCTTATTATTTATTTATCTTAGCATCAAACACCAGTTACATTAATAAGTTGGTCGTCACATATTTTATTTATCCTCTGTTTTCAATGTTTACTTGGTTAATTGATTACTTGTTGAAACTTAAAAATGAGGTGTGAATAATACTGTTTAGTAGTTTATGTTTTCTTATGGTTAGTCTCAACTAGCTAATAGTGCATATTATGTTATTTTGATATTAACATGCATTGTCCTGTTCATAAGATGGTATGGAATTGTGGTATCCTCCTCTGAATGATTTACTTGAATCGACTTGGCACATGCTCACACATGTTCATGACTGAAAAATAAAAGTCAATTAAGTCTTGATGATCTATTTTGCCTCAGAGTTTTAGTATCATTTTTATGCCTCCGTTAATTTTATTCTGTCGCAAGTATGATTATGACGGTTATTTCTCTCTTGATTGTCGCTTCCCAGTCTATTGATAGCCTTCAACTGTACTGAGCAGGAATACTGCTCGTGCATCCAAAATCCTTAAAACCAAGTTATCCCAAAGAGTCCACTATAAATTCCTATGCATGGTATTTCAAACCATTCCAAGTAAATTTTCATGTGCTACCTTTAAAACCTTCAAAAAACTTCTCATTTTGTGACACTGTTTTTAGCTCATGAGGACGGGGTGGATGTCTTTATGTCACCTGTCAAACAGACTTTACCACCGGACTAGTGGCATATACATCCGCTTATCCATTAATTTTGCAAAAAGAGCTGACAAATGGGGTGCCCGGTCCTAATTAATTACAACTTTAACCGCTTAATTCTCTTCACATTTTTGCCCTGATTTATCAGACAAGCAATGATACCAGTGAAATATCTACATGTGTAAACAAAAGAGAAAAGAGGGATGATCTGCCTTGCTGGTAGAAATAACGTCCTTCATGGGAGCCGCTCTTAAAAGTCTTGTTGGCAGGGGTCATATTGTACTTTTCCATTTTCGGATTCGTTGACAGGAACAACCACCTCCCAAAACATATTTTTACTTCTGTATTATAAATAAAAAGCTCTAGCACATGTTAATCCCTTCTTCCCTCTGCGAAGGGTCAATCTTTTTATTTTTATGTTGAGTCACCATCCTTTTTTTGAGCACCTTCTCGAGAGCATAACTGTCATTCTTAGTGTAATGTGCTTGTCCAGAATACGGTTATCTGCGGTATAACTATGATGCTTTTATCTTTGATATCTTTACATCTAGTCTTCACTTGAAATTCAGAGGTGCCTTGGCATTTATGTTTTGCTCCACAATTAAGGGCAACCGAGATACCATTCTATCATGCTTTATTATGATCATTACAATCTTGTTGATGTTTATAAATTTCATGTTGTAAGCTCTTAGTTCGTTGATACTTTTCATTAGGTAACATGATTGCTAAGTTTTATTATCCTTACATCATGCAATTGTTAAAGACCTGATCATAGCATTTACAATCAAAAATTATTTTTTTATCATTTACCTACTCGAGGACGAGCAGGAATTAAGCTTGGGGATGTTGATACGTCCAAAACATATCTATAATTTTTGATTGTTTCATGTTAATATTATGCCTTTGACACTTGTTTTTATATTAAGTTTATGATTTATTTGGACTAACCTATTAATAGTTGCAAAAGTGCACAATGTTCTTGTTTTACTCTTTGATGTGTTGGAATTATCAAAAAATACAAGAGGAAATCTTGTTGGAGTCGAATTGGGACTTTCCTGGAATCTGTCTGAAAACTCTTTTTAAAGATTGTCACGTTACGGGTCGAATACGGCGTCAAACGGAAATCTCGCCGAAGACAAAGTTGCAGGAAATTTTCCGCCGAACGTTCTAGACCTAACATTCGCCTGATTCTGAGTCCGGACGGCCGAGATAAGCCCGATTTACTGCAACCCTGATACGTGCATTTTACATCATCATTTATATAACTTTTAGTATCATACTAGAATGTTATTTGCATGATTATATGATTGTTTCTACATGTTTTAGATGATTTTGGGGACTTTCATACAAAGTCCCTATTTTTGGTATTTAATTTCTGGGAGGCAGAAAACCTCCTTTTTCTTGTCTTTAATGTTTCAGGAGCTACAGGACCTCAAATAATAAAAGGAAAAATACTGCGTCAGTTTTTCATCGGGAGAAAGGCAGAGGGAAGAAGACCGAAGAGAGGAGAGCCACGAGGGCCAAATGGGGGTGGCCCACGCGGCCCATGTACCTGGCCGCGTGGGACCCACCAAAAGGTGCCTCGGGCACCTCCTCGCCTGGGGCTTTTTAGCAACGCCTTCGTCTCGCCCGAAAAGTAACGCCCTAATTTTTCCAAGTCCATCCGAGGTCGCGGCGGCGGCGAAACTCCTGATCCCTTCCGAGGGGGGTCAGATCCTGCTGCTCCGGAACTCCGGAGAAGGGGGAAATCATCGTCATCGTCATCACCTCTCCTCCTTGGCGTGGGAGGAGGCCTCTACATCATCACCCCCATCAAGACCAGCACCATCACCATCATCATCACCGTGATCCACTCCGTTCCCCTCGCAGTTTGAGAGTTGCTATACCCTAGATACTTGTCTTGTGCTACTATTCATGTTTGTGATTGAGTACTTGTCATTATTTGGTGGTGAAGTTATAATTTCAGATTGTGTTGTACCACTTATGCCACTGATTATGATCATGTTCGCACGTTGTGAGTAGTTCCCGTATGTTCCTGAGGGCATAGGATGAATTGGCATTGATTTATATATGACATGTGTTGGTATTTTGTCAAGAGTTTATCTTTTATGTGATTCTATGATGGTGTTGTGCGAACGTCGACTGCACAACACTTCACCTATGGGCTCATAGGAGAACACCGTAGTGTAATGAATTGATGGAGACTTGGGAGGACACGTAAACCTGAGACCGAGTCATGAAGTTATATTATGAGGGTATTAGTATCGGGGACCTTAGAGTGTAATGCTATGGTGGGACTTTAGGTCTTAATAATTCTTGTGCAGTCATTTGCTTGGCCACATGATCCATCATAAGGGGTTGTAGTTTATTTATTTAGCTATACCTAATTATGGCTCCGTCCAAAGAGATTAAAACTTGACAAGATATTCAACGTGTTGTTTAATAAATCTCTATGCCTAGCATCATCCATGCCGCCCTCGGGAACGTTTGCCACATATAAGTTACACATCACTTGAGCTTGTCCTTTGCCACATAAGAGGATTGGGCTTTCTCTCTTTGAGAGCTTTCACTTGCTACTATCTGTTATCTGCTTGCAATTATACAACTGAAAATACCAAAAACACTGCATCTTTTATTGTTTTATTTATCAATCTTACTAACCAATACCTTCAGCTCCTCGTGGGTTCGACAACCTTTTCTAATTGAAAGGTACTACAATTGATCTCCTGCACTTGGGAGCCATCAAGATACTTTTCTGGCGCCGTTGCCGGGGAGCGTAGCGCTATTGGTAAGAAGTTTGGTAAGGAAACTTGAAAGCTGTTTATCTCATTGTTACTATGGCATTTATGAATCGTGCCTCGCTGCATCTTGCTCTATATGAAAGTGCTTATGCCACTACTGCAAAGGTGGTTGAAACTACTGTGTCTGAGGTACCTAAAGTGGGATTTAAAATTCCCATGGTCATGTTAAAAGAGTTATGAAAAATCCATTTACAGGAGATGGAACTAAGTCGGCACGCGAGCACATGGAAATAATTGAGGACATATGTGGCTTATTCAGACTACCTGGTATTTCAGAGGATCAGGTAAAAAGGAAGCTATTGTATTTGTCTTTATCTGGTAATGCTCGTGATTGGTACAGGTCTTGGATGAAGAGGTCCAGAATGAATGGAGTATCTTGAGGAAGGTTTTCTTTCTTAAATATTTTACTCCTAAAGAAGCTTATGATAACCGCTGCTATATATTCAATTTCTGGCCACATCTGGGAGAGAGTATTACTCAAGCTTGGGGGAGGTTAAAGGAACTCCTTCGCAAGAATCCATGTCATGATCTTACAAGGAAACTTATATTGATAAACTTTTATGTGAGACTACCTATGAAGCACAAGGAGATTCTGGATAATTCATCTGGTGGAAGTTTTACTAATAACACTGAAGAAGAAGCATGGAATTTATTGGAGACTATTTCTGAAAATACTAGCCACTGGGATCTTGATAAAGGTAATGAGCCATATTTTGATTATGAATATTCATGTGTAGAGAATTTCTCTACTTCTATTCTGTTTAAAAATCTGAGTGATACTTTTGGTCTTGATCCTTATGTTATAATTGAAATAGCTAAAGGTTTTGCTGATCATATCTGTGTTCCAAAAAGTGGATTTGAAGTTTATGTTGAACCTGTTAAACAATCTATTGTTGTTCCTAAAGTTATTAAACAGGTTGAACCAATGTCATCTGTGACAATTGAGGAGTATGTTGAACCACCTCCATTTCCAAACCAAGTTAAGGAGAATTTACTTAAAGCTGTTACTAACAAGAGTAACAAAAGATGTTCTCAGCCTTATGAACAGGTGGAAGTCAACACTCAAATTTCTGTTATCAAGCAACTAAATGAAGAAGACCCAGTGGATGTTTATCTATGTGAAGATGCTACCAAAGTCATCAAAGGTAATTCGGCCAAAGTTGGGAAACCTGTTATATCATGCTCTATTGGGACTTCAAGTTATCATGGTCTATGTGATATTGGAGCAAGTATTAGTGTCATTCCATATTCTCTTTATCTTGAGATCAAGCCTGATATTGATCCCATTGTTATGGAAGAGACAGGTATGACAATTCAACTTGCTAATAAAGATTATATTAGTCCATTTGGAATTGTTAGAGATGTTGAAGTATTGATTGGCAAAATAAAATACCCTGCTGATTTTATTGTGCTTGGTTGTCCTCAAGATTCATTTTGTCCTATCATTTTTGGTAGACCTTTCTTACATACTGTTGGTGCTGAAATTAATTTGCCTAAAGAGAAAGTGTTTATTAAATGTGCTGGTGAGAAACTTGAATTTAACTTTTCCAAATTTGCTGATAAACATGTTGAGAAAGAGCCAATTCCTAATAATTTAATTGAAACTCTTGCTCATATAGCTGTAGCTTCAACTGATGTTGTAGAACGTTATATGCTTAATCAAGATGAACCATTTAATGATGAGGAAAAAGAGGCTTTGGAACAAATATTATGGCAACAACCACCACAATTACAATTGCATATCCCACCTGATAATTTAGGAGTGCTACCACCACCTAAAGGGGATCCTAGTTTTGAATTGAAACCTTTGCCTGCAAATCTGAAATATGCATATTTGGATGAGAAGAGCATATATCCTGTCATTATTAGTGCTAACCTTTCAGCTGAAGAGGAAGAGAAATTACTTGATGTGCTAAAAGCTCACCGACCAGCCATTGGATACTCTCTTGATGATCTTAAAGGTATAAGCCCCGCTCTATGTATGCATAAAATTAATCTGGAGGAAGATGCAAAACCTGTTGTTGATTTTCAACGCCGCCTCCATCCAAAAATGAAAGAAGTGGTAAGAAAGAGGTAATAAGACTTATTGAAGCTGGTATCATTTATCCTATAGCTGACAGTAAGTGGGTTAGTCCTGTTCATTGTGTTCCTAAAAAGGGTGGAATGACTGTTGTTCCAAATGAAAAGGATGAACTTGTGGCTCAACGTACTGTAGTTGGTTATAGGATGGTTATTGATTTCAGAAAATTGAATAAAGCAACTCGAAAAGATCATTATCCATTGCCATTTATTGATCAAATGCTAGAAAGGTTATCTAAACACTCTCACTTTTGCTATCTAGATGGTTATTCAGGTTTCTCGCAAATTCCTGTCCATAAGGATGATCAAGAAAAGACCACTTTTACTTGCCCATATGGTACTTTTGCTTACAGGAGAATGCCATTCGGTTTATGTAATGCTCCTGCTACTTTTCAAAGATGCATGAATGCTATATTTGCTGATTATATTGAAAAGATAATGGAGGTTTTTATGGATGATTTTTCTGTGTATGGTACTTCCTTCGATAATTGCTTGTTCAACCTTAACAAAGTTTTACAGCGTTGTGAAGACCAACACTTGGTTCTTAATTGGGAGAAGTGTCACTTCATGGTTACTGAGGGTATAGTTCTTGGGCATAAGATTTCTGGAGAAGGAATAGAAGTTGATCCAGCAAAGATTGAAGCTATTGAAAAACTACCATATCCAAGGGACCTCAAAGGTATAAGAAGTTTTCTTGGGCATGCAGGTTTTTACCGTAGGTTCATTAAGGATTTCTCCAAAATATCAAAACCTCTAACCAATCTTCTGCAAAAGGATGTTCCTTTCTCTTTTAATGATGATTGCATTGAGTCCTTTAATATTTTGAAGAATGCTTTAATCACTGCTCCCATTATTCAACCTCCTGATTGGAACTTGCCTTTTGAAATTATGTGTGATGCTAGTGATTATGCAGTTGGGGCTGTTTTGGGCCAACGTGTTGATAAGAAACTGAATGTTATTTATTATGCTAGTAGAACACTTGATGCTGCTCAAAAGAATTATGCTACAACTGAGAAAGAATTTTTAGCAGTACTGTTTGCTTGTGACAAGTTTAGACCTTATATTACTGATTCAAAAGTCACAATACATACTGATCATTCTGCTATTAAATACTTGATGAATAAGAAAGATGCTAAGCCTAGACTAATAAGATGGGTACTTCTATTGCAAGAATTTGATTTACACATTGTTGATAGGAAAGGGGAGGATAATCAAGTTGCTGATCATCTCTCTAGGATGGAAAGCATACCTGATGATCCTATTCCTATTAATGATAGCTTTGTTAATGAACAACTTGCAATTGTTAATGTTTCTAGTGCTAAAGTTGCATCTCCTTGGTTTGCCAACTATGCAAATTTTATTGTTGGTAAAGTTTTGCCTCCACACTTCACTTCTCAACAAAGAAAGAAATTCTTTTATGATCTTAGACATTATTTTTGGGATGATCCTTTCCTCTATAAGAAAAGTGTGGATGGTATTATTAGACGTTGTGTACCTGAGCATGAACAACAGGCTATTATAAGAGATTGTCATGACAGTCCCTATGGAGGGCATCATGCAGGAGATCGCACAGGAGCAAAGGTATTACAATCTGGTTTCTATTGGCCTACTTTATTTAAGGACTGTGCTGAATATGTTAAATCTTGTGATAAATGTCAAAGAGTAGGAAACATTGGTAGGAGGAATGAAATGCCTATGAATTATTCATTGCCACTTGAACCATTTGATGTGTGGGGTTTTGACTTTATGGGTCCTTTCCCAGAATCAAAGACAAAGCATACTCACATTTTGGTTGCAGTTGACTATGTTACAAAGTGGGTGGAAGCAATTCCAACCAAAAGTGCAGATCATGCCACAGCAATGAAGATGCTCAAGGACATCATTTTCCCCAGGTTTGGTGTTCCTAGGTTCTTAATTACTGATGGTGGTTCTCATTTCTTGCATGGTGTTCTTAGAAAAACTTTGGCAAAATATGATGTTAACCATAGAATTGCATCTCCTTATCATCCTCAAACAAGTGGGCAAGTTGAATTAAGCAATAGGGAAATTAAACTCATTTTGGAAAAGACAGTGAATAAGTCTAGATCTGATTGGCCAATTAAGATTAATGATGCTTTGTGGGCTTATAGAACTGCTTTTAAAAATCCTATGGGAATGTCTCCTTATAAAATGGTTTATGGAAAAGCTTGTCACTTACCTGTTGAACTAGAACATAAAGCTAGATGGGCTATTAAACAACTGAACTTTGATTTTAAAACTGCGGGAGAAAAGAGAATTCTTGACCTAAACCTACTTGACGAATGGAGAAATGAAGCTTATGAAAGTGCCAGGATGTTTAAAGAAAAAGTTAAGATTTGGCATGACAAGAAAATTAAGAAAAAGGAATTCAAAGTAGGTGATCAAGTTTTATTGTACAACTCTCGTTTCAAGTTTTCTGCAGGGAAGCTAGCTTCAAAGTGGCAGGGACCATTAGTGATACAGGAGGTGTACCGTTCAGGAGCTATCCGTCTTCACGGTGACATGAAAGGTAAACCTCATGTAGTCAATGGACAACGCCTTAAACCTTATATTGCAGGAAAGAGCTTCATCGGAAGGGTGGAGGAGTTGAATTTACAAACACCGGAAGAGGTAATTGAGAGAAACCGTGCAGTTCAGAAACCCTAAATCAATAGAAGGTAACTTTTGTGTTGGAAAGTTTCTCGGAATTGCATAAAATTTTACGGAGGTCAATTTTTATGGAAATCATCGTATGGGACAAGAAAACTGGACGAAACGGAGACCCGAGGGAGAAAAGAGAGGGGCCCACGCGGCCCAAGTACCTGGCCGCGTGGGGCTATCCCTTTTCCACCTCGGAGTCCTTTTTCGTCTCGTTTTCGATCCCGACGCTTCGTCTTGACCCAAAAACCTCAATATATACCCCTCTCTGTCGATCTAATCTCGCACCGAGCGTTCTCGAGCGATTCTTTCTTTTGCTGTTTCTGCCTGTCAGGTTTTTAGCCATGTCTTCGGGAGACTCCTACCAATGCTCCTCCATGGACGACGATGATGATGAACTCGATGGGTACAGCCCCACGTCCATATGGAGGAGGAATAGGAAGAGGAAGGACTACTCGATGATGAAGACTACAAGCTTGAAAGAGGAGGAGTGGCAAGAAGAAGCTGAAGAAGAGAGTACAAGCCCTCCGTCGACATCGCCCTTGGCGACAGCACCTCCATCACCCATTGCTGTTGCCGGTGTGAGGTGAACCATCTCTTGGAAACAAGAGGCGGCGCGCGCATGAGACCGGAGGGAAGGTTCCCAGGCGCACCTTGCGAGCAAAAACGTAGCTTCTACTCTTATTGACAGGGAATTTCAGCGCACCCAAGAGAACTATCCTGGTGAATGGGATCGCAAGATCCCAACAAGAAGGTGCCAAGCCCGGAGTGGAAGCCTTGCAAAGAGTGTGGAGAAGAATCTCATGCAAAAACTGGAGAAGCCGCAAAAGTTCGAAAAGCTACAACCTCATGATGAAGATCATTGGGGATCTTGAAGATAATTATTATGAAGGAAGAAAGAAGAGAGGAAGTTCTAGCAAAACCAAGCTTGGGGGAGTTCCATCTAGTCTTTTCTCTATTTATCATATCTATCTAGTCATGGTGTGTTTTGCTTTTATCGTTTAGTTATCAATATCTCTTAGGCGTGTGTGAGCTCATGGAGCATTATCATGTATCCCTATCTTATGGTTTATCAATGAATATTAAAGTATGGTGTCATCCATGATTCTCTTGTTTGGGATTTATGGGTAACACTCATGCAAATGAGCGTGGCATATTTAGAATTTCAATCACATCTTGCCTTGAAATTAATTAACTTGAGTATGTTGGACAATTATAGAATTATCTCAATATAGAAGAAGTAAAAAGACTTGTGAATTAATAGTTTGAGGTTAAGATATAGTCTTGTAGGATAAGAAGTTGAGAAGACTTAATGAAAAGGATATAAAACACTCTTGTTACAACCTAGTATCTTTTGAGCAAATTAATGATCATGGATATTTCAATACTTATGCTCTTGAATGTGAATGAAAGGAAGGCACCTGAAATTTCAGCTAGCCATGGAAAGTGTAAGAAAAGGGTTGTGTAGAGCATGGGAACTTGATTGAGATATCCATGACTAAAGTTTGCACTAGTTACTAGTCAAGCAAGAGTGATAACAATTTTTATATCTATCTGTCTTTTCATTTGTCTTCTTTTGAACTTGTTATCCAATGAGAGTTTATCTTGTCTTTGAATTTCAGCAAAGTATAAAAGATTATAATGCTTGCCATGAAGAGCAAAAGCATGTGAAAAACAATATGATTCGATTGTCCAACATACAATGGTTATTTGCTTTCAAAAGTAAGGGGTGATTGCTAGAGTTCTACTTATGTTGCCCTCATATGTATGAGTTTTAGATCATTAATCTTATCTTGCAATTGAATATGATGATGATACAATGCCCGTATTTATTTATCAACCATAAGTCCATTGATGCATGTAATGATCTATGTCCTTACTTACTCGAGGACGAGTAAAGGTTTAAGCTTGGGGGAGTTGATACGTGCATTTTATATCATCATTTATATAACTTTTAGTATCATACTAGAATGTTATTTGCATGATTATATGATTGTTTCTACATGTTTTAGATGATTTTGGGGACTTTCATACAAAGTCCCTATTTTTGGTATTTAATTTCTGGGAGGCAGAAAACCTCCTTTTTCTTGTCTTTAATGTTTCAGGAGCTACAGGACTCAAATAATAAAAGGAAAAATACTGCGTCAGTTTTTCATCGGGAGAAAGGCAGAGGGAAGAAGACCGAAGAGAGGAGAGCCACGAGGGCCAAATGGGGGTGGCCCACGCGGCCCATGTACCTGGCCGCGTGGGACCCACCAAAAGGTGCCTCGGGCACCTCCTCGCCTGGGGCTTTTTAGCAACGCCTTCGTCTCGCCCGAAAAGTAACGCCCTAATTTTTCCAAGTCCATCCGAGGTCGCGGCGGCGGCGAAACTCCTGATCCCTTCCGAGGGGGGTCAGATCCTGCTGCTCCGGAACTCCGGAGAAGGGGGAAATCATCGTCATCACCTCTCCTCCTTGGCGTGGGAGGAGGCCTCTACATCATCACCCCCATCAAGACCAGCACCATCACCATCATCATCACCGTGATCCACTCCGTTCCCCTCGCAGTTTGAGAGTTGCTATACCCTAGATACTTGTCTTGTGCTACTATTCATGTTTGTGATTGAGTACTTGTCATTATTTGGTGGTGAAGTTATAATTTCAGATTGTGTTGTACCACTTATGCCACTGATTATGATCATGTTCGCACGTTGTGAGTAGTTCCCGTATGTTCCTGAGGGCATAGGATGAATTGGCATTGATTTATATATGACATGTGTTGGTATTTTGTCAAGAGTTTATCTTTTATGTGATTCTATGATGGTGTTGTGCGAACGTCGACTGCACAACACTTCACCTTATGGGCTCATAGGAGAACACCGTAGTGTAATGAATTGATGGAGACTTGGGAGGACACGTAAACCTGAGACCGAGTCATGAAGTTATATTATGAGGGTATTAGTATCGGGGACCTTAGAGTGTAATGCTATGGTGGGACTTTAGGTCTTAATAATTCTTGTGCAGTCATTTGCTTGGCCACATGATCCATCATAAGGGGTTGTAGTTTATTTATTTAGCTATACCTAATTATGGCTCCGTCCAAAGAGGATTAAAACTTGACAAGATATTCAACGTGTTGTTTAATAAATCTCTATGCCTAGCATCATCCATGCCGCCCTCGGGAACGTTTGCCACATATAAGTTACACATCACTTGAGCTTGTCCTTTTGCCACATAAGAGGATTGGGCTTTCTCTCTTTGAGAGCTTTCACTTGCTACTATCTGTTATCTGCTTGCAATTATACAACTGAAAATACCAAAAACACTGCATCTTTTATTGTTTTATTTATCAATCTTACTAACCAATACCTTCAGCTCCTCGTGGGTTCGACAACCTTTTCTAATTGAAAGGTACTACAATTGATCTCCTGCACTTGGGACCATCAAACCCTAGATGCGATAACGGGAATCCGAGAAGCTATATAAAGGGAGGAAACCTAACTCGTGGAGGACACCCCATACCCACGAATTTCTAGCCGCCAAAGCCACGTTTTTGCCTCACCCATGGATCCCATCTCCATGGGGGAGGGCTCCCAAGAAGCCATGAAGGAGGGAGGCTAAGGGGCGGCGCTCCCCCATGATGCCGACGGCGGGGAAGGAGCTCCCCGCGCCGCCGCCGCCGCCGCCGCCCTGCGCCACCGTGCTGCCTCTCCGCCGTCTTCACCGCCATCTCCATCACCAATTCTTCCTTGTATTCAGTGGTTCATCCTCCCACAAACCTCTATACCGTCCTATGTAAACATGTTGTTTGATGCTATAATATTTATCCTATGATTTATGACATGTTTGTGTAGTTTATTTGTCTCTTGATTGCTTGGTTGAATGTCTTTGGTTCGTTAGAGTTGTATGTTAATATGGTACTGTCCTTTGGTGTCCATTATACTTGTGTGCGCATGGATCAACATCACGGGGTTGGTAGTATTTGTAAACGAAGGGGGGAGTCCTGCCGGAGTGACATATACCTAAGGGCGCGAACCGGTTAGTTACACGTATGGGAGTAAGAGGACCTTAAACTTAAGGCAATGGTTGGGGAAACCTTAATGCATTGTTAGTATTCGGATGCTTTCTAACAATCCAATCATATAGTACTTGTAATCCCAATTAGTGGAGTGCATATATATTTAGCCTCTCCCACATAGAAAACTGCATCGAAGACAATGAGCCCGATATATTCGGTAATTAATCTTGGACAAAGCCATCACAATTACCACCACTTTTCCACACTCATGGTACTGTTAGTTTATGGTTACTTAGTGTACTTTATTGCTGCAGCACTAACATTTAATTTCTTTTATTTATTATCTCGTAAAGCTATCTCTCATACCCGTATTGTTACTCTAGTATTATTTCCTAGATAAAGTAAACGTTTAGTGTGCGTATAGTTGTATCACTGGTTGATAGAACTTGAGAGAATACTTATCCTACCTTTAGCTCCTCGTTGGGTTCGACACTCTTACTTATCGAAAAGGCTACACGCGATCCCCTATACTTGTGGGTTATCATCCATCTTTCCCCGATTCGCACCCATTGGACGTCGGCGCCGCCTTTGGCTACCTATTCCCCGCCCCCCCGTCGCGCCTTTGGCTGGAGGCGCGCCGGCTATCGACGTCTCCGGCACAGGCGACCTCCCGCGACCTTCCCTGCCTGCAACATGTTCGGCAGAATCACTGGTATGCCTGGTTTTCGATAGAATTGATGCTACGCCGGCGGTCGGGCCATTGATCGATCCCCTTTGCATTGCAGATGGATAGCGACGACGAGTTGATGGCCGCGATGCTGTTGGAAGAAGAAGCCACCATCGCCGAGGAGGAAGATGAGAATATAGTAATCCTAGCATGTCTTCTACAACTTCAAGCTGACGAGGCCACTGCTGCCACACCAAAACGAGGAGGCTTATCGTACGGAAGGAAGAAGTCCAAGCCGAGGCAGCGAATGGAAGGCCATTGCATGCTAGTCTCTGATTACTTTGCCGATCATCCAGTCGCCACCACCAAGGATTTTCGTCGATGCTTTCGGATGAACCGTTGATTGTTCAACGACATCGTGCATGCTGTGAAGGAGTACGATCCATGGTTCAAGTTGAAGAAGGACGCCATGAGAATGATTGGTTTCTCATCCATCCAGAAGTGCACTGCTGCCATGAGAATGCTTGCATATGGAGCACATGTAGATGTGTAGATGACTACCTACGCATGTCAGAGTCCGCGGTTATCAGGTCGATGTACAGGTTCTGCAGGGCGGTGGTTGATGTGTTTGGCCCACACTATTTGAGAGGACCAAATGAAGAAGAAACAACTCGGATCATGGAAGAGAATGCAGCAAGAATCTTTCCTGGAATGCTTGGAAGTATAGATTGCATGCATTGGAGCTGAAAGAACGTATCCATTTGGTTGGTAAGGATTGTACAAAGGAGGCCACAAAGGATATTGTGGTGTGGTACTTGAAGCTGTGGCCGATCATGAACTATGGATTTGGCACACATTCTTTGGCATGGCAGGATCACACAATGACATCAATGTGTTGCAGCGCTCTCCTGTGTTCGCGAAGCTCGTTGAAGGCCATGCTCCACCTGTCAACTATGAGATCAATGGCCACCAGTACAACAAAGGGTACTACCTAACCGATGGCATCTATCCAAGGTGGGAAACTTTTGTGAAGAGCATCCCCAACCCTCGCGGCAACAAAGCTTGTCATTTTCCGGTGAACAAGAGAGTGCCAGGAAGGATGTCGAGCGGCATTTGAAGTGTTGTAGCAAAGGTTTGCTATCGTTTGGTACCCTGCTCTGACATGGTCAAATGAACAAATGTGGGAGGTGATGAATGTGTGTGTGATCCTGCACAACATGATCATCGAGAGTGAGCGCGATAATCCGGTGCATGATCATATGCCATATGACTTTCAGGGTCCTCTCGCAGAGGTTGATCATGACGTGTCGGCAGATTTCGCTGATTTTCTCTCAATGCATATGGAGACTCGTGATGAAAATACTCATCATTCACTCCAAACTGATCTACTGAAGCATTTGTGGGCTCGGTGGGGCATGGCACCGGCAAACCCGGAAGAGCAAGATGTTTGATCTGTAATTTTGTTTTTAGCTAATGTGGAACTTTATTTTAGGTGTTAACTATAAAACATTTATGTATGTTTGCTTTTTACTTGTCAAAACATTTGAATTTAGCTAAAACCCCAATTTGGGAGGCTGGTTTGGGCGTCGTGAGTGGGGAGCGACGGCGCCCAAAGCCAGCGACTAGTACGGACCGCGCCCAAAGCCTGTCCGGAAGGAGTTTGGGTGGCCATTTGGGCGCCGCGAGTGGAGATGCTCTGAGGCTACAAGGATCGTAAGAAACATAGCTCAACATTTATAGAATAAGCCGGTCAACGAAAGTAGAGAATCCTCGGCTTGCATCATCATCTAACACTAGTACAGAACGACACATCGGATACCCCTCTATGGCAACGGCAGGAGTTAGGCGACGGTAAATCGCGACATCCCCCGCGTGCCCGCACTGGGCCGTAAAGCAGGCCCACAACATCGGCAACGGGTGAATAGTGGAATATATGTTGGCAACGGAGGTTAGTTTACCTCCGTTACCGATGTGTGCTCCTCGCACACGGACAGTTTCGTAATCTCCGTTGCCATTAGAAGCAGCCCGACAGCCGGCCTATAAGAACCTACTATGCCCTTCAATCTCACTCTCACTCACTTCCAACCCTAGCCGCCGCACAGTCTCCTCTCTCTCCACTCTCTCGCATGGATTCCACCGTCGGCGCTGGTAGATCCGGCCATCGCGGCCGTGGCCGCGGCCGTGGCCGCCCGACCCTCCGGGCCTTCAGGCAGCAGCAGCGTCAGCTGGTGTTGCGGGACGAGCTTGCGGAACAGGCCGCCGCCGATCCGTCCCCCGCGGGCCGGTCCCGCAGCCTTGGCGCTCGTCCGCACGGCGAAGGCTCCGGCCGCACCCGCTCATTTGGCCACCATTGCAGCTACCGCGAGATTCGCCAGGCGATGTACCCCGGCCGCCATCCGTCTTCCTCCTCCTCCTCGTCCTCGTCCTCCGACGAGGAGGAAGAGGAAGAGGAAGAGGAGGAGGATCGTGATCTGGAGATCGCTTGCCAACTCTCCCGCGCCGATTTCGAGCGCGAGGACGCCAAGCGTCGTCAGGGCGAGGCTGATCTGGAGGCGGCGGTCCTCCTCTCCGAGGCGTCGACCCAGGTCGAACGCGCCAAGGAGGCGGTCTACCAGTCTGACCTCCGGGCCGCCATAGCCCTCTCTTTGGTCCACGGCGAGGGCAAGGCGCCGCCAGGGGAGGCCGGCGCTAGCTCCATCGCCGGCGGCGACGCTAAGCGAGCCCGCCTCGCCTAATGTAAGACCCCAGTTCAGTAGGATAGCTGTTTTCTAGTTGTAAGTAGCTAATTGTTTATCCATAGATTTGCTCTGTTTTTAGTAGACATTGTTTACACATAGATTTTAGCTGTTTTCTAGTTGTAAGTAGCTAATTGTTTATCCATAGATTTGCTCTGTTTTTAGTAGGCATTGTTTACACATAGATTTTAGCTGTTTTCTAGTTGTAAGTAGCTAATTGTTTATCCATAGATTTGCTCTGTTTTTAGTAAGCATTGTTTACACATAGATTTTAGCTGTTTTCTAGTTGTAAGTAGCTAATTGTTTATCCATAGATTTGGTCTGTTTTTAGTAGGCATTGTTTACACATAGATTTTAGCTGTTTTCTAGTTGTAAATAGCTAATTGTTTATCCATAGATTTGCTCTGTTTTTAGTAGGCATTGTTTACACTTAGATTTTAGCTGTTTTCCAGTTGTAAGTAGCTAATTGTTTATCCATAGATTTGCTCTGTTTTTAGCAGGCATTGTTTACACATAGATTTTAGCTATTTTCTAATTGTAAGTAGCTAATTGTTTATCCATGGATATGCTCTGTTTTTAGTAGGCATTTGTTCTGATTTAGCTTTGTTTCTGTTATGCCGATGATTAAAATTAGGTGACACCGTGTGATCCGGGGGTGGCGCTAGTGATTCTTGTGATATGCACAAATACACATCGATCTTGTGCATCCTACTTGGTTCGCTTGCTCCATCTCTGGAATTTGTGTGTCCAATCTAACTATATATGAGGCATTGTTTAGGCTATGTTCTAGTTGTAATTAGTTCTATATTTTCTGTAATGCCGATGAAGAAGCATATGTCTTGTGTATAGAGATGAATGAGCTTACATTTTGATTTTTTGATCTCCTTTAGGGCGAGGAGGAAACCTGGAGACTATGCGGCGGCCGTGAAGACGTAGGAGCGGGGCTCCGTCCACACGGTCCACTGAAGCCGGCGCCTGCAGGAGCAAGACTTTTGTGCAGTACTAAATAGGTAGAAGAAGACCACGCAATGAAACTGGGCGAAGAGGAAGGTGAAGAACCGACGGCCGTCAAGCAGGAACCACAGGGCTCCGTCGACGGTGCAGCAGGCGTCACCGGCTTTTTTTTGTTTCCTTTAGCCCTCATTACAAACGGTCAAAAACTAATCTCCGTATCTGATGTAAAGACTAAAGGCAACGGTTATATATTATGCCCGTTGCTAAACTTATTGCAAACGATAAAAATCTCCGTTGCCATTGTGAGGCTTCACATCAGTGACAGAGGCGGGGACATGGACCCTTTCTCCGTTGCCGAAGGGGTTTTTGGCCCGTTTCCGATGTGTCGTTCTGTACTAGTGTAACCAAGCAAGGTAAACTACTTGAGCGTTGGCTTTCTTGTTGCCACCCAACAACACCCCTCGCAAATAGGGGGAGGGGTATCGTATGGGAACATGATGATCCGAGGGATCACAAACTCGCTAACCCGGTTTCAAATAGAAACATCAACCTCTTCCATGACATGGTCGAACACCGAGACCAGCCGGCCGAACTATGCAGAACTTGACAGTTCAAGGAGACGAAAAAAGGGGAAACCACCGTTGCCACGAACCTCACTCTGGTCACCCATCATCTGGCTAAGCAATCAAACAACTATGAAGAATCATTAAGTGGCATCAAGACGACGCCTCAACTGAGGTAGCGACATCGAACTAGGAAACGACTAGGACCGTCGAATGTATTTCACGAAAAGCCAGCGTGTGGTGCACTTGCTCCGGAGCCACCAAGTGTGTGTGAGCCGTCAAGAGTGCGTGCTCCCTCCCGTGCACCCAAGCAGCCGCAACGGCACGTGGTGAAGGAGGAGACGCCTGTGGACGACGACGAGGAGCTACGGCAGACCATCGAGGCCTCCCCGCTGGAGGAGCTCGTGAAGTGGCCTGACCTGCCTTGGCACTCCAGGTATCAGCGCAGAAAGCCAGGACGCCCGCACCCGAGCCGGAGTGGCCGAAATGGCCACCGCGCGCTCCAGCCGGAGACGTACACGTGGACTTCCACGGTGTGTCCCCAAGGACAAGGACGAGGAGGAGCACGAGGTGGGTGCCCCCGTAAGAGGAGGCACCATCTTCACCGGCACCATGTCCACTGGCACCACCAGCGCTGGCGTGGCCATGGTCGCCTCCGGTCTTCATCGACCTTGGCGACGACCCTCCGGCGGCCACTCTAGAGTAGATCTAGGGTTTATGTTTTTTTATTAATATAATTTTCGCGACCTTTATATATATTTTGAAGAAGGAAAAAAGTTAAATGGGTCAAGCGTATTGGGTGGATTGGCGGGCTGGCAGATACGGATGGATATTTGGTATACACCTAGTCACGCAAAAGGATTAAAAAAAAGGCACAAAATGTGTCCGTTTGGGTCGACCCGTTGGAGCCGAGTCCCAACTGGTTTGTAGTTGCTATGGGAAGATTAACACAAACGAAGTGGAAGCCAGAGGGGAGGCCTGCATATGTATTGAGCTCCGTCACAACGGCTTTCGGCCAACCATGCATTAACGACTGCCAACCAGCTGCTTCTGAAGTATGGATTTCCAGGCTCAAACACAAGGTGAAGGAGGTGTACCCAAGGTGAAGGTGGTGTACCCTGGATAGCAGTTCAGGTGCTCTCCTTTACCTGAAGTTGCGATAACTCGTGTTAGCTATTTAGCTGGCGGTCGATCTATGGGTGCCTGCGGTCGGTGACGGGCGTGCATCACAATCCATAGTTTCTTGATTGCCTTCGTTCCTCTGCACTGGCTGGAGTGTGACACAACACAATGACGTACTGTACGTGCGTACGGACGGAATAACGATATGATCGATCAATGGCAAACATAGTGGCGTCTGTGCTGTGCTGTGGAACTACTCCCTCCGTTCCAAATTAATTGACTTACTTTTGTCTAAATATAGTTGTATCTATACTTGTATAGTGTCTAGATACATCTATATGTAACCAAATGTGTGTCAATTAAAATTTTCAAAAAAAAATGTGTCAATTAAATCCGAACGGAGGGAGTAACTAGTTGGAGAGGTTTACGACAGTTAAACATTGTAAGTGGCTGGAACAATATTGTGGTAAGGATGTATCCGGCCAGTTTGTGGCGGACGGAAAGAATTCAGACGCATTTAGAAGTGGTGCAATAATATTTTGACGATTCATTTTTTTCCCGAAAAGGGGAATTACACCGGCTTAGGATGGCCCTCACTAAGCTACGCCACTGATCGTAAGTAACTACTACTCCTAGCTAGTTTTTTTTTGCGATGAATTAAGATTCATGCCCCCGGCAAAAAAATTATGGTCTACTAGCCTTGGTAATTATAACAGTTACATAAAAATAGTGGTTTAATTTATTAATTAGACATGTCCTAATTTTAATTTGTTTTATAGCTCAAATATAAATATGACGATAACAACAAAGATAATTTTAGGAGAACATGCCTATGGCAAGATGGTTAGGAGCGTGGTTATACCCCCAACCCACCAGAGTTCAAACCCCAGGTTTGACGCTAGTGTTTCTCATTTAGGCGAAATATTCTTTAGTGGGAGCAGGCGACGTTCCCGTCGACAGCGAGGCGCCCGTGGTGACTTCGTCAATCTCAAGACCATCCGCCGGCTCAGTCTCTCGGAGATGCTCATAGGGGGTAGGGTGTGCGTGTGTGCGTTCATAGGGGTGAGTGTACGTGCGTGTTTGTGAGCGTCTGCGTTGTACTATGTTTCGCAAAAAAAAAAAAGATAATTTTAGAAGCCTATTATTCCTTGAGGATCCAACATCTCTATTTCTCAAATTATCAACTCCTTCACCGATTGTGGTGTTCATAGTGCTAAACTTAAGGTAATAGTCTCCAGAAAATAAGTTATGCAAATAAAAATATCTAAACTTTCTCTTGTATTGCCAAACATATGTTTCCATGTTTTGATTATAATGGTATATTGAGACTTGATATATTGAAAAGTTTCCTCTATTGTGCGATCTTTTTCCGCATGGCGCCTGCATGTCAATATCCTGGCTGGCCCCACGTTTCACCAGCTAATGGACTACATTGTGCATTTCGTACGAGTTATGAACCAATGATGTCTTTTACATTTACTCTAAAGAAAAGTACGAACCACCTTTGAGAAACATTTTGTGCAAGTTTGTTACTCCTTCTGTTTGTGAATACTTTGTAACCACATTTGACCACTTTATGCCTTCACTTCTTTTCCATTCGAAAAGTTGAAATTATTTGTGACCTTCTATGGTCAGGAGAATTCGGGCTTCTTTCATACAATTTTACCGCATAGAATTTGTAAAGGATTAGAGTCCCTATGTACTATAATTTGGAGGGAAAATTCCATCCACTTAAACCCCTTGCTTCATTCTTTTTACCTGGTGTATCAAACACTTTTGGATATATAGTCCTATAGGATCATTGCATTTCAAGTCTGCATTATTCATATTCCCGTGTTCTAGAAATCCTGAGAATTAAAGAGCTTAGGGTATTTGTATAACACAAAATAATTATGTATGAAACAAGAATTGACTACCGTCGGACACATAACTCAAGTTTTGGCACATGAAAGCTTACAAGGTTGAATCCTTAACTATTCTAAAGTACTTGTTGAGCTATAAAACCATACACAAATACTTCAACCACACATCCATGTCTCAAAATAAATGAAGATTGGTAATAACCAAGATATGTTCGGAGTCGATGCCTGATAAAAATTCACTATGCTCTGCATCACAGCGAACTGAAGATGGTATATTAATAGTGCAGAGCCCTGTAGGCTGTAGGTGAGTGTAGTTTTCCAAAGACAAACAGTTACCACGGTGAGAAAAAATATATCCCATATGGTAAAAGGGGGTTCTCTTTTTTGTCGAGGAACATAGACAGAGAATTTTATGCCTGGTGAATAGTGACAGTTTCATTATGTTAATCTTCGGATGAAACCACGTGACATAGGTGTGGTAAGCTATCCAAACACTTGATGTTCAGATCAGGAAATGTTTTAGTTTCCCGGATGGAATGTACGTTCAGGTCAACGAAGTTCATGTTGATCAGATCAGTTAATCGGTCTGCATGCCTTCAAAGCCTGGACATGCTTGGTCACCTCCGGCATAAATTTGAACACATTTGGAAGCCACAAGGAGGGAGTTGATTGCATAAAACTACCACTTTACGCTCTAAATTCCGGAAAAATACCACTTTACGTTTGAATTGCCAATAGCTACCACTATTCGCCTGATTTTTTGCAATGTGCACTGATCACGTTTTAAACTAATTGGTCCACTACCCACCGACCAGGGCTGAGGTGGCAGCACACGTGGACTGTTTGATGAGGTGGCAGCACACGTGGATATGGACCCACCTATCCGAACAATAAAAAATTAAATATCTCAAAAAATGAAAATAAAAATATCAATAAAAATAAAAAAGTCCACCGATTGGAGTAGGGGCAGGGGGCCGGCGGCACGGCTCGCCTTGAGGACGCTGGGGAGGTAGGGGCGCGCCAGCGGCGGTGCTCGGCGGGGGCACCGGCGAGCACCTCTGTGGGCGAGTGGAGCAGGGGCAAGGGGCCGGAGGCGCGACTCGCCTTGAGGAGGAGGGGGAGATAGGGGCGCGCCGGCAGCGGTGCTCGGCGGGGGCGCTCGGCTGGGCCGGCGGCGGTGCTCGGCGGGGGCGCTCGGTTGGGCGACGGCGGTGCTCAGCAGGGACGCTGGGCGCTCGTCTGCCCCTCCGCCTCGCCCGGTCCCGCCGCGCCCAGCCACTCCGCCTCGCCCGGCCGCCACCCGCAGCGCCGCCGGCGCCGGTGAGGGATATGACGAGAGCCACGGTGGCAAGAGAAGAGGGCGGGCGGAGCTCGAGGCCACCCGTGGCCCCGCCGCCTCAACAGCGCCACGGCGTTGCGGCGCCGTCGTGCGAGGAAGAGAGGTCTTTTTCTTTTGATATTTAGATTTTTTGAGATATTTTTTATTGTCCGACAGGTGGGCCCATGTCCACATATGCTGCCACCTCAGCAAACAGTCCACGTGCGCTGCCACGTCAGTCAGCATGAGTGTTAATCCTGGTTTAGACAGCGATTTGCGCACATTTCAAAAAATCAGGCGAATAGTGGTAGCTATTGGCGATTCAAACGTAAAGTGGTAGTTTTTCGGAATTTAGAACGTAAAGTGGTAGCTCTATGCAATCAACTCACAAGGAGGCAAAACATGAACGATCAAGCAGAGACCAAACTTACATTTCACTAAGCCAGCGAGTCTTTTTTGCGAAACACAGTACAAACACAGGCGCTCACATACACGCGCACACACTCACCCCTATGAACGCACGCACGCACACCCTACCCCTATGAGCACCTCCGAAATACTGAGCCGGCGGGTCAAAACGGGTATTGTTCCATGTAATCTGAACCTGGTCTTAAGATCTGAAATTTGTGTCAACCGGATCAAGGCCCTTTCACAACCACCGCCAGCAAGGTCTCACGGTTCTCCGACCACCCCACCCACCAACTCTTCACGATAAACGGCGGTGGTGGTGGCGGCATGGAAGTCCACGACCGAGACGAAAGCGAAATGACATGGATCGATCAGTGTTCCGTACCGTGGCCGGCCGATAGAGAGAGAGATAGGCGACGCTGATAGGAGGTATCAAGTGTACTGGTTCTTCCCATTCGGATGCAAGTTTGTTCCCTTTCACTTTCAGCTTTTGATGCCCCAGGCAGGGGCGTTCAAAAGGCTACATGACTTTCCTCCTGGCTACTGGCCACCGCTGTTTAACTCGATTCCATTAATTCATGCTCGCAGGAAGATAAGAAATGCAGTATACCGCTGGCTTCAGGTGGATGAAACAAGCAAGTTCTTTTATGAACTTTCGTGGAAAGTTCTCGCAAGAGATGCCAATGGTTGCTGCACTACTGAGTAGTGAGATCGGGGAGGATCTGCATCGTTTGCAGGAGCCGCAACATGGCGCGAGGAGACAAAGAAATCACTGCTTTCTGAAAATGGGATCTACAAGGGCGTGTGTAGAGTTATGGCTCCTGAAGTTGCTTGCAGTGTAACTTAACTTGGACTACTCGCGATGATGCCTCTACCTGATATCCTGTCTACATGGGAAACAAAGATGACATTTTGGATCGTAGTACTACACTACTTAGCTTCGACGAGTGTGTGGCCGGCCGCTTTAGGCACCTTTCAAACGAAGGCATCAAATGGCATAACTTGGCAAATTTAACATCGTGGATACAATACGGCTCTACACAACGATATGAGAGAGTATAGTACGATTCCCTGACCGGACACTGGACTACGGCTGTTTAGCTGGCTAGATCATCGACCACTTGCTTCTTTTTTCCCTGGGAACTATTCCTGAGAGAGAATCGTGAGAGTTTATCCCTGAAAAGATCATGCATGTAGATGAAGAGAACACGCGGCCTGGAAAGGGGCCGTGTATGTACTACTCAGGGGGGCAGAACTGGACCAACAGCCGAGCTGATAGATGTTCGTCGAGGGTTGGACAAGGAAATTGTGAGGCGCAACCATCGGATTTCTGTCATCTTGAAAACAAAGGGGGGAAAGAGTAAGCAGCTATCCTCAACTACTATATTTATCAGGTCTAACTACTTCCTCGAAACAGGCTTTCGCCCTGCTTTATAAATAAAGCAACATGCCAAGCAAGTCCAAACACAGTTACAAACATAAGAGCGGAAATGCCGCTTGCTGGGGGCACAGCACAAGTAAGCCCACATGAAAAAAGCAAGAAAGAAGTGGGGGGGTGTGGGGGGGGGGGGGGGGTGCGAGAGAATACATCAAGAAAGACAGAAGAGAGCGACCACAAAAAACTAAGCCCCTCTGGCGCTAGCTAGAAGAAGACGCGGAGACACGCCGAGCGGTCTCCACAAGTCTAGTGATCATGGCGTCCAGCTGCTCCCTGTCCCGCTACCTAGACAACGGGTGGCACTGCTGCAAGAAAGCCAGAAGTTTAAACATCGAGTCAGAAGCACGTCGGAGAAAAATCCGCTCGATCACCATCTTATTGCGAATCGTCCATAGGGTCCACATCAACGCGGCAAACACCAACCAGAAGAGGCGTCGCCTCTCCCGGTACGGTTCGCCTGGATTTCTAGGAACTCGCCAAGGTCTGATGCCTGCCAAGCAGGCCCCAGCGCCTCGTGGACGAAGTTCCATAGAAACCTGGCAGCGGGGCAGGTGAAAAGGATATGGGTTCCCGTCTCGGGGATCCCACACATGGGGCAGAGCCCATCACCCGGCCCCTGTCGCTTGCGAACCTCCACCCCTGAGGGGAGGCGGTCCCTAAGAAGCTGCCACACGAAGATTTTGATTTTTAACGGTATGGGGGACTTCCAGAGTGGGGAGGGCCAAACTCTAACTGGGGTACTAAAGAGACTCCGATACGCCGACTTTACAGAGAACAACCCAGACGGTGTCAGGTGCCATGACACGAGGTCACGACCGCCTGGCAACGACTCAGGAAGCAAACTCCGTAACTCTGTCCAAGCTGCAGCCTCGGCAATACCGAATGTTCGTCGGAACAAGATGTTCCAAGTCCCACTGGGTATTGCCGAAGCCACAAGCTGCATCGGGTCCGCGCTGATAGCAAAAAGAACAGGGAACCTATGCTGTAGCGGGCTCCCAGCGAGCCACGGGTCCAGCCAAAAAAGGGTGTCTTCTCCATTACCAATGGAGAAGCGGACCCCCTTCCTAACCTCATGCTTGATGGATTGGATACAGCAGCAGCAACAACAGCAACAAAGCCTTTTTTCCCAAACAAGTTGGGGTAGGCTAGAGTTGAAACCCATAAGATCTCGAAACTAGGTCATGGTTCTGGCACATGGATAGCTAACTTCCACGCAGCCCTATCCATGGCTAGTTCTTTGGTGATATTCCAATCCTTCAGATCTCTCTTAACAGACTCCTCCTATGTCAAGTTTGGCCTACCACGACCCCTCTTAACATTCTCATCCCGCTTTATCCGTCCGGTATGCAATGGCGCTTCCGGAGGCCTACGTTCTATATGACCAAACCATCTTAGACGGTGTTGGACAACCTTCTCTTCAATTGGTGCTACCCCAACTCTCTCACGTATATCATCATTCCTAACCCGGTCCTTTCTTTTGTGGCCACATATCCATCTCAACATGCGCATCTCCGCTACACCTAACTGTTGGATATGTCGTCTCTTGGTCGGCCAACATTCTGCGCCATACAACATCGCAGGTCGAATCGCCGTCCTATAGAACTTGCCTTTTAGCTTTTGTGGCACTTTCCTATCACAGAGGACGCCAGAAGCTTGGCGCCACTTCATCCAACCAGCTTTGATTCGATGACTCACATCTTCATCGATATCACCATCCTTCTGGAGCATAGACCCCAAATATCAGAAGGTGTCTTTCTCAGGTACCACCTGTCCATCAAGCCTAACCTCTTCCTCCTCGTGCCTAGTAGTACTGAAACTGCACCTCATGTACTCAGTTTTGGTTCTACTAAGCCTAAAACCTTTCGATTCTAGAGTCCGCCTCCACAGCTCTAACTTTCTATTAACCCCCGCCCAACTATCATCAATTAGCACCACATCATCCGCAAAGAGCATACACCATGGGATATCTCCTTGTATATCCCCTGTGACCTCATCCATCACCAAAGTAAAGAGATAAGGGCTCAAAGCTGACCCCTGGTGCAGTCCTATTTTAATTGGAAAGTCATCGGTGTCGCCATCACTTGTTCGAACACTTGTCACAACATTATCATACATATCCTTAATGAGGGTAATGTACTTTGTTGGGACTTTGTGTTTCTCCAAGGCCCATCACATGACATTCCGTGGTATCTTATCATACGCCTTCTCCAAGTCAATGAACACCATATGAAGATCCTTCTTCTTCTCCCTGTATCTCTCCATAAGTTGTCGTACCAAGAAGATGGCTTCCATGGTAGACCTCCCAGGCATGAAACCAAATTGATTTTTGGTCACGCTTGTCAATCTTCTTAAACGGTGCTCAATGACTCTCTCCCATAGCTTCATTGTATGGCTCATCAACTTGATTCCACGGTAATTAGTGCAACTTTGAACATCTTCTTAAACCAACTTTGATGGATTGGATAGATCGCCAAAATTGGGATCCATCCTGGCGGTCACAAGAAAAGAGGGGGCGACCCTGCAGATATTTCGCTTTGATTAGCTGCAGCCATAGGCCCCCCTCCTCTCTAAGTATCCGCCATACCCATCGTAGCATGAGCGCAACGTTCATCTTACGGGAGGAAATGATACCAATGCCCCCCATGTCTTTGGGGGTGCACACATCCGCCCATTTGACCATGTGGTACTTCTGACGCCCATTGGCCCCCTGCCAGAAGAAGCGTGAGAGATCCCTGTCAAAAGAGCGTGCGTGCCTTCTGGGAGTATATAAACTCCCATCAGGAACATCGGTAGACTAGAGAGACAGGCGTCAATCAGGACAGTCTTGCTCGCCTTAGAGGTGAACCGCCCTTGCCAAGGCTCCGCCTTGGATTTGACACGCTGGGTGACCGGATCTAGGTCCTTAATAAGGATCCTAGAATCACTAATGGGCGTCCCCAGGTAAGTAACAGGGAAGGTAGACAACTTGCAATTTAGTTTGTCCGCTATCCGCTGTCGCTCATCAGGGGAGTATCCCATGATCATGACTTCGCTCTTGTCGAAGTTAATCTTGAGGCCCGACATGGCCTCAAAGCAGAGGAGAAGGAACTTGAGATTAATAATGTCAAGCTCCGAACCCTCCACCATGATCATGGTATCGTCCGCATATTGGAGGTGGGTTATCCCACCTCCAGGAATAAGGTGCCCTACCACACCAGAGATGTGACCGGCCGTCTTGGCTTTGTCCAAGATGGCCGCCAGGGCGTCACCAGCGAGGTCAAAAAGAAGGGGGGAAATCGGATCCCCTTGTCTCACCCCACGCGAAGACCTAAAGTAGGGCCAATGTCTCCATTAATGTTTATGGCCGTGTTCCCGGACATGACGATCTGCATAATCCACGATATGAAGCGGTCGTCAAACCCACGACGCTCGAGGACCTGGCGTAGAAAAGCCCAGTCCAAACGATCATATGCCTTCTGGAAATCTAGCTTAAGAAAGACACCTTTAAGGTGTCTCGTCTTGACTTCATGAACAACCTCATGAAGAGCCAGAATCCCATCATGGATAAATCGTCCCTTGAGAAAGGCGAACTGATGTGGGTGAGCCAGGCGCTCCACAACTGGCGCCAAGCGTGTTGCACACACTTTGGCGAGCAGACGCATGATGACATTGATCACCGTGATCGGCCTAAACTGACGAACATCCGTGGCCCCTACAACTTTAGGAATTAGGGTAATCACCCCAAAATTAAGGCGGGACATAACTAGTGTCCCAGTATAGAACTCCTGGAACATCGGCATAATCACCGCCTCAATATACTCCCAGAACTTCTGGAAGAAGGATACAGGGAGACCATCCGGCCCTGGGGCCGAATTGGTTTTCATCCCCATAATGGCCCGGCGCACCTCCTCGGGACTGAATGGGAGAGTAAGCTCCCTATTCTCGTCATCCGAGACTAAGGCCCCTAAGGGCCAGAAGTGCGCGGCCAAAGCCACTCCCGTGCGGGGACCCTCCGTAAATAACTCCTTATAGAAGGAGTATATATGGTCGGAAAGGTCCTGGGCCTCCTCTAATAGGAGGCCATCCGCCCATAAGCAAGGGATAGAGCACCTACGACGGCGACCATTAGCAATGGCATGAAGTATGCTGTATTAGCATCTCCGCGAAGAATCCAATTCTGGCGACTACGCTGTCGCCAGAATATCTCCTCGCCTTTGTAGATCTCCATCAAGGAGTTCTCCAAAGCATACCGCTCCAACCATCCATCCGCGGACAAACCTGTCGAGTCAGCCGCCATATCAAGCGTCTGAATCTGGGCGAGGATGTCCGCCTTATTCTTACGCACCTCCGCGCCTAAATTCGCGCCCCACCCCCTCATAAATTGGCGCACGACCTTAGCACAGTGGTGCCAAATGTCAACCGCATTATAGGCGCGGGGGGAGACGCGACCGCCAAGTCCCACTTTTGGCGAACCGCTTCCACAAATCCCGGCTGACCAAGCCAGAACTCCTCAAAGTGGAAGCGGTTCGACCTCGGTGGGGCCCCCCTCCAGACGAGAGGAGGAGGGGGGAATGGTCTGAGCCAATCCTAGTAACCGCACGAAGCGAGCACAGAGGAAAGGCAATTTCCCATTCCACCGACACTAATACCCGGTCAAGCACACTCCGGATCGGGACGGCCTGGTTGTTGGACCACGTATAACGTGCCCCAACACGAGATCTCCCTCAGAGCCATGTCAGCAATCCAGTCGTTGAACATACGCATCCTAGGGAGGTCCACATTATCCGAGCTCTTATCATCAGGGGAGCGAATGAGATTAAAATCGCCTGCCACCACCACAGGGGTAGAGCATCGCTCCACCTTTGCCTTGAGCTCAGCTAAGAATTCAGTGGACCTCCGGTGATCCGCGGGGCCATAGACAATAATCACCTCCCAGCGGAGGTTCGATCGTCTATGGGTAAGCAACATGCTCACAAAGAACTCCCCGCGGTCCATATCCTCTATCTCAAAGGTATCCTCCTTGGCACCAAGGAGGATGCCCCCTGAGTGTCCCGTCGCCGGGAGCCAATGCCACGAGAACTTGTGACGGCTTAGGCTCTCAAGCTCTGAGATCGAGAAATCCTGGCGAATCGTCTCCTGCAAACCCACAATGTCCACATCTTCGTCTCTCAGATAGTTGATCAACTGGCGGCGTCGGCCCTCCTGCCCAAACCCCCTCATGTTCCAAATGAATGTGAGGACATTCATTGAGAAACATGTCGGGGTTGGTCCCCTTAAGGGGGACCGATTGGGCCCTACCAGAGGTCGAGGGCCGGGACGTCACCTTAGGGGGCCTCCCGCGCCTCTTCCCAGGCTGGGAAGTAGGCACAGCAACAGCGGCATCATCAGGCCTAGGAGGGGCTCCACTGCCAGACCCTTGTGCCTCCTGCACAGGTCCAGCGGGAGCCGGGGGCCCCTGCCGCTCATGCTCCGCCTGAGCACGAGCTGCCGCTAGGGCCCCCTCATAGACCTCCTTAGCCTTGATGGCCGCAATCTGCTCAAGGGGAGGCCCTCGCTCTCCACGGAAAATAATGTCACAGGCACCCGCAACCTGAGCTAGATGCGCCAGCGGGACAGAATCGAGAACCGAGAAACGGGAACCAGAAGGAGGAGAGGGAGGAGGGGGAGGAGGGGTGGGAGTAGGTCGAGACGTACCAGTCCCTCGGTCGAGCGCCTCACGACGGCGTGTCGCCACCATCGCGATAGTAGGCTCCACCGCCTCGCCTCCCGTCCTAGCCCTCGCCAAGCGCGCGCTGTGGCGGCGAGTACCAGGAGCAGGAGGGGAGGACCGGTGGCGCCTAGGGCGCCCCCTAGTGCCAGCCACGGGAGTGTCGGGGAAGGCCGTGACTGGCTCCAGGACTGGTGCTGCCGGGGTGCCCGGGGAGCGGGTGTACCAGACCGCGCCCGGGGAGCGCGGGGTGTTGGGGGCCATGACCTCCAACCCCACACTCGTCGAGTCCTCAGAATCCTCCACCTCCGCCTGAGGAGAAGACTGTAGCCCCAAGACTGTCGAGGCGAAGCCAGAGATGTCCATGGATCCCAGCCCCTCACAAAGGTTAGAACCGTACTGTGAGAGCTGGAACCCAAAGGACAGTGGTGGGGCCGGGACGGAGTCGCGGGCGTCGGCGGGCCTACCCAGCTTCGCACTGGGAAGAGGGGCCGACACTGGGGGACCCTGTCCAAGCGAAGAACCTGAACCTGGGAGGACGAGGGCGGGGCTGCAGTAGTCGGAGCTGAAGTCGCAGGAGGTAGAAGAGCTGAAGTCGTGGTGCGAGGAACGTCGCCGTCAGACGGGCTGCCGTCCGAAGAGTCCCCCTCCCCATCACCAGAAGGGCTGCGGTGAGGGGACGGCGAGCGACTGGCCTGTGGGGAAGTGGACCTCGGTCGGACCACCTCAGACTCCAGCTCAACCACCAGGGTCCTGCCCACCCCGTCGAAGTAGAAGGTGGGCATGGGGATGTTGAGCTTGGCGGGATCCGGGGTCTTGACGCGGATCCGAACGGGGCCATCCCTGGGAGGGAGCTCTCGTCCACCTCCTCAAAGCGGCCAACGGCCTGGGAGATCAGCGCCACGTAGGCCACCTCCTTCCGCAGCTCAGAGGGGATCCCGTGGATCCGGACCCACACCTCGGCGAGGGGTGGCGGGGCTTCCGGGTCGGTGTCCGAGGGCCTGATGGAGACGCGGATGTTGTGGATCGGAAGGGTGATGGTAGCGCTCCAAGAGACGTGGGCGAGGAGCTCAGCAGTGGGGAATGCCACCGCAAACTCTGTCGGGGAGCGCTCCCTCACCACCCAGGACCACCCACTCTCCAAGCCCTCAAGCTCGGAACGTATGGTCTCAGCCGAGATCACCACCGATGGATCCAAATCCTGCTCGGGAAGCACAGTCACCACGGCCAAGTGAGCCGGAGATGCCAACTTGATACCTCCGGTGTCCACGTAGTAAAATCCGCCATCGATGCCATGTCCGTAGAACTCAAGGATGGACGGCATAGGCCGCCCTACCGCCACACGGGCCGCTGCCGGTGCACCGGGGCCTGGTTGGAGCACTCCCGAGGCCGGGGTCACCGCTGGCTTCTTCTTCTTCTTAGTCTTCTTCTTCTTCTTAGCCATTTGAGCCACTTGAGCTGGACCGGTCCGTGGAGGGATAGCCGTCTCCGGCGAGGGGGAGAGCGACCCCTGTCCACACGCCACGATCCCTCCATCGCTTGGCCCCTGCCACCATCCCGCTGCCGTGGCACCAGCTGGGCCCGCAGCGCCGCTTCCCTGCGCTGACCCTCAGGCGAAGCGCCACGGCGGGGAGTAGACCGTTGCCTGTGGGGGCTACGGGCTGCAGGAGCACCGCGGCCCTCATGAGCACGGCCGTCCGGGGAGCGACGAGGGGGCGACCTCCGAGGCGGCGGGCGGTAGGCCGCAACAGGAGCGCGGGGGGGGGAGAAGGACCTCGAGGGCGCGCGGGAGAGGACGCACGGGCGGGAGGAGGCGACCGAGCACGGGCGGGAGGGGGCGAGCGAGCACCGCGCCGGCGAGGAGACGGGCTCCGGCGCCGCTTCATCACTGCAGCGGCGAAGGAATGGCGCAGGGGCAGCGGCGGCTTCGTTAGATGGACACGACGAGCTGTTCTTCCGTGCTTCGAAACCTGCTGGGGAGAGGCCGGGCTGGCTAGGGTTAGATCGATAGCACCCTTGTGGATCCATAGCCAGGCCGCATTGGGCCCATTGGGCTGCGACCTCGCCGGCTCTGCAGCGCGGCCTGATCTGAAGTCCTGGCTCCGCCAGGCCATTATAGGCCTTGGGCCCAGGATCCCCCTAGCGGGCCTAGGGTTGGCAACAGAGGCCGGCCCAGGGCCCAGCAAGGAGATGGACGCGCTGGGGTTCGTCCCCGAGCTCGGCGCCGCCACGGACCTTTGCCCTGATGTCGCCGCCGCCGCGCCACCGGTCGCCTGCGCCAGGTCCGGCTGGGGGGCCGCCACAGAGCTCCTCTCTGCAGCACCGCCCCTGCCAGGCCAGCACAAGCAGGTCCAGAGCAGGACCCGCCAGCAACCAGTGAGCGCGAGTGCGGGGAACCACGGGAAGAAGGTCGACGCACCGGCGAGCTACGCGAGCCAGGCCTGGCGATTGGGACGCGCCGCCAGGCAGGAGACTTCTTCGCCAGCGCCATGAATTCGCCGAAGGTCGGCAACATCGGCGGCGAACACCGCCGTTCCAACTCCATCCGCTCCGCCTCGGCCGCCTCATCCTAGTCGGCGACGTCGGCCCAGCGGCGGCCGCGAAGGGATACCGGGTCCCCCAGCACCGTGGGAGACGCAGCCTCGCCCGACGCGGCCATGGCCACCGGAGAAGGAGACAAGGACGACGAGGTTCACCGGAATCGCCACGTGACCGCCATCCGCCTAGGGCCCAAATTCAAATTCCCCAAATTCCGGTCTAACTACTTCAGTTTCGATACATCTATTTCTGGTTGAAGGAGCTGCAACTCTGCAAGAGATCCTTACCCGTAGGTATACCTGGCCATGGGAAGCCTGGCCCGGCCCAAAATTCCAGGGCCTAGGCCGACCTGGGCTTGTCCATGGGCTAGGCCTGGCCTGAGATTTTGGCCCGAATGTCGCATGGGGCTGGACTTTGCATATTGACGTTTAAATGAAGAGGTCCGGCCGGAGGCCCGAAACACCGATGGGATTTTGCTGCCATGGGCGGGCCTGGGCCTAAAATATAGGCCCGAGGACAGATGGGGCTGGGCCTGGGATTTCACCCATGGGCTTTTTTAAGCCCGGCCCATAGGTACCGCTGCATGCAGTGGAGGTTGCACATTAGTAATGGCGCGTGGTATAGCGTTGACATGTATGTACGTGCTATTTCTTCGAATGCGCAAGGCAATGTGATCACATTCCGTTGCCTGTAGGATTAATCAGGTACCCTCGATCATCTGTTGATCCGCACCCAGAGAGCTTCAGTGCCATGAGTCGTCATGTCCCGTCCGGTCGAGCATTGTTAGGTTCGATGCAAAAAAAAAAAAGGATAGTTCAAAGTTACCAATTCGAGCACAAATAAAGTGGATTCCTCACCTCGCTAAATGCGGAACTCCAAACCATTACCCCTCAGGCCCTTGGAGGCGGATGCTCGAGTTTGCCGCTACTCCCAAAAACCCTTTACAAACAGAGATTTTTATGCCAATTTCTTTAAACTTGTTCCGACTGAAGACCATGCCGAAAAGGTTTGGAGAAATGCTTTTGCCCTTAAATGCAGGATATTCATCTGGCTAGTGCGCAGCCGCCGTCTCCCAACAAAGGACCGCAGATTCCACCACAATCTTGGAGCCTAGCCGAGCTGTCCTTTTTGCCCTCAACCTGAAGATGTTGACCATCTGTTGATCGGGTGCCACAAAGCTCAAGAAGTGTGGGAGATCTTCTACCCAAACTGCTTGCATCGAATTGACTCGGTTCAGGATCTATAGTGCCATCGAAGTGGCAGCTACGCCGAGGCTACCATCTGCACGGCCATTGCATGGAGCATCTGGAAGCGGCGCAGCGCCAAAGTGTTCAACGCCATCGACGAACCACTGACAGTTGTACGCACAAGATGTACCGAAGATGTACAGATGTAATTCAACCCCGGTAGTCCAGCTTCTCAAAGCTTGGTGTCTCTCCTTCGAACCACCTTGAGCAATTTGTGTTGTAAAAACCCTCTCTGTAATGAACGCAAACCCTATGCTTTCAAAAGGTAGTATATAGTTCAGGCTGGCTCAAAGCCGCCGAAGTTACGGTATAAAAAAAAGAAACGGGTCTAATCAGCCGGCTGCGAAAAATGAGACGTCTCCGGAGCCGTCTGATCGACTTAAGTGAATGGATCCCATGCTTCCGATCAATATAGCAAAAATGGTTTGCGCGTAGCATTTTTTCTCCGTGTATGCTCCTGTTGATTTTTATTTAGAAAATTCTCTGACCAATCAATGTAGAAAAAAAAGCCCGAGCGGCAACACTTTTTTGTGCATATAGCTAGCTCCTTTGTTGCAAAATGTATCAAACAATGTTGTAGAATTTTGGACACAACATTTGTTTCACACTTCTGTTAAGCTTAATGGTGGTCTATCTGACACGTTTATTCCTTCGAGAGGGCTTCGACAAGGAGATCCCATTTCCCCCTACCTTTTCCTATTTTTCGTCGAGGGGTTCTCGGTTCTTTTGAAACAAGCACAGGCTGACAATCTTATAAACGGTGTCAAGTTCGGAGCAGGAGGACCTCATATTACCCATCTCTTGCTGACGATAGTGTGGTTTTCTTGGAGGCCACCACGGGGAGTATGCAGACTCTGAAATATATTCTTCATGACTATGAGGTCAGCTCAGGCCAGCGAGTAAATCTCCAGAAATCATCCGTCTTCTTTGGTGATGGTTGTGGTGATGAAAAGAAAAAGGAATTGAAGGAGTTGACGGGTATTTCATGTGAAGCCTTGTCCGAAAGATACTTGGGGCTGCCCACTGTTGTCGGACGGTCGAAAGATGGAGCGTTCAAACATGTTTGAGAGAGAACTTGGGGGAAAGCTGCTGGGTACAAAGGCCAAGGTCTCTCAAAGGCCAGAAAAGGGGTGCTAGTGAAATCTGTTATTCAGGCCGTACCAGCCTACAACATGAGTTGTTTTATGTTCTCCAAGAAGTTGTGCAAGCAACTGAGTTCGATCTCATCGAGGTTCTGGTGGGGAGACAAGAATGGTGAGCGAAAGGTGCATTGGATAAGTTGGGAGCGACTGTGCAAGAGCAAGGCAAGAGGAGGCGAAGGGTTCTGGGATTATGAGAACTTCAACCAAGCTTTACTTGCAAAGCAAGCCTAGCGCTTGCTGACTAACCCTGGTTCTCTGTGTGCTCGGGTCTTACAAGCGCGGTACTTCAAAGACGGGGACTTCCTGTCTGCTACCTGCCCTAAGCGAGCTTCCTACACGTGGAGGAGCTTGCTTCACGGTAGAGACCTGCTGCAGCACGGCTAGGTGTGGCGTGTGGGCAATGGCCGAAACATAAACATCTCGAATGACAAATGGATTCCGAGATCAGGAGCACAACATCCACTGGGATGTCAAACGCTTGATCGTCCACACAAAGTTGAAGAGCTTCTTAGACCGGAAGGAGGTGCGTGGGATGAATAGGACATTAGAGGTCTGTTTCTTGAACCTGACATAGATGATATTTTGAGCACGCTGGTTGGGTGGGCGGGATCGGATGATGTGCTGGCTTGGAACCACACAAAGAATGGAGTATTCACGGTCAAATCAGCATATCACCTTGCGTTGCAGTGCAAGGAAAACAAGCAAGGAGGTATAGGAGGATCTGTTTCATGTGATCACCATAAGAGCTGGCTGGCTTTGTGGGATGCACAAGTGCCGAACAAGATGAAAGTACATGTCTGGAGATTGATTGAAAATGGCCTCGCGGTTGGCGCTGAACTCAAACATAGGGAGATAAAAGACAGTGTTACCTGTCTAGTTTGCGACAAAGATGAGAGTTTGGCTCACCACTTCTGGCTGTGTCCTCATTCAGCTGCGGCATGGACTTATATCCAGGAAGAGTCGGCAGTACGGGTCGATTCACCACCCAGGAATTTAACTCATCATTCCGAACTAAAAGGGTGGTTGCTAGACTGAATTGGAAAGAGTTCTGATGACCATGTTTCTTTGCTATTCCGTATGCTTTACAACTTATGGATAGCAAGGAATGATGCCCGAGAATCTAAGGTGATTGCGACCCAAGATCGGTGGTCAGACGCTCAATTGTGGAGATGCAAGAGTGGCTTGATATTCACTAAAAGCCGACGATCTCTACTGTCTCGCGGAGGGAGCACTGGCAACCTCCGGAGAGGGATTGGGTGAAAGCAAATGCGGATGGAGCTTTTCGTTCGACATACAACAATGACGGGGGTGGTGTGGTACTTCGTGATCACCACGGCGTTTGCTTAGGCTTGACAGGCCGTTTTTTCCCTCGGGTTGGCGACGCCGAACATGCAGAGCTGCTAGCACGCCAACAAGCACTGGTCTTCGCTAAGGAGATGGGGATTGCCAAGGTGGCTTTGGAGACGGACAGTACCGGAGTTGCGGCGAAGCTGATGAAGGAGGACTTGGACAGGTCGGCATATGGTATGTTGATGGAAGACATCAAGACCCTCTTGAAGAGCTTTGAAGATTCATCGGTGTGCGCGGTGCGACGATCGGCGAACGGTGTTGCACATTTAGTTGCTAAAATTTGTTGCGAGAATAAAAGTTGTAATAGCTAGGTGGATGGGATCTTTCCCGGATTGTATTCGGTATGCTCTGGAGCAGGACTTGCCCAGGTCTTAATATAAACGCAGCGCTTAAATCTCAAAAAAAGAAAGAGGAAAGAAAGACACGTGCTGTAGTACATAGTCATGGGCCTGTTTATAAAAATTCGTGTGGGCTTTACTTGCACAAAGCACTGCCCCGAGATATATTGGCTGAGTACATTAGCCCATATGGAAAAAACACAGCTCTTCGAAAGGGGGAGCTCTGAGCACAGCCACTATTTATCGCTCTTCGAAATCACTAATTAAAGGGTTCCCTTCGCGAAGGTAAACCCACGCGCGTTGTGGTCGTGACAAGTGTCAGCTTCTGCTTTTACGTGGTTTCCTTGGATGCTTGCATGTGTGACAAGTGGCAGCATGAGAGGATTTTGGTGGGTTTTCTTCTTGTCTCCCCGTCCCAGGTTTGTACCGCATTTATTTCGAGATTCGTTTCTAAAAATTGAAATATCTTGAGAACCGTTTATCCGAATTACGAACCGTTTTCACTTTTGAGCTCCTCGCGTCGTGATCTTCAAAACTAGATCCCATGTTGATAGGTTTCGACGAACTTTTTTTTGTATAACCGGTTATGTATAGTTGTACAACTGTGTTTGTGTAGTTGTACAGCCTGTATTTGTACAAACTGTGTTTGGATAGTTGTACAACATGTACCTATATAGTTGTACAAACTGTGTCTGTACAACTTGTGTCTGTCTAGTTGTATAACCAGTGTCTGTACAATCTATGTCTGTCTAGTTGTATAATCTGTGTCTGTGTAGTTGTACAACATGTATCTGTACAACCTGTCTCTGTCTAATTGTACAACATGTATTATGTAGTTGTACAACCTATGTCTGTATAGTTGTACAACATGTGTCTGTACAATCTGTGTCTATTTAGTGTACAAACTGTGTCTGTACAACCTGTGTTTTTCTAGTTGTCCAAACTATTAATTGTACAACGTCTATGTGTTTGTACATTGTTATATTTTGTTGTACTTTATGTGTTCTTTTGTGTTGTAATATTCTCGTACTTTTGCTCGGAAAGTGCACTACGACGGAAGGAAACAGATGTACTCGAAAATGATCGGACGGAAAGCTAGCTTCTGTACATTAGTGATCGGAACGATCGGAGAACGAGGGACGTGACTTCCGCGTACCCAGAAGGGCTAGCTAATGTACGATCGAACGGAAAGCTAACTCATATACAACCAATCGTGGGGGCCTTCGGCCGATCGCAGCGCACGACGTACGCGGACGACCGCGGGAGGCTTTCGCTCCTGATCACCTCACGCGCACGCGCGCAGTACGCGACAGGCGCGGGACGTATTCGTTTTCGCTTCCTCGCTTAGCGCTACACGTGGTGGGCTCGCACGTTCTCAGTTCCCTTTACGAAGGGTTCCCTTCGTGTAGTGATACCCATCGCTCTGGCGAGCTCAAGCACGCACTCGCCCGCGTGGGATCTGCAATGGTCCGCAGCCCAACAACCTCGTTTTTCCTTTTCTTTTATTTTTCTGTTTATTTTCTCAGCTTCTTTTTGCTCTATATTTCCGGATTTATCTTATTTCTGCTTTTTTAATGAACTTTTTTTTTAAATCTGAACATTTTTTATAAATCTGAAAAGTTTTCGAAATCTGTTTTTTTAAGTTAGAACATTTTTCCAATCTAAATATTTTTCAAATCTAAATGTTTTCAAAAATCTGAACATTCTTTAAATCTAAATATATTCAAAGCTGATAGTTTTTCAAAATCATGAAGTTTTCGGTTCATTATTATTTCGAATACCCAAATTATAGTTTCTTTTGGTTTACTATTATTTTTGGTTCACCGACATTTTTCGTTCACTGTTAATTTCGGTTCACTGGTATTTTTGGTTCACCTCCATGTCCGGTTCACTATTATATTTGTCCACTCGAATTTTAGTTCATTTTCACCTTTTTTATTTCATTTTTAGTTTACTGTTATTACGGTTCACCCAACTAATACAACCAAATTATTATTCCTTTTTAAAATTGGTTCACCTTAATTTTTTTGGTTCATTGTTATTACGGTTCACCCTAATTTGGTTCAATAATTTTTGGTTCCTTATTTATTGGCTCGTATTTTTATTTTGGCTCTCCCTATTTTATCGGTTAAACCCCCGGCTTCATGTTTCTTATCAAGGTACTTCTCGATTTAGTTTCACGCCTATGAAGGCCTTTTGAATTTGTTCTGCGTTAAAGCTTTTTGAAAGTCGATAAAGATACAAATCTTTTTTGTTCTCCCTTTAATTTGGTTCGTCAAGTTTTATGTGTTAAAAAATCATTCGTACATTTGATGGCCCTTGACGTAGTTACCTGCGTCAAAAAAATATGGGTTAGGTTGAGACTCCAAGTGCAGAGTGTATAGTATAGGAAAGACGGTTTTCGCCACGAGGTGTGACTCGAGGGTTTAATATCGAACTCTCGGTGAATCAGTAGTGAAAGATTTATCTTCTTATCCTTCTCTTGAAAACCTACAAACAAAGTAAATTGTTTTGGCCCTCAACCTCACCAAGTGGTTGTCAAGCACAAGGTGTGAGAATGATATCAAGATAAAATGAATGCAAAACAGTAAATAAATATGCAATGAGGATAAATAAATATGCAAGGATGGTGGAAACAATGATGGATAATATTTTTGGGTTTTGTATTGTGAATGCAAGATGTAAAAGTGTTTTTGTATTTTCGGATTTTTAAATGGTAGAAAATGTAAAGTTGATAAAAGTTGTTGGAAAGGTATTTCTTATGATTAAAAATGGACCGGGGTTCATGGTTTCACAAATGCACTCTCTCTTTAATAAAGTTGCAGACAATGGAACACTATAATTGACATATGAGATTGCAACAAAAAGGTTTCATGACAAGTTACTAATTATATGGTCATCACGTCCTAACATAGAGATCTTTTGTTTATTAATCTCTCTTATACTCCACCAAGATGCGAACTAAATCATAACACCTTAGTAATTAAGATAAATCGGAGCATAGCATTAAGTATCATGACATGAAGTTAAAATAAGACCATGCTAGATCTAGTCATGGAGTAGTGGCAATGGTCACACCCACATCTCCGGTAGCAATGTATTTTTCTTTATCCCTAGTGAGGCAACAAAGTAAGGTAAAAACCCAAGTGGATCGCGGAACTTTCTCTCACGTTCACCGCACTAGCCACCCCCCGTTACTCCAACTAATGCACACGTTCCACCTCACACGCTCTCATACACATGCTTGATCAAAACAAGTAAACAAGAACGGGGTACATAATATGCATCTACTTTCATAACTGAAACAAAACTATTGCAATCTCTAACATATATTAACTCATAAAAAGATCCACCACAAAGGTATTACATAGATGACCGTAATCATATTCAGCAGCTCATATGGTACTAATTAGTGAAGCTCAAAGAGAGGAGAGATACATAAGTTACTTCCACAAACCCATAGTCCAGGGGTGGACTACTCCCTCTTCATCATGGAGACGGTGGAAAAGTCGTTGGAGAAGAAGGAGACCACACCGGCAGCGCCCCGCCGGAGTTTTCCCCCAGATTCCTTGGCCGCGTGGGCCCACTCATCTTGGCCCTCGGGCCTCCGCTTGTTCGCTTCCTTCGCTCCCATGCTTTGTTCCTTCCAAAAACTGATGCTCGTAAATTTCCAGGTCATTTGGACGTCGTTTGGGTCCCTGAAACATCAAAATATAGAAAATAGAGTTTTCTGCCTGTGCAGGGTTAATTCCAGAAAAATAGGGAAACTATGAAATATTCCCAAAATCAATATAAAACAATGATGTAACCCTCATATAATGCAAAGCTCATGTATGCATTTTACATGCATCAACATCCCCAAGCTTAACCTAAAACTAACATGGACTTTGCAATTTAATACTATCAAAGGATATCAAAGATGATTACTATTGCTACATAGAGTCAAATGATTCATTCTTCAAAGGAGTAGCAATATACAAGATAGATTATGAAGTGATATCAAATATTCAATGTAAGGATGTTCAATGATAATTCACAAAGTGTAACATAGAAGAAAGTACTATGGACCAAATGTATGCATAATGAAAAGTAAAAACATCCTATAATGGTCATAGAGTATTCTTATAAATCTGAATATAAAAGGTGGACACTTTGGAAAGATATATAAATGAGTAGAGGTAAAACATGAAAAAGTTTCATCTAACTTCCAAATGCTTCTACTTAAGTTAATGTTTGCAATGTAGTATTGGTGTCAAGCTCTCATTACCCCTATCATAGCATCTTGAATGGTTAAAGTTTAAAGTGAAAGCAAATATGAGTAGTGTGCTTGACAAAGTATGGGTTGAATGTCTCATGCCCCGTGAATACGAGTACCTACACCACGGTGTTACTCAACTTGGGACACAAAGCAAGTTCAAGTTAGGTCATTGTAAGTAATATAATAGCGTCATCAAGAGCGTCAACTGGGGTACCTCTTGCCTCAGGACATGGAACAAGCCCATGTCAAAATGACAAGACAAACAAACAAAATGAACAATCTCCACACCCTTTTTATTTACTATTGGTATAGCTTTTTATTGTGGGGTGCATCACTGAAGGTTCACCATAGCATGTAAGTAAATTTCCACCATGAATGATGCATGGCTTAGATTAGCGGCCCAGGCGTCTCTCTAGCCATTTATACAAACTCATTAAACTCACTAAGTTTCCGCATTTATTTGGCACCATGATAAGCATCCATAAACAAAAGTACATGATATCAACAAAATATAAAGAGCACGTTGAAAGCTTGCCATGTGACAGCACATATGAGCTAACTCCCAACCAAGACTCTTGTCAAGCTCACAACTTCATAATTTTAATCACAATGGGTCATGTTTATTAAGTGCAATAAAAGTAAGGTGTGCATCAAGTTCGTGAGAGCTCTTTAACCAACTTTTCCCATAACAATCAATAACATAAGCATTTTAATTCAGAAGTATAGATAATACAAAATAACATGATAAACATACTCGGAATAGCATAAAGCTAATAGGTAGATATGGTGGACTCACTGGAAAAACTTTGGTTGAAGGTGTTGGAAAACAAGTTTTTACTTGTTGAAATTTTGGGCTAGCAAGAGGGAGAAAGTTGACCGTCTAAATGCATGCATAAGTGTCCATAGAACTAACCAATCCATGTTAAACAAAGTAAAGTAACATTCAGCATCAAAACATGAATAAAAGATAGCTCTTGATAAAACACTTGCAAATTAATATTCATTAAAAGCATATGAATCATGCAACTATATGTATCTTTTTGAATCAACTCAAACATCCCTTTCCCAATCTTTTTAATAGCATCCAACTTAATTCAACCCAAATTTCCAGTAGCTCTCTCATATATAAATGATAGTGGTGGTCTCAAGACAAACAAAAAAATCAAACCGAAATAAAAAGCAAATAAAAGACGCTCCAAGTTTATGCGATAAAGTGCATTGATCGAAAAACAGAAGTTAGACGTGTGCAAACCGAGAGTGTGTTGGTCCAGTGGGGTTGTCTTCACATCCCCAAGCTTATGGTCTTCACCATCCTTGGATAGCTCTTGGTGCATCTCCTCTAATCCCTGTGAAAAAACTTCAAAACACCGTTTCTCCCATTTCTTTTCTGTGGGGCGACATTAGTAGTGATAGACAAACGAATTGCTTGCTGCATAAAATCCTTAAACAAAAATTCATATGAATGTCCAGAAAGTGTATAATGTTGTATGCCTACTTATAAACTCAATTGGATCAAAAAGATTCAAGTTAAAAGTTCAAAGAATGCATCAAACAAAATGGGACAGAATCTGTCCAGAAAAACAGCAGCAGCAAAACGTATTTTTCTACCCTACTTAAATATGTCGAAAATCTGAAAAAATTCATGCTTGCATAGGATGAAAAGTTGCAACTACAGTTCAAATATCAGCTCATTCGGAGTTACAGAATAGGAATTAAAAATCATACCGTGCACAGATTCGTGCTGGAATAAAATCTCCGAATGCAAATAGCAACTTTTTCAAACCAAAATAGGTAAAACTTGGCACTTTATTAAAAATTCCAGAAACAAAACTAAAAACTAAGTCTCTTGTTACAGCAAGAGGACACAAAGAAAATCAAAAATAAAAACAACCGGGTTGCCTCCCGTAAAGCGCTTTCTTTATAGCCATGTAGCTAGGCTTCTTACTTGATATTTATTGTGGACGAAGCTCATGAGGGAGCTTGAACTTTGATGTGTCCCTCTTCCTTGGGAAGTGTTCCATGCACTTCTTGTGTGGAAACTGAAACTTCACATTCCCTTCTTTTGAATCAATGATAGCACCTGTGGTACGAAGAAAAGGTCTTCCAAGAATAATTGGACTAGAGGTTTTATTCCCCATATCCATGATTAGAAAATCAACAGGTACAAATGTCATATGCAACTCTACCATAACATCACTTACTTTTCCTAAAGCATGTTTAATGGAATCATCAGCAAGTGCAAGTTCAATAGAGCATTTTTCAAGATTCTTTAATTCAAGAACTTCATATAATTCTTTAGATAAAACAGAGACACTAGATCCTAGATCTAATATAGCATGGTGTGTCTCTTTTCCAATGGTTACTAGTACTTTGGGAATCCATATATCCCCAAGCTTAGGTGGTATCATAGCTTCTTGGTTGTACCTAGCAATCTTTTCTTTTAAAACATGATTAGCAATATAAGAACCAAAACCTGCTTGGTTAACATTAATGGAAGGATCACTTGCAAATTTTTGTAAGATAGATATTAATTCATGCAAGCTACAATTCTCTAAGTCAAGTAATGGTTCCTTGACTTCACTAAGCATTTTAACTTCCTCAACTTTTCTCTCTTTCATTACCATAATAGTTTCCTTAGCAATTCTCTCTTGCTCATGAATATGTTCCCTAGTTATCAAGTTCAATAAACTAGGACTTACTTCATAACTATCAGCTTTTATCTCAGGTGTGGCAATGGGCCTAGCAATAAATTGATCATTTGGAGTGTTTGTGTAATCACACAACTTAGTTCTTTCTCCCATTTTTACAAGTTTTTATGTGTTTTTTTAAAAAAAATTATGCAAAACTGAAAATAAAAAATGCAAACCAAAATATAAATATGATATGCAAGACAATAACAAAACAAAATAAAATGCTTTGAATGTAAAGATGGATAAGATGATGCTCATGTAGGTGCAACCTCCCCAAGCTTAGGTGTTTGCACAAGTAGGTGATGAAGTTGACTTTGTTGTGAGATACCCTTGGATAAACCCTTATAGCAATGATTCCCCGGCAACGGCGCCAGAAAACTGTCTTGATGGCCCTTGACATAGTTACCTGCGTCAAAAGAATATGGGTTAGGTTGAGACTCCAAGTGCAGAGTGTATATTATAGGAAAGACGGTTTTCCCCACGAGGGGTGACTCGAGGGTTTAATATCGAACTCTCGGGGAATCAGTTATGAAAGATTTATCTTCTTATCCTGCTCTTGAAAACCTACAAACAAAGTAAATTGTTTTGGCCCTCAACCTCACCAAGTGGTTGTCAAGCACAAGGTGTGAGAATGATATCAAGATAAAATGAATGCAAAACAGTAAATAAATATGCAATGATGATAAATAAATATGCAAGGATGGTGGAAACAATGATGGATAATAATTTTGGGTTTTGTATTGTGAATCAAGATGTAAAAGTGTTTTTGTATTTTCGGATTTTTAAATGGCAGAAAATGTAAAGTGGATAAAAATTGTTGGAAAGGTGTTTCTTATGATTAAAAATGGACCGGCGTTCATGGTTTCACAAATGCACTCTCTTTAATAAAGTGGTAGACAATGGAACACTAGAATTGACATATGAGATTGCAACAAAAAGGTTTCATGACAAGTTACTAATTATATGGTCATCACGTACTAACATAGAGATCTTTTGTTTATTAATCTCTCGTATACTCCACCAAGATGCGAACTAAATCATAACAACTTAGTAATTAAGATAAATCAGAGCATGGCATTAAGTATCATGACATGAAGTTAAAATAAGAACATGCTAGATCTAGTCATGGAGTAGTGGCAATGGTCACACCCACATCTCCGGTAGCAAGGTATTTTTCTTTATCCCTAGTGAGGCAACAAAGTAAGGTAAAAACCCAAGTGGATCGCGGAACTTTCTCTCACGTTCACCGCACTAGCCACCCCCCGTTACTCCAACTAATGCACACGTTCCCCCTCACACGCTCTCATACACATGCTTGATCAAAACAAGTAAACAAGAACGGGGTACATAATATGCATCTACTTTCATAACTGAAACAAAACTATTGTAATCTCAAACATATATTAACTCATAAAAAGATCCACCACAAAGGTATTACATAGATGACCGTAATCATGTTCAGCGGCTCATACGGTACTAATTAGTGAAGCTCAAAGAGAGGAGACATACATAAGTTACTTCCACAAACCCATAGTCCAGGGGTGGACTACTCCCTCTTCATCATGGAGACGGGGGAGAAGTCGTTGGAGAAGAAGGAGACCACGTCGGCAGCGCCCCGCCGGAGTTTTCCCCCTCCAATCTGCAACTCCAGGTCTCTGTTTGGTGGTTTCTGTGTTTCTGCGGCCTCCTTTCCGAAGTGCGTTGGGGACTATTTTTATAGTCATTTTTAGGTCAAGACGGAGGCTCGGGAAAAAACATCGACGGCAAAGGAGCCACGAGGCCCCAGATGATGGGTCCCACGCGGCCAAGGAATCTGGGCGCGTGGGCCCACTCATCTTGGCCCTCGGGCCTCCGCTTGTTCGCTTCCTTCGCTCCCACGCTTTGTTCCTTCCAAAAACTGATGCTCGTAAATTTCCACGTCATTTGGACGTCGTTTGGGTCCCTGAAACATCAAAATATATAAAATAGGGTTTTCTGTCTGTGCAGGGTTAATTCCAGAAAAATAGGGAAACTATGAAATATTCCCAAAATCAATATAAAACAATGATATAACCCTCATATGATGCAAATATGATTAAAATATAAGTAATATAATGCAAAGTTCATGTATGCATTTTACATGCATCAACATTGAAAGAAAAAAGGTATAAAAAACCAAAGAAAAAATAAACTCACGCGAGCGTGCGCTGGGTGCTCATCGGTGAGCTAAATCTAATTTGATAAATTCTGCATCTTCTGGGACAAGCAAACCCATCGATAGTTGTGTGATTTTTTTGAGGGGTTGATGGCTGTGTGATGCATGCGTGTGTGACCGCACATCCTACGAATATCGGACGGAAGAAGGTGCCTCTTCTGGTTGGTGTTTCCTAGAAAGACTTGACTCTTTGGACAATCCGCAATAAAATGATGATTGAGCGGGTGTTTTTTGGCGTGCTTCTGACTCGATGTTTAAATTTCTAACTTTCTGGGAGCAGTGGCACCCTCTATGTTGGCAGTGGGACAGGGCATGGCTAGATGACATGCTCGATAGTCTTCTGGGGACCGCAAGTCGCCTCTCCTCTACACCTAGCCGCTAAGCGCCAGAGGGCCTGGACTTTTGTTCTTGCCTTCTTGTTTCCCACTCCCCCTCTGAAAGGATTGCATGACACCTAGAGGGGGGGGGGGGTGAATAGGGGCTACTGCAATTTTAGTTCTTTTTCAATTTAGGCTTGACATGAAAGGTAAATTCTCTAGATATGCGACTACGGTGAATTTACCTATATGACAAGCTAGCAACTAAACAAGATACACAAGGTAAAGACGGTAAACAAGGATAGAGGTAACCGAAGTGAAAGCACGCGGAGACACAGATGTATTTCCGAGTTCCTCCTTTTTAGGAGAGTATGTCTCGTTGGAGAGGTGTGAGCCAACAGAATGGCTCAACAGCCACAAAGGTTTCACCTTCTTCTCCGATGAACCGCACCACAAAGGTTTGGTTCACCTTCAACTATCAGAAACCTTCAAGGCGGAGTCCGGAGCCTTTACAACAACAATCCGGGGCACAACCCACAACTAGATTGGGGGATCCCGAACGGCTACAATCTGTCACAAGAACAACAAGTGAGTACAACAAGGGGCTAGGTTTTCCCAATGGAAACCCTAGCAAATGGTCCCTCAAGTGAATGAGGGGGAAATGTAAATCGGCTTGGTGAAGATGTAGATCCGGGCCTTCTCCTTCAACCCTCCAAAGATCAACAAGTTTGGGTGGAGGGATTGAGAGATCTAGTGATTCTTGAGCTTGCAATAATGGTGTTCTTCAATGTACCCCCTCCACAAAATGTAACCGTTGCCGTAGTCTTCACACCGGAGACTCCGGTCAGAGTGACCAGAGACTCCGACCTGTACCGGAGACTCCGGGCAGATTCCGGCATGATTCTGGCCTGGGTCCAGGGGCTGAACCACCTTGAGGCTTGGAGCAGGTCAGACCGGAGTCTTTTGGTCCAAAGACCAGAGACTCCGGCCAGGGGCGGAGACTTTACGGTAACACTCCGGACAGGGTCCAGGGAGTGAACCAACTTGTGCCTCTTCGACTGAATCCCCTGAGTCCGGAGACTCCGGCCTGGAGGTCTCCAGAACTTCGATAAAATCCTCCTTTCCTTTTGGTGTTGATGCCCAATGTTTTATAGAGCTAAACCTGCATCACTTAACACTTGATTAAAATATCGCTAGTGTTGTTAACTAACACACAAAACACAAGGGATCACGAAATGCTCTTTCAATCTCCCCCTTTTTGGTTCTAGATGACAACACTAGGATTTGCAATAAAATTTCACAACTAGATCATGTTCTCAAGAAAAATGGAACGCACTCCCCCTAAATGTGTGCATATAATCAATTTGCCTTTGAATGCAAATACACACATATAGAGAGACAATTTCCAACAAGATACATCAACATGATATAGGAACAACAATTTGCACAAATGAGACATATCACACATTAGGTTGAGACTTGAGATGAAAACCATACCTTGTGCATATAAATGTAGATAAACATCCATAGAGATCATAGCACAGTATAATGTAGTCTCAACCATACATAATAAGAAATCCATATGTCTCACACACCACATAGTTCAAATCTCACAAAAAGCAAATAAGTTCGACAAATAAAGATAAATGGACACAAGCGCAATAAGAATGATAAAAGAGCATGCTTGTGTCCGACCCGTGCAAATCCCGCGATAGGAACCTAATAGAACTACTTCTCCCCCTTTGGCATCGAAACACCAAAAAGGGAAAAGAGCGATGCTACTCGAACCCAAGGAGATCACTCGGAGGCTTCGTGTTCGTCTTCCTCATCACCACCTCCACCATCTTCATTGTAGTCCTCATCGGATTCAACCAAAGGAGCCTTGCCGGTGTTGCGAGAAGTGGATGGCATGGAAGTCACATCCTCATAATCAGCCCAAGGAAAATATTCTTGGTTCCAATGGCCAATGGTGATTGTGGGCTCAGACTCGGATGAGACAATTTCATTCCCATCTTCATCCTCTTCGGGAGGAGGAGTAGTGCCACCATTGTTAACCTTGCGCAATTCCCGGATGATAATACCTTGGTTGCTCAAAATGTGCTTCCTCTCCCTATAAGCATCATGGTTTTCCTTGTGAACCGCAATACCCATGCAAAGCATCTTTCTCTTCCACCAAGAGAGCTTACTCACTTCTTTGTTCACTGGAGCCTTTCCGCGAGCATGAGAGGGAGGGTCGGCATTCTTGCTCCTTCTAGGCATTGGGGCCTCCGAAGCTTCCTCCTCATCACTAGATTGAAAAGGCACATGAGAGGAAGAAGGTTGACGGGGCTTCTTGTGCTTGTTGAGCTGTTGGAGAGTGCCCTTGGGATGGATGGTGAAGGCGGAGGTGTTGAGAGTGGTCACCTTGGACACCTCTTGGAGAATGAGCATCATCACATAGGGTGCATAAATCGGGTTCTTCTTTTCACAAATAGTCCAATGAATCTCACACTTGATGAAATCCATAACATCAATCTCAACACCTTGGCAATCCGGACCGGCCTTTTGAACTTTGTAAGCATGGTATAGAAGGTTGACAAGTCCTTGATACGTCTCAAACGTATCTATAATTTTTGATGTTCCATGCTGTTATTATACCAATTGCTACATGTTTTATTTACACTTCATAGCATTTTTATGCATTTTCTGGGAGTAACCTATTAACAAGATGCCTAAGTGCCAGTTCCTATTTTCTGCTGTTTTTATCTTTCAGAAAAGCTAGTCGCAAAATATTCTCGGAATTGGACAGAAATCAACGTGTGCAAATATCTCATCGGAAGACTCCAGAAGCCAGAAGGGGAGACGGAGTGGGGCCACGAGGCAGCCACGCCACCCTAGGGCCCGGCAGGGGTGGGCCCGCGCCCTGCCCTAGCGTGGCCACCTCGCGTGCCCTCCGACGCCGCCCTTTTGCCTATATATTCCCGATGTCCCGAAAACCCTAAAAACACCGATCATATTCCACGAAAAGTTCCGTCGCCACCGTCGTCGTCAACCCTAGATCAGGAGGGTTCTGAAGCTCTTCCCGACACCCTGCCGGAGGGGAGATCCTCACCGGAGGCCTCTACACCGCCATGCCTGCCTCCGGAGTGATGCGTGAGTAGTTCATACTGGACTACGGGTCCTTAGTATTAGCTAGATGGTTGTCTCTCCACCTTGTACCTCCATGTTTAGATCTTGTGAGCTGCCTAACATGATCAAGATCATCTTATTGTAATGCTACATGTTGTGTTTGCTGGGATCCGATAAATATTGATACTATGAGCAAGTTGTTTATCAATCTATCTATTTATGTTGTTTATGATCTTGCATGCTCTCCGTTGCTAGTAGATGCTTTGGCCAAGTAGATGCTTGTAACTCCAAGAGGGAGTATTTATGCTAGATAGTGGGTTCATGCCTCCAGTAATCTGGGATCGAGATGACAGAAACGACTAAGGTTGTGGATGTGCTGTTGCCACTAGGGATAAAACAATGATGCATTCACTAGTACAGAACGACACATCGAAAACGGGCCAAAAACCCCTTCGGCAACGGAGAAAGGGTACGTGTCCCCGACCCTGTCACTGATGTGAAGTCCTTCATCGGTAACGGAGGCAAAAAACCATTTTCGATGAGGTCTCCATTTGGCAACGGTTGGCGCAGACCTCCGTTGTTTTAGTTTTCCTACATCAGATACAGAGTTTTCCATCTACCCGTTTGCACTGAGCTTTTCTCATATTTCGGTTATATGCCACTAGTCGTCAACCCGTGCACTTGCACGGGCTAGTTTGTTTACTTCTATTTGAAATGCTTTTGACGACACGTCTACAGAAAAAAAATGCTTTTGTCGACCTTTTCAAAAAAAATTGTTAATCAAATTATATAAGAAATATTTGTAAGAACAATGGTTGTATATTTTTTAGTAAATTAAATAATTTTATTGCTTGCTAAAAAAATTACAATTACAAATTGGTTTCATCAGTACTAAAAGCATCATTTTAAAATACAATTTTAGCAAATCAGAAACTAACATCAATTTACATTATAGCATTACCTTGAGAATACATTGACATATGTGGTCAAGAAATGATCCTGATATACCTATATCCATATTTAATATCTTAGATTAATAGATTCTGTTTTAAAGAAAGCATGTCCTGATCTCTCATAGTCCTAGGGCGCGACATTGAGGGTGCATCCAGCAAAATGCTGAGTGCAGAATATATGTGGGCCTGAAAGAATCTTGGCATTGTTGATCATCCCAGAACATCAAATCAATTCGACCAAAACCATAGGGTTCATATATGACAATGTTGTCAAGGCATCTAGCTGAGATTTTTTTTAACCGAATAGATAAGAAATCATAAAATATATGCAATTGTTCTCTGCACTCAAATTTGTATATCATTGAAAATGTCATTGAAATGAATTTCATCCAACATTGGTTATCAGTGAAGATGTTTTTATCTGAATTGCAACGTCATGCAAATAGATAAGATAATATATACCTCAATCAAAATAATATAACTGAATGTAGCTTCTGAGAAATGAAATCCAAGTGGAAATTTTCCATTTCAGTGTGGCTATCATGACTACATCAGAACTTCACGGTAAAAATATTAAATCTGCACCTAGTAAAATATCATTTTGAGGTAAGCTTGTGTTAATTTTGTATTCCCAAACAAAAGAGTTAAGTACCTCATATTGACCTATAATGTGCAAGACTAATTACATGAACAGAAGTGGGAGAACATCTCTGAAATATTCCAATCATAAATGAAACATTTGACATGTATAAAGTTGCATGTTGTTCTAATCAGTATCCCTCGTGATAGGAGAAGCAGACCTCAAAATATGAACACTGCTTACTTCATTTGAGTTTTTAATGAAAACTGGAAAGCCTCAAAATATAATGTGTTAAGATAAATAGAGTGATGGAAAGCAGTGATCTGTTTTGATCACGCCCGCGAAAGTCGTTGATGCTGAGGATAGTTTTTGAAAGCACCTGCAAGGGCTAGCGATTTTGGAAATATAAATAGGAAGTATTAAAAAAAATGTGCGTGGAAAAAATGAGGATTACGATTATAGAAAAATATTTACCTTGCAAAGGTTAGTGATAGAAGTTTACCAATATTGCCCACTTTTCATGAAATCCTGGAATCACTCAAGCAATAGTCAAAGTCTGGCGTGACTGGGCACATATATAATCTAGCATACCACATATTCAGCACAATTTGATGTGGAAAGAAGAGAGGGTATAGGAATTTAAGCATTACCATATTTTAATTTCATGCTTAGGATTAAAAATGTGTGTGTTAGATCCTTTATCCAAATTACAACATCGCTCTCCAGACAGAAAAGTCACCGGTGAACACATCCCTAATATAATTAGACTCGTCGATGTGAACCAAAAGTATAAAGAAAAAGGCAGTGTTATTTAAACAGCTATTCAAATGCATGAAATTGGGAAATTTAAATGAGCCACTCGGGCTATGTGAATTATAGAGACCGCTGTTAATAAGTAAGCCCAGAGTTATTACCTCCTAAGATACGACTGTGATCCCAATGCATTTACTATTGGAAAAGCGAAGCAATCAACACAATAGCTGTATGCTTAACCGGAGAGTGAGGAAACGTGATTAATATGCCACCTACATGCACTTTAATCAGGACGTGAAACACAGGGTACATGTCCAGCACCAGAATAGCTTCTAGATTCAGCAATGTGCACGTAAAGATACATACTTTCAGGATACATTTTTTGAAGCGGGTACTTTCAGGATACATACTTTCTTGCCTGGTGAGTGGTGAGTGAGCGTGAAAAGCTGGACGGCATCAGGAACAAAACTGCATCGCCAGTCCGCCAATTTTCCTAGCGACAGCCGCACAGATGGTGGCGGACACCCAGGTTCTAAGAGCCGGTGCACATCCTGCTCTTCTAAAAATACATCGTGGATAAATCTGTACTGGAATACGCATGCTGGATTGCTCATTGCTGTGCGATTAGAAATTCGAAAAAAAAATGATTTACCGGTTGGATAGGAACATGATGAGGAGAGCTGGACATGCTAGATTGGATCGTACCTTTGTATTCGATCAACTCCAGGACGGATGGAATACTCGCCGATGCGTGCTGACACCATTGGTTAACCTGTTTCATCCATGCACCTGCGAGATTGTTGTTTCCTATCGCCGGCTGACGGCAGCCGGATCGATGCCGCAGGGAACGCTTGGTTTTAGGCTTTTCTGCATGTCACGAATTAATCTGTATGATACAGATTGGCCATGGGGGAAAGACCTATCTGCATGTCACGAATTAATTAGTGCCTACTATCGAGGATGGTGTGCGATTCGAACTTGAGCGGAGACAGATAGGTGCGACTTGCGAGAAGAGTCACGCGTGCGTGTTGGAAAACCGACTTCAATCTAACGGCTTTAGACAGTTAATTGGTAAATCGGATGGACGAAATTTTCTAACCTCGAGGATTAACGTGGAGCCTCGTATGGTGCTCCCAATTAGTAAATACTAGTGGTATTTGGCGCGGCGCACGCCGCGCCCTTGATGTTAAATTTTGATGACGGTTTGGATTTTTTTTTAAAAAGAGAAATGTTCAGATTTAAATTGTTTGAAATGAAGACAAAATGTGTGAGTCTTTTCTAAGGCATTTTTCTTGGAATTTTCGAATTTGATTTTCGGCAATGTGGCATGTAATGTTAGCATTTTTTTGTGTGTTCTTATGTTGGTATGTCTTCATTTTTTTTTCGGTGAGTATGTTTGAATAGAAAATTCTTGATGAATTAATATATTTACATTTTTGATATATGTAGATAACGGTTTTTCTATAGCATTTTATTTTTATTTTTTATGTAATATCGGAATATTCGCGTAAATGTTGGCCAAATTAGAATATTCAAACATGTTTTTACTTTTGTGTGAGCATGTAGCAATCTAACGCGGCGGTTTTTACATTTTTGATATATGTAGATAACGGTTTTTCTATAGTATTTAACGCGGCGGCACGATGCCATTTTGTTAGTTCGTATTTGTTCGTAAATTTGTAAGATAACTCCGTAATTAAAGAGTATATATTGTTGTGAGTATTTGTTAAATTTAAATTGTTTCATAATTTGATGAAGTTTGCTTATTTTGTGTGCAAATGGTAGCTAAGTTGAATTGTTTGAAAAATTTTGTAATTTGGCATTAATAAGCGTTTTTTTTTGGCACGGCGATATGTTTTGGAGTATTTCTAATATGTTAGTGGTTTGAAATGTTTATTTATGCTTTTATCTGTAAACGATATTTAATTTAAGTCTTTAGTTAGTCGTAATGCATATTTTTTTGATTCGAGTTTACAATTCGAGAAAGTTTGCTTATGTCGATGTCATGCCGTGATTTTGTTAGTTTTTAATCATTTTGAATTGCTTAACTATGTTTTGTGTTTTGCTGTACGTAGGTAATGGTTTTTTTAATGAGCATTTTTTTAATATAGTTTATGGAATATCCAAATATTTGGCAATATGGAGTGTTTAAATATGTTTGCAAGTTGCCATATTTTATTTTACCATATTTAGAGAAAAATGTGTTTGAATTGTTGATGAACATTTGCTAATTTTGAATTTTGCTGCCAATTTGGCGTGGCGTCACGGTGTACCTGTCAGGTTTGAAAATATTTAAATTTGTTGGAATTTGTCATTTAGGGTATCTTCAAATACTTAACAAACTGCATTGTTTAGAAATGTTTGTATTTTTTTTCATAAATTTGGAAGATATCTCCATAATCAGAGAATATGTATTCTGTGAGCATTTGTTTATTTTAAATTCATAATTACGTGAAGTACACCTAGATCGTATATAAATATTAGTCAGTTTGAATTGTTTAAATATGTTTGCATTTTGGCATTAATAAGTACCATTTATTGTTCTGAGCATGTCGATGTGTGTTGCAGTATGTGACATAAATTTTTAATTTAGCTCCGTAGTTAAAAAGCATGGTATGAGCATTTATTAATTTTAGCTACGTAGTTAGATACATTATGGTTTAGCGGGAAAGAGTAGTTACATTTGTGGTACAAAATAAATTATGGTGCTAGCAAATCTATGTACAACATCAAAATGCATTCAATCACAATATTATATATAGTACGAAGCATAATTAAGAACCGTGTAGATTCTAAGCCATAATCGAAAAAAATGATTTATCATATGAAATAAGTACAACTAATTTTGGGCGCATTGACAAAGAATCGCTCTGCTTCTTTTTTTTCGTGAGGTTATGTGTAAATTTATACAGATTTTAGTTAGAAATTTGTTTTCCGCGGGGAAATTACGTAAAGAATGACTGTTTGGAAACAATTTATGGAATTGTTTTGTTGTAAATATGCATGGATTTGAGAAATCTAAAAGTCTATAGTTCACATATTGCGGTCAAAAACTTGTTATGTTGTTAACTTAAAAAACTACCATTAGGAAATTATGTCTGAAGGTGTGTTTTAAAATGTGAGTGTGGGGAAAAAAATTAGAGGAAAATAAGATGCCATTTCTTTCTTGGTTATTTTGTTTTGAAAAAAAATTCAAATCCATACAATTGTCCATATAGTTGGAGTGAATGCATTTTTTTTTTTCAAATTCTTTTGGTGAATTGGAATGTTTGAATATGTTTGTAGTTTGGCTTAATTAGTAGGCACTTTTTTTTATGGTTAGTTTGAGTTGTTGTTCATATTTTTCCGGTAGGAAGATTTGAATTTTTTGTATATGTAACATTATTCGTTAAGATTTGGACATTATTCTTTTTCTGTGATTATCATTTTTATAGAAAGATTTGGAGCTCATAAATTGTAGTAAAAAATTTTGTTAACCGTGGGGCCAATAGTTTAAAGAAACAATTAACGGAAGATTTTAAAGAAATTGTCACGGTCTCTCCGCGCTCCGAAAATTCCTAAATTAGACAACGTGTAAACATTTCGTAAATTCCAATACACTTGAACCCAAATTTTAGCGTGTGCACGGTGGTCTGGAAATTTCATGTTTGAAAATGTACGCGTAAAATTATGCTAAGCTTTTGAATGATTTGGAATTCGAGGAAAGTTTGCACTTAAAATGTATTTGAATTTTGGAGTTGTTCAAATGTATTTGTAAAGCTTGGAAAAAAAACAGAAAAGTAAAACAGAAAAGGAAATTGTAAAAAAAAAAGGCCGACGCAGCCCAGGAACGGCCCACGAAGCGGCCCGTCCGGCCAGCCCAGCAATGCCGAGACGTCACGGTGACGTGCACGGCGGCTGAAGCAGCCGCGGCGGCAGCGAGATCGCCGGCGGCGCTACGGCGCATCCTGGGCCGCGCGGCTGAGCACGTCCGAGTCGCGCGGATGCGGGCAAGCTGGAGGTGGCGGCGCCGCCCCGTTTTGGTCGCCGGGGCGGCCGCGGCGGCGTGGAACCGCGGCGGAAGCGGCGGAGGAACTTCGGGACGGCACCGGCGATTCCGCCGCCGATGAGGCGTCCCGGGACGCAGTGCTTGGCCAGGACGGAGCGGCGGCGACGGCGGACCGCGCCGTGGCCTTCGATTGGAGCGCGGGGACGTGCTGCGGCGGCGCCAGGCGTCGGCGTCCGCGGCGAGCTCGGCGCCGGTCGCGAGAGAGGAGGAGGATTCGCGGGGATGCGGTTTTTTTTACAGAAAAGAACCCGAGTTTTTCCGAAATTGCGAACAGGCCCCTGGAACCGTTTTTTCTGAGAAGAACATATGATTTTCGGCCGCACGCGGGCTTATCCGCAGAAATCCGCGGCGGGTTGTGGGGCTAACGTGCGGGGCCCACACGCTACTGTAGCTACTGTAGAAATCTACAGTAAGAACTGTAGCTAATCCACAGTAGCTCGGGCGTCTCTCCGGCCGCGAATGTGCACAGCCATTATACACTCGCTATAAGATAATACATGAAAGGCTGATTGCACAATGCAATAAAACGTTATTCAATTCATAACATAGAACAAATGCCATCATTACATTGGTATACAATAATATCACTGTTTTTTACAATTTGATTACAATCATATCCATCACACAGTGGCATAATGTAATATCACCTATTACACTTTGACTACAATCATGAACACTAAACCTATAAGCAACTAACCTAACAAGATGGAAGGCTGGCTTAATTAAGCCAGCCTTCCATCTTTGACTTGGAGCTCACCTTCTATGAGCTCTCGGTCGTCGCAGTACCCACTCCAAGACCAGTATCCACGAAATTTCCTTGCCTTAAGTTTTCTGGTTCTCGGAATGATAGATTGGTACTTTTATGCAGTGTTGCCGAAATAAACTCCTGCGTGAAAGAAAAAAACTATTAGCGAAATGTACAAAATACATCAGGATATTAAAAAAATCGGTGGCTATTTTCCAGCAACTGCTTTGTTCGGTTGCCATTTTCGAGAAACTGCTAATATCAACGGCAAATATCCAGGAACTGCTCTGTTTGGTGGCAAACAGTTCACATTCCTTCCTTCTCTTCTTCCTCGTTCCACCCCAATCCCCTTCGCAAGCGTGGACATTACCAACGACAGCAAGGTGCTTTCTTCTGCCGGCTTCCACATTCCACCGGAGTACTACGTGGACATCCAACTCGTATACAAAATCAAGGGTGGAGACGAGAGGGATGGAATGGGTGATCTAGCGGCAGACCTCATCGACAAATTATACGCCAACATGAAGAAGGAGTTCCCATCCAACCAGCACGGTTTTTGGGAGCGGATGCCGCTGCACAAAGTTCATCGGCATCACAGCCGGTCACAGAAAGATTTATACCTTTCACCCGGCGGGAGATCGAGGAGGTGCAGGCCTCTGCCAGATGCGCTGAGATGCTACCAGCGTGCTGCGACGAAATCACCTCCACCTCCTCCTCCTTCTCCAGATCAGACACCACCTACAGATCCTCCACCACCTCCAGATCGGCCACTTCCTCCTCCAGATCGGCCACTTCCTCCTCCAGATGGGTTTCTGCTGGTAGATCCGCCGGAGGTGCTGCACCACCACCTCATGAATGACCTCCTCCACATCGGCCTGGCTCAGAAGAATCCGGGCATCACCGGAGGAGGAGGGCGTCAGATGGTGGCGCTGCCGCATCATTAGCGGATGCATGGCCGCCTCCAGATCGACCTTCCCCTCACGAAGGGCTGCCGCTAGAACGGTGCTGCCGCGGCAGCTAGAGCCGCGGCCACGATGGCCGGATCTAGAAGCGCCGACAGAGTAAGCGATTAGAGAGAGTGAGGAGAGTTGAAAGCCACAGTGTGCGGCGGCTAGGGTTGGAAGAGAGACAGTGAGAGAGTGATAATGAGAACGAGCCGACAGTATATATAAGCACCACATTGGCAACGGACATTTTATATAACCGTTTCCATTGATTTTACACCAGCGAGAGAGTAAACTTACTACCCAACTTACTAACAGGTACTCTAAATTACATATGAACGCAGAGACCACTTAGCAGCTAATGCTACTACATACGGACTTGATAATGAAGTAAACGATTACATATATGCTACTACTAGCTAATGCTACTACTAGCAGCTGCTGATGAAGACTCGGGCTCGTCGTCGCTGTACACGAGTGCGTCCCTCCGGCATAAGGTACCGTCGACGATCTTGATGAAGAACCCGTTGTCGCCGTCGAACTCGAAGCACAAAAAGTGCCCCTACTCAAGCTTGTACGCTTGGGCGAATGACTTCCATCCCTGGCCGAGGTACAAATTCCCCCCAGCACTCACGGCCGTCTTCACCGCCCAGCTGCCGTTCTCGCAGTCCTCCATCTTCAGATGCATGGTAGCTGCCACCATGCCTTGGAGCTTCTCTGCAAACGCCCTCGGGAGCCTCAGGCGGCTCTCGATGCCCTTGTACAGGATAACCAAGAACTCGAAGCCGCGCAGCTCCGGGGACATGTCTTCAGAGGACAGTGAGGGCGACACCGACGGCGTGGCATTGCGGCTGCGCCCCCTACCACGGCCGCGCCCTCGTCCACGGCCGCGTCCACGTCCACGGCCGCGACCGCTGATGGTACCTCTCGCCGGGGACATGTCTTCAGAGGACGGTGAGGGCGACACCGACGGCATGGCATTGCCGCTGCGCCCCCTACCACGGCCTCGCCCTCGTCCATGGCCGCGACCTCTGCTGGTACCTCTCGCCATGGATTTGGACGGAGGGGATCTGGCGAAGTTTGAATAACTGTAGGCGATGGACTGGGGCTTCAAAGAGACCGCTGCTGGTACCTCTCGCCATTTATACTCGCGGTTTACTCCGCCCACCTCCCCATCTGCCCATTCGCTAGCCTCCACGTATCAACATTTTCAACGGTTGGAAAATTCTATCCGTTACCATAGAGGCAAATATTGGAAACGGACAATTTTATTAACCGTTGCCAATATAATAGGTGACGGAGATTGGAAAGGGTCCGTTGCCAATGTAGGCGGGCCTGGTCAGGTTTGTACACACCGGCCGCGCGGAAAGCGCGATTCTCCATCGCCTAACACCTGCCATTTCCATATTGGGGTATCCGATGTGTCGTTCTGTACTAGTGATTGTCTACGTGTCATTTGCATTGTTTACATTACACACTTTACTTCATGCAATAATCTGTTGTTTGCAACTCAATACCAGAAGGGGTGCGGATGCTAACCGGAAGGTGGATTATTTAGGCATAGATGCGTTGGATAGCAAGTCTATGTATTTTGATGTAATGCCCAATTAAATCTCATAATAATCATCTTGTCATATATTGCATTGTCATGCGCTCATTATTTGTCAATTGCCCAGTTATAATTTGTTTACCCAACATGTTAGTTATCTTTTATGGAGAGACACCACTAGTGAACTGTGGACCCCGGTCCATTTCCTCATACTGATAAAACCACCAACCGCAATCACTTGTTCTCTGTTACTTTCTGCACTCATTACTGTTTTTCGCACAATACGTTTAATACTTTGTTTTCAGCAAGCCGGAGAGATTGACAACCTCTCTGTTTCGTTGGGGCAAAGTAGTTTGCTTATGTTGTGTGCAAGTTCCACGTCAGTTGCGCCGCTGACAACCTTCTGAAGAACCTCCGTGTCCTCCTGGTTCGATAAACCTTGGTCATATTTCAAGGGAAAACTGCGGCTGCACTACATCATACCTTCCTCTTGGGCTCTCCCAACGAATGTGTGTTGTCACGGTCAACAAGCAGATCTTCTGGTGCTGTTGCTGGGAAGTAATAAAACACTCTACCGTTAACACGCCATCAGTCCTCCACGAAGAGCATCAACATTCCCGGCTTGAGGAGCAATGCTAAACGGAGTCATGCGAAGAAAGATGTTGAAAGTGGGGAGGAGGTCCGAGGTTGAGCCTCTATCTGAGTCCTTGTAGTAGAGAGGAGCCAAATGGGCTTTGTTATAAGCCACCCCTTCATGATGCATTTTTTCCAATGGAGGTAGAGGCACCTCGAAACGGATATCCCAAAAGTTTAGCAAACTCCTCAAAGTTGGATGAACAACGGCTTGGTCCCGTCATCCATGTCATAGTGATCTTCTCATCATCTCCAAACACAAGGGTTGCAAATAATTGTTGCACAAAGGTGATATCATAGTTTTGTTGATGAGAGATAAGCTTCTCAAGCCCGAGCTTCCTAGCAATCCAAACAGCTTCTTGGAAGTATGGCTTCAAGTTCAAAGCATCGAGATTGAGCACCTTTTGCTCACACATGACATGCTTGCATGAAAGCTTGGCATATATCTCATGCATAATGAGTTCTTGCTCTTTCCGCCAAAAGTTTGGGTCTTCGGAGGTGCGGACCATGGAGTAGAAAGGTTGCTCCCTCATAGAGCGAAAGTCACTCTTCCCCATGCCCAAAACACTGGTCAGGTTGTCATAACGGGCTTTTTGGCCAACTCTTGCTAGTGAAAATCTGCCTCGGCTTGAGCCCTGGTGGCTTCCTCTTCCATGGCACAACACTGACGAAAGCTGTCTGTATTAGTATCATACAGAAGAGTGTCCGAGTTTGAGCACAGTCTTTTCTCGAAATCTTGTGGGGGTTGGATGAGGAAGCCTTGGTCCTCTGATTACCTGTGAGAAACAGAGTAGGAGGATAGCATAGAGATAAGCATACATGTCCATGGAATTCAAAAAGAAGTAATCAAAAAATTTCTGGGCACTAATGGCTGATCTAGACTGGAGTCTCCGGTGTGAGGGGGGCGGAGTCTCCGGCCAGGGAGACCGAAGTCTCTAGCCCTGAAACCCTAGACTCCAATCTAGGTCAAAAATTGGTGCCACGACATTGAATATTACTTCTAAGATGCACATTGCTAGCAAAAGATTCTACACCACCAAGTCCAAAACTATCTACCTCAAAATTTCATCTAGGACGAAACCCTAGAGAGAAAGAGAGAGAGGAAATACCCTTGGGCTTCATGGTGCGGTCCAAACGGAGGGGAGGAGATCCCCGGCGCTGGAGAGGTGGGGGAGCCGGTGGCACAGCGAAATCTGGTGGCGGGGAGCAGCCGGAGTGGCCCTTCAAGTCATCGACGGCGGCTGGGAGAGCTTTGGGTCGGGGTGTGTGAGGAGTTGTGATGCAACTCTCCACCCCGATCCCCATTGGAGCCCAGCGGAACTGCCGAGACCGGAGTCTCTGGCCTGGCCAGAGATTCCAGGGTTTGAGGCGGAGACTTCAGTCAGACCGGAGTGTCCGGGCTTGAGCACCGGAGTCTCTGGCCCCACATACTCGAAAATGCCAGATTTATGGTGGTGGACATGTATGTTGCAAGAGGAGCATGTTTTTAGATAAGATGGACATGGGTTTGGAACAAAGTCACTGGAAATGGTACTTCACACTCAAACTATGTAAGAAGCAAATAAAACACTAAAAAAACAACATTTGAGTGTTTTCCATAAAGAACAACAGATATGCAATAAAAACCAAATAAGCTCCAATAAAATCACTCTTCACAAAGAAGAGGGCGGTGGCCTAGGCCACCATGTATGAGTGTTGTGGCTTGACACCACGAAGATATATCTTGGGTTCACTACCACTACTCGTCATTTTAAGCTCACAATTCATAAAGATGAAAGTAGAGATGCAAAATGAGTTCTTACTATCGGCATAATGGGGGAGGGATAGTCCAATGGATTAGGACCGCACTCCCCCTATGTCCATGCCTACACCTAAACCAAATAGATAGTCAAGAAATAGGTGTGTATGCAAGATAGTCAAGTCAAGCTCCTTGAATCCACGATATTTAGCTCATGCCTCAAATAAGTGAATCTTGCTTCATCAAGAGGCTTCGTGAAAATATCCGCAAGTTGGTTTTGGTTGGAATATAGCCAAGCTCAATATCACCACGAGCAACATGATCTCGAATAAAATGATGGAATCTCAATATGCTTCGTCTTGAGTGTTGCACCGGGTTGTGAGCAATCTTGATAGCACTTTCATTGTCACACAAAAGAGGCACTTTGTCACAATTGACACCGTATTCCTTTAAAGTTTGCCTCATCCACAACAATTGAGTGCAAGCACTAGCGGCTGCCACATACTCGGCTTCGGCGGTGGAGAGAGATATACAATTTTGCTTCTTAGAAGACCAACTCACCAAGGACCTACCAAGGAATTGGCATGCCCCGGAAGTTGATTTCCTATCATCTTATCACCGGCCCAATCCGAGTCCGTGTACCCGGCAAGAGAGAAGTTGGAGCCCTTAGGATACCACAAACCAAACCTTGGGTATAAACCAAATATCGAAGGATTCTATTGACCGCCTTCATGTGGCTTTCTTTAGGAGCCGCTTGATACCTTGCACACACCCCTACACTCAACACAATATCGGGTCTAGATGCACAAAGATAAAGCAAAGAACCAATCATAGAGCGTAAAGTTTTTGATCAACATCAATACCCTTTGGATTAAGTTCAAGATGACATTTGGTGTCCATAGGAAACCTCTTCTCTTTAGCATCTTGCATCTTGAACCTCTTGAGCATGTCTTGGGTGTACTTGGCTTGAGAGATGAAAGTCCCTTCACTCAATTGCTTGATCTCAAAACCAAGAAAGAACTTCAACTCTCCCATCATGGACATCTCAAACCTATCGGTCATAAGCTTTGAAAATTCATCATTAAAAGCTTGTTAGATGAGCCAAAGATAATATCATCAACATAAAGTTGGCATATGAAAAGCTCCCCTTTAACCCTCTTGGTAAAGAGGGTGGGATCGATTTGCCCCACTTCAAACCACGGTCTAGCAATAGCTCTCTTAGGTGCTCATACCAAGCACGAGGTGCTTGTTTGAGACCATAGAGCGCCTTATCAAGCTTGTAGACATGGTTAGGAAGTTTGGGTCCTCAAATCCCGGTGGTTGCTTAACATATACCAACTCCTTTAAAGGACCATTAAGAAAAGCACTTTTCACATCCATTTGTTGCAATTTAAATTATGATGTGATGCATATGCAAGAAGGATACGGATGGACTCAAGGCGAGCCACGGGTGCATAAGTCTCTCCAAAATCAATGCCTTCAACTTGAGAGTACCCTTGTGCAACCAATCTTGCCTTGTTCCTCACAACCATTCCATGTTCATCTTGCTTGTTCTTGAAAATCCACTTTGTGCCTATAACATTGCGGCAATCCTTTGGCTTCTCAACTAAATTCCACACTTTGTTGCGCTTGAAGTTGTTTAGCTCTTCATGCATAGCTTCCAACCAATCCGGTCTTCAAGAGCTTCAAACACTTTCTTTGGTTCTACCATGGAGATATGTGCTTGATGCTCACTAAAGCTTGCCAATTGACCCCTTGTGGTAACCTTCCTATTTAGGTCACCAATGATTGCTTCTAGCTTATGACTCTTATTTCCAAATCTCTCTTAACTCTTGCTTTCGACGGGCTTCGATATCTCTATTGGATCTTGGAGGTATCACTTGATCATCTTGATCATTTGAGTCCCCGTCTTGACCGGAATGTTGACCTTGATCATCTTGATGCACATCTTCAACAATAGAAGGAGAGGGTTGATCTTGGTCTTGACCTTGGCTAGCATCAACAATAGGAGTACTTGGTTCTTGCATAGCAACTTGGTCAACTTGAGGAGGGTCTTGAACTTGTTCTTGGGTTGGTGCATCATTTGCTTCCATGGTAGGCGCCGGTTCAACTTGTGATGATGGTGTCTCCACTTGAGTGGAGCTTGGACTTGCTTGACTTGCTTGAGGAGGCTCATGATGATCTCAACGGGGCGATAGAAACCAACGCCCATTCTCCTTATTGCATCTTGAGGTTCCTCATTATCTACATCACAAACATGAAATTGCGCCACTTGGGAGCCGTCATTCTCATCGAACTTCACACTACAAGATTCCACAACTCTCCCTAAGGATTTGTCGTAGACTCTATAAGTGTGAGATTCGGCACCGTAACCAACAAAAATACCCTCTAAAGCTTTAGATTCAAATTTAGATAAACGAACACCTTTGATCTTATAGAAACACTTACAACCAAACACTCGGTAGTAGGAAATATTGGGCTTGTTGCCGGTAAGCATCTCATATGGAGTTTCTTTTCTTCCAACGCGAAAGAATAACCGGTTTGATGAGTGACACGCCGTGGAGATGGCCTCGGCCCACAAGTAAAGCGGAGACTTAAACTCCGCCAACATGGACCTTGCCATATCCATGAGAGTCCGGTTCTTCCTCTCGGCTACACCATTTTGTTGAGGGGTATATGCAGCGGAATATTGATGACGAATTCCCTCTTCACTAAGAAACTCATTTAGGTGTAGTTCTTGAACTCGGAGCCATTGTCACTTCTAATGGCCAATATGGGAACATTGTGTTGACGTTGAACTTCATTGGAGAAGTCGATGACGGCTTGTTGAGTCTCATCCTTCGACTTGAAGAAATAAACCCAAGTAAATCTTGAATAGTCATCAACAATCACCAAACAATACTTCTTCCCACCAAGACTCGGTTGAGGAACGGCACCAAAGAGATCAACATGAAGAAGTTCCAATATCCTCTTTGATGAATGATGGTCTTGCTTGAGTGGGGAGAATCATGCATCTTTCCTTCAACACAAGCCCTACAAAGACGATCTCTAGAAAAAGAAACATTCTCTTTTAGTCCAAGAATGTGGCCACCCTTGTGAAGACTTTGCAAAGTTCTCATATTGACATGGGACAAGCGGCGATGCCACAACCACCCACGTCGGCCTTTCCGAATAGGCATATTGCTTGAGTGTTGGTTGACCCCGAAAAGTCCACCACAAACAACTCATTTTCAACATACCCAACGAACATGACCTTTAGAGTCTTGCTCCTCAAGAGTACCACCATATCAATAGTAAAATGGACATCAAAGTTCATCTTATTAAGTGCACGAACGGACATAAGATTGTAACCGAGGGACTCGACAAGCATGACATTTACAAGGGTGATATCCTTTGCAACTACCACCTTGCCGAGGCCTTTACCTCAGCTTTTGACTTATCACCATAGAGACGGATTGAGTGATTTATATTTGGTCCCAACTCCGTCATGACTCCTTGCTTCCGGTCATATGACTAGTGCATCCACTATCAACCACCCATTTAGACCCACCGGAAGCATAGTCCTACAAGAAATCATTGCTTGGATTTAGGTACCCATTTCGCAATGGGTCCTCTTTGTTAGCAACAAGGGTCTTTGGGACCCAAATAGAATAAGCAATGTAACCATCATAAGGACCAACATATTTTGCATAAACATCCCCATAATAATCAACACAAAGAATGTAGTTGGGGTTATTATGCCCCGCAAAGTCACTACGACACTACCAGGAAAGTGGCTTTCTATGGAATGCTATTTTGTGGCGCACGGAATAGCTATGCGCCACAGAAATAATTTCTGTGGCGCATTGTTTTGCATGCGCCACAGAAATTTAGAATTCTGTGGCGCACGTAAACCAGATGCGCCACAGAAATATGGCTTTCTGTGGAGCATCTGACTACATGCGCCACAGAAATATGGCTTTCTGTGGCGCATCTGACTACATGCGCCACAAAAATGCGCATTTCTATGGCGCATGTGTGACATGCGCCACAGAAAGTCGCATTTATGTGGCGCATGTGGTCAGATGCGCCGCAGAAAGCAGCTTTTCTGTGGCGCATGTATGTCTATGCGCCACAGAAGTTCTTTTTTTCAGATCCACATTCTCTCACCCTATCTCTTTGCAGCTAACCACTGCCACTCATTCCGTTCTATCTCCCTTATCTCCTCCCCTCGATCTCTCTCTCCCGCACAGCACCACACGCAAGAAAGCCAAGAAGGACTCGGGGCAGCAGAGCGCGAGCTGGATGCGGTGGTCGTCTGCCGGTTGGGGGAAGGAAATAGATGGCACGGACAAAGTGGAGGCACTGCTTCGTGGTGGCCTCGCTGTGCGATTCACCGGAAACGGGCGCGAAGGAATGAGGTGGGACCTCGTCGGGAAGAGGAGACCGCGACCGCCACACGCGAGAGCAGTTGCAACGACTTCCATGGCGGCCGAGCTGGGAGTAGGAAGCGGTCTTGGTACGCTCGGCTGTTCTCGCGTGCGGCATGTGCGCCGCCAGCCCCAAGTCGCCGAGATCGCCGGTCTCCACCACAGGCAACCCAGCTCCGGCTGCTCCTGCCCCCGATCCGGCGGCGGAGCGGTCTGGAGGTGCCGGAGGGATTGGGGCGGCTCCAGGCGCCGAAATTGGGATCCTAGGCAGTGCCGGGGTAGGAAGGGAGGGAGCGAGGAAAGAAGGACCGGAGGAGGACCAGCCGGCCGCCGCGAATTCCATTACCCATCGCCTCCGACCCGCCGTTCCCGGACCTCGGCGGGGCCGCACTGCGATCTATTTTTTTAAATCTGAAAAACGCTTTCTGTGGCGCATGGTTGAGGATGCGCCACAAAATCCTGGACTTTCTGTGGCGCACGGGCCGGTGCGCCACAGAATTAACATTTTTGTGGTGACACTTTTGTGGCGCACCCACCATGCGCCACAGAAAGCAAAAATGGTGCGCCACAGAAGGCCTATTTCCTGGTAGTGCGAGTGGTCTTGCCCCTAGTGGCATCACCACCCGCAATGGAAGTCTTGGCTCGTGCGGGCTTGGCCTTGTCCTCCTTGTTGTTGCTCTTCTTGTTCATTGCCTTGGCTACATAACTAAGACCCTCTTTCCCTTTGCGTTGCTTTTGCTCAACTACATGAGCAACAACCTTATATTTACCTTTGGGAATACAGGTCTTGGCACTAGTGGCCTTGGCAAGTTCAACCTTCAACATAGCATTTTCCTCAAAAACATGCATGATCACAAGAGAGAGTAGAGGTGCTAGGTGAGTTAGATTTAGAAAGTTGACTTTGTAGTTGCTCATGAGACTTTGCTAGAAGAGAGTGAGTCGTTTCCAAGGCCTTGTGAGCCTTGTCAAGCTTCTCAATATCCCCATGTAGTCTAGCATTAGCAACCATAAATTCGGCTTTCTCCTTTTTAATCACTTTATACTTGGCAATGCCATGGTCTCTTTCCTTTAGAATTTTAGCAATTATTTCATCATTAGTACTATCAAGAGACTCAAGTCTCTCCTCAAGAGTAACCCTATAGTCTTGTTCTTCTCCAAGAGAAGCATTCAAAGATTCTATAGTGATAGAGTCCTCTCTCTCAATTCGACATTTGACCTCAAGGAGGTCTTCGGCCTTACCAAGTTGGCTCATGAGAGCTTCAACATGCTTCTTGGCTTCACCTTACAAGTTAGTCACAAAAGTATCGAAAGTAACAAGTTCTTTCTTAATTGCAGGACTAGTGACATCATCCATTTCATGCATAGACTTAGGGGTGGAGGATGATACCTCCGTGGCTTTGGCCATGAGGCAACGAGCGGTGTTGTTGTTGTAGATGTTATCATTGGGGGATTCGAAGAGAGAAGGTGATGAAGTTGAGGTAATGGCCAATGCGTCCACCTTACGTGTGGGTTATTCTTCTTCTTCGGAATCATTGAAAGGGTACTCTTCTTGAGTCATTGACACAATTCTTGGTGCTTTCTTGAAGAATGGCTTCTTCTTGACAATTGGCTTCCTTTGAACCAACTTTGATTGATACTTTAGTACAAGCCTCCCACCATGTTCTTATCTATTCTCATAAGGACAATCTTTGATGAAGTGAAACTTGTCATGACAATTGAAGCATGTCTTCGTTTTGGATGCAAACTCCTTCTTCCCTCTTGGGTTGTTTCTTTGATCAATTTGGGCCTTTTCCTTGGCCGGGTCACGCCAAAATGCTCTTGACGCAAGGGCCAAATGTTCATGGTAGGCTTGTTGGAGATCATCGGGAAAGATGTTGCTTGGGCATTCTTCAATTTCCACACTATCATCTAGGCACACCACTTTGGCCTTCAAAGCAAGAGATGGACTTTGTTTCATCGCCATGGCCCTAGCACGATTGTCTTGAGCATTCTTGGTAGCAACCTTGGAGGCTTGCATTTCTTGCATAACTTCATTAGATGACATTTCAAGATAGTTGTGTCTTCCTTGTATGGCCTTCAATTCAATGGGCTCGAATGGCATGAGGGCATTCACATACTTCCTCTTGATCCAAGCATCATCCACATATGTTTCCCCTACATTATAAAAGGCTTTGGCAAGAATCTTGAGCCTTCCGTACATCTCCTCATGAGTTTCACTATCAAGCATGTAGAAACCTTCGGCATAATTGCTCAAGGTATCAAATCTATTCCTCTTCATGCTCTCATTTCCAAGAAACACCTCCTCAAGACAATCCCAAGCTTCTTTGGCGGTGATGACGTGTTGAATGTGATGAAGACCATTTTCTCCAACGGCAAGTTCAAGCATGTGAAGAGCGGAGGCATTGAGTTGAGCATCAACCACCTCTCTTCTTGTCAAGTTGTTTGGATCCACGGTCTTGAATCCCACTCGTATGATCCTCCAAAGCTCGATAGAGGCACTGTTGACATGAGATTTCATTTAGTGTTGCCAACTAGTAAAAGACAATGCATTAAGCTTAAGTGGAGGACCTAAGGTATTTATGCGAGGCTGAGGGATAGGTGCGTCAGGAGAGTAGACACCAAGAGGAGAGACCTCATGTACTCGGGCTTCCCACCTTCCGGCTTGGTTATGGATGAAGGAGATTTTTTAGGTTCGGTATCGGTTTCTTCCACCCCTTCCCTCTTCTTCGTTCCATCCCCGGAATCACCCGTGTTGGAATGAAGAGGGTCCTCCATTAATGGAGAGTGTCCGAAGGGGGCTTGGTACTAACGAGTTTTGCGAGCATGTCGCGTATCTCACTAAATTGGGTATCCATGGACGATCTCAATGATGTTTCCATCGTTTTGAGATCGGCCATGGATGCCGGTGTACTTTGCCCTTCCGAGGGCACCTCACCATTAGTCATACTTCTCTTAGGCGGTTAAGCCCAACAAGAGAGCCGAGGCTCTGATACTAATTGAAAAGATCATATGACACCTAGAGGGGTGGGGTGAATAGGTGCTACTCTAATTTTAGTTCTTTTCAATTTAGGCTTGACATGAAAGGTAAATTCTCTAGATATGCGACTACGGTGAATTTACCTATATGACAAGCTAGCAACTAAACAAGATTCACAAGGTAAGACGGTAAACAAGGATAGAGATAACCGAAGTGAAAGCACGCGGAGACACGGATGTATTTCCGAGTTCCTCCTTTTTAGGGGAGTACGTCTCGTTGGAGAGGTGTGAGCCAACACAATGGCTCAACAGCCACAAAGGCTTCACCTTCTTCTCCGATGAACCGCACCACAAAGGTTTGGTTCACCTTCAACTATCAAAAACCATCAAGGCGGAGTTCGGAGCCTTTACAACAACAATCCGGGGCACAACCACTAGTGGAAACCACCCCTTTAGTCCCGGGTGGTAGAGGCCTTTGGAGAGGGATGTCCATCCGGTACATCGCAACCGGGACTAGAGGCCCCCCCCTCTAGTCCGGGGTGTGCTACGACCCGGGACCCGAGAGGTCCACGCGGGGCTAGCACATGGCGCATGCGAGAGGATCTCTAGTCCTGGGTTGTAATACAACCCGGGACTAGAGATTCACCCACGTGGCGGCCTGTGGTTTTTTTCGTTTCAGTTGTTGTATATTATGAATAATTTGCAAAAAATATGGTTAATTATCTGTAAATCAGAAAAATAGATATAGCATATCAAAATATTCGTAAGAGAAAGCTTTATGCGAAAGTCGGGAAATCGGAAGTGGGAAGTCGGAACGGAAAGTCGTGAAGTCGGGAAACTCGTAAAGCCGGGAAAGTCGTGAAGTCGTGAAGTCGGGAAAGTCGTGAAGTCGGGAAAGTCGGGAAGTCGGGAAGTCGTGAAGTCGGGAAGTCGTGAAGTCGGGAAAGTCGACGTCACGTTTTCCCGGCTACCCGGCTTCCCGGTTTCACGTTTTCACGGCTTCCCGATTTCACGTTTTCCCGGCTTCCCGTTTTCACGATTTCCCGGCTTCCCGGTTTCCTGGATTAATTTACATATAAAGATCCCATATATAAGAGGGACTAGAACCGTCATCTATTTGATTACATGGAGATCATCAAGCTAGCCACTACTAGAGCCCGTCATCTAATTTGATCTGGTGCCATTGTATTTTCCCTTCATGTCTAAGACATAGTTCATCAAAAAGCCCGCAATTTCCTCGCAAATTGGTCGAAAGCGGTCCTTTAGTTGCAGGTCCCTCCGCATTTGATCCATCTATAAAAGAAGGGAGATTAATATGAATTTCAATCATCATAACAGAAATTATGAATGACACTCAACACAATTGATGGTTATAAAATGAAATTGTGAATTTATTTGTTCACTTACTTCGATAAATGTCCCTGGGTTCCGCTCAGAGACTATCGTGCGAATCCACTCGCAGACGTAATATCAACACAAATTGGTCCCGGGAGGCTGCCTATCCAAGTACTACACGAAAATAGATTTCAATCAAATAATAATCAAGCATCACGATGGTATTGAAATTTGAATTAAAAGGGATGCGCGAACACCTAGCTCGTACTACTTACTTTGGGGTAAACAAAAGTAAGTTCCTCCTTTAATTGACCAGGTGTAGCATTAGCATTTCGGAAAGCTTTCCAAACCCTGCCCATCAAACAATTGAATAAATGAGTTATTAATTAGTTACTTGATATCTCAGGAATGGAAGGAAAGAGACCGATGTAATACAATAAAGATTGAAATTACCGTTTGAGCACTCCTTGGATATATTCGTGCCGCTCTTTGGGCCAGTGCAATGAGTCCAAGATTTCAACTTCTGCTCTATCGATTTGAATGATTAACAGAATGTAATGGCCGCTGGGCACGTTTATATATGTCAGTAACTAATCAGTTATACTTAACATCGAGAAAGCAAAAACCAATGTGTACAAGACAGTAAGACTCTTACCTTAAGTGGTAAGGAAACAATATCTTCCCTTTATAATTTTGGTCCCGGATGTACCTAAACAAGGTGTTCACCGTTTCCTCGTGGTGGTCACGTAGCAATTTTTCATTAACTCGGCTTGGGTCGATGAACCCAATCTCAAACACTCGGTTTCTGTCACATTCATCGCTCTTCATTCTGCATAATACCGTAGTGAGCATAATTAGAACAGGCAATGACCGAGCTAAGCTATAGACTTTATTTTAGAAAATAAATGAATTGAATCACTTACAGACAATAGGTAGTGAGCATGCTCAAGTCGAGGGCGTCAAGCTGGTATAACTGATAGATTTCTTCAATAGGTATAGTTATCTCGTCTGCACCGCTGAATTGTTCATCTGTAATTTTCACCGGGATCAATATTCGACCTTCACTTGTGACATTCTTGTACCATTTATGCAGTTTTGTCATTTGTGTTGGTAGATTCTGGAGCTCATCAGGTGACACTAGATCCTTCCCGTATTCCCAGGTCCATCTAGTAGGTCCCATAGGGGGGGGGGATATCATCTGCATCCAGTTGAGAAAGTGAAATACCAATATCTGCAGCAAATTGCGCGCGGTAAGCGCTATCGTTCTCATGCGCAGAGCCCATATCAGTGGCCACCTTGAGCGGGGAGATGGACTGATTTGACTGATGTCCAAGCTGGGCAACATCTCTTCTCCTTTTCCCGCCGGGTGGAATTTTCCTCATAGTCCGTACATTGTCATCTGGCCTATTTATCGAAATTTGCGATGGCTGAGTAAGGAAACTAACAGCAAATTGTGCAGCTTCCGAATACTTTTCCTTTGGCTTAGGTTTTCTTTTCTCAGCCATTTCTGCAAACTATCTTCTCGATTCTGTTTGTAGCCACACCCTGGCTTCCTCTTGAGTACACTCGACATCGTAAGGTCTCGGGGGTGGAACCTTCAGTACTTTTGGCAGGGGCTCAAGTCGGGGTTTGGGTCGGGAACCCATGGCGGTGGTCTTCATCCCCTTTCGACCGTTAGCCTTAGTGGGTGGAGACGGCTCAGGAGTCGGCTCAGGAGTCGGCTGACGCGGCTCAGGAGTCGGCTGACGCGGCGACGGAGTCGGCTGACGCGGCGAGTGACGCGGCGACGGATTCGGCTGACGCGGCGACAGAGATCGAGAAGGCGTTGGTGGCCTTGGCGGCGGTGTCCAGCCTGGAAACATGATCAATTTCTTGGGCCATAGAATGAGTCCACCCTGGACATCTCCAGTGTCCTCTCATCATCACCTCCAGGGAAATGAAGTTCGAGTGATTCAAATCCGGGGTAAACTTGATCCACGCCGACACGAGCAAAGCCACCTGGAATCTCATTGCCACAATACAGTGTTGTAGATTCACAAGGTAAAGCATAGCAGTCCGCCGCCTTCATGGTTAAGTTTCTCACTGGCTCATGTAGCTCACAAGTTTTCTTCTCAGTGATAGAATCCATGGGGTATGTTTGGTTCGATGCCTCATCAGCACCGACAGTCGTGGAAGCCACGCTGCATTTCCGTTGAGACGGACCCTCATCTTGCAGCTGCAGCTGATGAGTTGCCCCTCGAGAAGATTGCGCGCGCCGCAATTCATCTAGTTCCTGTTGTTGTTGGCTAATGATATTTTCCACTTTGCTCAACCGGTCGTGTTGCTCCTGCTCCTTCCTCCTCTTTGCTCTTCTTCCAATGCTTGACTGTGTCCGTCATGGCTTTTGTCCTTTTGGGACTATCCAACACCGGCAGAGTGAAATGTGTCATGAGCTTCTTCCAACATATATCTTTAGTTCTCTCGGTGACATAATAATTGCCCTCTAAGTTTTTTATCTCATTCCATTCGGAAAGGCTGATCGGAACATTGTCCCTGACAACAACTCCACATTGATGCACAAACTTAGATGCGGTCTTCGGAGGCGCCAACGGTTTGCCATCTGAAGAGACTGACTCAATTCTGAAATGATCTTTTATTCCCAACCCTTTGGCATGGCCTCGTTTAGTAGTTTGGGTCGATGCGGAGGTCTAGAAAGAAGAAACATTTGTTAATATATATATACAAATAAAATTTTACATCTGATCAAATAGAGGCTTAATATACCACGCCGGACTGCGAGGGTTCACGAACTGTGCTAGTTTGCCCTTGGACGCTTCGTTCCACCTCCATTCCCTCACCGGACTCGTTCAAAAACTCGGAGCCATCTTCTTCTGCTCCAATGTGTTCATCACCATCCGCGGGTTGCCGATATAGTCGACCAACACATCTTCCCCTTCTCTGGATTGGAAGGGAGGAACATCTCCATCGTCCATTGCTTAACTATTACAAAAGAAAATAAAACAATGATAGCATTAGCAGAATAATTCAATGTAGCGAACTTTACACTTAGCAAAATTACATCTACAAATATACCATATCAAAATTTAAACTAACATGAGCGATACTTGATGTGTATTGTATGTGTTACCGAGAAAACGTGAAACCGGGAAGCCGTGAAAATGTGAAACCGGGAAGCCGGGAAAACGGGAAGCTGGGAAGCCGGGAAAACGTGAAGCCGGGAAGCCGGGAAAACGTGAAACCGGGAAGCCGGGAAAACGTGAAACCGGAAAACGTGAAACCGGGAAGCCGGGAAGCCGGGAATTTCCCGACTTCACGACTTTCCGTTCGGACTTCACGACTTTCCCGACTTCACGACTTTCCCGACTTCACGACTTTCCGACTTTACCGACTTTCCCGACTTAACGACTTCCCGACTTTCCGACTACGCAAAATTTCTAACACTAAAATATTTCTACACCTAGCAAAATCTACCTAAGCAAATATACTAAGATAAATATACTACACCGGGTATACTAAGCAAAACAGTACACTAACTTAGCAAATTACCTAGCTAATCAACACTAACCTAGTATACTAAGCAAAACAGTACACTAACTTAGCAAATTACACTAAGTTAATTAGCAAAAAAACTTAGGAAAAAACTTTAGAAAAAAAAGCTCACCGGTGCTTGGGAGGGCGGCTGCCGGCGGCGGACTTGGCGGAGGCCGGTCGACGGCGCGGCGGCGAGGAGGAGGTGGGCGAGGCGTGCAGGTGGACAGCGGCGGCGGCCGGAGACGGTGCGGGCGCACGGAGAGCTCGGGCGCGCGGAGAGGGAGCAGCGGAGAGCTCGGCGCGCGGAGAGGGAGCGGCGGAGGCGCGGGCGGCGCGGCGGAGGGCTGGCCGGAAAATCCGGCAGCCTAACAGCGTGCGGAGGCAGCGGCGGCGGCGCGGGGGCGTTGTGGGAAGAAGAAGAAGATCTCTCGGGTCGTGGCTCGACCCGGGGTCAACTCCCTGGTATTTATACCAGAGGAGCTTTGGTCCCGGGCGGTGCCACGGCCCGGGACAAGAGGTCACCCTTTGTTCCCGGGTGGTGCCACGACCCGGGACCAGAGGTCTTTTCGCCCAGCGCGCGCAAAGAGGCCTCTGGTCCCGGGTCGTGGCACCACCCGGGACCAAAGGGTCCCTCTTTTCGTTCCAGCGCTCAAAGTTTTAAAATTTTGCGCGAGAATTTTTAAAAGTTAATTTGAATATGAATTTGAATAGCTTCTGCATACTTTCGAATCTGAAAAACATTTCAACATGAAAAGTTTTTGAATTTGCAAAACAAATCCAAAGCAATTTTCTGTTTTCTAAAATAATTGTTCTAACTATTCAAACTATTAACCATTTTATCATTTTCAATTTAAAATGCATTAACTAATATTGTTCAAATTTGAAAGACATCTCTTTATTTTAAAAACATCTTTTACCGTTGGGCTCCCCTCCCGGACATGTTCGGGCAAACCGTGTGTTTTGTTTCAAACTTTTTAGAACCAAATATGAGTGTTTAATTAGAGTTCTCTTCTGAGTTTTCAGAACACAGTTACATAAAAGTTTAATACATTATTACACGGGCAACATTTCTAGACCGAGCGTTATTCAAAAAAATTCAACATGAAAAGTTTTTGAATTTGCAAAACTAATCCAAAGCAATTTTCTGTTTTCTAAAATAATTGTTCTAACTATTCAAACTATTAACCATTTTGTCATTTTCAATTTAAAATGCATTAACTAATATTGTTCAAATTTGAAAGACATCTCTTTATTTTAAAAACATCTTTTACCGTTGGGCTCCCCACCCGGACATGTTCGGGGAAACTGTGTGTTTTGTTTCAAACTTTTAGAACCAATATGAGTGTTTAATTAGAGTTCTCTTCTGAGTTTTCAGAACACAGTTACATAAAAGTTTAATACATTATTACACATCACCAGTAACATCCCTATCTAGTCTTCACTTTTTCTTCGTGTGTGTCCCTTTATTCTGATTGCGCCGTAACCATGGACAAGGTTCATCATTTAACTTCAGGCTTGGGTCAGTGTTCACTTTGAAGGGCGGAATTTCATGAAACTTGTCGTAATCTTCTGACATGTCTGTCTTGTCCTCCCCTCCCACGATGGTTCTTTTCCCTGAAAGAACTATGTGGCGCTTTGGCTCATCGGCTGATGTATATGCTTGCTTATCTCTCCTTTTTTGGGTTTGGTAGACATGTCCTTCACATAGAAAACCTGAGCCACATCATTTGCTAGAACGAATGGTTCGGTGTCGTACGCAAGATTCTTGAGATCCACTGTAGTCATTCCGTACAGTGGGTCTACATTTACCCTGCCGCCTTTCAGATTGAACCATTTGCACCAGAACAAAGGGACCTTCAAAAAAGGTCCATAGTCAAGTTCCCATATCTGCTCTATGTAACCATAATATGTGACCGTGACGGTTTGCCCATTGACGTTTGTTGAATCATCAAAGCGGACACCACCATTTTGGTTGGTGCTCTTTTTATCTTGGGCGTTCGTGTAAAATGTATTCCCATTTATCTCATACCCTTGGAAAGTCCAAATAGTCGAAGATGGTCCCTTAGACAACAAGTACAACTCATCTGAGGCTGTGTTGTTATTGTTCAAATGTGTTTCCAACGAACCGCCAAAATTCTCCATGTGTTCCTTTGCAATAAAGGAGTCATTCATTCCCGGGTTGTTGGAGCGTACAATATCCTTGTGTGTCTGGATATACGGAGCCACCAAAGTTGAATTTTGTAGAACGGTGTAGTGGGCTTGTGTGAAAGAATGCCCGTCCCTACATATTGTTGATTTCCTTCCTAGAGTGCCTTTTCCACTCAGTCTCCCCTCATGTCGCGATTCAGGAAGACCAATCGACTTAATGCCAGGAATAAATTCAACACAAAACTCAATGACCTCCTCTGTTCCATAGCCTTTGGAGATGCTTCCTTCTGGCCTAGCACAGTTATGAACATACTTCTTCAAGACTCCCATGAATCTCTCAAAGGGGAACATATTGTGTAGAAATACAGGACCCAGAATGAGAATCTCGTCGACCAGGTGTACTAGGAGATGTGTCATAATAGTGAAGAAGGATGGTGGGAACACCAACTCAAAACTAACGAGACATTGAGCCACATCCTTCTGTAACCTTCCTAGAGTGGCTGGACTGATTGACTTCTGTGAAATTGCATTAAGGAACGCACATAGCTGAACAATGGGTAGTCGAACATTTTCCGGTAGAAGCCCCCGCAACGCAACCGGAAGCAATTGGGTCATAAGCATGTGGCAATCATGAGACTTTAGGTTCTGGAACTTTTTCTCTGCTATATTTATTATTCCCTTTATATTCGACGAGAAGTCAGACGGGACCTTTATACTGCTCAAGGCTTCAAAAATATCTCCTTCTCTTCTTTGCTAAGAGCGTAGCTAGCAGGACTTAGACATCCTTTATCCGTTTTCATTGGATGCAGGTTGTTTGGGTCTTTCATAAGTTGCTGGTCCTCTCTTGCTTCCGGCATATCTTTTGTCTTCCCATACACGCCCAGGAAGCCTAGCAGGTTCACGCAAACATTTTTCGTCACGTGCATCACATCGATTGCAGAGCGGACCTTTAGGAGTTTCCAATAGGGTAGATCCCAAAATATAGACTTCTTCCACATGGGTACGTGTCCGTGAGCGTCATGCGGAACAGACTGTCCGCCAGGACCCTTTCCAAAGATTACTTCTAAATTCTTGACCATATCATGTATAACATCACCATTTGGGAGTGTTGGCTTCTGGTGGCTCTAAGTTAATAGTGCCAGAAACAATGCTTGTACGTCACACGTCAGCTGGGAACCCCAAGAGGAAGGTATGATGAGTGCAGCAGTAAGTTTTCCCTCAGTATGAAACCAAGGTTATCAATCCAGGAGGAGGACGACGTTGCTTCAAAGGTGTTGGTGAAGGAGTGTAGTGCGGCGCAACACCAGGGATTCCGGTGCCAACGTGGAACCTGCACAACACAACCAAATTACTTTGCCCCAACTTAACAGTGAGGTTGTCAATCTCACCGGCTTGCTGAAAACAAAGGGTTAAACGTATCGAATGGAGGATGATGTTTGTTTGCATAAAACAGTAGAGAACAATGATTGCAGTAGATTGTATTTCAGATGTAAAAGAATGGACCGGGGTCCACAGTTCACTAGTGGTGTCTCTCCAATAAGATAAGTAACATGCTGGGTAAACAAATTACAGCTGGGCAATTGACAATTGATAAGTGCATATAACATGCATGTGTGAGCTATGTGTCTACTATGAGATTCATTTGGGCATTACGACAAAGTACATAGACCGCTATCCAGCATGCATCTATGCCTAAATAGTCCACTTTCCGGTTAACATCCGTACCCCTTCCAGTATTAAGTTGCAAGCAACAGACAATTGCATTAAGTAATGTGCGTAATGTAAACAATACATTCATCCTTGAATAAAGCATTGCTGTTTTACCCCTAGTGGCAACAACACATCTACAATCTTAGAACTTGCTGTCACTATCCCAGGTTAAATAGAGGTTGAACCCAACTATCATGCATAAATACCCCCTCTTGGAGTTACAAGTATTCACGTGGCCAAGGCTTCAACAAGTAACGGAGAGCATGCAAGATCACAAATGACATAGACATGATAATATAATATTCAGCTCCACATAGGTATCAATATAAGTCAGATCCCAGCAAACACAACATGTAGCATTACAATAAGATGATCTTGATCATGATAGGCAGCTCACAAGATCTAAACATGATGGCACAAGTGGAGAAGACAACCATCTAGCTACTGCTATGGACCCATAGTCCAAGGATGAACTACTCACGCATCACTCCGGAGGCGGGCATGGCGATGTAGAGCCCTCCGGTGATGATTCCCCTCTCCGGCAGGGTGCCGGGAAGAGCTTCAGGAACCCCCCGAGTTAGGGTTGACGACGGCGGCGGCGGCGAATATGTTCTGGATGAAAGGCTCGGTGTTTTAGGGTTTTCTCGTCTCGGGAAATAAATAGGCGAAGGGCGATGTCGGCGGACCCCCGAGGGGCCCAAACCACCTGGTGGCGCGGCTGGGCCCACTGCCGCGCCTGCCTATGGTTTGGCCACCTCGTGGCTCTCCTTCGTCTCTCCTTCGGACTCCGTGTACGTGCTGAAAAATAGGGACCTGGCCTTTTGTTTCGTGCAATTCCGAGACCATTTCCAGAAGTAACTTTCTGAAACCAAAAACAGCAGAAAACAGGGAACTGGCACTGTGGCATCTTGTTAATAGGTTAGTCCCAGAAAATGCATAAAATTGATACGAAGTGTATATAAAACATGTAGCAAGTGGTATAATATAAGCATGGAACAACAGAAATTATGGATACGTTGGAGACGTATCAGCTTCGTCCGGTGATCTGCCTCACCTTTGAAATGCTTGCCTCCTCTCTTTCTTACATGATGCTGCTTTGTGAGAAATCGACGATGCCCTAGGTACACATTCTTGTTATGTAAATATATACTTTCAGTCTTATCTAAACAGTGTGTGCATGCTTTGTATCCCTTGTTTGACTGTCCTGAAATGTTACTAAGAGCAGGCCAATCATTAATGGTTACAAACAACAACGCTCGTAGGTCAAATAGCTCCAGTTTGTGCTCATCCCACACACGGACCCCTTCATCACTCCACAACTGTAAAAGTTCATCAACTAATGGCCTCAAGTACACATCAATGTCGTTGCCGGGTTGCTTAGAGCCTTGGATGAGCACTGGCATCATAATGAACTTCCGCTTCATGCACAACCAAGGAGGAAGGTTATAGATACATAGAGTCACAGGCCAGGTGCTATGACTGCTGCTCTCCTCCCCAAAAGGATTAAAGCCATCCGTACTTAGACCAAACCTCAAGTTCCTTGCGTCACGTGCAAATTCCTTGAACTCTGTATCGATTTTTCTCCACTGCGACCCATCGGCCGGGTGTCTGTACATCTCGTCGCTCTTGCGGTCCTCTTTGTGCCATCGCAACAACTTGGCATGCTCTTTGTTTCTGAACAAACGTTTCAACCGTGGTATTATAGGAGCGTACCACATCACCTTGGCAGGAACCCTCTTCCTGGGGGTCTGGCCCTCAACATCACCAGGGTCATCTTGTTTGATCTTATACCGCAATGCACCGCATACCGGGCATTCATTCATATTCTCGTACTGCTCACCGCGGTAGAGGATGCAGTCATTAATGCATGCATATATCTTCTGCACATCTAATCCTAGAGGGCAGATAACCTTCTTTGCTTCATACGTACTGTCAGGCAATTCGTTATCCGTTGGATGCTTTTTCTTCATTATTTTCAGTAAATTCCCAAATCCCTTGTCAGATAAGCCATTCTCCGCCTTCCATTGCAGCAATTCCAGTGTGGTGCCGAGCTTTGTGTTGTCATCGTCGCAAGTTGGGTATAACTTTTTTTTGTGATCCACTAACATGCGATCCAACTTCAACTTCTCAATTTCACTTTCTACTTCGTTCTGTGCATCAACGATGACCCCACGTAATTCATCATGTATGATGGGCTCATCTGGTACCTCTTCATCTTCATCTTCCCAGTTGCATTACCACCGTATTCAGGGTACATGTAGTTGTCATCGTTCTCTTCTTCTTCGTCGTCTTCCATCATAACCCCTCTTTCTCCGTGCTTGGTCCAACAATTATAGCCGGGCATGAAACCATGCTCTATCAGGTGGATGTGAAGGTCTTGTGACCGAGGGTAATCCTTCTCATTCCGACATTTAAGGCATGGACATAACATAAAACCATCCCGCTTGTTTGCCTCAGCCACTTTGAGAAAAGATTGCACGCCCTGTATGTACTCTCTAGAGCGTCGGTCAGCGTACATCCATGGATGGCTCATCTGCAAATCACCACTAAAACCCATTACGGTAAACAAACATAATAGGGAACGGACTATATTCATTAATACAAGTTCATCACATTAAAACCAAGGTAGAGTAGTGACCATATGAAATAATTATGCATTTAAATCATACAAGGAATTTTTTAAAATAAAAGATAAAAAAGAGGCTCACCGAGGTGGTGCCGGTCACGGACGGCGGGGCCTATCGACGGCGGTGAGGACCGGGACGAAACTAAAATCCACAAATCATAAATTAATTTGAGCTCAAAATACATATAAAAAATACAAATAATAATTATGCACCTAAATCACAACTAAGATTTTTTAAAATAAAAGTTTAAAAAAATATGCTTACCGAGGTGGTGCCGGTGACGGGACAACCAGGGCGATCAACGGCGGTGAGCACGACACTAGAACACACAAATAATATTTTAATTTAGCTTAAATTGCATCTAAAACAAATGAACTTCCTAACTTAGTCATTTCATCAAACACCTACCAAGCACTACAAAATTGAAATGAGCTAAGCCAGTGAGGAAATGAGCTAAAATGAGCAATGCCGGATGAAAGGATCAAGTTGCTAACCCTCGGATAGATGGTTGCCGCTAATCTTAACAATAGTGAGAAAAAAATGGGGATAAACTTGAGCTAGAGAGAGGAAACAATGGAGCAAATGAAGATGAACTAGAGCTGAAAAATTGGAGGGCTCGGGGTGGAAGATGTAGTCTCCACCTCTAGTCCCGGGTTGTATTACAACCCGGGACTAGAGGTCCTCGCGTGTCCCACGTTTTTTGGCAGTCCTGCCAAGACACCTTTGGTCCCGGGTCGTAATACGACCCGGGACTAGAGCTCCCTCACGACCCGGGACAAGTGGAAAACGTTTGACCCGGGACTAGTGCCCCACTCTAGTCTCGGGTCTTAAGCCACCCGGGACTAGAGGCAAAATCGGCCCTAGTCGAAAGGTCTCGTTTCTAGTAGTGAACCCACAACTGGATTGGGGGCTCCCGAACGGCTACAATCTGTCACAAGAACAACAAGTGAGTACAACAAGGGGCTAGGTTTTCCCAATGGAAACCCTAGCAAATGGGCTCTCAAGTGAATGAGGGGGAAATGTAAATCGGCTTGGTAAAGATGTAGATCCGGGCCTTCTCCTTCAATTCTCCAAAGATCAACAAGTTTGGGTGGAGGGGTTGGGAGATCTAGTGATTCTTGAGCTTGCAATAATGGTGTTCTTCAATGTTGGGCGACCTAACTGGCTGGAGGTAGGCGGAGGGGTATTTATACCCCCTCCACAAAATGTAACCGTTGTCGCGGTCTTCACACCGGAGACTCTGGTCAGAGTGACCGGAGACTCCGGCCTGTACCGGAGACTCTGGGCAGATTCCGGCAAGATTCTGGCCTGGGTCCAGGGCTGAACCACCTTGAGGCTTGGAGCAGGTCAGACCGGAGTCTTTTGGTCCAAAGACCGGAGACTCCGGCTTGGGGCGGAGACTCCGCCCTTCATCCGGTAACTTTCCGGTAACACTCCGGACAGGTTCCAGGGAGTGAACCAACTTGAACCTTTTCGACTGAATCCCCTGAGTTCGGAGACTCCGGCCCAACAGACCGGAGACTCTGGCCTGGAGGTCTCCAGAACTTCGATAAAATCATCCTTTCCTTTTGGTGTTGATGCACATGTTTTATAGAGCTAAACCTGCATCACTTAACACTGGATTAAAATATCGCTAGTGTTGTTAACTAACACACAAAACACAAGGGATCACGAAATGCTCTTTCACCCTCTCTTTGCCCCTCTGAATTTTTTGTTGTTGTTGGGTTTACTTGTGTTGTTGCCCTAGCGAACTCTTTTTCCTTTCGTTTGTGTGGGTTTGTATGGAGTTGCTTAGCATGTTGCAGTTTTATAAAGCGGGCCGAAAGGCTATTTCGAAAAGTCGCACGTATAGCATCGCTCTTGTTGCATGCTGGGCCAGCCCATGCACGTGTAGGAAGCAAGAGCAAGTAGGATATTTTCGTGTGGGCGAGTCGATCCACAACCTCTTTTTTTTACAACGATCCACAGACTCGCTATAAACAGATAGAGGGGCTCGCGCTCTGAGCTCTTGTGACTCTAGGGCGCTCCATCGTCTGTATTGCTTGGCCCAGTCAAAAGTAAACATTTATTGTTGTTATATTTTTGTAAATCGTTAGAATATATTTTTCTTTCTATAATTTAGTTTTATACTTACAAAGCGTGTAACAATCATGTGTTGAGAATAGATGTTCATACAAGTATGAATATACTTTCATATTTATCTATGTGAATAGTCCGACACATCTAAGGAAATATTCGTGAGTTGCAAAGTTCTTTATATGCATGATAAGAAAATGTGCATACGAGTTTGAAAAATGTTCATATTTATCTGTATAAATATTCATATGAATCTAAATAATAGTCCACGAGATAGAAAAGTTGTTTCTGTATATTCATACAAAATAGAAAAAATATTCATAGTATATACAATGTATAAATATTCGTAGTATATCTGATAACAATATTCACACTACTCATGGGAGATGTATCCATAAAATCACAAAACTAAATTGTACCGACCTTAAACTATTTTATATAAGAACACCTACTGAAAATCTCATGTATTTCAAAAATATTCATGTCTTTGAGAACCAATAATCACGTTTTTTAAATAAAAAATCGACTCACTCGACATTAGGACTTTTCTCTGCCTGGCCCTAAGCAAACAAAGAGTGGAGTAGGCCGGGATTTTTCCTATTCAGCTCACTCATCTAAGCTGCGATTGACATGCCGATGTCAGTGCCATGTCATCCGTGAACCGAAGCCCGTAGGTTCCCTATCAAGCATGTCGTCACAGTATGAACACACGGTGTTGTTCTTTAGCGAGAGTTAAATGCTCTCGTACGGTCGTACCAGTGGCGAGATCGCAAACTCGCTGATTTCGTGATATGGATTTTGAAGACGGTCTGCTTCAGACCATGAATAGTACAGGGACAAATATCAAGCTATATGTACTACGTATTTTTCTCCCAAAAATGGTAAACTAAGAGTTTCTATTAAACCGGAAACAGCTCAGTTTTCCAGCAGATGAAAAAGAGTCCAATTTCATTTCTTTCGGTGGACGTTAAGATGCAACCCTAGCGCGCGACCGCGCCGCCCCTCCCCACCTCCTCTGGCAATTTCCAGAAAGAGGGAATTCTTACTCCGTCACTACGTGTGGCTCGAATTAGTTGGGAGCGCGGGGTCCTCGCTCTCCCGCAACCCTAGCGCGCGACCGCGCCGCCGGCTGGCCCGCGCCGCCCCCTCCCCACCTCCTCTCCCCTGCCTTCCTCGCGCGTCCGCGCCGCCTCCGCGGCGGCCGGGCGCGGCCCCCTTCCCCCTCGCGACCCGCGCCGCCCCCGCGACGGCCGGGCTGCGCCTCCGTCCGCTCTTCTTTAGGCTCCCTCTCGCAAGCTTCTCTGCCGCCGTCGCCGGTGCCTGCGCCGGCCTTGGCCGGGCGGCGCCGGTGGCGGCGGAACCTCGGCCTTTCCCCTTCTGATTTGTGGCGGCGCGGGGCAAGCCATGGGTCAGGAGGTGCAGCTCGGCGGCGCTGGTCCGACGCGGCGGCGGGGTCCCCTGGTGCAGCGTGGTTGGGTGACGTGGTGGTGGTGCTGCCGTTGGTGGTAGGGCGGCGGTGGTGAAGTTCTGGCCCTGCAGGCCCAGATCTGGGCCCTTTGGGCCCGTTTTGGGTTAGGGCCGGGTTTGCCTCGTTGCTCCCAATTTGGCCTGCTGAGTGGCTCGCGACGAAGATGACAGCGATGACGCCACCCCTGCTGCAGCGTGGTGATGAGAGCTTCACGGGCCTGGTTGGGTCCGGCCGAGCCTATGGACCAATAGAGGGTAGCGGTGGTGGCGGCCTACATGCAGCAGCATGGCGGCGGGGACTTTACGAGCCCTCGGGCTCGGCCGGGCCTACTTGGCCTGGTGTGTCCCTGCTGCCGTGTCCGGTCGGCACCCGCCGATAGCGGTGGAGGACGTCCTCCAGGTGGCTGCGCTACTGCCGCCCTCCGGTTCCAATGGCTTGGTGTGCTCTTGTCGTAGCGTCCGGTCGGCTACCGTCTACGGCGGTGGAGGTTGTTCCCTCCCGCGTGGTTGTGATACTGTCGGATCTTGTCTACGGCTGCTTCGTCTCGGGATGACTGGCCATGCTACGTTTGCCTTGGTGAGACGACGATGGTGACTTCAAGACCGTGGTGGCGTTTGGTGGTGGGTGGCAAGATTGGTGGAGCGCTACAGATTGTCCGGGATGTGGTTTTTTGGGGGTCGGGAGAAATCCCTGTCATTTTGGCACCGATGCGGTGACACTTGAGCATGTCACCCTTCCTTCCTGAAGGGCGTCGGGTGTACCTCTTCCCCACTCCTCGGAGCGTACCGGGGGAAACCCTAGGACATGTTCGGGCAGCAGCGTCGTCGGCGTCGCTTTCCTTCTTGAAGGTGTTGTTTGGTACGCGGCGATTTAGAGTGCTATGATCGTGGTGGAATTCGTCGGAGAGGACGCAGCGGTTGCGAGTCACTTTCGTTTTCGTTGATCTGCCGATGTCGGCTTTGTTTTCTCTCTTTTTTCTCTTCCTTTTCTTTTGGGCATGTCTGTGCTGTTTGCCCCAGCAGTGGCCTCATTGTTGTATCGGGTGGTTGCTATATTAATATAGCGGGACGAAAGCCTATTTCTTCACGTTAAGATGCAACAGAAGACGAGCCTGGAGTACCTGTCAAACGTAAGCAGTGCGCAGCGCTTGCCCACAAAAGATCCAGACGTGTTTAGGTGCCTAGAAGGCCATGAACACGCTGCCCCGACCACTCGTGCTAGCACCGGATCCTTCCTGTGACTGCAACTACCATGGCTGAGCCTGTGGTGAATCGCTAGCCACTTACCGTAGCTCTGTTTGTCCAGCGATGTATGCCAGATAAGCAGGCGACAATTAACCCCAGAGGTACAGGAGATACCTAACGACTTGATACATTCAGGTAGAGTAAATAGGAATTTTAAAATACTTTAACAATTAACCCCACATTCGTCTACCTTTGAAACAAAATTATACCATGATTCTGACTGTCGGGAGCGACCTATGTACACAAACGAGCCACTAGCTAGACCAATGTCTTGAGAAGTGAGCACCTCTCCCTAGCTAAGAGTATAACCTTGTACTACTCCGGATTAGCTAGATCTGATGCAAAAACTTCCTAGTCAACCGCTCTTAGCAGATGATTGAAGGACATTTTCGTTATTTGCGTGGTTGGCCATGCTGTTTCACTAGAGCCCATCACCCACGCGTGTGGTGGTCCACTCCCGCTGGAGTCCGGCGTCGTTTTCATCCTCGAAGAAGATTGGGGGGACACCGTATCAGGTCCATACTGTCACGCAGAGTGCGTCAAACAGTGCGCGGATATAGGTTGCTTGGCCCTAAAGAGCTGCATGCCAATGATAATTAAAGCGACGCATCTAAAAACCAAATGGATAAAAAGTCACGCATCCACAAGTTTAATACTCCGAATCAACGGTGTAATATGCTCCATGGACTTATTGTTATGGATAATAGGCATTTTTTTCTCATCGAATTCTGAAGAAAGCATACATTTAAACATTGAGGATGCATTTGTCACTATGGTAGCGTTTTTAAAACTTTTTTTCCACAGAAAATATACTTACTTTATTTGTTATATTTATATTCTTGCAGAAATTTAAAATTGAAGGTTTAGCTAGCATGCACAACACTATTCAAGACAAGGGTAGTTTCTTACTTCTGTTTCTCCCGACACCTATTAAATTTGCACTTGAACTTTCTAAGAGATGAAAAAATCATATTGAAAATTATTTCAACAAATTATATTTCAAATATTTTAGTATGGGTATGGGCATCTACATGCATTTAGTTTTATAAGTTGGCTATTGGAATCTCAAATTTTCACCTACTAGTCAAAATGGTCAAAAGACTTGACCGAGTCAGAGGAATAAACTCCCAATTTGATCGATAAAATATGAGGAATGCGCTACAAAATGTATATCACTCGATTGACATTAAAAAAGATTTCAATAGTATATCTTTTGTGGATATAAATTATATTTATTGATCAAACGGATGACGGATTTTTAAACTACATGTGTGCTTTATAAACATGGAAAAAGGAGTAACATACACTACGTCCAAATTTTTTTCACATTTTCTTCTTTGCATGTCTCAAAACAAAATGACAGGATGTACTCATGAAAGAATAAGTTGATTTTTGCAACTTACACAAATGGTTAAGAAATCTTGAAAATCGTTAAGAAAACCATAATTTTGTAAATTAAAGAATCATTCTTATTAATTATTGTATTTATGTTGAAAATGATGTATATTTGACTACACATTAGTTCTTATATTTCAGAGATTGGGAATTGTTTACAAGTTTTTAGTTCCATACTTGTTGGGCTAGAGTGTCAATGTTCATCTCTCCTATCTAAAAAGAATGTAACGTTGATTGTTATGCTCTTCGTTTCGTTCAACCTCTACACGTACTCTCCCCCTCACTCCTTCCCATTTTGATTTTTCCCTAACATCTCTGGTTTTTCTCCCCACCGGTTTTCTCTACAAAGGCTCAATCGACGTACGTCTTATTAACTTACAAAATAAAATATTATTTTCTTTGGTAAGGGAATGAATGCTTATGAAATAAAATCCTATTTTCTTTGTTAAGGCAGGAATGCAAGGACACGTGTAATTATTACCTAGTCTAATTTATATTGGGAGACATGTATATAACTTATATGCTGATACATGGTCATCATAATTACTAGTTCTTATGCCTATCTTTAAATACGAGAACAGAATATTTCCGCCTACCCTCATCCCTACCGGAATCAACTTGTTAATTTCAAAAAACTCCAGAATTTACATTACACCTGGCTGGTATAATATACTCCCTCCGATCCACAAAAAATGTCGCTAGAACAGCAGAGGACTTGTGCGTTGAGTGTTCATCTCCTCTGACACTTTATATGGATCGGAGGGAGTATATAATTTGGAGAAACCAAACAGTGTCTTCTAACACACTCTTATCAAAACATTATCAAAAGAGTGAGAACCCAAAATATCATACAATTGGACGTAGAAGGAGATGGGAAACTAAAAATTCTATAAAGTTATGAAATAATTTCTCAGAATATCTTTAACTTTCTTTCCTCACCAATTTTTTCATATTTAAAATCCTTATATTTGGATTTTTAAAATCGAAAATGTTAGTACATCAATTTTGATTTGGATTTTAAATCGGAAATCTAAACTGTCCTCTACCCCAATTTTTTTCTAGAGGGCACTCTAAAAACACGCCTCTAGCATATAAGTATATATTACCTTCCTGGTAAGGCCTTCATTGACGACATTGACGACAGTTCTCCGTGGATCATCCTTGATAGGTACCAAGGCAGGCAGTCGATACCTGGAGTGGCGAACTACCGTTCTCCGACAAAGTACAAGTGGTATCTCGGTTCGTTCAAGACGAGAAATAAGAAGCACTAGTAGAGTGATATGTGATGTTTTAATTTGAGAAATATTATGTTATGTTTATTTGAACTCTTTGTTATGTCATGCTTGTATCTGAACTATGTTTGCTATGTTGCGTTTGAGTTTGGAATGTAGTGTTGAAATGTGAAAGAATTGGCTTAACTGATGTGAAATTGGGGTTCAAACAGTTTATATGCACACATATATGAGAAAAATTGATATAAGTATACAGTTTAAGAAATTAAAGCACATGGCTCCATATACTCTAAAATTGAAAACAAGAACAAAAAAATAGAAATATTTTCTTCATGCTCCTATATCTAAGTGTTTCCTCACTGCCGTATATTGTTGTCGCTAAACATGAGGCAGGGATGAGCGGATGACATGGAAATGCTAATATACTAAAAGTTATTTTTTATGCTGTTTTCAATTTCTGCGGCCATTAGGCGTTTGAGATCTTAGGGCATCTCCACTCATCCCCAAGAGCCTCCAGGACACCTTTTGGGCACTTTTTGGCCAAATAGCGCCGAAATTCTCCCAGCCGTGCCTCCCAAGACCTCAAATAGCGCCGTTTAGCGCCGGCGCCCCCGGGCCAAACCTAGGCCGTTGGGTTGCGCCTGGGGGTGATTGCATGCAAGCAGACCCACATCAGCCTCTCAGCTCCCTCTCTCTCCTCTCTTTTGCCAGGGCCCACCACGTGCAACCCTCCCTTTCTTTCTCTCTCCTCTCCCCACTTTTTCCCACCCACCCACGGAAGAACGCCTCCACCGCCGGCCAGCTCTGCTCCTCTCTCTCCTCCTCGAGCTCGCCGGGATGGCCACGGCGCGAGCAGCAGGCCGCCGCCGAGCCCGCGCCGTCGCCCTCCTCCTGCTCGCCATCCGCGGCGCTGCCCCTCCTCGAGCTCGCCATCCGCGAGGCCCTCCTCGAGCTCGCCGCAGGGCTCGGTGATGGTCGACGGCACGCCCATCCTCCTCACGGCCACGGCGCCGCAGGGGCCGCCCCGAACCCCGACATCGTGCCCATGCTCCTCCACCGTCGCGGCGCCGTCCAAGAACCCGCCATGGCGGAGCTCAAGTCGCGGGTGCTCTCCGACCGCGACACGCACCACATCGCCATCGAGGAGCTCGACCGCTTCATCTGCTCGCCGCCCTCCCCCCGACGCCGTGCCCATGCTCCTCCACGCGCTGGCGGTGGCGGCCGCCGTGCGAGGCGCTGGCGGTGGCGTGCGATTTTTTTTTTTTGTTGACTTTGCCTTCGTTGGTGGACGTGCGGCTGGGAAACGCTCTCCCCCAGGATTCTGTTTTCAGCAGGCGTAAACATTTTGCGCGTCTTTTTTATCCTTGGTTTGCGCCACGGCTGGAGATGGCTATAGGAACCGGCGACGTCGCCGCCTTCTTCCGCCCACGAAGCATTCCATTCCCTCCCATGCTCCCAAGTCCCATGCCATCCTCCACCCACGCGCCTCTATAATACCGCACCGCCACCCATGCCGCCCACTCCCACGCCATAACCATTGATCCCTCGCACACTCCATTCAGTTTGCCCAGGAGCCGATCGATCGACTGCGTCCTGAGCTGACCGAGGCGATCGAGGTTGACACATGAAGGTCCTGTGCAGCGCCTGCGAGGCGGCAGAGGCTCACGTCCTCTGCTGCGCCGACGAGGCCGCCCTGTGCGACCGCGACGTCCACGCCGCAAACCGCCTCGCCGGCAAGCACCAGCGTCTTCCTCTCCTTTCCCCCGGCAGCGCCGCCCCAGTTCAGCCGCCGCCTAAGTGCGACATATGTCAGGTTCTTGCGCGCGAACTCTCATTCCTCGTCCTTGGATTGCAGTTGTTTTCTCGGATTAGGAATCTGGTACTGATTGGTTGATCTTCGTTTGCCGGCGGCGGTTCAGGAATGCCACGCTTACTTCTTCTGCCTCGAGGACCGCGCGCTGCTGTGCAGGGGCTGCGACGTCGCCGTGCACACGGCCAATCCCTTGGTGTCCGTGCACCGCCGCTTCCTAGTGACCGGCGTGCAGGTCAGCTTGGATGAGCAGGACGATTGCTCCCCTGATCGTAAGCCGGAGCCGTCCCCTGCTCCGCAAGCGAAGAGCGATCAGGGCCCACTTTACGGCAACGGTGACTTCATCTGGGCCGTGGCCGCCGCAACGCCGGACGCCGCCGACGTCGGTGATAGCCTCCCGAACTGGTCGGCCGTGAACGAGCAGTTCGGCTCATCGGCGCAGCGGCACGGGGAGGCCGCGAGCAGGACCTCGCCACCGAAGCGGAGCCCGCGGGCGCCTGCGTTTAGCGGCCAGGGTGGCGTGATGGACTGGCCCCTCGGCGAGTTCTTCGGCGGCTTCAACAGTTTCAACGGCGGTTTGGTTTCGGCGAGAGCGCACGTCCAAGGTCATCGTCAAGCAACTTGCTTTCTCAATTGCAACTAATTAGTTTCAGTTCATCTTATTTTTGCCGAAGAGTTTCAGTTCGTCTCTTGCTTATTGGTTGTGTAAGGATCTGACACTGCAAAATGACATGTATCGACTTGCCAGGCTGACAGCGGCAAGCACGGAGGAGGCAGCACCGGCGGCTCGCCGTACTATATATCCTCGTCTGAGGACCAGAACGCCGATGAGCTCTTCGGACAGGTGCCGGAGATGCAGTCGTCAGTGCCCGAGCTCCCGTCCCCACCGACGGCCTCAGGCCTCCACTGGCAGAGGCGCCCGGGATCTTACGGTGACTCCGACAGCAGCGCCTTCGTGCCGGACATCAGCTCCCCGGACAGTTCTCTCCGGTACTGCTTCCCGGCGGACCAGATGGCCATCGCAAAGCGCAGGGGGAAATGCTAGTGAAGTTCAGAAGATACAAATCTTGGAGAAAACGATGTGAATCTCTAGTCACTATAGGGAATGAGCTAGCGTGCAAGATACTGACTGACATGATTGTGTTGACCAGGCTTGTTCGTTCGTGGCGATCAATGGTGCCTCAGCTTAGGTAGATCCCGGGGGTAGCTGAGCTAGGAGCAATCAGTGGCGATTGATGGAAGTAAACTGTAACCAGTGGCTCAACAGGCCCTGTTCTGGAACGCAGGAATTTCGTGGTAGTCTAGTGCAAATTATGCTATTTGCTGCGAAATTCTTGGGTTCCAGATATATGTATAGCTATGTTAAGAGATGGATCTGATTCTGTAGCCCGATGAGTTAGCACGTTTGTGTAGTTTTAAACAACCTTGCCCCTTGAAAAAAACACAAGTTTGTGGCATCATCGGAACCCTGAATTGCAGAGCGTGGCCACTGCTTTCTTCAGGAAGGAAATCATACAATTAGGTGTCAATCCTGCAACGGTTTAGCCAAACGATACAAGCAAATATACAATGTGTAATAAGATGACGAAGAGAAACAAAAGTAAATGTTTTCACAATGGCGATCGCAACATTACTACCACATATCATCAGCATCACGCTAGCTAGATTCCAGCAACAGAACCGCGAAATTAAATCAGTTCATTTGTGCTAGCTCATTCTTGCACTTCGTAAGAAGGAACCAGTCCTGGTTATCTCACGCAGTGGCTTGTCGGTAAACCGGATGAGGTTATAGGCCCACGCGCCAGCCACCGCCCCGCAGACCGGGCCGACGATGTACACCCAGATGCCCTTGTAGCGGCCGGTGATCATCGCCGGACCGAGGGTTCTTGCTGGGTTCATGGACGCTCCTGATATTGGCCTGCACATCACATCGGAGTCAGCTTGCACAAACTGTTTTTGTCACAGGGTAAGAAAAAATCACATCTCATTTCTAAGTTATTTTGTAAACGTCGACACTACTAGTAGATTTATCATGAACTACTGTCAGGTCATTGTTTATAGAATAATTTCTAGTTTAGCACCTATTGTTGCAGAGTGTCAATGGTTCAAGAATTTAGAAAAAACTTCTCGTTTGGCCCACCATAAGTTCTTTATTCCACATGTTATAATGTTTATTCTTGTGTTTTTGCCTTGTGCTTTCTTGAGTTGTTTCTCCCTGAGCCCTCTGTTGCTTGGTGGGAGTGAGGGGGGGAGAGAGAAGGGGAAATATAGTAGTCGGATATACTTTCAAACCGTTTTAATGATAGTATTTTCAAATTTATTACATTTGAAGTTTTTAGACTATAAATAGCAAAATTTAGGCCAAGTTTTTTAAACTGTGCTAACACAATGTATAATATAATAATTGTAGATATTTTTTTGGGGAAATGATTACAAACTAGTTTCAGGTGTTTTCTTTGATTTTAACTTATATTTTGGATATTCAGATAACAATTATCTGCATTATAATTATACAATAATTATGAATACACTATGTTTCCTGGGAAAAGGGGCGATAATGTTTTCTCAGCATATAAGAAATTTCGTATAATTATCTTCAACTTTTTTACATGCATGCATGGCATCGTAGTCACTGGGCACATGGACATGGCAAAGCACATAGTTGATGCAAAAATAGTTTTCCTTGGGAATTTGGGTAATTATTGACACTGAGACAACTAAGGCAGGAACCGGTCAAAAGGTAGATTATAAGATTACTTCCTTGAAGACCGAAGACCAAAATGGCGAGTAAATAGAGGGACGACAGTAGGTTAGCGTAAAATACCCGGCAAAGAGCACATTTAGTATGACAGTAGCTCCAACGGCCAAACCGGCGAGCTCACCAATCTGCAAGAGAACCCAAAATGAGTACTCCAACTCTTTTTAATTTAAATTAAAAAAAACCTCTTTTTAATTTTATATCATGCACCAATGATCACATTGCAAATTACTCATCCTCCTGTTAGATGACATATCATGACGGTATTCTAGTTGGAAGTCTTGACAGGAACTAGCAATTAATTGCGTCGAAAATAAATCAATGTTCAGGACAAGGATGATGAATCGAGTTTATTTTCCGTTACTATCTCGAAAAATTGGGAGAATGGACATGAAGGCTGAAACCGAAGCTCTGCGTGAATGTGTAACAACATGCAGATTGTCCATGACGCAGTGGACGTGGGCAATACTTACGGCTCTGTTGTCCGTGGCAACTCCGGAGACGACGAACATGAGCAAGAAGGTGATGATGAACTCCATCACCAGCGACTGGACGTCCGACTCCGACGGCACCGTCCCGAAGAAGTGCTCGCTCCCGAACAACAGCCGCAGCGTGATGCTCGCCGCCGTCGACCCAAGAACCTGCGCCGCCGCGTACGCCGGAACCTGCACCACCATCAGCAGGAACACCTTGAGACCGAGAACGTTACGACAGAAAGGCACATACTCATAAGTCCTGCAGGTACCTACCTGCCTCCATGGGAAGCGGCCGCAGGTGGCGAAGGCAAGCGTGACGGCGGGGTTGAAGTGCGCGCCGGAGATGTGGCCGACGGAGTAGACCATGACCATGACGGTCAGGCCCCATGTGATGCAGATGCCCGGGAACGTCACCGTGCCGCCCGTCCTCAGGTTCACGGTCACCGCCGCGCAGCCGGCGAAGATGACGAAGTAGGTCCCGAAGATCTCGGCGAGGATCTGTGCACATGATCCAAGAATGTCGCGTTCAGATATTTTACTTTCTTGTCCAAGTTGGCTACTAATTGTTAATGGTTGGATAGCTCTTGCAGGTGACCAAATTCGTAATGCAAAGACTGCCTATAGCATAGCAGCACGATCAGGACGCAACTTGCAGACACACTGCACGACCAAATAATTCAATGTCCCTCAAAGAAAAAGAACAAATGATTTTATGGACTTTTTCCTTAGCTGCAACATTACAATATTCTCGAATTTGGACTAGTATGGACTCACATGTACCTTGCGGATCAAACAACACGAAAAGTTGTCATCTTTGTCCATTCCTTTGACTCTTCTAGTGTTTGAAATCTACTCTGTTTGCTTCAAGAAAAAAAAGGAAAACTCTACTCTGTTTTTCTTCTCCACCGATGGGAGCGAACAATTACAACAACTTTCTTCTGGATAACACACCAGAATTGCAGGAAGGGAAACAGGAAGAATGTTTTCACTTGGCTGAGGAAAATCTTTAATTTCGTATGGGAAACATACCTTCTGCACGAATTGGACGGACAGCATGGGCTGCTTGCCGGTGCTGCTCAGAGTTTGCTCTGGATTTTCACAGCCTGCTTGATTCCCTCCTCTGCCTTCCTCCAAAGCTCCGGCGTGTTCTTGCAGCCCGTTGGCTCCATGCTCTCCTCCTCCGGCCATGCTCTTTTGCTCGCTCAGCTCGCTCTACTTCGACATGCGTGTCGATGGATATCCCTTTGCTGCTTCTGCCTATTTATGGGTTCCAGGCCTCCATGCTACAGCAACATAGCGAGGTCCATGTGTGTGAATGTTGTCTTCGCGTTTTCTTCCATTGACCACCGCATTTGGCATCTAGCACGGAAATGGTGGTTCTGCATACGTAAGATCTTTTGAAGAATGCCTCCCAACTCCGTACGTCATATTTTTTTTTAGATAAAGGAAGCTTTATTACTTAAAATGTTTAAGTATTACACCCAGGCTCTGCATAACTAAGATGCACACAGACGAAACAAGTTTGTAGTTCGAAACATAAAAAGGCGAATTACATATCATAATGAGAAATTGTAAAAACGCCTATGGCGGTGGAGGGCCAATCCGCAAATTATGCTGCCATCCATGTTGGGATAAAAAGTCTCTCGCCGTATCCTCCAGTCTGGTACACACCTCCATAAACAGGTCTCGATGCCCCACACGTTGCAACTGATACCACGAACGGAGAGTAGCAGTAGTCCTGTAGATAACCTGCATAAGAGAGCAATTTTTATCATTAAAAACCTTGTCATTTCTACATAGCCAAAGCGACCATATTACGGCAAGCGCTACCACCCTAATAAGTACTCCGTACGTCATATGTCCTGACTCCTGACTAAGCCGAATAATTGGGAATGTAACTGAACTCCGAACGCCATATGTCTCACTGACAGGGTGGCCATACAAGATAAATGGTTTGTGGGCCAACAGGATACATATCCTGTATGAACATGTGTAGAAACTAAACTAGCAACATCACATTTTGTGGACATTGGCTGTGTAGATGCCGCACTTGTTGACCCTCAGCGTGTCATCCAGTAGAAGTCGCCGTGAAGTCAACCCCCCCCCCCCCCCCCCCCCCCCCCCCCCCCCGCACAAATTGAAATCCATTTATGGTATCTATGTGGACAGGTTCATTATGTACAAGTACACAAGTCAAAAGTACTCCCACAAACTTGCATCTTTCTAATTAAAAAATGTATTTGGGCGCATAAGTTCTTAATCATGTATAGTGCTTATAAGAAAGCCTTATCTATACGCTCAAAAATAAAGATGGCATTATCTATGCACTACATGCAGTTAAGAGAAGACAAACAATAAAAAAAACTCATAAAATATAAATACACGCAGTTGAATCCTACTTTTTTTGTAAAAGAGAGAGTAAATTCCAGTTTCTACCCCTAGTTTGACAAATTTGACGCTAATTACCTTATTTAAAAAGTTTTAATCCTAATTACCCCATTTTGTAAAATTTGTGCCAATTGCTACCCCATTTTAATTCTAAGGCCATCCATTTCAGAGTTGTTGTCATTGGAATCTGTTCAGAAACTTGTATAGAAATGGAAGCGAAATTAAAAGTAGCACGACTGAGCAAAATTAGGACGACTGAGCAGAGCATCCAGGCCTGCCATCCCATAAACAAGCATATAGGAAGAGAGCGGGGATGGGGGTTAGCAGAAATGACAGACCACCTAGAACTAAGCTCAAAGATGTGTATACCTGTACTGAACCTATTGTAGTATCGTGTTCAAAAAAAAAACCTATTGTAGTATAGTACAGTTGGTTCAAAGCATAATGTAGAGAGAGAAATTAGACGGTAGAAGAGAACTAGGACTAGAGAGTCGATTGATTAGCTGAGGTTATTGTCCCATTGCCCATGTTCGTCTTGATGTACATCAGCTGACCGAACTTCGCCGCCATGGCAGCCGCAACTAGGGTCGCCACGGTACATGATCAACAACAGTGGAGCGACCCAGTGTTGAGCCGCAGCAGATTCATCCGGACATCCCCCTGCTTGTACCACAGTACATGAAAATAGTCTACATGGCACATCACCTCTACTGACGGTCAAGACCAGTTACCGAATCACACAAAAAATTTAAGGGGGTAAATTTGGCACGACTTTTACTAAATGGGGTAATTAGGATGAAAACTTGCTAAATGGGGTAATTAACGTCAAAATTGTCAACCTAGGGGTAAAAAGTGGAAATTGCTCTAAAAAAATTAGACATGACAAAATAACATGTTAAGCAACAGGTTATATCTTAGTATTCTTCGGTTCTCTTGAACAATTAATTTGCATGCTCCTAAAATTATGGCACAATCAAAACTAAACTAAAATTTCTTAGGCCTCTCCCAATGCTACTTACCACGGTATTATAGGAAAATGGTGATGTGGCAGTGCATTTAGTGAGTAAAGAGAGCAACATTGTATTTTAGCTAACATACAACGTTGCACGCTATGTGGCTAAAAAGTTATTACTCCTCATCGAATTAGAATCACTAAGTTCAGCCACATTTTTATACAACCCGTAAGACGAGGCCTGATATTTCTCATTAAATTCAAACACTTGGGGGTGGTTGCCTCTTAGACAACTACTACCTAGCATTATGTGCTAAGAAAAAATACATTGGAGGAGGACTAACATTTCTTATTAAGGTATCATCGTTAGTTAAGAGAAAACAAACATTTTTCTATTTCTCTCTCCACCAATTCAGCAATCTTACTTGATGTTGCTAAATAGCACCATTGTACATGCCTTAATAGGTCTAATGTTGTGTAAGAACCATGTATTTTTTCTCCTTTTATGTAAACTTAATTGTGGCCCCAAGGAAACTTTGAAAATTGTAAAACAAACGTCCAAAACAAGTGTGGAACTTCAGAAAATATATAAACATAGAGATTAAAAACATAACTTGGTTGGAGAACGTTTAGAAGTTGAGATTAATGTCGTTCAAATCTGACCATGATTATCATGTGAAGGTTTCAATGTAGAAAATATGTAAACACTATATTTCAATATCGAGATAAATATTTTTCTTTTCCATGCAAAAAAATGCTCCACCATAATTATGATTGGCTTGCCCAATAATTTTTAAGATTTCGTAAGTGCACCAAAATAAATCTGCCGATATTCTAATCCTAAGCCACCTAGGATTTCGGTATGTAAAGTTGATCTTGAAAGGTACATCTTCGGTTTAGTGAAAATTTGTAAATGCACAACTTGGTGAGGAAATGTAAGGTGTATTTTGTACTAAACTGAATTGCACTTCTCATATTCAACAATACAAATGTGACTCAAATATATCATGCACGTGCACCCTATATTTGTTTGGCGTTGGTAAACAATTTCGAGAATATTTGCTAACGAGTTTTTCTAATGTTAGCATTCATTTTCAGGTGGTCGACACCCCAGGTTTGACCTGGGAAGGCTTGGCGCCCCGGAAAGAATTGGCGACCCGAGAAGACACGACACGGGAAGATGATAGCCCGAGAGGAACAAGAAGGGAAGTCGACTTGGGTGCTGGGAAACATGACAACTCGAGGGATCTAGAAGCCGCACCAAGTGAATCTAGACGTGGAGCTGACAAAGTGTCCAGAAGCCCGAAAAGTAAGCCGGTTCGAACACAAAGACTAGGTGAGTTCGAACACAACATGGAAGGACAGAAGACGATTCCCAGGTAATCGTTGACGTGCACTTGGGTCCGGATCCAGTAAAAGCCGGCAGATAACTTACCTAGTCTAAGGCTAGAGTTCGACTTAGAATACGACTTATAAACCGTGTAGAGTTGTCCAAATCTTATACGGGAAAAACCAGCCGCCTCATTTATATTTGAGAGTTGATGGCCGATAGAAATTAAGCAAAAAATTAACAATCTATCAATACAATCCTAGTTTTTACTCTCAGACATTTGTCCCTACTTCCTTTATTCGGCGACTTTGCATAGAGTTTATTGAATATCAACAACTGAGTTCGGAGCGGTCAAATTTGCCGAGTTTAGTCCATAGCTGTCGGAACCTGGATCCCTCTTGAGGAAGTGGAGATTCAAGTCTAAAAAGCGCCGGCTTAACCGTCTTACACATCGCGCTTTAAACCATGCTCCTACAGTGCGAGTTGTGGAGTATCTCCCTCGACACCGGACGTATTCGTGCGCTAACACCTAAAGCGGTTAAGAATCATTATTTGTGTCATGTTAAACATCAGGAGTGCCTCACTGTGATGGTTACTCTTAGAGTAACATCGTCTTAACAAAATATTCCATAAAGTAGAGTAGTTCCATGTGCCTCGCCAGATGGTCATGGCGATTTTTTTTAAAAAAATATTTTTTAAACATTTATCAAAAATTGGCACGTGTTTTCAAAAATTAAAGAATAGTGCGCTGTTTTCATGGGTGAAGTGGTTTCGTCACAGCCCATGACAAAAGCATGGTTTCTCACGGCCCAGTGTTTCCTCATGGCCCTGACGAAAGGAGCCGCTACCAGGTTACCTGATGTTCCTTATGGTGTTCAATTATTTGATTAAAATACAAGTTACATAACCGTGTCACGAACGATTTGAGATAAAATATATATGAAATATATGCGCATCGATGAGTAGGTTCATTCCCATGATCGGTTTCGAGTTTGGTCACTCCAACTTCCTAATTTTGGATCAAAATTCGTAAAAAAATTGACGAATTTTGTCAAATTCGTCGCACTCAGTCGACCGTTTGAATTTTCCTTTCACGAGTAGATGAACCTCACCCTTCCCCACAACTTTTAGTTGTAACGTTTTTGTTTTGACGACACCGTCAAAACAAAAACGTTACAACTTAAAAGTTGTGGGGAACGGAAGATCCATCTATTTGTGAAAGAAAATTCAAACGGTCGACTAGGTGCGACGAATTTGACAAAATTCGTCAAAAGCAATTGCGAATTGTGATCCAAAATTAAGAAGTTAGAGTCGACCAAACTCGAAACCGATCACGGGAATGGAACCTACTCGTCGATGCAAATATATTCATATATATATTAGGTTGAATCGTGACACTGTTGAGCAATTTTTGAGACAAGTAGCAATACTGCATATATTGGCTTGATTACCAATATCACAAATCCTGAGAAGCCATAAGATTTCAGGCTTATCTCCCTTGTCAGCATGGGATTGAAAGTTATCACTAAAATTCTCGCCAACAGAGTTCAAAAGGTGATTACTCCTCTATTACATAGAAATAAGTATGGGTTCATAAAGAACAAAATGATACATGCCTGCATTTCTTGGGCTATTGAATACTTACATATCTGTCATAAATCAAAAAAAGATATTGCCATTATCAAGCTGGATTTTGAAAAGGCATTTGATATGGTTGAGTACAGTGCTATACTTGCCATGCTGAAACACCTAGGATTAGGTGATAAATTTATTGCATGGGTAAAAAATATCCTCACCACTACATCTACATCCATCATCCTTAATGGAGTTCCTGGTAAACATCAAATGCACTAGAGGTGTCAGGCAAGGTGATCCGCTCTCCCCATTGCTTTTTGTGACTACTCCTGAGCTGTTACAAATTATAATCAACAAAGCCCTGGAAGATGGCATAATTGAATTACTAGTGAATAATTCATATGGTCAGAAATACCCTATACTACAATATGCGATGACACACTGCTCATTCTTCCTGCTGATAATGAGCAAATAACTTCATTGAAAGGTATCTTGCAGGTTTCTCCAATTCCACTGGCCTGAAAATTAATTATCACAAGTCATTTATGGTTCCTATTAATACCAGCCAGACAGATGCCAAGAATTAGCTAGTCCTTTTGGATGCAAAGTGGAGTCTCTGCCTTTTACTTACTTGGGACTTCCCATGGGAACTACCAAGCCAAGAGTTGATGATTTGGTGCCTATGTTTTGTAAATCGACAAGAGATTAGCTAGGATCTCTAATCTGCTATCTCACTGCTCAAGACTTGTTGTCATAAAAGCTGTGATATCAGCAATGCCGAATTACCTCATATGTGCACTAAAAGTTCATTATACTCATACGGATCATGCTGATAAATCAATGAGAACATTTCTTTGGCATGGAAAAGATATTGAAAAGAAAGGAAAATGCCTTGTTAAGTGGGAAAAGGTATGTCTACCTAAGTCTGCTGGTGGCATGGGAGTTATTAATTTGAGAGAACAGAACAAAGCTCTACTCATGAAAATTTTGTTCAAGTTCTTTAACTCACATGATTTACCTTGGGATCAATTGCTATGGAATGCATATTATCAGAATGGTGCTGTCCTTCAACACAACATCAAAAAGGTTCATTTTGGTGGAGAAATTGTGTATCGTTTATTAATGAGTTCAAGAGCTTGACCACATGTAAAATTGGTGATGGCAGAAGTATTTTGCTATGTCATGACAAATGGAATGGCAGTCCATTATGTACACAGTTTCCACAGTTGCACTCATTTGCTTATAACTCGAGGATTACAGTAAAGGAGGCGCTCAATAATATGGATGATATGCATACCCTTTTCCAACTCCCCTTATCCATGATAGCATCAGAGGAATTTGAGAGTATGACTGCTCTGATTGATGGGCAGCAGAACACACGGGAAAAAACGCCTAGAACTTCCCATGGAACAACAGCAGATATTCCACCAAGAAACTGTATAATGCTCTTATTAATCCAGTGGATGATCCTCCTCTATTTAAATGGATATGGAAATCTTCAGGCCTCCCTAAGCACAAATTTTTCTTCTGGCTAATGATACAAGATAGATTAAACACTAGAGATTGTTGGACAGGAAGCATTTCTATGTGGAATCCAAATCATTGTGCTTTGCGATGAAGATATTAGGGAAGATATGATGCACGTATTCTTCACATGCTCATTTAGCCAGAGTTTCTGGGAGAAGTTGGGGCAAGAATGGAACACTGATATGGGACTCATATAAACATGATGATGGATGCAAATAACAGATCGACAAACCCCTTTTTCAAAATTTCGATGATTGCAGGTTGCTGGAGCATATGGAATCACATGAATAAAATTATATTTGATAGCTTGCCTCGAAATTTAGATACTTGCTACTCTTTTTTTATAGAGTCTGTAGAGATTATAAGGCATAGAATAAAACCTAGCCTTCGAGAGGGCATGCTGGACTGGATTGATCATTTGTAATTTTCTTTTTTGCTGAACTGAACTTTAGTTTATGTAATTATTTGGCCTGCTGTGATTAATAGAAAATGGAAAATGATGCAGTGGGGGTCTTCCCCACTATCCGACGCATCAAAAAAAAGGTCTGCTTTCCTTCACCGCCACCGCGAGGATGGAACCAGCTCTTTCGTCACCGCCACTGAGGAAAGCTGTGCTTTCGTCTTCGCACATGACGACAGCGCGCTATTCTTCAAAAAAATTGAAAACACGTGCTAGTTTTCGAATAAATGTTTAAAAAATACTCCCTCCATTCCTATATGTAGGGTGTATAGTTTTTTGCATGGATATTAAGTTGTCAGAATTTAACACACGGTGGACTCATTTGTCCCTGTAAAAAATGGAAGAGAGGAGTCCCTAACCGCCACAAATTGGAACAATCCGTCAAATCCCTCCTTTCATATCTCTACGACCCGTACGGATTGGTAAAATTGTCCACAAATCACAGTACACCTTATATTTCGGAATTTTCCTCAAAAAACTATACACCCTACATCAAGGAACGGATGGAGTATTATTTAAAAAAAAATCTGGTCATGGCATTCATGATGCTCCTAACTTTATTGCAAAGAGCGAAATAAAATAAAAATCAACGGATTACTCTAGTATATCTACTATATGCTTAAGTTGCTGTCAAATCAAACCCTACTCTAAAAGACCTCGAGTTACACAAAACAATACGTCTATGATGTTTTTCTTGATCGTGTTTGGAGCCAATGATTTCTATTTGATCCGAGCAATAAATGAAATAAGGGTTTGGAGTGCACGAAATGGTATCGGTGGAGTTGAATATAACTAATGGCCGCAATGTTCACGCTAGTCACTCTGGGATTTATCTTTTTTTTTACCGTGGATGGTCTCTTTCAAACGTGTCAGCTCTGGAGTGCTGACGTTGGTCGTGCAATCAAGCATTCAAGCTCATGCTTGTCATTCCACGCGGTTTGTACGCAAGATGTGCAGATCCTATAAACAAATACGAAGAAAAAACAAATTAAGATCACACTGCAATGTTCTTTCAAGAATATTAGCAATTAGACCCGTGGGAACAAAAATTAAAATTTTAAGCTGACGCGTTCTGTCATGTGTGGATCATGTTTGTTTCTTGTGTGCCTACTTCGTTTTGAATTTGTTCGCAGATAGTTGCAGAGTTTGAGACTGTTTTGCCAAAATGTCAAAAACTTAGGCAAGACGTATACAAAAGCAAAGATCACGACCTAGGGTAACTTATCCGATAAAACATTTACGCCCTGAGAGAAATCCATGCTCCTTGATTGCAGTTCGACTTTCAACAATTCCATTTCAATTAGATTTGTACAATAAATTATATTTCCACAATCTGAATTCGTGAATATCCCAGTTAGATCTTGGACAATATGGAGGGAGAAAAAAACATATTTCTAAGTTTCAATAAATTATGAAAAAATCACAAATTATCCAGGTTGGATACCGAGTTCAAATTTTTGTAATTTAGACAAGACGACTTTGAAGTTAGAAACATTATAGAAGGACTTTTGCACTGATAGGTGAACTTTGAAGTATACTTGGGTCCAGACCATCACTCTCGCTAAGGGCGTATCCAAGGGCGCCCCCAATAGAATGTCTAGACCGGATCGGGCATCTCCAGTCGTCCCCCCAAGAGCCCCCCAGGGCGTTTTTTAGCGCCGGCGCAAAGAAAAATCTTCCAGTCGCCCCCAAAGGATTAGCGCCGGTTCGCGCCGTTGTTAGCGCCGGCGCACCCAGGCCGAACCCAGCGCGCTGGGTTTCGCCTGGGGGCGAAAATGAGACGTGGGCCAGCTCTGTTGGTGAGTCATGGCCATTTTCCCTCCCCTTCCCTCCCTTTCCCCTCCCTTTTCCCTCCATTTTTCCCTCCATATATCCCCTCCCGGCCGAAGCTCCCGCCATTTCCCCCCATTCTCCCCAGATCTTGCCGCCGAGGAAATTCACCGGCCCACGCAACGCCGCTGCCGCCGCCACGTCGCCGCCGTCGGGAAAGCGAAGAAGCCGAGGAAGCCGAGGGCCCCCTGCAGAGCCGCCTGGCTGGACCAACGCCAGGTGGTTTGCCGACGTGCAGCGCCGGAAGACCGAGAACGCCAGCGGCGGAAGAGGGAGAAGATCCTGAGGGCCAAGCGGCTGGCTGAGGGCGGCGAGGTGGAGGAGGAGGAGGAGGAAGATGATGAAGAGGAGGAGGAAGAGGATTGGAGATGGAGGAGGCGGATGCGAGCAAGGCGCCGCCAGCCGTGGAGAAGAGCTTGCCGGCGATGAAGATCAGGGTCGGCCTCCCTCCTCACCCAGCCCAGCTGCTCGCCGGCTGGGGCAGCCAAGGTAGCGTCGCCTCGCTGTCTAGGTACTCGCCGTCCGGCTACTCGCAGTCGCCCTCGCCACGATGGAGGGCACTTCTCACCTGAGTACGCCGACGGCGGCTTCAACCCCAACGTCGCCTTCCCGCACTGCCCTCCTCCGCGCATGTCGTCTGACATGAACATGGCGTATGCCGGCTCACCGAGCTACTCAAGCTCGCCGTCACTACGCCGCACGCTCCCCTTCGCCCACGATGCCCGCAGCGTGCTCGGCGCGATGCAATGTGAGGCGTACATGGAAGAGATCATCGCCAGCGGCTCCATGGCTACAGCGGCCAGCCCTGGGTTCTCACCCAAAGCAGTGGCATGGACTCGCAGCAGACCGGCATGGGCACGGGCGGCGGGATTGGGACACAACAGACCGAGGAGGAGGCTAAGGAAGGAGATGGCGATGCCGAGGCGGGGGAGGCGGCCGTGGAAGAAGAAGGAGCACCGCCCAAGGCAAGAGGAAGAAAAGGGTGCCAAAGGTGCCGAAGCCTCTCGCCGAGCCTCGCATCAAATGGAGCGCCAAGGAAGATGTGCTCCTCGCCGAAGCATGGAAGACGGTGAGCATGCACCCGATCACCGGCACCAACCAAAACATGGACAACTATTGGAAGGGATCAAAACCTCATACGATGAGCGCCGGATCGTTGATCCCGAGTACGCCATGATCACCACCGAGCGCGGCGAGAAGGCCATGGCCAACCATTGGGCAATCAACCAACAAGCTTGCAACAAGTGCATGGCATTCAAGAGGAGGTGCAAAATCGGCCGAAGAGTGGCTCCAACTTTGAGATGGAGGTGAGCTTCTTTCGCCTTGGTTTCCTATTCTTTGTCGGTTTGCTTAATTTGCGCCGATTTGCTCATGTAGATGGTCCGGATGTTCGAGGCATATCAAACGACAACGACCAAGCCGAGTTCAAGTATCTTCATGTCTTCACAAGGATTGAGGGGTGCGAGAAGTGGACGCAAGTTCGGCTTGCTCTCGGCAAGGGGAAGGAGTACGTCCCGGACGCGCCGGCAGCAGGAGCGGTTGATTGACGCCCTGGCTTCGGCCACAAGAAAGCCAAGGCGGCAAGAGACGCGGCGCCAGCGGCCGTGCGGCTTCAGGCGTCGATTGAGACGTGCATCGCCGATGTCCAAAGTCACACCGTCAAGAGAGAGTAGAAGGAAGACGCGAGGTGGAAGAACATCATGGCCAAGCAGGACGTCAAGCTCGACCTCCTCAAGACCAACACTGCGGCCAAGAAGAGGAACACAGACCAGGCGTTCCTGATGGGAGGCGATCTGGCGACCATGGATCCGGAGGTCAGGGTGTGGTTCACGGCGGAGAGGCGCGTGATCCTGAGCCAGATTGCGCCGGTGATCCCGACACCACCGCCGAGCTCTGCCCCGACGGACGCTGCTCCGACCTTCACCGCTCCGGCCGATCCGAGCCCCACCTCTATGGCCACACCGAGCCCCACCTCTTCGGTCACGCCGCCTCTGAGCACTGCGCCTACGGCCACTCCGAGTTCGGCCCCAACCCCGACGACCACGCCGATCGACTTGGAGGATCCCGCCGAGCAGTCGCCGACGACCATCTGATCTGCGCATCAACATGCCGAATATGGTTGTTTTCATTCGATCGCCAAACTATGTGGCTTGATTCGATTGCCGAGCTATGGCTTTTTTGTATGATCGCCCAACTGTGGCTGTTTTGATCGCCGAACTCGGGCATATTTTGGGAGCGAGAACATGACCTATGGCCGTGACTGGGAACTTCACCACCCCCAGGCCGAAATTAGCGCCGGCGCAAAGCCAAAAAGGCAGCGACGGAATTGCTGGGGGGGGGGGGGGGGCAACGACTGGAGATGCCCTCATACACCCCCCAACTTATGTCCATTTGACGACGTCTGGTCACCTTGTCTACGCTCATGGTGTGCGGGTGCGCCCAAAGGCACCCCAAATAGACCAACCCTTTTCCATTTCATCTCTATTTTCTTGTTTTAATCTTAATTATTCATAGAGTAAATATGCTAGGACATAATTATCAGCAAATAAAAGCACACGAATATGCAAATAAAGGCACCCAAATGGGACACGGTGGCGCAGAAGAATGGGATACGGTGGCTTCGGCTAGAACCGCATATGCCAAGCATGGGAGGGGCAGGAGTAACGAGGGAAAAAAGTATAAATGGTTTTCAGCCATCTCACAGACTGGTGGCCTAGTAGGGCCCACTTCCAAATTGTCGATTGTGTCTCGACGCATCTAGACACGCTAACTACGCTCTAAAACATGGGGCCAGGGCGAGGGAAGGCTTGAGGTATTCGGACAATTTTTGTTTCAACCCGTCTTTCTAAAAGGGGGTTACCCTAGCCTCTGCATCCATAGATAACACTACCCTTGTATTGCATAATTTATCCAAATATGTATTAAAAATCACGGATCGCTAAGGGTCGTCACATGAATCAAGCAACGAAAAATCAAATGTATATAGCAACTAAATGTTGTACTATCTCCTATGTGCCACAAAAGACACGTTTCTTGCAACCATTACAATTCCTTTTTGCAAGATTATCCTTAGTGAGCAAAAAAAAAAGGTAGGAACCACATAAAAAATTAATCTTCAAAAGAATCTTAAGCTTTCATACATGTTTTCTAAGTAACCTAGTATGGCCATCCATTATATCCTCGTAGATTGATTTAACCGAAAAACACCCGAGTCTGAAATCCTCCATTCAAAAGTATCCATAGACAGATTCGGAGGTACTCTCGACATTTATCCCCGGTAAAAAAAATTTGAATCCAATATTCGGAGGTACTCTCGACAAAACATCAGCAATAGTAACAATTTTTCATTGCACAATATTGTACAATGAAGGGTATAGCTGTCCAATAGAAGTGTTTCCCCAGCAGTAACTTCTTCTTTTTGTTGAAAAAAATCTACTGTTCTGGTGCATGTAGTGTCAAAATAAGACCGATAGTATCTCCATGCACCGGTCAAGCATGCAGTAGGGCTGCTTGACCAAAATTGTTGAGGGGGTGAAAGACAAAATATGAATGTTTGAGTGCGGGTGATACGTCTCAAACGTATCTATAATTTTTGATGTTCCATGCTTGTTTTATACCAATTGCTACATGTTTTGCATCTACTTTATATCACTTTTATACATTTTTTTGGGACTAACCTATTAACAAGATGCCGAAGTGCCAGTTTCTGTTTTCTACTGTTTTTGTATTCCAGAAAAGCTAGTCTATAAATATTGTCGGAATTGGACGAAACTACACGGGAGTCCCTATTTTAGCAGAACTCATCTGACGGACCAAAGAGGCGACGGAGAGGAGCCACGTGGGCCCCACACGTGGCCAGGGCGCGGGGCCCCCCTCTGCCGCGCCCTGGGGTGGTGTGGGCCCCACAGGCCTCTCCAGCTGCCGCTCTTTCGCCTACTTATTCCCCCCGACGCGAAAACCCTAAGTACCTGAGCAAATATCCACGAAAAGTTGCAGAGACGCCGCCGTCGTCAACCCTAACTCGGGAGGGTTCAGAACCTCTTCCCGGCACCCTGCCGGAGAGGGGAATCGTCACCGGAGGCTTCTACATCGCCATGCCTGCCTCCGGAGTGATGCGTGAGTAGTTCATCCTTGGACTACGGGTCCATAGCAGTAGCTAGATGGTTGTCTCTCCACTTTGTGCCATCATGTTTAGATCTTGTGAGCTGCCCTACATGATCAAGATCATATTATTGTAATGCTACATGTTGTGTTTGCTGGGATCCGATGAATATTGAATATTATGTCAAGTTGATTATCAATCTATCTTATATGTTATTTAAGATCTTGCATGCTTTCCGTTACTCGTAGACGCTTTGGCCAAGTAGATGCTTGTAACTCCAAGAGAGAGTAATTATGCTAGATAGTGGGTTCATGTCTCCGTTTAACCTGGGACAGTGACAGAAAGTTCTAAGGTTGTGGATGTGCTGTTGCCACTAGGGATAACCTAACGATGCTATGTCCACGGACATATGTGTTTGTTTACATTACGCACTTTACTTAATGCAATTATCCGTTGCTTGCAACTTAATACCAATGGGGGACTCGGATGACAACCCGGCGGTGGATTATTAGTCATAGATGCTGTTGGATAACGATCTATGTATTATGTCGTAATGCCCAATTAAATATCATAGTAGTCAACATGTCATGTATATGCATTGTCATGCGCTCACTATTCGTCAATTGCCCAGCTGTAATTTGTTCACCCAACATGTTAGTTATCTTTTATGGAGAGACACCACTAGTGAACTGTGGAGCCCGGTCCATTCTTTTACACTGATTAAACAACCACAAACTGCAAACTGTTCCTTTTTCATTCTCTGCAATTTAATACTCATTTTCCACACCATACGTTTAATCCTTTGTTTTCAGCAAGCCAGTGAGATTGACAACCTCACTGTTTCGTTGGGGCAAAGTAGTTTGATTGTGTTGTGTGCAGATTCCACGTCAACAGTCCAGACTCCCATCAACAACACTATTTTTCTGGCGCCGTTGACAACCTTCTGAAGAGTTGCTGCTCCTACTGGTTCGATAACCTTGGTTTCTTTCTGAGGGAAAACTTGCTGCTGACTACATCATACCTTACTCTTGGGGTCTCCCAACGAACGTGTGTTTCACGTCATCAGCGGGAGAGGGCAAAAGTCTAATTTTTTATTCTCAGCCCCCCTCCCCCAAAAAATCTTCCCAAACTAGTCCAAAGTTGGGGGCGCCCAAGCGTGGGAGGGAGATAACTAAAGAGGGCCAAAAGTATAAAGGGTTTTCACCATCTCAGAGACGGGTGGCCTAGTGGGGCCCACTTCCGAATTGTCGATTGTGTCTCGACGCATCTAGACACACTAACTAGGCTCTAAAACATGGGGCCGGGGGGAGGGAAGGCTTGAGGTATTTAGACAATTTTTTGTTCAACCCGTCTTTCTAAAAGGGGGTTACCCTAGCCTCTGCATCCATGGATGCACACTACCCTTTTATTGCATAATTTATCCAAATATGTATTACAAATCACGGATCGCTAAGGGTCGTCACATGAATCAACCAGCGAAAAATCAAATTTATATAGCAACTAAATGTTCTAGTATCTCCTCTGTGCCACAAAAGACATGTTTCTTGCAACCATTACAATTCCTTTTTGCAAGGTTATCTTAGTGAGCAAAAAAAAACGTAGGAACCACATAAAAAATTAATCTTCAAAAGAATCTTAAGCTTTCATAATTTTTTTCTAAGTAACCTAGTATGGCCATCTATTATATTCTCGTACATAGATTTAACCGAAAAACACCTGACTCTGAAAGCCTCCATTGAAAAGTATCATCGGACAGATTCGGAGGTACTGTCGACATTTATGCCCCGTAAAAAACCTTCTGAATCCAATATTCGGAGATACCCTCGACAAAACATCAGGAACAGTAACAATTTTTCGTTGCACAATATTGTATAATGCAGGGTATCGCTGTGCAAGAGAAGTGTTTCCCAGCAGCAGCAACTTCTTCTTTTTGTTGATAAAGTTTCTTCTTGAAGCTAATCTTTAGATGGTAAGATTGTTTTTCAGTTTTATCTTAGGGCAAGTCTTTGTATTGCAAATTTTAACATATAGAGAACTAACTCCTTTTCCGATATGACATTAAACCAATATCATAAATATAAAGTACTGTTTAATTCTTCGTGTGAATTATTCAAAGTTGTGACCTGCTTAAAAGATAAGTATAATTTTGCACTGGGAGTAATAACTTAGAGAGCTTAGCACTTTATATAGACATAAGTTCGCAATGGTCCTGACAATGCCCTGTACTTACTAAAGTTCTTGTCTTCCATAGTACAACCCATATTGACAATTGAAGTTTTGTTACTCGATTTTGTACCTGTACAAATGACTGGACTGGAAGCATACTGAGTATAATCCTTGGAACTTACCTTTGCAATACATGTGTTTTAAAATTAATGCTCTTCTAATTTGCTCACCAACATGAATTTTGTCTGATCAGAGTTAATGCATCAAATATTTGCCTGCTCACGACCATGTAAATTTTCTCGGTCACCATTTGCACTTATATGTTTTTTACTAGGAAACATGCCCGTGCGTTGCAACGGGAAGAAAAAATACGTGTCGTGGAGGCACGCACGGCTTACACATATATTTTTTTTTAAACACACATTTAAACATATAACACGAGCATAGAAAGAACAGGCAGATAATAATATCTCAATATTGCTCTCCGGCTCATTGTATGTTCCAGGATTCATTTTGCAAAGAAATATTTCTTTCTAATGTAATGAGCATGTGCAATTTCTTGCTGAAGCGCTTAGTTGAGAGGAATCAAATCATGTATGCCAGGAGTTTGTTTGATGATATGAAGAGTTCGGGCCCTTCACCAAATCCAAATGTCTACTCTTATTCAGTTTTGATGAGAATCTGTACACATTGAGCTAAGTTATGCATGGAACCTGAAGTGCAAATATTGTACCCTGAAGAAGGCCCTGGTCGTCACTTCATGCTCCATCACGCCACTCATGGACTAAAATAAGATCATGCACGCAAGGTCAAAACACCCAGGGACTCATCACACTTTCTAGCCTGCATTAGTTAGCGTTCACGGCCGAATTTCGTCAAACTGCAGGAAGACCCGGATGTCATCTCGCGTGTGAGTGCAATGCTAAATACTATCTCATCCAACGTCCGTTGTTACCATCAGCACCTACAAAGCCAGCGAGATCTCTGTGGTCGCCCTGCCTCACATCGGCGGCGTGTGGCCGGAAGAAGGACCTCGCTGATATCTCCACCGGCTCGATAAGTACTTCCTCAAGGCAGCCTACGTCTGCGCCCAGCCGCACTGCTGTGCCACAGCGGGCGCGTCGTAGCCAAAGGCCGCCGTCAGGAGGATCCGCTGCAGTGTCGATTGAGAAGGGAAAGAGGGGCTGGATGCACGCGTCGCTTCGTTCCCATAGTTGAAGGCGACACCATGCAAAGATCGCTCCACGCATCGCCGGAGGTCTTCATCGCGCGCCTCCGATCGTTCCCGCGAGGGTTTACCGCATCGTATTTTGCCTGTGTTTATACCTGATGCCGACTTGATCCAGTCCCCAGTTAGTATTCGAGTAGGACACGGTTGACATACCGACCAAACATACGACGGACGAAACGACCGAAACATCGGCGACACGGTCACCTATCGAAAGAAAGAAATCACCAGGCATACCGAACAGTTTTTCTGACTTATGGGTGGCATGGTGGGTAATTTATGTGAACTTTAGGGACAAAGTCGATGACCTACCAAACCAAACGGCGGAATCCTTACTGCTTTTATTATTAGGTATAGATACCTCTCATATAAGTTTGAATGTTTTCTTGGTCACCACTTGCATATATTAGTTTTTGCTTCATGGAATGAACTAAGTACATTTCCGACCCTGATGCATTTAAGTATCTCCACTTGAGCTACTTGTTCTTGGACTGAAAACACACGGGTGCTGTACTGCTCCGTCGGGTATTACATGTTCATATGTGGAAGTCATGCTTGTTGTTTCGTACTGAATGTGTGGTCTTTCCATTCAGCTAGAGATTTGATAGGTCTTGCTGAGTTCATGGTTATACATGTATGATGTATGATGCATCGAGCTAAGGATTCTTTTGGTAACTTTTACGTACTGGTACTTAAATTTGACCGGTATAGTTTGATCCGACGGATGAAAAAGATTTGGCCCAGGAGGCCCATTAGTGCTATTCGATGGGGAAAAAAAAAGCTAGCAGCCTCCTGACAGTTTTTCATCAACGAACAAACATGCGAACGAAGAACCCTCTCCCCTCTGGACGCCGCCGCCGTCAACCCCTCCCGCGCTCGCCGCCGCCGACGCCGTCAACCCCTCTCGCACTCGCCGCCGCCGCCGCCACTCCAACCCCTCTCAGCTCTCGACGCCGACCTTCAGCCCGAACGCACGCCGCCACTCGACGCTGCCGTCACGAACCCCTCTCCTCTCTCCACTTCTAATTCACTGCCGCCGTTTCCACACGGGAGCTCGCATCTGTCAGCGGCGATCCGGCGAGGCCGCGACCCAGGATCTGCTCCATCTTCTCCGAAATTTACCCGGAGTCCGAAGGTCGCAGCTGCTACAGTTCCGTCTTTTCGGAATTTCCGCACGGCACAAAGCAAGTGACAGGTAATTTATTTTCTCCAAAAACTTCAGAGCAAATCATTGTATCTTAATTCTCTATACAATCTCAAAGCGTTCTCTAGTCTCCATGTCTCCATGCCTCTATGGTCTTCGTATATGTACATGTCTTCAACTTCAGGTCTGGACGAGCGTTCTCTGAACCTTCTGTTCCATGCCTTATACTTCAGTTCTCTGAATCTTGGTCTACTTGTGCAGCGAGGAACGAGGAGTACCAACAGGTCCAAGCTAACCAAAATCAACAGAATACATGCGCATGATGCAGTGGTGAATTCTCCCAGGTAATATTTACTTCTGTCATGTATCTTCAGATCAGGTGTGCAGACGATGAAGATGGTAGATGGGAACTTTGGAAGAGGAGGAACATTGTTGATCGTGACACCGATATTCCGAGTGATTATCAGCGAAGATGTACGGTTAGTAGCATTGTCGCCTTGTGCTGCGGGCGTATCTGCCCCTCACCCACCACGACGTCAGATGCCATGAAGCCTGACAAGCCCATGGTGGTCACCCACGAGCGGGAGAACGCCACAACGTTGGTCGCCCAGGACGGGTAGAGCACCAGAACACGATCGTCATGATAATGTTCTGTATTTTCTAACGTACGTGTAACTCAATGTTAGAGATGTATGTTTGTACGCATTGTTAGCTGTAACAAATTGGAAGAAAGTTCCCAACGATGAATGCAATGTATGTCTCTTTCCAATCAAATGATGTTTTGTATGCATCATGGTGTTGACAATTTATGGATGTGGTGCATGTATTACTTGAGTGCATGATATATTGGTGGTGAAAACAACATGATAATTCTAAGCCAAAAATAAATTAAAAACCTGTATTGATAATAGCTTCATATTGACATACATATGTTCAACTGCAGAGAACTTTAACTACAAAAAGCACAATAAAGAGTACCATGATAACTACACCACTTGAACCATGTTCGAGGTCAACTACCAAAAGCACTTGTCATTACATAAAGTGGTAAATTATTCCTGAGTAAAGTCGTTTGATGCGTTCTAGGTGGTATGTACTTTCATGCTCATCTGCAAACATAGTACTCCTTCCTGTGCATGCTCCTCTTCTTCCCCTACCTCTGCCAGTATTATGATCTTGGGGTGCATCATCATTTTGTGCCCTTGCTCTACCTGATCCTGTTGATCAACAAAATTTGTTCTTTCTCATTGAGAAGATAGACGAACGAATCCAATGCATCTTTTAGACTATTGTTTGAAGCCGCTGTACAGTAGTTGACCATGTCTTCAGGATACTAGTTGAGATGGTCCTCTCATATTGACATACTGCAATCCTGCATACATCAGTACATTTGTAACATCAGACAAACTAAAAATTAGAAATGGATCCTTTGGTTGACATATTCGAAATCGTTGACCTAAAGAGAACCATGTAGACAAATAATTGAACCAGTTAAAATCAGGCGGTATAGAACAACCTTCACGGGGAAGAAGACACTGAAGGACAAAAAACGAGATCATTCACTTGCAGAAACCAACAAAGTATCCAGGCCTCCGCCGTACCTCTCGTTTCTCTTTTATCCGAGTTAAACTTGATTTATAAATTTTTTCCTATCCTACTGCTTGCTTCACTTCATGTACTACACATTCAGTAAATATGTGAAGAGGAAAGCACTTCAGGATTTATAAAAGAAGTTCATTTTACCAACTCCATAAGCATAGAGGCATCATGTGCGCTTGTTTGCTTTATCGCGCACAGCAGCTTTGGTTTAAAAAAATTGGACCTTGATTAGTAATTAGCTTCTGACGATAGCTTGTACTAATTAATTACAGCTATTTGATGATCAAGTGAACCACGTTCAGATGAAGTAATTTGTAGCGTCCCAACATGCTAGTACCCATCAGTACTTTGTAGTGAGTTCCAATAAGCAATAAGTGAAAATCAGTACTCTGTAGTGAATTCTCAACCAAGACCAAAGTATGATAACTGCTAAGAACGCTTGCCATGTTTATGGTATCCCCACTTGCAATTACGTAAATTACTTCCTTGGCTAGATAGATAAAGTGAACTGCTGTCTGGTTTGGTACACTGGTGAGTAACTACTTCTTAGACTCCAAAATTAAATTAGATCGACAGGATACCTGAATTCCGAAGCGATTCTGCAGCATAGTCAAACTGTTTTTACCCGGCCGACATCCAGGAAACTTTAGACGCTGCATAGCTCCCGAAATCAGCCCAGCTGAGCTTCCCCGGGCTTCATATGGATCGAAGACAGTCTCGGAAGCAAGCAGGTTGTTGTTCTGGTTGAGATCGACATGAACACGATGGTTTTTGGTGCAGTGTACACCTGTTGTTTTTCTGTTGTCAATTTATTCAGAAGCAAAACAAAACATGCAGTGGCTTTCGTCAGGACCTGAAGCATGGTCAACGACGATCCTACTAAACTCCCTCGTGATGCACAGATCGCCTACTGAGCAAAAGAATCACTAACTGAAACTTAACTGAAAACAAACATGTCATACGGCGACCACCTCGCCGTTGTCGAGCACTCGAGCACCCGTGACATAGTTTTCCGTAGACGTCGATGGTGTTGAGCGCGATGTCAAGGCTCCTGCCGTCTCGTTCCCCTTCTGTATCGCGGGCACCGGCGCAGCGGCGGCCGCCTAGAGCGGTCATGGCGGCGCCGACGAAGAGGTGCGGGCATGGAAGAGCTTCCCGGTGCGGAGCAAGGTGTTGAGGGCGCCTCCGACGGACTCTTGATCTCGGCCTGACTTGGTGGATGGAGGAGGGGAGGGGCGGCGGCAGCGGCGACGAGGCCGATTCCTCCGCGCCGCCTCCGGCCGACATCCGTGCCGCGCTCCGGTGGATATCCAGCCGCATCGATGGCACCGCGCTCTGGCGCTTGGCGCTTGCCGCCGTTAACAAGGTGGTCGCCCCCTCCGTAGCCGCACCGGTGAGGAGCAGTTTTAGCGGCTGGCCGTCGTCGCTCTGGCGCTTGCCATCGCCGCATCGGTGACTGCGCTCGTCGGAGAGGACAGAGGATAGGGTTCAATTCCTGGATTTTCTGGCCGTACTGGACTCAAACTAAGAATTAGCTGCGTTTTCTGTTGGGCCAGCACTCTTCCACCATACTGGGCCAGGGCCCATCTGCGGGGAGGCACAGATTGAGCAGCAGTATAACTTATACTGCTAATCGTTTTGGCACCAGTATGAAATGTTTTTGACCTTTGGATCGACGGAAATTAATGGCTGTGGTTTATTTGAGGGTACCATAGTGCACTAGGAGTGATGAGGGATGGCTGATGATTTTTTAGATTAACGAGAAACAATGATTTCGCATGCGCCGTCGTTGGCGGGTAACTGGGCAATATACCAAGGAATGTCGCAACTGGTGGCGCAGTGGATAAACAAGGTCCAAGAAGTCATATATGCAGTGGTGGAAGAACTACCCTCTGTGAAGATCAAGAAGTGTCCCTTCACTGGCAATAAGCAGCAGTTGGTCATCTGGCTGCAGGTCAAGCGATGCAGCTTGGAAGTCGTGGATGTCAATCTTTGTCATGAAACGAATTATTGATTTGGTAAATGTCTCCGTGTTAGAGTTTCAAAGTTTCATGGTCACCATTTATGGACATATGGAACTCTGGAAATTACCCCAAACAGGAATTTTGGAAATTATCCGAAACTGAACAAGTGTGTGGGGTTTGAAACTAAAACGAGATAAGTTTTGCAAAGTAGTTCTGCAAGACATGAACAAATCAGAGAACACTTCCAGTGGATGTTACCCAAAATACAGTTATACATCAAGATGCATCTTCTGACGAAAAAATAACTCTTGATATTGCCATTCTGTAATCTAATAAAAATATCATCCACATTGTAAAATCCTAGTTTCAGTTGGTCATCTAGCTGCAGGTCAAGCGATGCACCTTGTAAGTCGTGGACATGTCTCAAGGAGGAACAGCAGAGCACTGAAGGGTATATGGATGACATTTTACTAGAATTGATTATCGATGTAAATCTTCGTCATGAACCGCGTAATTGATTTGGTAAATGTCTCTGTGTTAGATGTTCAAAGTTCATGGCAATTATTATGGACCCTGATGACTGCAACTTATCTTTCAAAGTTAAATTTCTATGTAACATCCAAACAAGATTTGGATTTCATTTCGTTTTCACTAATTCCAAGTGGTAGCCAGACAAAAAATGGACATGGAATCCAATTTTCACTAATTGCAATTCAGTATAAATAGTATTTGAGTGCAGTTGAATTCCTCAGATTCAATTCATGTTTCCCAAGCGAGGTACCTGAGTTTGCTTACATATGGAACTCTGAAAATTACCCCAAACTGGATTTCGGTAATTATCCCAAACTGAACCAAGTGTGGGGTTTTAAACTAAAACGAGATAAGTTTGCAAAATACTTCAGCAGGACAAGAACAAATCAGAGAACACTTCCCAGTGGATGTTACCCAAAATACAGGGATACATCAAGATGCATCTTCTGACAAAAAAGAACTCTTGATATTGCCATTCTGTAATCTGAAAATATCATCGACATTCTTAAAATTCCAGTTTCAGTTTGATCTGAAGTTCTGAACCACATAGATAGATATATATCTCCACAAACTTCATTCAGGAAGATCCTGAAAGATCTAGGCTTACCACCATCCATCTCCTAAAAAAAGTATGCCCCAGGAAGGGTAATTTTTCAACCTGAAGTAGTCTAGCAACACCATTTTCCTCGCAGGAGGCTCAGCTCAGTTCGCCGTCACGAGATCCTTGTAGTACCTGAGGGCGTCCCTGGTGTCGTCGAACCCTGCAGCGACGTCTAGAAATCCCATTACCTTCTGCAGCTCCTGGTCACCGGCGTCGTCAATGAAGGGCGCCACTGGGAGGGCGTTCTCTGGCTGCAGGGAGTAGGCGTTTGGGTTGTCGTCGACGATGATGGCGCAGCCCAGAGCCGGCCGGTGGCTGACAGGTCCTTGACGAGCCTGCCGTCCCCGTCGTCGCGGCACGCACCACGGTAGAGGCGGTGCGCAATCAGCGCGCCCGTGGGGTCGAGGCGGTCGAGCACGAGAGATGCGTACTGCTCCAGCCCCGCGGTGAAGATGACGACCTCGAAGGCCCCCGCCGCCGCGCGGAGGAAGTCGTCAACGCCCGGGCGCTTGCAGACGTAGAAGGTGATCGCCTGGCCGCAGATGACGGGCCGCACGGTGAAGTCGTAGCGCGCCGGCACCGGGTCGGTCTGGGAGTGGATGAGCGTCTCGTCGAGGTCCAGGAAAAGAGTCTTCTTTCCCGGATCTGACGGCGGCGGGAGCGAGGCGGCGTGAACCCTGGTCGGCCGCTGAGCATGGGGAGAGAGCAGCGAAGGGGTCGGGGGCGAAGTGGAACGGAGGCGCTGGAACCCCGCGGCTGAGGCCCTCCGCTTGGTCGGGGAGCCGATGATGGCGAGGCGGGCGAAGAGCTTGATGAGGCGGCGGCGGCAGAAACGAACGGAGCGGTCGAAGGAGGAGGCGACGGCGGCGGGGGCGTCCGCGAGGGACTTGAGCGGGGATGCCTTCCGTTTGGTGGCGGACAGGCGGCGACCCCCACGGAAGGCCTGGCGGCGCCTCGTGGCCGACGACGGCGACGGCTTCGCGGGGCTGGGCCTCGGCGCCGGTGCCTTCGTGGGCGTTCTCGACACCATCGCGCAGTGCTCTGCTGCTGCTTCGCCGCTTGTGGTGGATTTAGGAATTAGGATTGTCGAGCTCTCGGAGGAAGAGGAGGAGAGTGAGGGAGTGGGATGCAGGGTGAGGTGGGTTTGAGTTCTTCCGGAGGGAGAATTTGCAACGGTCGGAAGGGGAGGATTGGAAATGGAAATCGTGTGCGATTTGAATCGTGAGGAGAAGGCAACGGTCGGGTTGGACCTTGCACAAACCGCACACCCCAGCTTGACTTTCCAGAGAAATGAATAAAATGACACTTATTCTTAACATATTTTTTCGGAGAATGCTTATTGTGAACATAATGTTTGTTTTTGTCCTTATTTTGCGTTATTATAAATTGTGATCCATCCTCACGAATTGCCTGCATAATCTTCAAGGGAGCTAGCACTTCGGCTATGGTACTGATAAATGAAAACGTGATGTACTGTCGAGCTCCGCCGGCCTCCGGTGAAAAGGTGAATAAACTAATCGAAACAAATAGTAAAACATTTCAAAAAATAAAAAATAAGTGATGAACATATACAAATGTTCTACATGCGTGCGAGTTTCATCGTGAAATAACATTCGTTAGCTCTGCGCAAAAAAGACAGAGTCTGTGGTCAAAATGAGATTTCAAAATATATTTTTTAGATCATTGATTTAGTCTTTTTGCACAGAGCAGTCCAAATATCATTTCACGACAAAACTTGGCACACATGTAGAACATTTGTATATGTTCATCACTGTTTTTTTCATAGTTTTTGGAAACATTTTACAAAAAAAATCGAATTTTTTTATTTAGGCAGCAGCAGGTGAGATCGGGGGCCAAAAACGCCTCCCTCTACAAAAACATTTTTAGTCATGGATAGGAAACATCATTTTATAACAGATGAACATTTCTAGACATGTATAACATTTATTCATGTACATGCATGCATGGGGAGATTTATACTGATGTACGTGAACATGTCTATCTTACAAGACTTACTTTTTCCTATTCTAAATTGACTGTAATAGTAAAGATCACTTTACAGATGTGCGGAAATGATTTATTTATTTATGTTTTTTCATTCATTTCACCTTTTATGATTTTTAAAATGTTCATTTTTGAAAAAAGACAGCTTTAAGAAATTCAATTTTGAAATATGTTCACTCATATAATATAAATATTTATGTAGTTAAAACCTGTGTGGTTAAAAAAATGATTAGATTTTGAAAGTGTTCAGTTTGTAAAAAGTTCAGATTTTGAAAATGTTAGAATTAGAATCGTTCATTTTTTTATAAAATAAACATTTTTGGATTCGAAAAATGTTGAGATTTAACAAAGAAAAGAGAAAGTGTCACAGCGAAGGTAGTGATCCTCGTTAAAAAACAATTCGAGCAGCTAAGGCAGTAAATGGGCCATGTCCAGCCCCATGTCCTTCAGGCGGCGGGTGTTGGGTGGCATTTAGGAGCTCCTAATTGTTCCCCAATGTACATTGAGTCTCATGATGCAGCCCATTATTGCCAGTTTATCTATGTCCGGCCCAATCTAACTATGGGAGTAGTTGATTACGGAATAAGGTCCAAATTCTTCAACACATATCAACTTATCAACCACCTTTGCTGGTTACTTACCATATGCACTTAGCATTTCGCGACAAGCGCCTTAATACATGTTCCCTTTGCTCCGAAACATAATGCGTACAAATCTCTACTATATAATACTAGCAAAATACCCGTGCGTTGTCACGGGCGAACAAAATGACCCATTGCGCACAACGCAAAATGACTCATCTCACTCTATCAGGAAACAATGATCATGTCTTACATGATGATCAAGTTCATATAAAAAATGATCATGACAAATTCAGATAGTGCAACACAATGCACTTGTCGATTTATTTAGAAAAGTTGAGACACCGGATGTGCTAGCAAAACCATTGTTATTCGACTGTGCCTTGACAAAAGGTTTTCCACTCGTCTCTTTGTTTCGTTGTACATCTTATTCTGGTCATACTTCAAACATAAGTATATCAGCAAACAAAATTACACCTATACTAATGTACACTACCTCTAAGACAGAATTTTTAGTGACATAGATAGTCAAAAAAAAATATGAGTGCCATCCTTACAAGCAAGGCTGTGTCTGTGAGCCATATCTGCAAACATATTGTGTCCGTTGCATCCGAAATTCTTCTTGACTCAGCATAGAATTGACATGTACAACTTACCTAATAGTTACAGATTCACAGATCAATTTTCACTGCTCAAATATAAATCAACAACATCTCATAGATCTCTACCCAGTGCTGCCATGTTTCACTACGGAACCACAATAATAACAAAACAAAACTAATTTGACGTTTGAATATTTTTAATTGTTATTGTTACAAATGCACATGCACGCTCTTTTAAAGATGCCTAAAAAGGCTCTATTAAAGATGCCTGAGAATAGAAGATAGTTTCATGGGCGACGCCCTGTGTGCCTGTTGCGAAGAAGATGCCCGCGGGCTCTGCCTCTGTGCCCTTCTTCATATCCGCCGCCAGCGACTCACGACGTGTCCCAAAATCAAGTAGTACCTGTAGAAAGAATAAACAGAAATTGGGGAGATCAGATTAGGCAGATACGGAGCATTACTGCAGAGTTCTCTTGTCCTTTTTTTGTTTCTGAATTAGCTTCTCTCCTTCTTCAGCACGGTATGGCTTGTCATTGAAGAAGGCAGAGAGAAGCTGGTATTTATAGAAAATTAAAGGCTGCAGAGTAGAACTAAGCAGTACATCAAACTGATTCTTTACTGCTAACCTATTGATGATCCTTCCGCTGTCATGGAAAGAACAGGCAACAACAGGCCGTGAAGAAAGAACCTGGAAAGCAGTCTCGACATGGTGGAGTCTTGGACGGATGTGGCCGCTGGAGCGCGTCGGCCACCAGCAACTTCGGCCGACGCCCCACTGTCACCACGAGAAGCACCTCTCCAAGGTCGCCAGAACCCCATGTGTACTCAGCGCTAACTTCGGACCATGTCAGGCATTGCACCGAGCACCTTCTAAGCGTATGACGGACGAAACTGGCCGCTGGAGCACGTCGACCACCAGTAACTCTGGTCGTATCCTCACCTCCTCCGCAAGTCGGCGCTAAGAGTGAAACCAAGCTGCCGTCGTGCACCTTGGCTGCAGACTCCACGCCTTGGGGACGGAGGATAGAGACAGAGTAAGAGAGGGAGGAAGACAGACGCGATTCGGGTTCTGGGAAGTGGCTCATCAGAGGGGCGAGGCGGCGGCGGCACTGCATGGCCACCGTCGCTAAGAGCTGTGGCCGCCGTCGCTGGATCGCGGGGACCTCGGCCGGGATCCATGGCAGCGGGGAGCAGAGGTACCGTCGAGGACGTGCTTGGCGGCGCTGTTGTGGGTCGTCGGCGCCGGAGCAGAGTGGAGGCAGGGCCGGCCCGGGAGTAACCACGAGCACAGCGAAACTCGAGGCTTCCGCCGGCGGCCGCTGCGTCTCCCGTCGTTGCCGCCGCTGGGACGAGAGTGAGGGAGGGGATCGTGTGAACGGGTGTCGTGGGTCAACGGTTTTTGGGATCGCGGGTTGATTTCCAGAATTTAGAGGGGCTAAATTGCAAAAGTTGCACGAGGTACGTACGTACGGTCGTTAAGACGGATTATCTCTACTATATAATATGGCTTCAGGTGATGGTCCGTTTTTTCACTTTCCGATTTTGCCCTACGTTTTGGTAGATATTACCCTCAACTGCCATCCATAAACTTAAAAAAACGGTTCGACACACAAAAGAAAAAGACCACCTTCTTCCTCGAGACCGACGGCCGCTGGCCCCTGCGTGCAGCTCCCCAGGCGTGGTCGTGCGGCTGAGCAGATCCATGCCGACTAGATCTGTTGCTCCACGTCTCCTTCCTGTCCTACCATGCAATCTGTGGTCAACCGCATCCGTGCTTCCAACGCACCTGTTCCTGGAAGGCGCTATAGTCCCTCCACCGTCGATGGCCCTGTTCCCGGCGTGCCACAAGCCTCATGCCCTTAGGCCTTACTATTGCTTTCGTCCCAACACAGACAATCCCAAACGCCGTAGGCCCCCTGATGTCCCGCTGTCTTGGTGCTTCCCTCGCCGCGTCGGTAACTCGGTGTACAGCGCAGCTCCTGTCCTCACCGATTCCTCCCTGCTCGGCAAACTCTCCATGAGGACATGTGTTAGTCGCTTCCTCTGTTTCATTGTTGCTGCTACATAACGGAAGAACTCATGATGTCGTCATCTCACTAGCTAATCCCCTGCAAACATTGCTGCTTCTGACGCTGCGCATGGAGCTTCGCCGCCCTGATGCTTCTTCTGTCCCTGGAAGCTCTCCCTATCCATCGCATGCTGTTCTCCTATTTTTGCTGAGGCCTCATACTTTTTACCCGGCTTTAGATGTCAAGCATGAAAGAAATTGGAGATGGCATATGCGCTAATGAAAACGTGTGGATGAGAAATAAACTACCCCTATTAACTGAAGTTCAGTTCAGAAATTACCCGTGTGAAAAAATCATGGAGATAGAGTTAAAGAAAAAAGGCAGTTCGACAGGGGCATATACAACATACTTTCACTTAGTTATACTAGCAAGTTCGTTAAGAATAAAAATTATCCGCCTAGAAGTACCAAGAACTCATCTTCCGGAATTATTACAATATAGGTTCGGGAAATACACACCCTGTAAGTTAATGTGAAGAAAAGTAAATTGTCAACCAAAAAGTCTATGAAAGTAATTTCGTGTAGTACAACGTGCAAAAACAAATTTAGAGCCAACAAGTGTGTATGGATTTTTCTGGAAAAGCATAGTTAAAAACATAGGAAGTGATTAACTTCGAGTCTTGAAGTATACATCATGGCGAGAATTCTAAACAGGTAAAATTTGCCAAGAAAAAAATGAAATTATAAAGTAAGAAGTACAAAAAATGTAACATGCATAAATTTGGCTTGAGAAGTGCAGTAGAATTTTTTTAAACATGTTCAATGGGAAGTACATAAATAATTTGGTACCCGCATCGCGATCTATTTTCTTGATGTTAATATATATGACATATGGACACATAAATAGCACTATTTCTTCGTTGTGGGACAACAACTGTAAAAAAATTACCTGTCATCATTGACGGTTGCACGACCCAAACAGAGTGACCCTGACAGTACTTGCTTGACCATACAAAAATAATTTTCAGGTGATGGTGATGGTGCGTTTTTCACTTTCCGATTTTACCCCTCATCGTTAGCTAATTACGTCCTTTGCCACCGCCAAGTAAGATTTACCGGTCAACGATTCCACGCACAGCCCTAACTCTCTTCTTCCCTCCGGCGCCTGGGATGTGCCCCCTCCGCACTGCGCCACGCGCCGTCTGCTGCCTCTCTAGGTTACTCCAGCGGAGAGTCGCTTGGTCGCGTCCGGGAACGGCTGTGAGGAAGAGGGAGTCCTGCAAGCTCATTGGGTCTCGGAGGAGGAAGTCCAGCGGGCTAGAGAAAAGTCGCGCAAGGAGGAGTCAGTGAGCTTGGGGGATCGTGGTTCGTGGAGGAGAGAGATTCCGGCAGCATGGCCTGCGGGACCCTTATCCTCCGGCCCGGCGCCCGGATTCTCTTCCGTCACGGCGTTACTCCAGACCAGCGCTTCCGTGCCACTGCACTGCTGGTCCGGCGATAAACCTGTCCGCTCGACCCATGCGCCTTGAAGCAATTGGAAACAGAGCACCAGCAGCCCAGGTCATGGCGACTCCATCATTTCTGCCGGACCATGACGCTACAGCCCCAGGTGCTCGCGCTGCCCCGTAGCAACGCACGGGTATTTAGCTAGTATAGTAGAGATGTTTTCAGGTGATGGTACGTTTTTTATTTTCCGGTTCTACCCCTGAGTTTTGAGAGAATTTACAGCCGTTACCACCCCCTAAATGAAAAAACGATTGGCATCGTTCTGCGAAAGCAGACTCGAGCCATCGTTCCGTGCCGCATCGAGCTCGCCGATGCAGCCCGCTCGCATCCCCTGCTTCCTCGTGCTCTCCGTCCCCGCCCCTTCCTTCGAATCTCTCCTCTGCGCCGCCCTCCAATCCCCTGCCAAAAGGTCCTCCGCGCCGTCTTCGAACCTCCCCATCGAGCTTGCCGGGCCGCCGCTCCCCTGCGTCGCGACCTGCGCCGGTCACCTCAGGCCGCAGACGGCCAGTGGAGCGCCAGGGCCGCCGCGGAGGCGCTCCGCGCCCACTCCCAGCCTCCGTGGCCGGGCGTGTCCGATTGGATGTCGCGCGCACACGACTTCCCCAATCCCCCCACACACACGTATTTCCCCCACCCCACACAAACCAATTTCCTCTTCTCCCCCAGCAGGGCCAGGCAACCGCCGCCGATGAGTTCTCCCTAAATTTCGCTGCTCTCAAGGTTGTTCCTGTCGGATCAGACAGATCCATGTCCTCAAGGCGGTTGTGTTGGCTGCCGGCGGCGCTGGGGTGATCGGCGTCGTATTGGACGGAATCCTCGAAACCGCTTCGGTGGACTCGGTGGCCACGCGATCGATTGGTGGGCTCTACGCCGACCATGCCCTCGGCAGCGCCACGATCCACTGGTGGAATCGGCGGCTTTCTTGTCGACCGGCTTAATCGGCGGTAATTGCCGTGTTGCAGGCGGTGGTGGCTATGGGCGGATCGGAATCCAACTGGGCTCTTCGCATCCTACAGCTTGGGCAACCACCCGCGCAACAGCTTTCGCCGGACGCCTTCTACTGTAAGCAACATCTTCTCTTCGCGCGCCAACAACAACAGATCCAAACTTATTTTTGCATCATCCGTGGGAAACTCTGATGTTAAAAGGTTAGACTTGAGACACTGCAAGTACATTAGCAATACAGTTTTCTATTGCTCTGCACAAGAGATTTGAGATGTTGGCTTAATCGCAATACAGTAGTGTATAGTTTACCGTTTTGCAAACTCGATCTCTCTATTGCCCTGCTAGCTAGATGATGGCATATTATTTTAGTTAAGGTGTGTAATGCATGTGGTTTAAAGTCAATTTAAAGGAATTATTTTCAGAGTAATAACCGTCATTACATGAAGCAGACGGTCCAGGAGGACAGTGCTGCCAACTATGCCCATCTCAAGTACTAGAAGATACCCAAGATTAAGGAGTCTATCACCGACAAGTTCATTGAGTACCTTCGCGGCGCCGAGGATATCCGCACCATCCTCGACGACGCAGGCGGCGGACTACCCAGGCACCCGTCGCCACGTGGCCCAAGGATGGTGAGGATGACTCCGAGCAGTCCAACCCCTCCTCGATGATTCTTCTCTCAGTCTCTCAATCCCTGCTATCACGCTCGTTTGGAAACTGCTCTGCGTCTCTGATGGTTGGATTTAGGTTTTCTTCGAACTTTAGATTAAACTAAGCAGGTGTATTCTATTTCTACCAAGCGTGATTATGTTGTGTCAGATACCATGCAAATCCTTCACAAGGTCATAGAATATTTCTTTATCTTAGTTCTCCGTGTTGTTTTATTGCAAAACCGTTTGTTAACCAATCTGTAGTACTGATGCATTGTTGTTTGCAGATTTTACTACTTAAAGAGGATGCTAGCTGAACTAAAGAATGTAAAACACCCTGCGGATTGAGGTAATACCTTTTCATGTTTTCTACAACGTTCCTTACATTTCCTTTGGTTGGTTGATGTGCCCCTGACAATGGCTTATGTTTCCTGCACACTTTATTCAGAATGCAATTGCATCTGATGAAAGAATCCTTTCTGAATGTATAGAATGACCTAATCGGTGTGGTTAATTTACTCAATTACAATATTCAGCTTAAATCATACCATATTCACGGTTCAAAGGTGAATTCCACCTGCTAATTTGACTTGTGCCTTCATACGGTCATGCAAAGGTATTATTGACAATGTCTTTTTATTCTTTCATCAATACAATTTCTATCACTTCTAGATGCTTTTCATTGGGATATCATATCATTCCAAACATGTTACTCTTCTCACTTATTTTGATACCCTACTTCATATTCTGATCTCTGGGCATTCAATATGTGTGCTTTTCTCTTCTTGCTCCTCAGAACACGTAATTTATGTTTCAGACTATACAATAATTAACTGCAATTCATGGTTGGAATTAGGCTTCGGCGCCAAAAATAACATTCAACACAAGTATAGCTGGGGTGCAAAGGAGTGGGCACAAAGATGTGTTTTTTCAGTACACCCTGTTTATCAAATGTTACAACATGACACGGCTCATTGTTCAACTTATGATGTGATAAGAACTAGCTGATTTATGTGCTGATTTTCGCTTAAATCTATTCCTGAGAAATATGCGTTGTTAGGACATGGGGTTTATAGCATGCCAGTTAAATCTTGATATCTGAGTTTCCATATACTCTCTACCCTCCTATTTGCATCTCTGTATGATTGTTTAGGAAGAAACAAGGCCGGTGATGATGACAGGAAAAGTGTCGAGGGCTCCAGACTGTCTGGCTCGCGCATGTGGGAGTAGGCCATCACCTCCAGCATCGGAGCTGAGCTCCTCACAGACGCCACGCATAAGTTTTTGGTTATTGCCTCCCTGTATGAATTATTTTTGTTATGCACGTCCATCCAAGTTTTTTGGGTGTGTCAGATGTACATGTTGATTTACGATTGATGCAACTGATGCATGAATAGAACAGAAAAACTTTACTTGGAGAGATAAGTTCTCTATGGTTCCGTATTGTTTTGGCATGCATATAATTTCTGATTTTATTTGTTATTTGGGGGCAGTCGATCACACCTCAAATTCGTATGAGTCTTTCCTAATAACTGATTGTATACATGTGTGTAATTTCTGAATTGTTCCCAGGAGAAAAATCTTGTGTAATCTTTTCTGTATCAGGTTGCGTGTTATGAATATGATTTTATCCCTGGAATTTGTGAGTTTGCAGCATATTTGCGCAAGGTGAATAGCTCATGTAATATCGTTGCTCACATTCACTTCATGCACTTCGAAACCACTTAGATCCAGGGATACACAAGAAGCCAATATTATATGAACTTCATCATTAATATTAATGGTTGCATCAAATACATAAAAGAGTAAGTACAATGTGATGATGTTTGCAACTAAAAAAGCCACATGTAATGTATACACAATGAATTATAATATTGCTTTAATTAATTCTTATATGTCTAAAGTTTTTTCCGTGGCAACGCACGGGCATTCAACTAGTTCAGTTAAAGTTCCTTATTTTCTAAATCCGGACAATTAGTAGAAATAAGACGAACATGTACGATATTAGATCACTATGTAGACTAAGGCATAGCCGACTAGTGGGACAGGCCGAGTTCGAATCCTTTTACTCGCAATTCGGTGATGTTGCACTATTCTTCTTAATTAAATGTCACAAGGCTCCTCCCGAGTCTTATTTTATAATATTAAATCAATATCCTTGCTCTTAGCCATGGTTTTGGTTACCGGTCAGGAAAGCCGGTTACCGGTCGGTAACCGGATATCCCGAGCACCCTTGGGAAATGGACATACCAAGCGAAAAATCTGAAATTTTGAATTTTACCGAAAACTTTTGGTAAATGGTTAAATTGTGAACCAAAAATTTAAATTTTCTAATTTCTAATTTCTAATTCGTCCGGTAATTGGTCGGATTTTCCGGTAACCGCGATAATCGGAAATCTTGACCGCCTCGGAATTTTTTCCTACCGATAACCAAAACCTTGCTCTGAGCTGCCTCGAACTTATGGCAAATGGTGGCAACGGCCAACACATTTTCATAGGCCACGTGATGGAGAATGGCCAAGACAATGAAAAGCTGCACGAAGTTGTCTGTCTGTCACCGATGGAGGGAGCCAAGTGAGAAATTTTGGTGGAGCTTTTTCTTGACTGTAAGATTCATCCCCTTGGGTGCCTGGGAGTGCTTATGAGTTGTCTCAAATTGTTTCCGAGTTTCCTTTTACATTATGGCATAAAAGTCACCCTTGAGCTTTAACATTTTTGCATGTATATCAAAATTAGTGTGCACTTCATCCTGATTGGCGCCTATATTAAAAAAAATCTATGCTTAAGCCCGCGTCCATATCACAGTTTGTGAGTTCAGTTGGCATTGTTCCAATCTTCTTATGGCTTATGGCCATTACTATCACATACTCCCTCCGTTCCTATATAAGATGTTTTACTTTTTTCCACATTCACATGTATCTATATGTATGTGTACATGTTTTAATGTATATACACTTATTTGGTTTTGCACCTAGCCAACATGTAAACTAGCTAGAACATCTTACATTATGGAACAGGGAGTACCAATTGGGAGCACTTATACGGGACCCATTAAGATCTTATTGCTGTATACTACGCCGTTTATAAATCCTTAACTATTACCGCCAGTTGATGTCCCATCGGCCATACCGGCCGGCTGGAAAGAAGAATTTGCGCGCATATATAAATCCTAATGAAATAGCTTTCTGGTGGAGGGAGCTTAAATAAAGGTTGAACAGCAACGTGCAATGACAAGATAACAACGCAGGGGTAACTCCGAGCTATCCTGCAACAGATCACAAATAATTAACTATCTCCCGTACCTAATATTTTTTTAACAAGACTATCCAAAAGAAGATATATAGCCCTGTGCAACTGTCAAAGCCTGAGCACATCACATATTTTTAAGTTCAGTGTGTTGATTTTTACCGGACTAGCGATCTATGTGGCTTCAGAAGGTCGTTGCAATGTTTGTACATGACGTTGCCGAGCCCAGTCATTTGCCCAGGATATCTGGATGGTAAATTCGCCGCTTTGTAGCATCTTTTCGATGCAGAGCTGGGGCGATGCTCCCTTTTCTAAAAAAAAAATCGCCGCTTTGTAGCGTTTTTGGCAAGCCACTAATAGGTTTTTCTGCACTAGAGTTAATTAAAATGTTTTGTACGGTGCACCAGAAAGTCGCAATAGTAATGGGAGTGGAGTAGGTGTGGCCCTGCCATGACATCCTTTTTACGAACAAAGATGAAATTATTTGATATTATTGTCATAGCGAGTATATCATTTTAGGTATTTTATATCAATAGATATAATCACCTGAACTCCTCAAGCGACGGGGTAAAGCAGAATAGACGTTCGTCAACATCGCTCTAGAGAGAGGATCATACCTAGGCTCCTACAGTCTAAAACTTCAGTAATTAATATCTTAAATATTCTACACCTCAAATAATCTTTTGATGTTATTAAGCTCCGGCATTGGGTTCTATTTTGTACGCTGTTGGGATAAGTTTGAGACTGCATTTTATTCTTGTGTCGCATATTCAATGGCGATGCATTTTGTAGAAGGTATCGAACCCAAGCTAGAGCTTTCAAGGAACACTGCTAGAAAAATATTATCACTGAGCGGCCACAATGATGCATGACCAATGAACAGAGATGTCATTGCCCATTTGTAAGGATCATCATTCATCCGCTAATGGTTTTGCTGTAAAACCGGGGGCACCCATTTTTTGCACAAGTTACCACTAGCTAGAGTACAATAAGAACTAGCTACCAGCCCATTTCTAGTTTTTCTAGTTAACAATTCATACGGATAACATATCGTGCAACAAACATCATGCTGCCATAAGCAAATCTTTTTTTCCATAAATTTATTCTAATTAACTAACTACTTAGTCACTTTGCTTTCTGATGTAGTATGTAATCATCCATCTTAATTACCAAAAGTCATGCTCCATATAGTAATTAACTAGTAACGCCACTTCCACGTTCTATAAAGTTTGACGTAATTTGTAGTACAACATCAACCAATCGTACATTGCGTACAAGCTTTCCACGTAATGTGATTTTAAAACACATTGACCATAACTAATATATGGATGGGGTTTGGACGGCAGATACATGCATGAGTGCACTTGTTGCACGTACGCGTTATGATAAGAAAATGTATTATATATCACTCCCCTTTAGTGCTAAAGCATTAGCATTAAGCATATGATATGTGTGTGAGATAAACATGAGGTACCAAGTGGAGTGTACACTAGGACTCCGAAAAACAGCAAGACCTCCAAAAAAGGGTAAGACCAGGTGATTGTATCACCGAATTCTCCCCAATACTAGAGGAATAAAGAAGGCCAAATACTGTTTGCTGCTTCAACTGGCTTGTTAGTATTCCTAATTAGGAGTGGATAATGAATGCTTGTTGATCCGACTCAGCTGTATACACTCATTAGAATTTAGAACTTGTTAAGAAACGAGTTAGATTGACTGAGTATTGGCCTAAAAAAATTGACTCAGCGTTAACACAACATATACACCTGCAATTCCTAATTATATTATGTTTTAGATATTTGAATCTGGACTATATACGAACTGAAATGAATGCACACTAAAACGCGACTAGATACATGGGAATAAAAAAACTATAACATCATATATTTAGAAAAAAGCGACAATGCAAGCTCAAGCAACCCCCCCCCCCCCCCCCCCCCCCCCCCCCCCCCCCCCCCCCCCCCCCCCCCGCGGTCGGTTGTAGCCCTGACGGACACAAATTACCGTGCTGCTTCTGTTTATACTACAAAATTTAGTTCTTTTCCTTTTTCGTTTTTCTTTGTTCAATACATAGTCCAATAACAAGTAAATTGTATCTGATGTTAAACAAAAATAACATTCAAGAATTTCGATTATATTCTGTTAATGATTCCCACACATACAATGCAAATACTATTTAAAGGTTGATTTTGTGTATCCTTGTTCGCTTTTGTAAATATTAGATAACAAAAGTATATGAATAAGAAATAAAAATGTGTATATATAAAATTTAATAGTATGTTTCCCTTTACATGTTTTATAATAAAGAAATCCACAAGTTCCTTACATTTATTAGAATAATGTCACCAACATCAAGTTACTCTTTCTATTCCCTTTTGTTCGGTGTACTTGCATATGAGTATCCAAATTGTTAGGTGTATTTCCTTTTTATCCTAAATGCCACGTAGCCGCCTATAATTAATTCTCTAATCAACTTTGCAACTACGGGTATTTCCTCTCAATTATACTCAAATAACTGCTTTGCGACTATGCACGAACATATACGCCTAGTAAGATGAAAAAAATTAAGAGGTTTAAGCATTACACCCGGACTTTACATAGATAGGGTGCACACAGCCGTAGCAAGTCCAACCAGAGAACAATGAAATGCGAAAATCAAGTAATCACGTGAAACTGTAAATATCATGCACACAACCTATGACTATAAAGGACCAATCCGAAGATCACGTGACCACCCATATGTTGGGTAAAACTATCTCTCGTCGTGACCGTGTAGACACCTCCATAAACTGGTTTTCCACACTTTGTAGAGCGCCCAAATAACGGCAATCGCTCCCACCCTAATATATTTGGATATGAATTACAAGCTATCTAGATGACTGACCATATAGAACAAGTGTATTTGCGTTCAAAGAACAAGTGTTTCATAGTATCATTGTGATCGCTAAACACACACGTATTGAACTTCCCTACCAATTACGTTTTACAAGGTTGTCCTAACATAACCCCTTTGCGAAGATACCACCCGAAGATTTTTAGTTTCAGTGGAATCTTCATTTACCAAATTTTCTTATTATCGTCGACTAGCATCTCAGGATGAACTAGTGATCTATACATATAATTCACCAAGAATTTTCCCGTCTCCTGTAAATTTCAACGAAATTCATCAGACCTTCTGTTATATGTAAGAATGTTAGAGGATTCCAACGAAATTCGTCAGACCTTCTGTTACATGTAAGAATATTAGAGGCTTTGATATTATTGCAGTTTTAGCATTGAATATGCCTATGAGAGCGAAAAGCAATTTCAAGCCCAGGCAATTTCAATAATAATGGGTTATAGACCTAAAAAATAGACATATTCCCCAGTCAATGGAAAAGTACAATTCCAATACAAACTTAGGAAACTACAACCAAATTATTAAAAATAATCGGAACTTAAGTTCCGGTTGTTGATGTTTTGTTCGGAATGGCCAGACCTATATATAGTATAAAGAAAGTAATCCACGTCGTTAATTCCTACCACTTTATGTTAATTTATTGTATCTTTCCGGAGTAATTCGGTTTTTATTATTCCAGTATGGCCTGCTTTGCCTTTAAGATATTGAAACTACAATTATCTTCTTTTAAATAAATTAAAAGAACATTTTTAATCTGTTATTAGCATTTTGTGAAGTTTTCCGTTTGTCCAGGATCGATCTCTCAAAATATGAGTACTTCGACATGAGTTTGCTTGCATAACTTTCCCAATTTAATCGTTTCATGATGAACTCAAGTTGCCAACTAGGACTCGACTTGGTGTTCCTTTTAACTGGAACATTGAACATAGTTCGTAGTTTCGTAGTAGAGAGCCAACTAATTTTGACTACCTCAACTTGGTCCACTTGCTCACTACTTGCAAAGCTCCAACTGACGCCCTATAAATATGCCTCCAAGTTGCTCACATTCCCATCAAAACAATCAGCACAGATACACTAGCACAATACACGAAGCCGGAAGCCCAATATACACATTTCTCCATCACCTACTTGCTTGCTGAATTACATGTCTTCTCCACACACCACAATAGCGATCTTCTTCATGGTTCTGTTAGCATCTTCATCGTGGCTTTCACAGGCTAGGATGATGCCAAGCGGCCATGCGCAGGTGCATGAAAGGAAGAGTCATTCTCTCGTTGCAACAACTACTACCGGCGGTGGTGGCGCACCTCCTCAAGACATTCCACAAAGAATAGCAGCCCCGCCACCGCCGGCGGCCAAGCCGGCGACCAGGATCGTCGATCGTTCGTGGAGTGCTGGCTGGTCAACGACGCAGGGGTCTGTGCCCAGCCCCGGCATCGGCCACCATGCATAGATGCGAAGGCCACGCGTATATATACTTGTATATCAGTATATGCCAACAACAGATACGCAAGTGAAGCTATCTTATACACACACGAACGTACCTGATTATATGTAAGCTAGGTTATCATGGTGCACAGTTATGTTCTTTCTGGTCGATCATAGACCTGGGCATACATTTATAGGTCACACTTTTAATAAGAAAGTTACCGGTGCACTGTGTGGTATGCTTTTGCTTTCTGTAAACCGTTCAACCTTGGCTTTTAGGAGGTTGAATAAAATTTCTTTGGTTATATATCTTGCAACATTACAAAAAGCATCTGCCGGAAGGAGTATTAATATATTTTTATTATTGGCAGATTCATATTTGTAACCATGAACTACTAGAACTAATAATTAATGCACAATTTGTTATTTTTATCATAACACAGCCGCCGCCGATGTGTATTTGTTGGTGTATCAAAACTAACCAGAAATAGATCGGATTGGATTGCGGTGTGGGTAGTAAATCTCTCCGTGTGGTTTCACCGCTTCACTATCTAGCTTTCCTCATGGGATAATTCCTGTACCGGTTAAACTAAGGGAGTGTCTATTTGTCAGTCGACTGTTTTTAATTTCGGTGTCAGTCATATTTTTGTATCCAATCATTACTTGACACGTACGAACCATGGCCCACTCCATGAACTCCCCCGCATGAAAAAAGACCGTGACTGTTTTCCAGTCCATAACGGGCCCTGTGTGTAAAACCGGACCCGAACCCAACAATCCCTGTCCAGTCCAGCCTCCCTACGCGCGTGACCATACAGTCTCGGCCCAAAATCACATACAGGCCAGTAAAAGAAAGGAGGGAATCGATCTTCCTCAAGAACCTTGTCGTCGCCCGTTTCATCAAAAAGCAACAGCAAACTCTCAAAAAAAAAAATCAAAAAGCAACAGCAATAAAAACCGAGATCTGTAGTGCTGCCATTTCTGAGTAAAAGGAGAGATACCACACAAGAACTGAGAAGATGGACAAAATCCTCAAACCTCCAAACAACAGGGGAACTGACCTGGGCAAGTTTCAATCCTACCCGATGCAGGTTTGCGTCTATGAAAAGAACCAATCTTCCTTGCAACAAAAAGTACTACCAGGTTCTACTCTCATGCTTCATATCCTTCATCATCATTCATGGACAGCTGAGCTTTATTCAGCAAAGCTGGATGTACAGACAAGGCAAAGAATTCCACACTGGGTACGCAGCATTCCTCTGCCAAACAGGTAATCTTCAGAACAAAATGATCTAAATATGCATAAAATATCCCCCTGTTAAGGTTATTCAGATGTTTTAGATGAAAACAAAACACAACAGGTAGATGTAGACACTTCACAGATATCACCAGAATGTCAAATGCGAACTGATAAAGTTGGCATTATTCACAGCATACAGCCCTTAAAGCAACTATAGGACTGAATCCTATATTGTCTGATAAGAACACTAGCACATTTTCGAGTTCGCATACATATATAAAACCATCAAAACCACCGCATAAAGATGATGGCAACATCAAAGCGGAGCAGCATTTAATCAAGATCAACACCAAGTACGTCATGATATGAGAGGTCTTACCGAAAATACAACAAACTAATAAAATATAAAGGAGGTTCTACATTACGACAAGCTGACATCGAATAACTCCAAGCAAAGGGTCTAGAGAACATCGAAAGAGATGACCAGGCAGTTGTCGTTGTCTTTGTGGAAGAGGATCAGCACATTAGACCCATGGTCTAGCTGGTGCTCAGTGGCAAATTGCAGCCATCCAGCCTTGAAGCAGAGCATTCCATCTTTGCAAGCGTAGTATGATGCTTCATAGGTGTTCCAATCATATCCATAAATGAGAAACACATTTCCCCTCCTCAAACAGAGGCAATCTCCCTTGGGATCTGCTGTAGGCAATGAAAACAACATGAAAAACTTCAGAAAACAACAAAGAAAGATTGCTAACCACTAGAGAAAGAAATGTTGTCGGCTTACCAGTCCATTGTGCGCAACATCTGCTCTCAAATATGCACTGTTGATAATATCATCAAGCATCTAATCATGCATCTAAGAAAAATAGAGACAACTCTGAAATAAATAACTAAGAGACAACAACGTGCTATACAAGGGGACAGAGAAAACGGTGAAAAAAGAAGAGAGAGAGAGATTTAGATACAGAGAAATAGAAACTGAGAGAGAGAGAGAGAGAGAGAGAGAGAGAGAGAGGCGGTCGATTTCAGTAGAGAAAAGGAGAGAGAGATTCAGATACAGAGAAATAGAAACAAAGAGATAGAGAAGAGCGGTCTATTTCAGACGGTTGATTCAATAGAGAGAGAGAGAGAGAAACAGAGAAGTAGAGACAGATAGAGAGGGATAGAGGAAGACACAGAGAGAGAGAGAGAGACACACATTCAGAAACAGAGAAGTAGAAAGAGAGAGAGTCTCAGAAACAGAGAAGTAGAAAGAGAGAGAGTCTCAGAAACAGAGAAGTAGACACACACACACTAAATCACTGAAACTAAACTGAGACAGTAAATCAAGACTGAGACACTAAATCACTGAAACTACACTGAGACAATAAATCACTGAAACTACACTGAGACAATAAATCGTAACTGAGACACTGAATCTAGACTGAAACACTAAGAGAGAAAGAGACAATAAATCTGGACTGAGACACTAAATCACTGAAACTACACTGAGACAATAAATCGTAACTGAGACACTGAATCACTGAAACTAAACTGAGAAAATAAATCAAGACTGAGAAAATGAATCACTGAAACGAATCACAAAACTTAAAACAACACTGAGATTGAGAGAGAGAAACTGAGTCTTTGAGAAAGAGAGAGAAATGTCTTTGAGAAATATTATTTACAAAAATTAAATTTATATATTATAATGTTAAATTATATATTATAATGTATACTTCTTTATGTAATGCAGGAAAGTGATGATGCATGCACAATTGGAGGCTATGGAAACACCACAACATTCAGATGCGACGACATATTTCTCAAGGTAATTACAAAAAATTAATGCAAAAAACAAATCATTAATATGCACCGTCTGTTACCTAACATTTCGCAAACTGATGCAGGAAAAGGAATTTACATTCACAGGATTACTCAACAGGGATTTCCACACAACATATTCCTCACCGCAATCGTTATATTCAGTGGTAAAATTGATAAAAGCATATACTACTCAAGATACACTCACAGGAAAATATATATGACTTACTGACAAACACTAATTTTGGAAAATGCAGATTGACAATACGATGGAGAATGACTATTCATCAAGTATCTTACAACAACAAAATGGAGACGGAAATCAATCAAGCCAAAACTATCCACAGGTGCAAACAAGATGCAAATAATGGCATAAATTTTCTACAAAATGATATATGCTCAATGATATATTACACAACGAAAACTCAAAAAATAATATTAACAAATTATTTATTGTGCAGGGCAATGAGTACTTACAGGCGACTCCAAGTGGTAGGGGTCGACACATGGCATGGGACGATGACCCGTGGACACAAATGTAGCCACTGCGGAGAATACGGCCAAACAATCAGGAAATGTGAGAATAGAGATAAAGAGTACAACCTATCAAAACCTAAGAGGACTCGAAGAAAGAAACCAGGTGAGTGATAAAAAATTATTCAAAAAATATAAACTGCTAATTACATATTTCAAAAAATATATAAATTCTGACCCAATTAAAATTGTTGGCCAGGTACAAATAACACAATAAATGGCTCGGCAGCACCCCCCAACACCAAGACACAAGCAAAGAGACCACCATCAACAAAGAAGAATCAAAAAAGGAACAAGGCAAATCAAGGCAAAGGTCCAGGAGAGCAGCCAGGACTAGAAAGATGAAGACCCCCCAAAAAATAGACAAGTAAAGATGAAAGAGTGTAGGTGATTCAATCATAGGAGTGTATGGAATGAATAAACTTGCACGCTCAGTTCCATTGTGTATGAAATACAACTATGAAGTATTTATTACCTGGTGGATTGATTTACTAGCTGATTGACAATGACTTTGTAACAAATAGCAGCAAATGTGGGAGGAAGCATTTAAAAAATATATTGGTTGTATATTATTTAAAGTACTGATTGTAGCTGTGATCATTCCAAAAACATGTGGGAGGAAGCATTGATTTTAAATTACAAAAATTGAATTTCCAAATTTAAGATGAATAACTCAAAAAAACAATCAAAATATAAGAGAAGTTATAGAAAGCACTATTCATTAAGTGTATACACTTCTTCTTAGTTTTGGAACACACATTCGAAACGACAAAATACATTTCCAAACAAAATATTTCTATCGACCCGTAACAAAGGCCACAAACATTCCCAGGCAAAGCTGAACATTCACAAACCAACTTCTGTTATTGACTAAAATTGCCAACCAAAGGGCAAAAAAGAAAAAAGGTCAACGTCCTCCCATGAGCATGCAGCGCTCCAGACAAAAAGCAACTCCTCTCGAGAAATCACAAAACTTTGTTGCACCTTGACTGCGACAGTATCATATCAACCCTGCGAAATGAAAAAATCAGAGACAAAAAGTCAGACTACAAACACACAAAAGTCTGCATGAACTTCATCAAAAATAGGATTTGAAAACTAAATATAGCTGCACCTCTGCATAAAAATCAGTAACCCAACTCAGATCGGCTTCGTTCTTCCTGTAGAAATGGAGCTTGTTTGCATACCGAATCCTTATATTGATAATGTCATTACAAGAGAAAATGGTGCGAAGGTCAATGCCATGAACCCAGGTCTCCAAGAACATCATGACAATACTCCACAGTCTTTCCTATTTTGCCATCTTCTAAAAGTGTAATCCCTGCTGCCAGATCAGAATTAGAAAAAAACTACAAACACAGCTCAACAATAGCATCCAAAACCCACTTGCATACTACATTCACCCCTCTCCAACACATCATACGGTGCAGTCCCCAAAAACACATACAAAAATGAACATATAATGCAAAGAAGCACTAAGGATCGATGCTCAGCTAACACATAGGATGCAGTCACTCCACAAAAAACACCTAAAATCCGGACCTAGATCCTGACCACCGAAAACCTAACCAAGCACACAACAACGACACTAAAAAGCAGGGCATAGCAGATTCGGGCAAATTCCAACTAGTGTCACTTCAGAAGTTTCATGTCACTCACAACAACAATCGCTAATACATCATACAACCAGAATTTCATGTCTAGCTCACACTTAATTGGAGATAACAAAATCATGGAATCATTGAGCCTGAACATGATACATATTTAGCACATGCAGAACAAATCAAAAACAAAACTCATCAGCTGCAGACTCGCGTAGCTTCCCCAGATTGAGAACAAACAACATCCGGGCTGAAACCAACACATCGAATGCACAAAATCCTCAGAAAAATCAACATACGCTGCAGAGAAATCTCCATCGCCGTGCGCCTCCATGGCTCCCTACCCCGTGCGCCTCCATGGCTCCCTACCCCGTGTCCCACGGCAACACGCAGCACGGGAGACCCACCACAGAGCACCGCCACCCGGAGACCCACCACTACCGCGCCGCCGCGACAACCCAACCCAGCGCACCGCTCCCTCTCGAGATGCCGAACAAAATACTGAGTAGAGGGATCTGAGATAACAAACGGAGGCACCTGAACCGCCTCCGGCGACGCCTCCGCCGTCTTTCGCCGTCGCGGATCTCCGCCATGCCGTGCCGCCTCTGAAGCTCCCCTGTTCGGCACCTTCTCTCTCACTTCTCGCCACGCCAACAGACACGCGGTGACGGAAACGAAGAAGAAGAAAAATCAAAATAAAAACTCCTCTCACCGGGCCACACACGAGATATCCAGAAAAAAAAGAAAACGGGCCGGAAAAGGACAGCCCGCCCCCGAATCCAAACCCGGTAACGAGAGTACTACCCGCGAACCAAACAAACACGCAGACACACAGCTGGACGAGCGAGCACGAATCTTGACACGGAGTGGACGGACAGAGATGCGACTGACGACGAAAACAATTTCAGTCGAGTGAGATAGAGCAAAAACCTAAACTAATCTACATCGGTTATACTCCCTTCGTTCCTTTTTACTCTGCATATTAGGATTATCTCAAGTCAAACGTTCTAAAGTTTGACCAAGTTTATAAAACAAAATACAATAATTGTAATACCAAACTCATATAATTATATGAAACTATATTCCATGGTGAATCGAATGATATTGGTTAGAGATAAAATGTTGGTATTTTTTCCTATAAAATTGGTCAAACTTTAGCGAGTTTGACTTAGGACAAATCTAATATGCAGAGTAAAACGGAACGGAGGGAGGGAGTATGTCTAACTATCATGTATATTGTGCTAGGGGTGGGCGTTCGGTCTTTTCGGTTAGTTCGGTTCGGTCTTTCCGGTCTTTAACAATTTCGGTCATCCAGAAATGATACCCGTAATAAATTCGGTCTTTTCGGTTTTATGTTCTTCGGTCTTCGGTCTATTCGGTCCAGTCTTCGGTCATGACCAAATAGACCAAAATATAGGGCGCAAGAAGGGGAATCAGTGCCCGGGACTGGGAAAGTGGGAAGCGATCGACTGGTCTCTCATGCACAGGAGAATCTACAGTACACTGGGCTGAGATACCCAGTTGTTGAGTCTAGAGACTAGATGGTATGGTTGGTTTAGTAGTTGGGCCTATATACTAGATGACACATAAGCTGGGCTGGCACACAAATTCGGCTGCTTCTGTACGTAATTCACTCAAAATAAAATAAAATCGGTCTTTCGGTCTATTCGGGTTATGTATAAGTGATAACCGAATTTCTGATCTAACTTCGGTCTTTTCTAATTTGCTACCCAAATTTCTAACGGTCTTTTCGGTCTCGGTCATTTTGGTTTCGGTCTCGGTCTTTTCGATTTCAGTTTTCGGTCTTCGGTTTTTATGCCCACCTTGCACTATCGACACATCTCAAGTAGTTGGTGTTCCTAGTGCATGTGCTTGACCTGGCACTCCGTCACACACATACATGGAACTATGGAAGTACTCAAGTACGTAAGCGATGACATAGTAGCTTGCCCTGACTGGCGTGCCAGCCTATGTGGAGCTAACTGATTCCCCACTTCTACTTTGGTTAAGGATATACTGGGGCCAGGGAAATCATGGAGCAAGCTGGAAAAAAGGAATCCTGACCATCTTAAATAATATTACATTATATTGCGTTGGCAATTCAGTATTCAATTACTCAAGTGAATGTGATCAGTTAAGTTGCATATTGTGAGTGTGTTCACATTTACACAAAAAAACATACACAACTTTATGTGGAGAAATATTCAACCGTACATTTCAACACTAAAGTTGCACATAATTTTTTTAAAGAGCAAAATTCACAATACCATGGGTATGTGGGTAGAGTTTCATAAAACAACAACGGATGAAATGTCGTTATACCGAAAAACACAACTTCAGCGTAGTTGTTTCAAAAAATAGAAATGATGTGATTTAAACCATTTGACAGCATTCTCACAGTTCAGTCCCACTAGCCAAGTCCTTGTGAACTCGTACTAAGCTACTGTAATTTCTCAACATTTGATTGGAGTTTTGGCCGAAAGTTAAAAAAAACTTCAAAGCAATAAATGTAATTTTAATTTCTGATTTTGTTATAGATTTTTTATAGAAAAATTTGAACTTTGAGCAAAATGTAATAAAATCGAAAATTCAAAGTTGTCGGACTAAATGGCTTATGTTTTTTCGGTTTGACTTATTGGGAGTTTTATACTTTTTTAGAAAAGATAATTTCTGAACTGAATTTGGACAAAATTAGAAAAAAAAAACTTCCTCTTATGCCACGTGGAACCTGACATGTGGGGCCGAGATGTCAAAAAGGTGTCAAATTAATTAAATCACGAGATTTGGAACCCAGTGGTTTTTTAAAAAAAACTTTCATGTGTGGTTTTGTAAGACCATGGCTCAATAGTCGTGGTTTTTTCTACAAATGTGTTATTTAAAAAGTACGAATACCTAATTTTTAGGATAAAAAAGAATCAATGATTGTCTGTTGACTTCTAACAATAGTGCATCGGGAAATTTAAAATAAAAACATACAATTAGTCCGTTGACAAGTACGTCTTGTGTACGCCCAATTTTCTTTTTGGAGAATAATGTAATACCTAAAGTATCATTTTCTCAGATATGGGTGCATTTATCCTCTTGCTGTTCTTAATTGCTTATTTTTATGTCGCTGAATCCTTTGTTTGTGGTTTAGCCAAAATTAGAAGGGGTTGGCGTGCTTTGCTGCGCCCGAGGGTATTATTGCGGTAATCAATAGATGACATGTTGGTCTGAATAAAAGATTACAGTCCCATACATGATCAGGTACAAATTCATACCTTTCTCAAGAAAATAATGCACGTACTGGTCTAGCACCTATAGTAAAATTTTAAATAAAAAGTAACAACTTTAAGTTTGTTAATCTCTTAACAAGGAAAGCCCGAGAATTGGTGGTGAATTTGCAGCCAAATCTGTCAGAGTTGTGTTGGAGCTGTCGGATTCTAGGCTGATCCATGGAAGAAGAAGTGGCGGTGGTCACCGGAGAAGAGGCTGGTGATATGAAAATTCTGATTGGCACTTGCCATGCGCACACTGGCCTTTCTAATTTATAGCAGGTGCCCAAGTTTTCTTATTTTTGTTGCACTTCTTTTGACAAAACAATTGGCAAAATTTATATCAAGGGCAGCTGTTGGAGTAAGATTTTTGTCCCCAAATGACCTAATACGGATGGGAGTCGATGGTGGCCGTGCGGGAGGAGAGCGACGATCAGCATCCTCACGGCCGAATTGGTTAGAGTTGCGGCGGAACTGCCGGATTCGATGCCAAATCGATGGGAGAAGAGGCGGCGGTGATCACCGCAGGCGAGGCGTGAGAGCGACATGAAACTTTTAATTAGGAGTTAGCGTGCACATGTTGGCATCTTTCTATATACTAAGCTCCCTAGGAATGAAGAGCTCTCCTTGATTGTGGCCCCACCATGTGAGAAATTTTACTTTTTGCCCCTTTTTACTTTGAATTTTGATTATTTGCCCTCTTTTAGATTGTAATTTAATTTTTGCCCCACTTTTTTTTTGGACTTTGATAATTTGCCCCTAACAGGTTGGGCCCGTGTGCCAATGACGAAATTACCCTTTTGCTTGTTTTCCTTGGTCGAACTGAACCAGTAGCTTGCGATGGTCATGTTGTTCCCCCACGATTCTCTCGCCCCGCTGACCTCGTATTATGTTCGGTGCTCGATTCTCAGGACGGCATCTGCAGACGCCTCGGTGTTGAGCACCCAACCATCGCCCGAACTACCAAAGCTAGCAAAACACATCTAGGCCACATGCTCGGGCGGCTCCGGCACCGCCCTTTAGCATGTATCCTGCGCGGCTACGCCTCGACACCACCCGCCGCCTACAGCAACGCTGCCAAGGGAGGGAGCGGAAGACTGCGAGGGAGAGGATGGTGCAATCGGAGTTGGAGCCTACCAAAAGCGTTCGGAGTTCATGGCTGCTGGAAATGGTTCGGATGTACAGATGTAAGCGGTGGGGTTCACAGAGAGAGCTAGGGTTGAGTGGGAGAGCGAGGATGATCTCGCCAGACTTGGAGAAGAATGCCAGATTTCGGAGAGCGGCAGCAAAACGGCAGTAGGACGAGCAAATCCTCTGTTGAATAGATGAGGCATTTATCGTCTGGAGATGTTGTCTCACCTAATCAGATGATGTTAAAGGGATTAAAGAAAATCCAGAAGGGAATGATCAAAGTCCCCAAAACAAGTGGGGCGAAAAATAAATTTTAATGTAAAAGAGGGCAAATCAAAGACGAAAGTAAAGAGGGGCAAGAAAATTACCCCGGTTTTTAGGTTGTGGAAAAAATCCATAAAAATAGAGAGTTCTCGGTGCTTATGGCCCCATGTTTATGGTTGTGAAAAAAAATTCTTTTTTGCCTGATATTCGGTCTCGGCCACTTGGCAGCTGTGTGGCGGGTTGCATAGAGAGAGATTTTTTTGGCATGGACTCAGCCGTTGACGAGGGGTAGACTCATCAAGACCCATGGTTAAGGTCCTAGGTTATGAATATGAGGGAGAGAACGTGGTAGAGCTGGAAGTATCGTCGGCTGACAAGCAGGGCAAAGATTTTACCCAGGTTCAGGGCCCTCGTGTGGAGGTAACACCCCTACGTCCTGCCTATCTGTTATTGATTTGTGAATATGATGGTTACAAGGATCCCGGCGAGATGTCGATCTCGCTAGGGTTTGTGGCTCTGGTGGTTCGTTGTCTGGTTCGATGGCCCTCCCAGTCCTTAAATAATAGGCTGGTCCCGGGTGTTCGTAACCGACTCGATTTACAAGTAAGGAAACTCTAAACCGACTATTGCTTCGCCAAACTTGAAGGATACTTCATCTTCGTGGGCCTCCCTTCATGGGCTTCATGTAGGCTCTGATAGTTGGGCCTAGTCGATACGTGCACCAGGTACCCTCATGGTAGGGTACCCGATAGGCATACCCATGTCAGTAGCCCCCGAGTACTTGTCTGATTCGAAGAGTCGGGCATGGACTCATACATCATGCACGTTTACATATATATTTTACATCTGTATTTAGAATTCTTATGAAATAGCACATGTTAGCAATGCCGAGTGTTTTCATCGACTATGAGTTTTTGCTTATGATAATCAAGGGATATTAGCTTAGCAGGCCCGGCACACACGACGGATCGGGGCCGGTTAACTACCATTTGTGGCAAAACCATACTAGCTTTCAATCAAACTCGAGTCCCCGGACTCGAATCTGGAACAAACTGGACAGACTCGAAACGGCCGTTGAGGTCTTACTGAATCGAACTGCAGTATAATTTTGAATCTACCCAACGCGTCCGTCGAGGATTTTCATCATGTCTGCTGACATGGAACATTTAAGGATAACGCTGCTGGAGCGGTCCTTAGCCCAGCTCGACTGATCAGCGGGTCTTACCTTTGCACTTATGATGCAGCATCCAAGGATCGTCGGATCAACTCGGGAATATTTTGAGTGTGATTTTGCTTATGAACTTAGTCGAATGTTCCGTCGACTGTACTTTTGCCATTATTCTATCGGGTGCGCGACAGCGCTCCCGATGGGAGTAGCCCCCGAGATTGTGCTTTATTGCTTGCAATGGAGGATAATCTCAAATTCTTTTACCCTGCACATTTTAGTCAAAGAAATTTTTTGATACGCTCCCGATGGGAGTATGATGCTGCAGTCGAAAGAATTTCGACTGGCCTCTATGACTTTTGCTAAAAAACCAACCGAAACTTATACGAGAGACCACCCGAAGATATCATCGAGTGACGTTTTATGCCAGTTGTGAAAAAGAGAACAACGTCAGCAATGACGCATTTTGCGACTGCTATTTCTGACAAACGATGGCGTGCCTGGAGAGGCTTTGATAAGACGTGACCCTGTTCTGTGGGCCCGTTTTTGCAGAGCTGACCAGGGATGACGCCACGTGGACTTGATTTGACCGTTCAGGCCCTATTTTCACGGGGCGTGATGATGGCTTCCTGGATTCTCGTGCGTAGTGGGTGGAGTGGCCGGCGACGGTTGCTCTCCGTGGTCGCCACGTGTATGGCCAGATTTCGCGCGGAGCGTATGGATTTGTTTTAACGGCTACGATCGTTTTTGCGCTCTGTGGTAAATAGGGGGGACGGCGCTGGCAAAATTTTTTACTTGCCATTTGCCCCCTGTGCCGCCCCTCGTCTCCTTCCTCGCGCTGCCCCTCCATTGCTCTGCGCCCAAGTTCTTTGCCCCACACCTCCTCCACTTTAGCAATGGCGAAAGGTGGAGGTGCGAAGCGTGGTGCTGCTGCCGCCGCCTCGACCGATGCGACCAAGGGCAAGAAGGCCGTGGCGGGTACATCTGCATCCGCCGCGCTGAAGAAGGGCAGCGGGGACTAGGCGAAGTCCACCGTCAAGGACGCCCATCTGCTCAAGCTCCGCGAGCAGGGATATCCGCCTCCCTCGGAGCAACTCGCCGTCCGCGCTCCCTCGCCTAAGGAGGTATGCCCCGAACCACGCGCCAACGAGCGCGTTTGCTTTGCAGAGTTTGTATCTAGGGGCTTCTCGCTTCCCCTCCACGACTTTGTTCGTGGCCTCCTTTATGCCTACGGGGTGCAGATCCACGATCTCACCCCGAACGGTATTATGCATATTGCGTGCTTTATCACGCTATGCGAGTGTTTCCTTGGCGTCGCACCCAGCTGGGCGCTATGGAAGACCATATTCATGGTGCGACCCAACAGAGGAGGTGGTCGCACCTACCCCGTGGGCGGCTGCGGCATCCAGGTGCGCAGCGACACCCGCTATTTCCGCCTGAAGACCGTCGACTCCGCGCAAGGCTGGAGGAAAGGGTGGTTTCATGCGAGTGTCGAGCAAGAAGGAGTCGCCACCTTCTCGACTGCAGCTTACGTCAGGACCAAGGCGTGGGACCACCAGCTCTCAGCCGAAGAAATGGAGGAAGCACGCCCTTTGCTGACTCGAATCGACGGACTGCTGGACAAGGTCACAGGCAGTAGCGTAGCCAGGTTTGACCAACGTCCCAGGCCAAGCTCTTATGCTGCAGTGTAAAAATGTACAGAACAGTAGCTACAGTACTCAATCACCAAAGAAATTAGCGGCCACGCCCCAGGCCATGGCCAGGGTAGCCTGGGGCCTGGCTACGCCCCTGGTCACAGGCATTCATTTGATCGCCACCTTTGTGAAGAGGCGGGTGTGGCCCATCCGTGCCCGAGCGCACCCCATGTGGGAGTATGAAGGCGCGGGTGACATCACCCGAATGAACGCAGAGGAGCTTTCAAGGAGTGAGCTGCTGACGCATGTGCGTCACATCACCAATTTAACGACAGGCGACACTTGCAACGTCGACTGCCCTGTTGCACCATATGGGTTGGAGAACCCTTTGCTTGAGGTATGTATGTGTTATAGCCTGCTTGTAATGAAGAGTTTGCCATCCGCATGTTTTGTGATACGCGATTTTTTGATTCTGACTTTGCAATTTGTAATGTGTGCTATGTAGGGTCACTCGACTGCTGCCTCCCTTCCTCCTCTGCCTGAAAATGGTGAGACTGAAGAAACACAGGCACAGGTGGTGGACCCGAAAGGGGATCAGTCGCCCATCCCTTCTGCCACCACTTCACATGTGGAGGATGTCGAGGAAGAAGCAGCAGAAGAAGTCCAGTCTGAAGACAAGGCTCCTTCTGACCAAGAAGTCGATACCGCGCAACCGAAGCGGCGTCGTCTGGCCAAGAAGGCGCCTTCTGCTGCTAGTTCACCCGCGAAGGAGCAAGGCTAGGAGGATGACGAGGAATCAGATTCACCACCTGTTTTCCAAGCCGCTCCTTTGCGTGCGTGCTCAACAAGCTCGACTCTTCCGCTTCAGTCGAGTGGTACCCCAGCCTTTGGAGGACCAATTTTTGGCGACTCCGAAGACGGGGAAGATGAGGAGCACAGGTATGTGTGTTTTTGAGTATGATATGAAAATGCTTGTGCTGTCATATTTTTGTGCTGACCATCCTTTTGTTTTGTCGTGTTGCTCACAGTGCTGAAAACCACCAGCCGGGGACTCCTCCAGTCGAGAATGTTCCAGCCGCGGGGCACTCGAAGTCTGCACCGACTGGAAACGAGGCTGCCCAGCCCATGGCCACTGACGCTGTCGTTGAAACAGCCAAGGCGGCCACTCCAGATGTCGGGACATCGGCTGCAGCTCCTGAGCCGTGGATGAACCACGTGAGTAACTTTTTTGCTTGACCCGTTTTAGTTGTAGGTCTGTGAGAATTTTTAGATTTTTGCTGAATCCATGTGCTCGCAGCCCTTCTACCACACCTTGGCAGATTCTGCCAAGGCTTATGTCCAGGTGGAGCAGGAGAGGGACACCATGCGCGCCGAGCTCGAGCGGCTCAGTCGTGAGTTCTCCTTTTTGCTTTTGTTTTGCCCAACTTCTTTTCGCAATGCCTGATTTTGTCGAGTATTGAATACACGTAATTTTTGCTGGGCCAGGCGAGAAGAAGGAGCTGGAAGACGCACTCGCCGCGCAGCGCGAAGAATCGAAGAAAGAGCTGACTGCCGCCACCAACTCAGCTGCCGCACGCGAGCGAGAATATGCTGACCAGCTCGCAGCACTCGCGCAGGCCATGGGAGGTGAGTAATCTTTATCTCCTTTTGATATGACTATATAGCTTGTCGAGTGTCGTACTTATGCCTGTTTTGAATTGTGCAGAAGCGGTTGGCGCACCGGCCTCTGCAGACGTGGCGAGTGACGATCTTTCGCTGGAACAGGCTGTGGGCGGCTTAGGCGCTCTGTGCAACCAGGCGAAAGAAGCACTCGCCAAATCAACGAGCACACTTGGTGCTGTATACCAAGTGGTGTTCCCTACTGGCGTGGTGCCGTCGACGGTGGATGACTTCGCCAACGTGTTTGGCCCCGGGACGTCCACCATGGCGGGTTTTGCTCGCGCCAACACGGTACGCGGATCCGAGTCCACCATCAAGCTTCTTATGGGACATGGGATAGATTGCGACTATGAGGCAGCGCTGTCTGCGTTCCCTCAGAAGCCAGACGGGAAGCCCATTTCGCTGAAGGGGGTGAGCGGAGCAGCCGCGCGACTGGCTGAAGTTTTCATGAACACCATGGAGCGCCGGGCACTCGACACTGCCAATCGTCTGCTTAGGAAATCGAAATCTTAGGCCTAGGGTAGCTGTACCCTTTTGCTTTTTTATGCCTTGTAATGATACCTTCTGAACTGCGCGAGTCTGCGCTTTGTTTTTGCTACCTTGTTTATGCAAACTTTCTTTTGCCAATGTCTTTCCTTTGGAGAGTTGTATGCTTATGACGCGAGTCTTACAAACTTTGTGTTTGTGATTATGCTCTTTGAACAGTCACGAGAACCTGCTACTGCGACTAGTTCCTCGCAGGCTCCAACCACCACCCGATCCCAGGGTCAGGTGGCAAATGATGCCAAGGTGATGGAGTATATGAAGGCTAAATATGTGAGAATGGAGCAAGATCTGAAGGACGCCCAGGCCGAGCTGAGTCGATTAAGGGCCAGACCCGCGTTGGCCACCCAACGCGAGGATTATGTTCTCGGGGAGATGGAGCTTGTGAACAGGCAACTCGAGTGTAAGTTCGAATCTTGCTTTGTTTTACAAGCTTTTTGTGTAGCTTTTGTCCTTTTGATCTAACTGGTGCGCCCGTATTTGTAGGCTTTGTCGACAACTTCCAGGCTGAACAGATTCGCGTGGAAGGACGCCTGGATAGCGTGGTTGACGACCCTACAACTGGGCGTCAACACTTTTGGCTTGATAGGTACCATGCCCGCATACTTGCCACCCTGAAGGATCGAGTCTGGCGAAGTGCTGAGCTGCTGGAATTATGCCGGGCATCGTTTATTCGTCTGAACGAGACTCTTTTTCCTTCGGGGCCACAACCACAAGGGATTCGTGCTGTGTTGAACATCTTCCGCCAAACAAATCCCATTCGAGAGTTGCTATCTCGAAGACTTGTAATTGGAGCCAACGCTGCAACGGCGTATATGCGTAGTCGAAAACCAAGGTTGGTGTTGCGGACACCTGCAGCCGGAGAGGTTCTCGAGCAACAAGACTTGGATGACACGATCCAAGCTGCGGAGACACTGATCGAGTGCACTCGCGAACAGCTTTGCGGCCCCGAGCTGCCCGTAAAAGACGAGCCTGAGGATTAGAATGGTTTGCGAGTGCAATTTTTGCATAGGGGGCAGCCCCCGAGTGTAATTTTTGACTCTTTGTATATTGTATAGTTTGTATACTTTGATTTTTTGCCGAGCCCCCGAGTCAATCGAGCGGGGTTTGTGAAATATGTATTGGTTATGAACCGATGACTGTGCAGCCCCCGAGTCAATCGAGCGGGGTTTGTGAAATATGTATTGGTTATGAACCGATGACTGTGCAGCCCCCGAGTATTCGAGTGCGGCTGCAAAGTTTTTATCTTCTTTGTTCGTATCCTTGTTACGCAGCCCCCGAGGTTATTGGAGGGTAGCTTGAATCCCATCTGCAAAACATAACGTAGCTTGTCCCCTTTTGGTGATATGAGGACGACGCCTGCGCCTGCGCCTTCATGTTTCTTGGACCCATCGAAGTACATGGTCCAGGAATTGGCCACGTCTGGTGCTCCAGGTAATTGGGCTTCTATCCACTCGGTTGTGAAGTCGGGTAGGACTTGTGCTTTGATAGCCTTCGGGTGCTCGTACTTGATGTCTCTTGGAGCCAGCTCGATGAGCCATTTTGCCACTCGACCCGTTGCATTGGGGTTTGTGAGTATATCACCGATTGCTGAGTTGCTTACCACGGTAATCGGATGCTCGGTGAAGTAGTGTGTCACTTCCTTGAGGACATGAATACAGCGTATGCCAGCTTTTGATAGTGCGGGTACCGCTGTTTTGATATGGAGAGAACCTCGCTCAGGTAGTAGACTGGACGTTGTATGCTTTGGATGTGCCCCTCCTCCGCGTTCGACTACCAGTACGGTGCTCACCACCCTGTTTGTAGCCGAGACATACAGGTAGAGTGGTTCCCGTTCCTTAGGTGCGACGAGGATTGGAGGGCTTGTGAGGATCCGCTTGAGATCTGTGAAGGCTGCTTCAGCTTCTGGCGTCCACTCGAACTTGTCCGCCTTCTTCATCAGTCGATAGAATGGTAGAGCCTTTTCACCCAGTTTGCTGATGAATCGACTGAGCGCGCTACTCGTCCTGCTAGTTTCTGCACATCATGAAGCTTTGAAGGCCTTTGCATGTGAGGATGGCCTGTATTTTCTCCGGGTCTGCTTCGATTCCACGAGCAGAGACTAGGTACCCTAGAGCTGCCCGGCTGGAACGCCGAACGTACACTTCTTAGGATTGAGCTTGATATGGAAGCGTTTGAGGTTTGCGAACGTCTCCCTCAAATCGTCGAGTAGTGTGCGTTCTTCCCTTGTGGTAATGACAATGTCATCACGTAGACCTGGACGTTGCGTCCAATTTGCTTTTTGAGGCAGTCCTGCATCATGCGCTGGTATGTTGCACCCGCGTTTTTTAGCCCAAAGGGCATAGTTGTGTAGCAGTAGACCCCGAGTGGGGTTATGAACGCCGTTTTTTCTTCGTCTTCTTGCTTCATCCTTATCTGGTGATAACCTGAGTAAGCATCCAGAAAGGAGAGTCGTGCGCATCCGGCGGTGGAGTCGACGATCTGGTCGATCGGGGTAGCGGGAAGTGATCCTTTGGACAGCACTTGTTCAGCGCTGTGAAATCCACGCACATCCGAAGGATGTCTGTATGCTTCTTTTCTACGAGTACGGGTTGGCCACCCATTGTGATTTCTTGATTTCCCTAATGAATCCTGCTGCGAGTAACCGGTCGACTTCAGATTCGACTGCGGTTCGCTTTGGGCCGGAGATTCGACGCATCGTTTGCTTGACTGGCTTTGCATCTGGAAACAATTGGAGAGAGTGCTCGGCGAATTCCCTGGGAATACCTGGCATGTCGGCTGGACACCACGCAAATATTTCCCAGTTCTCACGGAGGAATTCGACGAGCGCGCCTTCCTATGCGATAGGCAGGCTCGAAGATATGTTGACTGTCTTGGACGGATCGGTCGGGTGCACCTGATGCGACCTTGTGTCATTTGTAGCATTGAAGGATCTGTCGACTGCCAACTTCTTATGCTCTGGAAGGAGTGTGCGGTCGTTGGTAATCGCTAAGTCGGCGAGTGATTCTCCACCCCGAACATCTCGGAGATTTTGCTGAACTCGCGGTCGCAAGCATCGGACCTTTGAAAGTTTCCACGGACAGTGATGACTCCCTTTGGTCCTGGCATCTTCAGCGTGAGGTACGCATAGTGTGGCACCGCCATGAATCGAGCAAACGTCGGGCGACCAAGAATAGCATGGTATTGTGATTTCCAGTCGACGACCTCGAACTCAATCGACTCTGTCCTGAAGTGGCTTGTCCCCGAACGTAACGTCGAGTTGTACGGTGCCTTCTGGGCTAATTGCTTTGCCAGGAACGATACCGTGGAAGGTATTTGAAGATTTTGGGAGGTTTTCGACTGACCTGTTCATTTTGCGGAGCGTGTCCGCGAAGATGATGTTTATGCCGCTGCCTCCATCCATGAAGACCTTGGTCATGGCGTAGCCTCCTATTTGCGCGTCGAGTACCAGAGCCGCATGCCCTGGTCGAACTACAGCTGGGGGATGATCCTCTCGACTGAAGCTTATGATGGTTTCCGATCCCTTCAGAAATTCGGCACGGCTGGAGGTGCCATGACAGCCATGTTCACCTGTCGAGTGATTAGCTTTTGCTGCCTGTTAGAGGGGCGACCCTTTTGTATCATGTACATCTGCCCGTGGGGCTGTGGATATTGATCATCTTCCGCCCGTAGTACGGTTGTATGGCACCTGCGAGGTTTGCGCCTGGAGCAGGCTGTGGTGGGGTTGCGGTGGCGGCTGTGGCGCCATGAGAGCGGGCACAGCGTTCGGCTGTGGTACGGGTGCAGGCATGGGCTGAGCAGGTGCTGGGCCATTCCTCTTGAGTCGTATCATAGTCAGTCGCCATTTGGTCGAATTCCCTGCAGTTCCTTAGGGTGTGATTGGAGCGTAGTTTTCCGTCGTCCCCCTTGAAGAGGTGGAATCTGCACCAGTCGTCCATCTTTTCCTCGAATGACCGCTCGGGTTTTGCGTCGCTACGTTTGCGCCATTCTTGCCTTTTGTAGCTGTCGCTCCGCTGCTCGCGATCTCGACTGTCCGTCGATCATCCGAGCGTCGATTGCTTCTATCTTGGTCCTCCTTGGCTGTGTGTATCCAGCCGCCATGAACTCGGGTCTGTTATCGTCGTAAGGACGTTGGAACGTTTACGCCTGCGATCTTCTCTGTATGAATCTCTGCGGCTCGACTGCCGCTTTCGTAGTTGTCGCGTGTTGGGGAAGCACGGGATCTGCGTACAGAATCCTCTCCATCTGCCCACTCAGTCGCAACTTTGATGAGGTCAGCCAGGGAGGTTGGCTTTTCACGACCAAGTGCCTCTTTGAAGTCCTTCCTGGCGAGACCTTGTATGAAGGCATCCATGGCCCTGTCTTCTGACACTTTGCCAACCGAATTGCGTATTTCGGTCCACCGCCGTATGTATGATCTCAACGACTCGTCTGATCGTTGAGTACATGTCCTTAATTCCTCGAATGTCTTCGGGCGCTCACACAGAGGCTCGAAGTTTTTGATGAAGTCTCTGCGGAAATCATCCCACGAGTCATATGATGATGGAGGGAGTGATTGAGCCAGTCGCGGGCAGTTCCTTCGAGCATAAGTCGTATGTACTGCATCGCCGTGGTGTTCGTGCCCGCTGGCATGCCACGGCGAGTCTGTAATCTTCTAGCCACCCAGAAGGTTCTTGGCGACCGTTGTACTTGGGTTGTTCGCCTGTCAACTTGAACCGTTTGGGCATCCGCGTCTCACGGATGCGTCGAGTGAAGCACAATGCTCCGCATGGCTCTGGTTCGCGATCAGAGTATGAATCGCTGCTATAGGATCTTCGAGATCTGCTCTGCTGGACCTGTGCCGGCGCGTGCTTCTCCTTCCTTCATCCGAGTGGTGGCTGCGACCACTGCGATGATGTGCTGCGTGTCGTGAGTCGACTATGTCGCGATCGCGATCCTTGCTGGAGTTTTGTCTTCTGGCTGCATAGCCTGTGCCGCTAGAGCTAGCGATTTGAGTTGTTGGCGATGCAGGGCTGCGTTAGGGTCATTCGCCGGAGGTTGTATTGCCTTGAGGTAAGCACCTACGGAGAATAATGCACCCGCAGCAGTTTTGGGCACTGGGATTCCGTTAGCGTCCTCTGTCATGAACGACAGGTTACGGGTGATTGCTACCCTTTCATGTTCTGGAAGGCTTGCCAACCGCGACCTAGGTCGAGGGGTTGGTTGCTGTGTGGACCCGAGGGATTGCTCCCTTTCGGGCACTCGAGAGGCTGGCTTGCCTTTTGCGCTCCTCGAGCGTCGCTCGGTAGTTTTGCAGTCGAATTGACTCCTGCCAGTTGAAGTACTGGAAGGTCAACATCTCCTCTGGGGTGGAGTTTGGTGGCATCATAGTGCACTCCTTTATGACTTTATCTGCTTTTGCTGCCATCTCCTCCGTGATTGTCAAGGTTGTGACCCCATCCGGCATGGTTACCGTGCATGGGAATTGTGCAGGCCTGCGAGCGGCAGCGTCTGCGGATGATTCTGCGGTGAAGGCCACGTAGACCTGATGGGGCGTGACCCGAGGACAGGTGTATGTGCTGTCGATTCCAGTCATGGACTCGACGTCGCCGTCGAGGCTCATGTCAGAGCCAGTGTGTTCATCGAGTAGATCTTCGAGGCGAATCTCGTTGTCGATGTGCTCATCACCTATGCTCATCTCGGTGTTGGCGAAGCCATTATGGATTTCTGAGTCGAGGTTGGTGTTGGTGAAGATCTCCGAGTCGACGTTGTTGTCGTTATGAATCGCGGGCTCGTAGAAGTCATCGAGGGAGATCCCGCAGTCGAAACTCTCGTCGAGTGGTAGGTTGAAGTCGATGTTGCTTGTGTTGTATGCTGATTCTGCTTCCTCGCCTTGGAGTTCCGTCATCATGAACCTGTCGAGCTCGCCGGTCGACATGGTTGTTGCGGGCGAGCAGGCTTCAGGAATCGACGATGGGGCGAGCGCAGTCGACGGAGCCTCGAGTGCACCCAGCACCGTTGTTGCGGATCTGTCGAGTCCTGCGTGCCAAGATTGTTTACGAAAAAATTGAATGCTCCAACAGTTAAGCTCAAACCTGATTCAAGGCCAGAAAACGCCTCCTGAAGCTCCGGCGAGTGCGGATTGAAATTCATTGGAAGAGCAGATGCGCTTTTTGCGGTGAAGCGGGCAGGCTGCCGCTTTTCGAGTGGATCGGCGAGTCGCCGTGTGTCGCCTGGATCGGCGAGTTGCTGTTTGCTGACATGGCCGGCGAGTTGCCGTTTGCAGATGAGATCGGCGAGTTGCCGTTTGCTGGTGTGATCGGCGATTTGCCGTTTGCTGTTGGGACCGGCGAAACTTCGAGTCCAGCGCTATTCTTTCCCACAGACGGCGCCACTTGACGAGGGGTAGACTCATCAAGACCCATGGTTAAGGTCCCTAGGTTATGAATATGGGGGAGAGAACGTGGTAGAGCTGGAAGTATCGTCGGCTGACAAGCAGGGCAAAGATTTTACCCAGGTTCAGGGCCCTCGTGTGGAGGTAACACCCCTACGTCCTGCCTGTCTGTTATTGATTTGTGAATATGATGGTTACAAGGATCCCGGCGAGATGTCGATCTCGCTAGGGTTTGTGGCTCTGGTGGTTCGTTGTCTGGTTCGATGGCCCTCCCAGTCCTTAAATAATAGGCTGGGTCCGGGTGTTCGTAACCGACTCGATTTACAAGTAAGGAAACTCTAAACCGACTATTGCTTCGCCAAACTTGGAGGATACTTCATCTTCGTGGGCCTCCCTTCATGGGCTTCATGTAGGCTCTGATAGTTGGGCCTAGTCGATACGTGCACCAGGTACCCTCATGGTAGGGTACCCGATAGGCATACCCATGTCAGCCGTACACCACCCTACTGTTGCGATCCGTTCGCGTTGAGAATACTAGATGTACGTTATGTTCCTGACATGAATTTGCAGGGCATAAAAATGAGCAAATATTTTTTTATTCTATTATTCAAAAAGTCTGACAAAACAAATATATGAGTCGATCAAAGCCATCTTCCTGGCGATATCTTTCACAACACCGAAAAAACGATGACAGGATGGTCATGATGGCTTCCAAGTACCCTAACCTCACACCAATGCACGCAATCTAAACCGGACGCCTCACGAAACCAACCAACAGTGAGCCGGAAACATAAACGGGTCCAGTGAACTCTCAGCACATACAATATGCGTACGCTCTAGAAGTCGCCACATCTCTCTTCCGCCTACCCATTTTTAGGAGAGATCAACGAATTGACCTTGTCAGGCATGTCGTTGAAGCCACTGCGCCACGTCGTCCTGTGCGCATGCATCAGCACAGGTTCGCCGCCGAGATACGCTGCGCCACACCATCAAGACTTGTTGTTATCGACGTGCGTCTCGATGTTGGTTCTCCTCCTGGCGCCGCGTAGCACCGTCATTCGATATGAGAGCCTAGATCTAGGGTTTTCTCCGGAACATCGTGGGCGAGAAAACAAGCGTTGCTGCAATGGTGTCTTCTACAAGTTTTGCTAATTCTCAGTCTATTATTTTCGGACAGATGTTCACTATTTGTTAATGATTTTACTAATTCCTATTATGATTGTTTAAAGAGCATCCCAAAGTATGTATCATGCATGCAGTTCTTTGTTTTAATTCACAACTTGGTAGCGGTCCATCAAGGCAATTATTTTTACTGTCCGACATTATCTTATTCTGACATTTGGGAATGACATTATAATTTGAATTTATTATAGTAATATTTTAGGTACAGTTTTTCTGTAAGATAGTTTAATGTGTGTGTGTGTGCACCAGTGACGACTAACGAATGATACTCTTGTAGCGTCGTGACTTTGTTACCTATTTACTTCTAATGTTTTGTCTGATATAAATTTGGTTTGTGACGGTAAAAAAAAACATTGCTAAACAATAACGATGATAAAGTAATGACAAATATGCTTATAGATATTTTGAAGTTATCCACACGTATTGAGTACTAAAAACAAGTTATACTCCAATATCAAATCGGCGCGGCAACGCGCGCCTTACCCTTCTAGTTTATGTTATATAGCAGCAGGCCAAGTGTTTATATTTGCAACACTTGGTGTTTTTTGTTTAACATTTAAAAAAAAATTACATCACTGACAGCTTTTGGAGGAAGACTTGTGGCACCAACTGAGCTTAAAAGAGTCACAACCAAAACAAGACAGCTATAGAAAAGTAAGTTTCGTATTTACCTGAACTGATAAATAATATTATTTCTACATTCATGTAATGTAACCAATTAAAGGTTGCCACGGGAAGCACTCTATTTTTGGAGATTTTTTCAAGGATATATTTTTGGAGCTTGGATATTGAAAGGATTTGTCAACAGTTCAAAGACCTTAATTTATCTCTCCTATAGCCTGCATGCGTGGCACGCATTATACATGTCGCCGTCATGCAAGCACTGGAAAGGCCGGTGCTGCACAGCCAAACAAGCACATGTCCATGTCCACTAGGGTGCACGCGCTTACAAAACTTTACGTGTTATAAATGCGAAATTGAGTGCATACAAGGTCGGGAGATGGACGGTGGAGGCGAGGCGGCGCCCCACTGCCACCACAAATGTCGGTGGGCTGTCCTCCAAGCCTCCATGGGTGGGTCCAGGATGACGGCTAGGACGCCATCGGGTCGGGAGACTAGGGCGGTGGCAAATTTGCAGAGAAAATGTTAAAAAGCACCACATTTGAACACGAGACGATTAAAAACCATCACCTAGGATTTTTTAACACATAAATATCCCTTTTGAGGCCATGATGTTACAACGAGCACCGATTCGGCAGTTTAGCATGCTTAACCCGTTTTCTGATAGTATGGACCCACCTGGCAGGTCTACGTGGCAGAAATAAAAGAGAAAAGAAAAAGAAGAGCACCTGGTCAACGCACGTGGTTCTGTTCCTACTATTCCTCTCTAGTGTGCATTTTATCAAACACTTCGTGTGTGAACGTGGCGACTCGGCTAGCGGCCGATGGGGCTGCGTACTGGGAGCCGCGACCGCCGTGCGCGGGCACACCGCAGAGCTCGGCCAGCTGGGCTGCGAACTCTCGCGGACGGCCAGGGCGCGTGTGCGCTGGCGAGGCAGCCACGCCGCGACGCGGACGTGTAGGAAGCGAGGCCAGCATGCACGGGGACTGCCGACGGGCGGCACGACGTCCTCGACCCGCCGCCGACATAGCCCCTCCCTCCTTCCCTCCCGCCGTCAACCGTGTTGTCCGTGCCGCAGCTCATCTCCGCCGCCGGCCGCCTAGATCGTGCCGTCCACCGCGCTGGCCATGGCCGCGCCAGGGGCGCTCGTGGCCGTGCCCAACTCATCTCCGGCGCCGGCAGGCCCGCTCTCGTAGTGGATGTACGATAAATTCAACGGCGGCGGGATCCTCTGCCCGGCCGCCGCCGTGCGCCGGTCCGGCGAGGTCGCTGGTGTGCACTGGCTGCGCCGAATCGAGTCAGCTGGGTGGGGCGAGGAGGCGCTCGGGGCGGCAGCCAGCCAGGCGCAGTCGAGGAGCGGCACCCCGACCGGCGCCGCCACGCGCTCGCTCAGCCCGCTCGCCCGCGGCCAGCCAGGCGCAGTCGAGGAGCACCACCCGTCGGTCGGCACAGTGGTGAAGCTGCTGTGCAGCCTGACGAGCGAGGACGGCGGGCGAGCCTGCTGGTGTACGAGTACCTCCCGAACGCCAGCCTGCACGAGCGTCTGCATGGGCCGGCGGCGCGGAAGCTGGACGGCGTCGGGCTCGGGTGGGCGGACCTGTGCGAGGTGGCGGTGGCGGCGGCTCGGGGTGTGAAGTACCTCCACTACGGGCGCGGGCCAACGGAGGCGCAGGGCGGCAAGCTCTGGACGCCGTGCACATTCTGTGTGTGCAGAGCAAGAGAGGAGGGATGGGGGAAGACCGCGGCGGAGAGATGCTGCGGGACTGGGACTGCGCGAGCGAGTAGGGGGAGGCCGCGCCGGAGAGCTGCCGCGGGGCGCCTTCGCGGAGGTGGCCGCCGCTGAGGTCGCCGTGTTCCCGTTGAACCGAGGCCGCTCGGATAGAGAAGCGTTGACCTGCTTTTTTTCCTTTTTTTTTGCCACGTAGACCTGACGGGTGGGTCCGTACTGTCATAAAACGTGTCAACAGACTTAAACAGGCAAATTAGTGCTCCGCGTCACAATATGGCCTCAAAAGGGGTATTTATGTGTCAAAAAACCCTAAGTTGGTGGTTGTCTGTCGTCTCGTGTTCAAATGTGGTGGTTTTTTGTCATTTTCTCCAAATTTGCCCATGGCAGCTCCTTTGGGATTTTGAAACAGGTTTAGACCATCTCCAGCAAATTCCTTAAAATCTCAAAACGTAAAACCAGTTTCGGTACTTCGAAATTGGTCTTACGTATTGCAAATGCGTCACACGGAACAGATACACAAAATGGTATTACATAATTCAAATAACTAGTTCGCGCGAGAATTTGTCACGTGACGATTCATCAAACACAGTTCACAAACGGAGACGAATAACAAACATAGTTCCAACAAATTATTACAAACTAAACGAAACCCTAACCCTAGGCTTCAAGGACCAAACTCGTTCTGATGTCCGGCGTCGATGTTGAGGTAGAAGGCCACGACGGAGGTGCGCTTCGCCCACCCGAGCATGTGCTCTTCCCTGGCTTGTTCCTAACGGCGCTTAGCATTCGGGTCGACGGTCACCGCCACCTCCTTGCCATCCACAAGGCGCACTTCGTCTTGTGGGTCCGTGCTACATGTGGCGTGATGGGTATCGCAAGCACATCTTAGCCGTGGCGGCTCCCGCCGCTGCTCTAGGAGAGGTGGCCACAACCCGCCGAGGAGATCGAGGAGGCTAAACGTATATGCCCCCCGGTACCCTTCATATAGTGGAGGAGTTAGGGGGTGCTTATCCGGTGTGTCCGATGCGTGGCTGTTGGGGCCAAAAAAAATCTCAAAACCGCGTATCGGACGGAATTTTCAGGGCCGGAGGCATTTTAGGGATCTGCTAGAGATACTCTTATATATATTGCTTGATCTACCTAGTTTCTAAACGAAAAGTACGATAATTTTGAAATATTGTTCTGAATACACACTCAAAATATTACTTTTCGAACACATGACTCACATTTTATCCTCTCGACTGCTTTTACTCATACTTCAGGAACTTCTGTGAAAAATGCAGAGCACTTTTTACGTGGTGTGCTATCAAATATTGGTGGCGAACACTAAGTCTCCGCTTTGAATATACAGTAATTTTATCACCAATTTTATATGCCAATCGTATACAAAAGAAAATGGGCTATTACAAAAAGTTTAATGTCTCAAGTTAAATTTCGTTGGCTCAATTATTTGCAAAATTTTACTTTTCCTAAATTTAAATAGATAAAATGCATTTAACTTGTATATGGCAGTAGTGTCTAGCACGTATATGGCAGCATGGTAAACAAAAAGGAACTTGCAAGAAAAATCACGGAATGACAATTTTTGAATGTTTTAAGACTTAATAAAATTTAAATATAAGAGAAAATGTTTGTTAAGTCAACAAAATTGAAGAAATCTTATAATCTAGGTGGGGCGGGAGATTGGAAAAAAACAATTTTTTTTATTGGAATATACAAAAAAAAAATGTTGATTTGAACAAAATTTTGATCTACTTTGAGAACCTTGTGGTGTATCGAATTTACATGGATATTTTTGACATTTTATCTAGAACACATGCACCTATCTAGTTTTGTATGGAATAAAGACTTCTTAATTTTATGCATGTTTTTCTTCGGGTTTGATATTCTTATCAATGGGGATCCACAGCTGAGAGGTGTTTTGGCTGATCTTGGTATTCAAAAAAAAATCAAACTGGCATATTCAGGTTCCAAAAATACATATATACATACACATATTATCTACATATATTTATTTCTTTGCTAAAATAATACATTGTATTGTAGGTTACACATGAATCATGAAATTGTGGCTCAAAACGGAACTTTTTTATTCCAACATTTTTTTTCTTATGTAGATCACATATGAAAAGATATTTCAATGCAGATTTGTTTCGTAGACTAGACATGTATATGCACTTGTATGTTTTGTCAAAAATTGGAGATCAAGAAATGAACTTTTCAAATAGAAAAAATACAAATCATTGGTCCATACTGCCATGTCCTTGGTTGTATGGCTTTGACATGGTCAAGAATTAAATGTGTTCTATTAAGAATTGAGGCCCTCCCGATAACTAGGTGTAAATAGTCTATCTTATGATTCTTATATGTTCATCTTAAGACATGAAGGATACTGACATAATGTTTCATATTACGGAGGAAATTATATGTTCTTTTCTTCTAAGTGCTTCTGTGATTCAGAGGATAAGTGGAGCGTAGGAATAGGAAACTCATATGATTTGTATGACATGTCTAGTTAAATTCTGTGGGAAGAGAAAGTTTTTCTGATAGGTGAAGGAATTTTTCTATGAAGTTGGAGCTCATGTTATTTTCCTATGGAGTTTGTACTGCAAGATTCTTATAGCAATTTTTCCTATGGGATATGATCCTATGAATCGAACGGCTTCGGAAAAAATTACCATATAATTTCAATCTTACACCAATCGTTTGACAATCCTATGAATAAAAAGAGGCCTAAGATTCCTTCGTTTCCAAAGGAGATTTTACTTGAAATATCTCTTTGAAGAAAGGAAAGCACTCTTGATTCATCACGAAATTCACGAGGTGGGGAGCAGAGGAGGCCCACGTACGCCCGAAAGCCCATGAGTTCCACGCTGATACTCTCGCGGCGGTGCTCGTTCATGCTGCCTCCTCCCATGATAACGGTGGAGTACTGGAGTCTGCTCAGTCGCCCGAATGAAGCTTCCACGCGGCATGTTTTTGTGGCCTAAGCCGCCCAAGCTAGCACTGATTGCACCCATGACAATGATCCACGTGGAGCGCACTTGATCACCAACCGCCTGCAATCTCTCCCTATAAATACATGCCCGAGCTGCTCATATTCTCAACCCAACAACACTCGTACGTACTACAGATCCAAATATTCCCGAGCTGCTCATACTCTTGGCCTCTTGGGCGTACTTGAACACTTGCTAAGTACGTATCTTGTCCATTGATTAACTGCAAGTAGCCAAGCTTCGAAGTCCAAACTCCGTTTGTACCTCACGCCGGCGCCATGGGTTCCTCGAAAGCAATCTTCATCACGTTCGTGCTCCTCTTGGCAGCGTCACCGTGCGTGGTAAGAGCTAGGATGGTGCCACGCGACCATGCAACCCTGCGACGACGACGACGACGACGACGATATCGTCGTCTCAAGGTTCTCTGCAAAGAGGTGTAGCACCCATGGCTCCGCCTATGCCGCCACCGTCGACGCCGGTGGGCAATAAGCCAGAGATTGGCGTCGCCAGGCGTTGGGGGACGATGGCCCAGCTTGACGGCTCAGTACCGAGCCCAGGAATAGGCCACCATTAGTTAACTTGATGATGTACACGATCTGCCCGCGGTATACGCCGAAGTTACATATAACTTCGAGATATACATTTAGAGATGATTGTAGCAAAAAAAATGTTTGTTGTATCTACCTATGTAGTTCTTCCGTGTGATCAACTTGGTTTGGTACTTCCAGATAAAGGTTTTCAACAAGTAACTCACAAAAAGTTTACATGTAAAGTTTTAAGTTAATTTCATTGTCATGGTGGCGAGTAACTTAAACTAGTAACATTGATACATTAATTTACTACTTTGTAAAGTCATTTTTCATTGAAAGCCTTATGTAATGGCTACATATATTAATGTTAATTCGTTTGTCTCTATCCTCTTTGCATATGTATGTATGTTACCACCTATATTGCACCCCTAATGGGATTCTGACTGTTCGTATGGTCTATGGCACGCCACGTGGTATAAATATTGGCCCAGAAATGATTTTATATACACATTTAATATATGATGTGTACATGATTTAGGCTCGTATTGCTTGTTGAAATAGAGGCTCGCGAGTTAATAACATATTTCTTATGATGTTAGAAAACTGAGACGCACCTAGGTCATACAAGACAATCAATCATAGCATGACTCCCATATATTTTATAAATATAACAAGTAGATTTTTTGTGCTGAATATACTACTAGCCCACTAATTAACGCTCACCGGTGAGTTGAATAGCACCAATGGGATCTTATAGTTCTAGATGTACATGTCTGGATATCTTCATCCGGGCTGGTGGCAGCATATTAGTAGACTACGTGATGCCTAGTTGCTTTAGGTTGTTGCTTTTTCGATTGTTGTTTCATTTTTCAACCTTATGTAATCCTTGAATTGTAATAACTTGAACGATAAACCTATGCAATAAAATGGTTGTGTGCATCACTTGATGTAGAGGCCGGTTTTTGCTTCCTTTTAAATAAAGTAGAAAAACATCGCCGCTGAAAGAAACTATAAGTTCTTCCAAAGCATTATGGCGGTCGACCAACGGTGCAACGTCCTACCTTGCAATGGTGTGTTTCGCAACACGTTCAACAGTACTAGGTTCTCAGATATTGTGATGGAAAAATCAAGCGGCTCTTCAAAATATACGAGATACACCTATGTAGAGTTGGTTTTATGTGTTTTGTTTGTATGAGTTTTGGAGGAATGGCAACCCATGTTCAGTGTAACCTAGCTAGGGGGGGTTAACTCAGGCTACTCAGCCCGCTACACGATGAACGAAAACAGGAGAAGGAAAACTTGTACATAGTCATGTGACGTGGAGCTGTCACCCATGTTGATAGCAAACCTAGCCTTCGTGGCATTGTAACTGGCGTCTAGTACGCCTTCTGAGGTGTATTCATTGAAAATGAGACCAGTTTGAAAGATGGTCTACTCCAATGCCAAGCTGATCGGCAAACACGTTTCATAATATAAGATGTTCTAGCTAGCTCATATGTTGACTAAGTAAAAATCCAAATGAGTGTATATACACATTAAAACATGTCCACATATATCTATAGGGAACGGAGGGAGTATAAGAGAACCAAAGGCAGTCAGAAAGCGACGCGGATATGCTGCTACGTGTCCTAAGGGGAACTGCTAGCTTGCTCCTGTGTACTTCGTGGCGTGCATTCTACAGTGAAAACTTCTCCATCACATCATCATACCACAGGTGTTCGTCGCCTCAAGAAGAACGCGAGAGCTACGCGACCTGCTCACCGAAATGGAGCACTTGCGCGCCGCCATTGCGCGAAGCGGGGAGCAGAGGGCGGTCTATTTCGGCTCAAAAGTGCAAGAAGGCCGGCTGGTGAGTTGGGTGCTCACGCGGCGGGCGGCCATGGTGGGTACGTAGGGACACGCGATGGTTTGCTCCGGCGCACGATCCCGACGCGGCACCTCCATCGTGGTGGGCTCTGCCCCGCGCCTCCCCGGGACCCCAGCCAAGTTCTTCGAACCAGTGAAGCAGACAAGAATTGACAGGTACACTGTAGTTTCTCCATGGCAATGTAGAACGCATATATGGTTATTTTCATCTCCGCAACCGAATCAGAATATCAATTCGCTCACCCCGCTCGTCCCCGAATGGCACTCACGCACTAACGACGTTGCTCCAAGAAGGACGGCGTGCACTGATGCACACGCGGCCATTGGTCGAGCGCATGAAGGAGAAGAGCTTCCACGCGGCTCGTTGTGGCAGCTTCAGCCGCCGAAGCGCGACACACCAACGTCGTCAAACGATTTTCGAACTCTGGAACAAAATTATTTGAGGCAGACCAACACACTTGCACAAGAAGAACTAATGGCGCACCACGTGGAATTGACTGTACGGTCTGTTGCTGCTTTCCCTCCGATCATAAAAAACTCTACTTGGAGCTTGGAAGCTTAAAGTGAGCTTCGATGGTGATGTGTGTGGCTCACCAATTTGACGTGGCCACAAGTTTGTCACTCCAATAAGTGGCGGAGTCGGGAATTGAACTGAGCCGGGTCGGAGAAATAAGCTTTAAATTTTTTCATGACAGAAAAAACAAGTGTATTCGACAAAAAAGGTCCAAACTGATCAAATTTGCATATTTCATCAAGTACAACTATGAAATGACCATAAATAACAAGAAGAACATACAAAATAGAGCTACATTTTCATAAGATAGTATTATACAACTATGTTGTATCCATGTGGGCAAGTCGAAAATGTCGAGGAAGATGACCTCTACGGTCATTGTAGGAATGGAAACGTAGCATAATCTTCTTGTCATCAATTTTTGCAAATATCTCCTTCTCAACATAGCAAATCATCAAATTATTGAGCCAACCATCCCCTATCTTGTTTCGAAGATCTGACTTTATAATATTCATGGCCGAGAAAACCCTCTCAACTGATGCTGTTGCCAGAGGTAGTGTCAAAGCAAATGTAATAAGGCGATAGACCAATGAAAATGTCAAATGTTGCCTCTTCTGCACCAACTTGAGAGCAAGATCCCTCAGACTGTCACAAACTGTGAATTCAGGACTTCTCTTCATCACATCAACATATACGTTCAGTTCATCAACCAATAGAGAACAATCATGCGAAGAGAAATCAGCAGAGTACATAGTTGCAAGCTCAACTAGCTTATCATTGTCAAAGGTGATGAATGAGTCTCTAGGATCAAGGCATGCAGTGCACAATAATAGACGTGTAGAAGTTTCAGAAAATCTATGATTCATCTCAACTATGATTCTATTAAGCACTTCATTAAAGATTTTTTTTCGCCAAAAATGAGCCGGGTCGGTCGACCACCCTCGACCCCCCCTGCTGGCTCCGCCTGTGACTCCAATCATGTCATTTCCAAAATCAGGCAAATGTGTCGAAGTTGCTTTTTTTAAGTAACCCTGTACTGCGAGTAGAATGCAGCAATTACAACATGTGCCACGACGTAGCACAAAAAAACATACAGGAAAAGGGTCATGTATTAGGCTCTGGTCATGCCTTGTGTTCTATGTTATCGTAGCCTCGTAGTTTTCCCTTCTTTTGCGTGCGCAACCTGTTGTTTAGACCAACGTAAGGGTAGAAAGTTTAGGTATGTGCATTGCATCATACTTGTAAAAATACGAGAAAGTAAACTGTTGCGCCTTCTCTGCTTTCTGGCGTCGAACCCCCGCGGCTGGTTGCCATGGATCGGGACTGGCGTGGGGACGGGAACCGCAGAAGGCGAGGCTTCGATGACGGTGGCGTGGGTGGCAGAGGTGGTGGCGGCAGGGGTCGCAGCCATGAGGTGGATCTGCGCAGTCGTCTGGAGCGGGAGAGGTCGGAGCGGCTGGAGCGGGAGAGGGAGGAGCATCTCCGGCTGCAGCTGATCCGGCGCAGGGAGCCAGTGGACAGACAGATCAGATCGCAGGTGGAAAGGAATCGCTCGCCGCCGCGCTACTTCCCGAGGGGGAGGGACCTCCGCGGGAGTCCGGCTACAAGAGACCAAGGCTTGTGGGGTCTGGCCTGGGTGCTGCCCTGACCGTGCCGGCGGGGGGGGGCCCGCCGGTGACGGAGAACTCACAAGTGACCTGCTACAACTGCAGTGAGCCGGGCCATATGCAGGCGGCATGCAAAGGGGAGGCGTTTTGTATCATGTGCAAAGTCAAAGGGCATCCAACTGCGCTTTGCCCACACAAGTCTCCCGAGCCGACTTGGGCTGGCTTTGGGACAGAAGTTTAAGGCTTTTTCTTAATCGAAGCGCCGAGGAGGAGCCGGAGGAGAACAGCTCCAATGGAGCTCTGGTGGTACTGGACTCGGATCTGTCCGCGCTGATGGTGGAGGAAGAATTCAATGATCTAGTGAATGAGAAATGGGATTGGAAGGTCGTGCAGATTGGGGTCAACCGGTACTCGCCGGTTTTCCCTTCTAAGGAAAGCCGGCGCATGGCTATTCATGGGGGCGGCCTCTGCCTGCCGTCCTCCGAATGCAAGGCAGTGGTGAGTGAGCTTCTGCTGGAACCACAAGTCGAGGAGACCTTGGAAGAAGTGGTGGTGTTACTGCATGGGGTGTCTGCGGGATGCTCATGTGCTGATGGGCAGTACTCTGGAGGTGGGCCGCCCGTTGTCGGTGGAGGAGAGCTCGCTGGCAAGCAAAGGTGCCCCTGTCCGTATGCGGTTTGGGTGTCGCAAACCGGTGCAGCTAAAGCCTTTCATTATGTTGTTCGTAAATATGAAAGGATACAAGATCAAGCTGGAGATCGACTCGGCGGGGCCGGGTGCGGATGGGCCGCTCCCACCCCCACCGCCTAGCGACAGACGCAATGATGAAAGGACAAGGATGTCGCCTAGAGGGGGGTGAATAGGCGATTAAAACTTTTTCGGTTTAGGCTTGATAATTGCGGAATAAAACTATGTGTTTAAATTAACAAGCCAACAACTTAAATAAACTAGGCTCACCTATGTGCACCAACAACTTATGCTAAGCAAGACAAGCAACAAGGTGATAGCAATATAGAATACTTCAAGCATGAAGGCTATCACAGTGTAAAGTGCATAAGTAAAAGCGCGGGTATAGAAATAACCGAGGCACGCGGAGACGAGGATGTATTCCCGAGTTCCTCCTTGTTAAGGGAGTACGTCTCGTTGGAGAGGTGTGAACCAACACAATGGTTCAACAACCACAAAGGTTTCACCTTCTTCTCCGATGAACCGCACCACAAAGGTTTGGTTCACCTTCCACTATCGGAATCCTTCGAGGCGGAAATCCGGAGCCTTTCAACAACGATCCGGGCACAACCCACAACGGGATTGGGGGCTCCCGAACAGCTACAAGTGACCACACAAGGGTCTCAACCACCACATGGGCGTCTAGGGTCCAAAGACCCAAGAGTAACAAGTTCACAAGCTTTCAACTTCCACGAATCCTCGTGGAGAGCACAAACCGATGCAACGAAGCAATGGCAAGAGCACAAGGCTCAAATCCTTCACTCTCGAATCCCACCATAAGCAACTAATGCTTATGTGGGGAGAAGAGAGGAAGAACAACGAAGAACACAACAAATGGAACTTCAAGATCAAGATCTACTAGGTTCCCCTCACTTAGAGGAGGAATGGATTGGATGAATATGTAGATCTAGATCTCCTCTCAATTTCCTCAAAGATATGCAAGAATCATGGGAGGGAATGAGAGGAAGGCAAGCTTTTTCCAAAGATCAACAATGGAGGAGAGGGGAGAAAAACTTACTCAAGAGATGTAAAAACCATTGGGGAAGAAACCCCCTTTAAATAGGTCCTCTAAAAAGATGACCGTTGGGCTGCAGGGAGGAGCGAGCCGGCCTGTGGCCCGGCTTGGGCCGGCCAGGGAGCCGGCCTGCTCCCCGAGCCGCTCGGCCTAGAGCCCGGCCTGGGAGCTGGCCTGCTACCCGAGCCGCCCGGCCTGGAGCCCGGCCTGGGCCGGCCAGGGAGCCGGCCTGCTACCCGAGCCGCCCGGCCTGGAGCCCGGCCTGGGCCGGCCTGAGAGCCGGCCTGCGCAGAAACAAACAATCTAAAAACCATATCTTTTTCAATAAAAATCCAAATGCGATGAAACCAACTTTGTTGGAAAGATAACGACGAGATATCACACATGGAAGGTGTGGATCCTATCTCGAGGAGGACCGGTAATATTTCCAACACCGAGAACACAACAAGTTTTCCATCCGGACTCCGTTTTCAATGATCTTGGGCTTGCTCCGAAGATAATCACAAGCACTACAAGATCATGCATATACACATCATAGTCCATCATGTGAGGAGGAAATCAAATGTAGAGAGGTAAAACCTCTCTATAAAACGATGAACCGGCAAAACCTCCAAAACCGAAAACGCAACAAGTTTTCAATACGAAATCCGTTTTCGGTGAACTAGAGCTTGGTATGGAGATGAACACAAACTCTAAATTCACACATGAATAAAAGCCACATAAGAACCAAGAAAGATGATATGCCAAATATGCAAAGGTTTGAGCTCTCCACAAAGGTGCGATCAAGTTACTCACTTGAGAGCCCCTCTTGATAGTACGCCGTCTATCCTATAACCCGATCTCCCACTAACACCACGAGACCGGTAAAATAGAAAACCTATCAAGATCATACCTTTGCCTTGCGCATTCCACTTGAGCTCGATGATGATGATCTTGACTCTTTCAAGTTGGAACACCTTTCTTGATTGTGCTTGCTAGCACATGCTTGATGAAGACTTCTCCAAATACTCCCCCATACACCATTATGGGAGAGCCTTGCTAAACTCCGTCTTCATGAATCCACTTGCACTTCATCTTCTTATCTTGATATAGATGATGGCTTGGAGATAAACATGAAGTTCACTCAATCTTCTTTTCCAAGCCATGCTTGCAATAAGCTCAACTCTTCACATGACCATTCTTCATATAAACCCTTGGATGGAACCTTGGTCATCATGTAATCTTCTAGAGTCAAACATATGAACTCCAATCTTTTCCTATGGACAAGATCTACAAGTATATCTCAATGCAAACATTAGTTCATAAGGATTGTCATTAATTACCAAAACCACGCATGGGGCAACACATCCACTTTCGAATGATGACTGGGACAAAGAGGAAGATGATGATTTTGGGCTGACCTCGGACGGGGAAGACAGAGATGACCGCTGCTGGAAGAAATCCAAGTCGGACAATGGTAAGTCAACACCTGCTAGCAAAGAGCAAGGAGCTGGAGGCACCCAACATGCGGCTGAACCTCAGACTACGGGCTCGGGGGAGCCGCAGGACTCGCTGCCTGGGCAGCAGATGATGCCTCCCGGTTCTCCATCCTTGCTCTCCAAGCAATCGTGGCTGACCTCGACCCACGTTGTTACTGACCAAACCACCATGTCTCCGGCTGCTACGGTGGATGTGTCATTTGTGGAACGTGTGGGGGTGGTGCCACAAATCTTTATCACTCCAGAGAAAGCGGTAGAGTTTGCCAAGAACCGTGAGAAGGAAAGGAGGAGCAAGAGTAACTATGATCACCCCTCTAGGGTTAGGGAGGAGGAAGGGCGAGGCATGCTAGACTTCTCTGATGAATCTGGACAGATCGTGACATCGCCTCAGGTGGGAGCGGCGGAGGGTGAACTGGGTGAAACCGTCCGCGCGTTCTCAGCTCCGGTGGTCCGGGCTCCGCGTTCCAGGGCTATTCTGTGGAAGCTAAGAAGAAGAGTGCGCGGGCAAAGGAGAGACAGAGAGCCCAGTTCTCGACAGGGCGATGCGGCGTGCTGCGGAGAAGAACAACCCAGGTAATCTCTCAGTTTCTAAATTTGCTATTCTTCAAGATGTTCCTATGGATTCTTTGGTAGAAGTAGCCCGCGATAGCTATGTGCTTTTTGATCCGGAGGGAGGAACAGCAGCTGAGATGGTGTCCCTGATTCAAGCAAGAGAGCTTGTCCAGGTGATGACCCACAAGTATAGGGGGTGTATCGCAGTACTTTCGATAAATAAGAGTGTCGAACCCAACGAGGAGCAGAAGGTGCTGGCAAGTAGTTTTGATCAAGAATTCACTGTAAAAGCTAGCAGACAGGTTTTCAGTAGTATTCGAAACAGCAGGTAAAAACAGTGCAAGTAAATAAACGAGCGCGGCAACAAATGCAGCGAGTGGCCCAATCCTTTTGAGTGCAAAGGACAAGCCGAGTGTGTTACTTATAAGAGACAAATGTTCCTGAGGACACATGGGAATTTCGTCAAGTGCTTTCGCTTCGTGCAACTGGTTAATCTTCATTGTTTTGATAAGTGTTGTGTGGGTGAATCTATGCTAACGCACCGCCCTTCCTAGGACTAATACGCACTTGTGATTATACCCCCTGCAAGCATCCGCGAATGCAGAAAAGTAATTAAGATAAATCTAACCACAGCTTTAAACTCTGAGACCCTACGCTCCCTCGTGCACTATCTTACTAACGGGGGTTCAGGTTTCTGTCACTCCGGCAACCCCTCAACTAGCAAGCTAGGTACACGATGCATTCCCCTAGGCCCATAAAGGTGAAGTGTCATGTAGTCGACGTTCACATGACACCACTAGAAGAATGACACCACAACTTAAATATCAAACCATTAAATATTAACGCAGCATTATTTCACTACTAACAACATGACTTCCCCATGTCCTCAAGAACTACAAACTACTCACAAGACATCATATGGATCATGATCAGAGATGATATGGCAATGAATAACAATCTGGACATGAACACTAATCCACCAAACAAACTCAATAGCATCAATAACAAGGAGTAATCAACACCGGGAGAGTCTCCCCAATGAACTAGACAAGGTACAGCCCTAGATGTTACAGCAAGATGGATGTGGAGTCGGTGGAGATGATGGTGATGGCGCAGTGGATGTGGTGATGATGATCCCGATGAAGTCCAGCGTGATGACGATGACGATGGCGATGATTTCCCCTCTCCGGGAGGGAATTTCCCCGGCAGGATCTCCCTGCCAGAGAGCTCTTTCTCTCTCGGTGGTTTCCGTCCCGTGGAGGCGGCGGAATATTTCGTGGACGTACCCCCCGTGCTTAGGTTTTCGGGAGGCAGATATACGCGAAGAGGCAACCTGGGGGGTGGACCCAGGTGGCCACGCCATAGCTGGGCGCGGCCCACAGGCCAGCCGCGCCCAGGTGTGGCGTGGGGCCCACCTGGCTGCCTCCTTTTGGCTGCCTCCGGCATCTGACATTATAAGACCCCCAGAATTGGTTTCGTGATTTTTGGAGTTCCGCTGATATGCTGACTTGACGACGCTTTTTCCAGCAGAAACCTGACTCCGGAAGGATAATTCCCAATAATCATCAAACATGCAAAATAAGGCAAAATAACATAAGTATCATGTATTAATATGAAATATAAGGATAGATAATGACAAATTATGATATAAAATAGTGATGCAAAATGGACGTATCAACTCCCCCCAAGCTTAGACTCGCTTGTCCCCAAGCGAAAACTGAGCTCAGTAAACAAGTCCACATGTTTATGGAGTGAAGTGTCGATAATAAAGAATACGGACAAGAAGCATCAGTATTTACTCAGCTAAACAAGTCATTTTAAACAGCAGTCTCTACACATTCTACTTAACTTGGAACAAGTAATGGAACAACCACAAATAAAGGTACATTAAGCAAACCAATTGGATGTGGCAAACTGTGTTCTTGGTCAGAGAACAATCAACATTCTAACTTATCTTTCAAGAAGAGTCTTTATACTAGAGCTATATTGCAGAAATAGAGTTGCTCAATCATCACTGTTCCTTTCACATTCCAAAGAAAACTGTCAAAGTCATATTCTCAAAGATAAAACTTCATGTGCTCAAGCAAAGTAGACAAAACATGATAGGAAATATTATGAACTATAAATGATTGTATCTATAACAATTCGAGTGCTTGCTCGGGATAGAGGGAATAGGTTTACTGACTCAACAATAAATAAATGATAGGCCCTTCGCAGAGGGAAGCAGGGATTAAAACGTGTGCTAGAGCTTTTTAGTTCCCGAAGGCATAGAGAGTGTAAAAATATTGCTTTGAGAGGTGTATGCTATTGGTCAACAAATCAGTGGTAGAATCCTTGTCATCTTCCATACTAATTAACTTTTAGAGCGGTTCCGAGAGTTTATAGAACTGCACTTGTAACAAGCACTTATTGATGACACTCCTCCCAACCATTTCTTTCCACAAACCATGGCTTGACCGAATCCTCGGTTGCCGACCAACAATCACCGTGGAGGAGTGTCTATTTATTTATTTATTTATTTATAGGGTGGACTAACCAGCTCTTTTAATGCAAAATAAAAGGTGGAGAAGCAGATGAAGCTGCCAATCCTTGTAAATCAGTTAGCATGGAAGATGACACATCTGCTACCACGTCCTTATGAGCTTGGTGAACAGTGACACAAAAAGGGATATAATAATAGTTTTGAATAGTTAAAGGTAGCACACGAGAAAATGTACTTGGAGTAGTGCGAACACTACATGATAGGTAGTTATGGTGGACACGAATGGAGTGCTTTGGTTCAGGGTTTTGGATGCACGAGAAGTATCTCCTCTCAGTACAAGGTTTTAGGCTAGCAAGGTTTAGTAGCAAGCACAAGAATTGAGAGAGACAAACACTTATAGATCTAATAGAACAACCATGCTATCTACTTTGTGGGCACAAAACACTTTAATTCAAGAATAATAAACTCATTGGCCAACAAAGAGGAAAACAATAGGGATAATGTTATTGCAACCAGTTCCCTCTTTTCTACTTAAGTGTAAAAAGTATTGATACTACTGACCAGTCTAAGTTTGCCACAACCAACTAAATTTACTTGCTGCACCCAAAGTGATGCCAATACTAATGTAACAAGATCAGCATATGACAAAGGACTTGCTGGCTAAAATAAAGTGTGCAGAAAGTAAAGATAAAGCTTCTCATTAATATTCCATCACAATAAACCTCACACCAACGGATACAACGATAACCAACTAAGGAGTGATACTCCACATTGCAAACTATCTCATATGATAACTTCTCTACTCATGGTACTAAGCAAAAATATAAAGATAAAGATAAAGATAAAGATGGTGATACTGAAAACACCCCCCCCCCAAGCTTGAAACAAGCTGGGAGTGTGTTGTTACCCATGGTGAATTACTCCCTTGGCGGTGATGGTGGTGGCGCCCCTCTAATGAGCTTCTCGGCAAGCTCCATTAACTCATCAACTCTACCAATGAGGGTGCGGACAAGCTCTGAATTCTGCTCAATGCGGTTCATCATCCTGTCAGAGGGTGAATCCCAGCTTTTGGAGTTGTTACCCCACTTCTCTTCAGCTTTGGAGCTCCCTTTTCCTGCATGGTCAGAACGATCCATATCCCAGCTACTGGGCAATTCTGATTCTGGAACTTTTTCAAAGGGATACTTATGGATGAGAGTGTGAAAAGGCCTTTTGGTATCTGAAGGAAGTGTTCTTGGAGCTAGGAAGCGACGAGGAACTCTCCCACCAGTGCTCATCCTCGCGCCCTGCCTGGCCCTGGGCTTGTTCTGCACCACTCCGATGCTTGCAACGGTAGCGGTGGGAATAGGACTTGGATCTTCCTCTTCTTCACCGACAGCTTCAGTCTTCTCCTTCTCCTCCTCAGCATCTTGGTCTTTCAGATCTTTCTTCAGGCCCTCCTTGTCAGGGTTGTTGGAGGCGACCATGGTGCTCTAGACTTCTACAACCCTGGCAGAAACAGCTCGAAAACAAACGCGACGAAAACACGAGATACGGACCTCGGGAGATCCGGGTAAATATATAGCAGAAAATAACGCGTGAAAAGGAAAGCACAGGGCGAAGCGGAGTCGGAGGGGGTCTCCGAGGCGACCACGCCATAGCTGGGCGCGGCCCAGGTGGGGCCCGCGCCCTGCTGTGGCGTGGTGCCCTCGGGCACCTCCTCCGGCACTTATTCGTCTTGATATTTCCAAAATTGTATAAATATAACTAATATAAAAGTTTCGAAGTAAAACGCGGACTTTTTCTTACCGAAATCATACCTACTTCAAATCAGACTCTGCAGTTTCCTGTTTCTGAGTTTTAATAAATTCCTCCGGAGATACCATTTGAATAATATCAACATTTTCATTATAAGATTCTCCAGAAATATAATGTTTAAGTCTCTGCCCATTAACAACTTGAGGTTTGTCACCGTCAAGTGAATTAATTTTTATTGCACCAGAACGATAAACTTCTTCCACAATGTAAGGTCCTTCCCATTTTGAGAGTAATTTTCCTGCAAAAAATCTGAGACGAGACCTATACAATAAAACTTTATCACCTATGCAAAATTCTCTTTTTAAAATTCTCTTGTCATGCCATCTCTTAACTTTCTCTTTGAAAAGTTTAGCATTTTCATATGCTTCACTTCTCCATTCATCTAGAGAGCTTAACTCTAGCAACCTTTTCTCACCAGCTAATTTGAAATCTCTATTAAGCTCTTTGATTGCCCAATAGGCCTTGTGTTCTAATTCTAGAGGTAAATGACAAGCTTTTCCATAAACCATTTTATAAGGAGACATGCCCATAGGATTTTTATATGCTGTTCTATAAGCCCACAAAGCATCATTAAGCTTTCTAGCCCAATTCTTTCTAGACCTATTGACAGTCTTTTGCAAAATCAACTTAATTTCTCTATTTGATAACTCTACTTGACCACTAGTTTGAGGATGATACGGTGAAGCAATTCTGTGATTGACACCATATTTAGCAAGAGTTTTTCTAAAACCACCATGAATAAAGTGTGAACCACCATCAGTCATGAGATATCTAGGCACACCAAACCTCGAGAAAATAACATCCTTAAGCATTTTTAAGGAAGTCTTACCATCAGCACTAGAGGTTGGTATAGCCTCTACCCACTTAGTAACATAATCAACAGCAACTAGAATATGAGTATAACCATCTGAAGCGGGAAAAGGACCCATAAAGTCAAATCCCCAACAATCAAAAGGTTCAATAACAAGAGAATAATTCATAGGCATCTCATTACGTCTACTAATATTCCCAACTCTCTGACATTGATCACAGGTCAAAACAAATTTTCTTGCATCTTTAAAAAGAGTAGGCCAATAAAAACCTGATTGTAGAACCTTTTGTGCAGTTCTATCTCCGGCGTGATGTCCTCCATAAGCACTACCATGGCATTTATCCAATATTTCCTTCTGCTCATGCTCTGGAACACATCTTCTCATAATACCATCAACTCCTTCTCTATATAAATGTGGGTCATCCCAAAAATAATGCCTCAAGTCACAGAAGAATTTCCTCCTTTGCTGATAAGTAAAAGTTGGAGGCAAATACTTGGCAACAATAAAGTTAGCATAATCAGCATACCAGGGACAATCATTCGAATTTACCTTTATAGAAGCCAACTGCTCATTTCGAAAATTGTCATCAACAGGAATAGGATCATGCATTATATTTTCTAATCTAGACAGATTATCAGCAACAGGATTTTCAGCACCTTTTCTATCAACAATATGCAAATCGAACTCTTGTAACAGGAGAACCCATCTAATAAGTCTAGGCTTAGCATCCTTCTTATCCATAAGGTATTTAATAGCAGCATGATCAGTATGAATAGTTACCTTAGAATCAACAATATAAGGTCTAAACTTATCACAAGCAAACACTACTGCTAAAAATTCCTTCTCAGTAGTAGCATAATTCTTTTGAGCTGCATCAAGAGTCTTACTAGCATAATGAATAACATTTAACTTTTTATCTACTCGCTGTCCTAAAACAGCACCTACAGCAAAATCACTAGCATCACACATAATTTCAAATGGTAAAGTCCAGTCTGGTGGTTGAACAATAGGAGCAGTTATTAAAGCCTTCTTCAAAATTTCGAATGCCTCTTTACACTCGTCATCAAAAACAAATGGAACATCCTTTTGAAGAAGATTGGTAAGTGGCTTTGAAATTTTAGAGAAATCTTTAATAAACCTTCTATAAAAACCAGCATGACCAAGAACACTACGAATACCTTTCACATCTCGGGGGCATGGCATTTTCTCAATTGCTTCCACTTTAGCTCTATCAACTTCAATACCTCTTTCAGAAATTTTATGCCCAAGAACAATGCCTTCATTAACCATAAAATGGCATTTCTCCCAATTAAGAACAAGATTGGTTTCTTCACATCTCTGCAAAACTTTGTCAAGATTGTGCAAACAGTTATCAAAAGAAGTTCCATAGACGGAGAAATCGTCCATGAAGACTTCCACAATTTCTTCACAAAAACCGTGAAAAATAGCAGACATGCATCTCTGAAAAGTAGCAGGAGCATTACATAAACCAAAAGGCATACGTCTATAAGCATAAGTACCATAAGGACAGGTAAAAGTGGTTTTCTCCTGATCTTCCTTTCTAACAGCTATTTGGGAAAAACCAGAATAACCATCAAGGAAACAAAAATGAGTTTTCTTAGACAACCTTTCTAACATCTGATCAATAAAAGGCAAAGGATAATGATCTTTCTTAGTAACCTTATTGACCTTACGAAAATCAATGCACATTCTATAACCAACTACAACTCTCTGAGGAATAAGCTCATCATTTTCATTAGGCACAACAGTTATTCCTCCTTTCTTAGGAACACAATGAACAGGACTAACCCATCTACTATCAGCAATAGGATAAATTATACCTGCTTCAAGAAGTTTTAATACCTCATTTCTTACCACTTCCTTCATCTTAGGAATTAAACGACGTTGATGCTCAACAACAGGCTTGGCATCAGGCTCAATATTAATAGCATGCTGACATATAGCAGGAGAAATCCCTTTTAAATCATCAAGAGTATAGCCCATTGCGCCTCTATGTTTCTTCAGAACTTGCAATAATTTTGCTTCTTCATCTCCTGAAAGTTTAGAACTAATAATAACAGGATATATTTTCTTATCATCAATATGAACATACTTAAGATTATCAGGTAAAGGCTTAAGATCAAAAACAGGGTCTTCTTTAGGAGGGGGCGCAATTCCCAGGTCCTCCACAGGTAAATCATGCCTAAGCATTTGAGGTTGACGCAGAAAGATGTCGTCAATCTCCCTTCTTTCTTCTGCAAAAACTTCACTTTCGTGGTCTTCCAAAAATTGCTGCAAAGCATTGTTAGGACCAACAGCAATAGAAGCAAGCTGTTCAACTTGAAAGTTCTCATTAGGCATTTCAGGTTCATAATGATTCTTAGCAAATTTTGAAAAATTAAACTCATAAGACTCTCCATCGAATCTAGTAAAATTTCTCTTTTTGACAGTCAATAATAGCACCACAAGTATTCAGGAAAGGTCTACCAAAAATAATAGGACAAGAGTCACTAGCAGCAGAACCGAGAACTAAGAAATCAGCAGGGTATTTAGTCTTACCACATAAAACTTCAACATCTCTGACAATGCCAACTGGACAGATAGTTTCCCTATTAGCAAGCTGAATAACCACATCAATATCTTCCAATTCGCAAGGATCAATTTCCTTCCTGATTTCCTTGTAGAGAGCATAAGGGATAGCGCTGGAACTAGCACCAATATCACAGAGACCATAATAACAATGCTCACCTATTTTAACAGAAAGCACAGGAACACTAGGCTTTCGAGCTCTTTTAGGATGTGTAACCATGTTAGAAGCTTCTTCACAAAACACAATATGACCTCCTTCTACATTTTCAGTTACAAGTTCCTTAACCATAGCTACTTCATGTTCTACACTAATTTGCTCATCAGGTTCCCTAGGTTTACGTTCACTTTTGCTAACCACACTAGCCAAAATAGAGTGTTCTTTTACTTTAACAGGAAAAGGTATTTTTTCAATATAGGGTTCTGGTATAATGCGATCAACAGTTTGAACTTCAACATTTTTAGCAAGAGCAAAATTAGCATTATCTTCATAAGGTTCATGATACTTTTCCCAACCTTGTCTAGGAATATCGAGATACGAGGCAAAGGCCTTAAAGTAATTAACAACAACTTGAGAATCAAGACCATAAGTAGCATTAAAATTACGAAAACTATCAGTCTCCATAAAGGATTTAATGCATTCGAAATCATAATTTATACCTGACTCCCTACCTTTGTCGTTCTCCCATCCTTCAGTATTTTCCTGGATACGATCAAGAAGATCCCATTTATCTTCATCCTTCATACGAGTGAATGACCAAGAACAAGAAGTGTCCAATAAATCTTTATCATGATAGGAAAGTCTTGCATAAAAGTTATTGATGACAATATTACTTGGAATCCCATGAACAGGGCATTTGAGCATTAATAATTTCAATCTCCCCCAAGCTTGGGCAATACTTTCTCCCTCATAAGGCCAAAAAGTGAATATAGAATTCCGATCCTTATGAATCTCACTTGGAGGATAAAACTTGTAATAAAAGAGAGGGACAATTTCAGCCCAGCTCAATGAAGGACCATTCTTCAGCAGACTATACCATTCAGCAGCTCTGCCATCCAGCGACAGAGTAAATAATTTCCTTTTAATAATGTCCATCGAAATACCTGCACACTTGAACAAACCGCATAGTTCATGTATATAAAGCAAATGATTACCAGGATGAACAGTTCCATCATAGCGGTTATCCATAATACGTCCAACAATTTTCGTAGGTATTTTAAATGGAACAATCTCAGCAGATGGAGGATCATCTACTACCGTAGCAGTGGTAGTAGTCCTCCCAAACAGCGAACCAAATGGATTTGACTCCATAACAGTCATTACAGTAAATAATTTCCTTACCAATTTCCTTACCAATAGCGCTTCACTCCCCGGCAACGGCGCCAGAAAATAGTCTTGATGACCCACAAGTATAGGGGGTGTATCGCAGTACTTTCGATAAATAAGAGTGTCGAACCCAACGAGGAGCAGAAGGTGCTGGCAAGTAGTTTTGATCAAGAATTCACTGTAAAAGCTAGCAGACAGGTTTTCAGTAGTATTCGAAACAGCAGGTAAAAACAGTGCAAGTAAATAAACGAGCGCGGCAACAAATGCAGCGAGTGGCCCAATCCTTTTGAGTGCAAAGGACAAGCCGAGTGTGTTACTTATAAGAGACAAATGTTCCTGAGGACACATGGGAATTTCGTCAAGTGCTTTCGCTTCGTGCAACTGGTTAATCTTCATTGTTTTGATAAGTGTTGTGTGGGTGAATCTATGCTAACGCACCGCCCTTCCTAGGACTAATACGCACTTGTGATTATACCCCCTGCAAGCATCCGCGAATGCAGAAAAGTAATTAAGATAAATCTAACCACAGCTTTAAACTCTGAGACCCTACGCTCCCTCGTGCACTATCTTACTAACGGGGGTTCAGGTTTCTGTCACTCCGGCAACCCCTCAACTAGCAAGCTAGGTACACGATGCATTCCCCTAGGCCCATAAAGGTGAAGTGTCATGTAGTCGACGTTCACATGACACCACTAGAAGAATGACACCACAACTTAAATATCAAACCATTAAATATTAACGCAGCATTATTTCACTACTAACAACATGACTTCCCCATGTCCTCAAGAACTACAAACTACTCACAAGACATCATATGGATCATGATCAGAGATGATATGGCAATGAATAACAATCTGGACATGAACACTAATCCACCAAACAAACTCAATAGCATCAATAACAAGGAGTAATCAACACCGGGAGAGTCTCCCCAATGAACTAGACAAGGTACAGCCCTAGATGTTACAGCAAGATGGATGTGGAGTCGGTGGAGATGATGGTGATGGCGCAGTGGATGGTGGTGATGATGATCCCGATGAAGTCCAGCGTGATGACGATGACGATGGCGATGATTTCCCCTCTCCGGGAGGGAATTTCCCCGGCAGGATCTCCCTGCCAGAGAGCTCTTTCTCTCTCGGTGGTTTCCGTCCCGTGGAGGCGGCGGAATATTTCGTGGACGTACCCCCCGTGCTTAGGTTTTCGGGAGGCAGATATACGCGAAGAGGCAACCTGGGGGGTGGACCCAGGTGGCCACGCCATAGCTGGGCGCGGCCCACAGGCCAGCCGCGCCCAGGTGTGGCGTGGGGCCCACCTGGCTGCCTCCTTTTGGCTGCCTCCGGCATCTGACATTATAAGACCCCCAGAATTGGTTTCGTGATTTTTGGAGTTCCGCTGATATGCTGACTTGACGACGCTTTTTCCAGCAGAAACCTGACTCCGGAAGGATAATTCCCAATAATCATCAAACATGCAAAATAAGGCAAAATAACATAAGTATCATGTATTAATATGAAATATAAGGATAGATAATGACAAATTATGATATAAAATAGTGATGCAAAATGGACGTATCACCAAGCGGAGTTGGCTTTAGCAGCAGCAAAATTGGCACAAGAAGCGGCCGAGAAGGAGAAGGCAGAGGCAGCGGAGAAAGCGGCACAGCCTCAAGGGGAGGCTGGACCATCTGAGGCTCCGCAAGACACTACGGTTAGCCCTGATGCCGGAGGGCCAGCCCAGGAGACGACCTTCTCTTCCCCGGGACGGGAGAGTGGAGCAGCAACAAAGAAGGTGCGGAGACGAGTAGCAAGATCTGCGGCGCCCACGGGGCGGCGTCCGCTAACCCGCCAAGCACTGGCTAAAGGGATGGTGTCTTAATGCGGATCCTGATCTGGAATATCAGAGGGTTTGGGGTGCGGGGGCACCGGACTCTCCTCAAAGATTACCTCCACCGTCACAAGATAGATGTTGTCATTCTTCAGGAAACCATCAAGCAGGAGTTCACCGATAGCGAGCTGCAAAGTTTGGAGGTTGGGGAAAAATTCTTTTGGAGTTGTCTTCCTGCAACCGGACACTCGGGTGGTATCTTGCTTGGCTTGAGAGATAGCATGTTGGAGGTGGGCAGATTGCAGATGGGTCAGTACTTCATAAGCACTGCTGCTATGCACTGTCCTTCGGGTCTGCTGCTGGAGATCATGGGGATCTACGGCCCGGTGGACCATGCTCGATCGGCTGAGTTTTTGGAATAAATTTCGGTGGCTGTGGCCAGCTGCCCTAGGCCCATCATCATGGGGGGCGATTTCAACTTGATCAAATCAGAGGAGGATAAAAACAACGATAGGGTTAACTGGGCGCGAATAGACTTGTTTAACCAGCACATTGCATCTTGGGCTTGCAGGAATTACCTCGCACAGGGGCGAGATATACCTGGACGAATAAGAGGCTGAATCCCATTAGGTGTGTGCTGGACAGAGTGTTCTTGTCACCAGAGCTTGAGGCCCGGTTCCCTTTGTGCTCCCTGGTTGCGGAGACTAGTTTGGGGTCGGATCATACCCCTCTTATCTTCGACTCGGGAGAGGGCTCCTTGGTTAGAAGTAACAAGTTCTTCTTCGAATCAGGGTGGTTCGAAGTGGAGGGTTTTGCGCATCTGCTAGGAAGTAAATGGACTGACCTATCTAGGACAATGGGAGACCGAGACATTGTTGATTCGTGGAAATATATGAGTTCACAACTTAGGCAGTTTCTTCGGGGTGGAGTCGCAACCTGGGTAGGGACTCTAACAGACAGAAGGAGCTCCTGCTGGGGCAGATCAAAGAGCTCGATGTAAAAGCGGACACTGATGGTCTCGAGGAAGAGGACTGGGCATTTCGGTATCACTTGGAGGAACAATTACTGCACATCATTAAGATGGAAGAAGAGTATTGGCGCCAACGTGGTCGTGTTAAGTGGGCTTTGCATGGGATGCAAACACTGCTTACTTTCACGCAATTGCCAACGGCAAGAGAAGAAGGTGTCACATCGCCTCCCTTATGGCTCCAAGTGGGCAGCTAACTACCAAGGCTGACGTCGAGAAGCACATCTACGAGTTTTGCCGCACGCTTATGGGAGCGTCGGCACCGCGTTTTTGTGGTTTAGCGCCTAACACCTGGGTCGGTAGTAGGCGGGTCTCGGAAGCGGAGAACCTCTCATTAGCGCTTACATATTCGGAGGAGCTTGAGGCGCTGGTGATGTCTATGAAATCCGACACGGCTCCGGGGCCGGATGGCTTTCCGGTCTTGTTTTTCAAGAGGTGTTGGAATTTGGTCAGACATGGAGTCCTGCATATTGTCAATGACTTTATTTTAGGTCAGATAGATGTTGCTTGACTCAATTTTGGGGTTTTGTCCTTAATTCCGAAGATTCAAGGGGCTGATCAGATCTCCCAGTTCAGTCTGATTGCGTTGATTAATGTGATCTTCAAGATTGTAGTTAAAGCATTTGCGGTCAGATTGGATCCGATAGCGCACAGAGTGATCAGTCCTAATCAGACTGCTTTTATCAAAGGTAGATTCATCTTGGATGGTGCTTTAGCGCTGCAGGAAATCGTCCATGAACTCAAGCACAAGAAACTAGGGGTATCTTGTTAAAGCTTGACTTCGAGAAGGCGTACGACAGGGTCAACTGGGATTTCATCTCTGAGGTGCTGCACAGAAAGGGTTTTGATGCTGGTTTTGTTCATAAGGTGGCGCAACTCGTCAGGGGTGTCCAGACTGCAATATCAATTAACGGAGAAATTGGTCCGTTCTTCCCAAACAAGCGAGGGGTCCGACAGGGGGACCCGTTATCGCCGCTGCTGTTCAACTTTGTTGCTGAGGGGAGCGATGCTCTCGGCTGCGGCCGCTGCGGGCCACATTCAGGGAGTGGTCCCGCACCTGATCCCGGGGGGAATTACGCACCTTCAGTATGCGGACGATACACTTATTATGATTCAGGACAATGACAGGGCCATAGCTAATCTCAAATTTCTGTTGATGTGCTTTGAGGAGATGTCTGGGCTGAAAATTAATTACCACAAAAGCGAGGTTATTGTGATGGGTAAGCCTCGTGCTCACAAACAAAGGGTTGCAGACATGCTCAATTGTAAGCTTGGATCCTTTCCTTTTATCTACTTGGGCTTGGCAGTGGCGGATAGGAAGTTGACTGCAGACCAATGGAATTTCCTTGTGCTTAGGTTGGTGAGCAGGGTGGATCCATGGGTGGGCAGGTTCTTGTCTTCAGGAGGAAGACTGATCTTGTCCAATTCGTGCTTAGCAAACTTGCCCATGTTTGCGATGGGGTTGTTTCTTCTTCAGGGTGGAGTGCACAAGAAGTTTGATTCGCATAGGGTGAGGTTCTATTGGGAAGGAGCCGGCACTAAACGCAAGTTTCACTTGGTGAATTGGCCAGCAGTGTGCAAACCTAAAGAATGTGGTGGTCTGGGGATCACCAACTCCAAGTTCATGAACATTGCGTTGATTCTTAAGTGGGTCTGGAAGTTGTACCAACAGGGCAACTCTATCTGGGCTCAGCTCATTAGGGCAAAGTATCTGACATAGGATGATATTTTTGCGTCTCCTAAAGGGGTAGGGTCGCCGTTTTGGAGAAGCATCAGCAAGATAAAACACCTGTTTAAGGTGGGAGCCAGACATTCGCTTAAGAATGGGCAGAGGACATTATTTTGGTTGGACAGATGGGCAGGAGAGGAGGCGTTGTGTGATCGTTTTCCACTCATCTTTGCTATCTGCGAGAACCCGCAAAGTGTCAGTGGCCGAGGTTGTGTCTCACTTGGTTCAGCTTAGACGTATGCTTGATCAGGTGGCTGCAAACCAATGGGTGGAGCTGCAGCAGCGATGTACATTAAGTTGGTAGGTGGGGCGACGGTCACGCATTTTGGGGGTGTTTGGAGGGCCAAACTTCCCCTAAAAAATAAGATCTTTTCTTGGCAGCTGGTGCTAGATAAACTGCCATCTGGTATCCAACTTGCCACTCGCCATGGGCCGTCGGATGGGTCCTGCCCCTTTGTGGAACCGGGGAGGATGCTACTCATATGTTTTTTAGTTGTTCCATTGCCAAGTTTGCTTGGAGTGTCTTCCGTGCCTTGTTTGGGTGCAATTGGTGGCCTGCAAATTTCGCCCAGTTCTTTGCTATTCTTGCGTCCCTATCGGGCCAAAATCGTAGGGTGGTGTGGACCCTCTTTATTGCGCAATCTTGGGCTCTTTGGGGTATTCGTAACAAACTTGCCATTGAAAGGAAACTGATTAAACACCCTGTTGATTACATCTTCCAATGCATCATTTTCTTGCAGCTTTGGTCCCTAAGCGCCAAGGCGACAGACAGGCCAAGACTAAGAAGCCTGGCGGATGAGCTGAGGCGGTTATATACACAAAATCGTCCTCCCCCTCCCCCTAGAGCTGTTGGTGGCCAGGCCGTGGCGTAGTCGGCGCAAGTTCCAGGAGTTTCAGAAGCTTAGGCTTAGCTTTTGCTTTGTTGTGTGGTGTGTAAGACTTTGTCGGTGTTGGTTCTGATCGTGCCTCGTGTGGCTTAGGTTGGCGTGCGTTGGCTAAGCTGTATGCCTCAGCATGTATTCATGTTCGTTTGTGACCCTCTAGCCTTATTAATTTAAGGTTGGGCCTTGTGCCTTGTTTCTAAAAAAATAATGACAAAGTGATCGAAGTTTCGCTTACGTGGATGAGTTAGGGTTAGATCGACAAATTTCGACATGACATTTATTTCTTTGGGAGGGAAGTGAATTCAAAATGAAATAATTCAAACATGACATGAGGTCATGATGATATCATCATACACTATTTGAATAATAAGCTCATGTCCGAACGAACACATGTGCATGTGAGGCTAGTGATTGGGTACATTGCTGCAGATGTCTCCGTGGGGTGGCAGTACTCGGTGACTTCAGTTTTGGTGGTGCTTTTGAATGTCGAATCTCGATATTCAGGGTAAAAACCCTAGGTCTGTCTTTCATTGGCTGCACCTAGCAGTGGCGATTTTGTTGTTGAACGCCTTTCTGCATCTTCCCTTTTTGGAGGTGTTGCTTTTGTTAAACCTCTTATGTAATTGTGAGTGTTGTATTGGTGGTTTGGTTCCGATTGATGCGAGTGTTGATCACTGTTTTTTTTTTTTTGAAAAGGGGAAGTCCCAGCCTCTGCATCAAATTAATGCATACGGCTTTTATTAATTTATTAAAAATCAGTCATTACAAAAAATTCATGAATTACACAAAGTCGAAACATGAATGAGCCATCTAAAAAGGAAAGAAAAACATGAATGGCGATGCATTAACATGTTATCCTAAAATCAGAACACTAGCTGAACTGGGTGTACAAGTCCCGTACAACCATGTCTAGTCGGTTGCACCCAGAAACCATATCGGGACGCTTCTCCGATGATTATAGGTAAGACCACATACGGATCCAGTGCGTAGTCATTGGTATAACCTGCAGGAAGGAACAAGATTTTGCATTGTTAAAAATATAATCATTTCTTATGTTCCATATGGCCCAAAGCAAAGCGCAAACTCCAACTCGGATCGGTACTTTATCCTTTTTGGAGACACCCCTCAACCAATTCCCAAACAAATTCGAAATATTATTAGGAGGTCTTAAATTGAGAGCCATATGAACAATACGCCAAACCATTTTTGCAAATGGGCATGTTATAAATAAATGTTGCATTGTTTCATCTTGATCACAAAAATAACATTTAGCAAGGTAATCCTTGGCAAGAAGCACTTTCCGGTGAAGGAACCACATAAAAATCTTAATCTTCAGTGGCACTTTCATTTTCCAAATATATTTTCTTAGGAACCGTGTATGGCCTTTGATTAGATCTAGATAAAGGGATTTGACTGTAAACCTTCTAGATGTAGTCAAATTCCATTTAAAACTATCAGGCTGATTGGAAAGCTGAACATCCATCAGTCGATTAACTAAATGAAGCCATGATGTCCATTTATTCCTTTAAGTTTTCGTTGTGTGCATTCTTAATGTTTGTACTAGTTCTTAGCAATATGTTGGTGCAGAGCATGGGTGTAATGGGTATCTTTTCGACGTTAAGAAATTACCTTCGAAAATCTCTATCATTGCCATATAGAGGATTAGATGCGCCTTTCATTTATCCATGCTACTCTTTTACTTCTTAACTAGCATCAGTAAATATTTATTTTCTTTAACTGTAAGAATTAATAATATAAATAAATATCTCCATCGTCATGAAGAACATGTGTTAATCCGAGAGAAAAAAAGGAGAAGCATGAAAGTGTTTGGTAGGACAAACGATGCTTCGACGTGGCAGACTCTCGTAGCATAAGCCGGCTATATTCCCATCAAAATGTTTGGACCGAAACTAATGGCATGCAACGAAAAGGCAATTACATATAGTGCTCCAAATAGTACACTTGCAGGAGAGCTAGCTTTGTGACTTGTTCTGTCGAAAGAACACTTGATAGCGATATGACTCTGTACTCCTTTGACTAAGCCACGAATTCGATCGTCACCGCCACTCCACACTCAATCGCACAAACTTGCTGGCCTGCACCTCCTCCCCCCCACCCTCTCCGCACCTATAAATACATGCCTAGGCTTCTCACATTCTCATTGCATAGACACACAAACCCCTCCCAGTTTGCTCCTCCCCCACAAAGAATTGCATAGACACACACGTTCAACTCTTCGAATTAGCTCGATCGTTATTTCACATGGCTTCTACCCACGCCATTGTGATGCTTTGTTTGATTGTGTTTGCATCGTCACACACTGTATTGCAGGCTAGGATGATGCCAAGTGATCACCCACAGGTGCACTCCGAGAAGACGATCAGCACAACTCCATCCTATTCATCTCCAGATTTGCTTCAAGTGTTCATGGCACCACCGCTGCCAATGCCGGTAACTGTTCCCAGGACTGGTACTGAGCGTCGGCGCGCTATCCAGGTTGTCCAGGGGTCAGTTCCGAGCCCCGGTGTTGGCCATCATTAGCCGTCTTCTCCGTAGTGAATACATATTCTCTACATTTTATACATAAGTACATAAATATTTATTTACGTGTTTTATACAAGTGTGATCGCCAACATCATATACTGGTTAGCTCTAGCTAGCTAGAATAAACGATGAGGTTCACAAGCATATGTACACACGGAACAAGAAATGCATGCATATCATGCAATTGTTCCTTCTGTTGTACTACCATGATTTTTATCTAATTTTTGTATCTTGAAAGTATATTGGGCATGTATTGAATATATATATTGAAGATGGTGAGATGAAAATATGAATTCTTAACAGAGTTTGATGTTATTCGGTTGTTCCAGCACGATTCAAAACTTGTTGTTCCATTATGAAATTGAGTGAAGTAACCAGCAGCTAACCGGAGTGCATGGTGCTTTGAAGACTCTGTCTCGCGCCAAGAATTATTCTGTAATTTAGATTCTTAACAGGTTACTCCACTGAACTAGCATCAACTTGCTCGCTGACATCGAATTACTGCGTCTTGCTGCGTCAATTTTCTACGTCTGTTGTGATCGTGTCGACCGCACATGAGCTATCGCTAACAGTGTGATGACATCTCTTTCTGAACCCATCATCAAACAAACTGACAAAAGTCAAGATTGGTTTGACGGCTACTTCTAGAGAATAATAAGGAATGTACATGCAATCAAGATTATCTTTTTATCGTTGATCTTATCATGCAATCATAGACTATATAACTGGCCTAAGGTGGTCATCAACATAAAGTGTCATTTTTTATCCGACATGTTGTTATACATGCATGCAGATACCTAATTTTTGCACCATGATCGACCCAAATAAACATGCTAAAGGAAGATCCTCCAAGGAAAAGCCTAAACCAGAGGTAGCTGGTAGGTTTGATCTTAAATGAAGAATTATTCGACTCAATTAAGCATAAAATAACATTTTAAACATGTGATTGTGAACGTAACTATGATCCATCTGATGATGTAATCATGCCGACTAAAAGTGCTGAAAGGTTTGCAAAAACAGGAGCCAAATTATTCTTATGTTGCATGAACTTGCATATGATTACTTATGACCCAGTATGGCTATTTAAACCTCACCCAACCTGATTTATCTCTAAAATTTGGTTACCCTGCGAGCATTAGACTCATGTTACAACAATTGAATCTCAAAATGAAAAGTTGTATGTATATAAGATGAATTCAGAGCACGCCAATGATATTTCATGCTATATATCCTTATGTGTAACCTATTTATGGAGTTGTTTACGCTGTTGGAGAACGCGGTAAGAGATTTTTTACCCCGCATGGGTGGCAGCGTGGATTGACCCTCCAGTTTCATAGGCCTTCTACGAGCTCTCTCTGATTCTTGTAACCGTCGTTTTTTATTTCCTTTTTGCGATTTGTTTGGCAGTGTGCATCTTTACTATGTAGAGGCCGGATGTAAGTTAATATGTATCATTGTGATAAATGAGTAATAAGTTGCCCTTTCAAGGAAAAATATATCCATATGCAAACCTCGTGTTCCTATTGATCAAAAACATTGCAGTCATACGTTCAGAATTAAATATTTTCATGAATATGCAATACACGACAGTAAAAACAAATTACAAGAGAAAATATAGTGTATACACAAAGAAAGGAGCACAGCAATACAGACCATACGCATGCACAAATATATCGCGCACCTCATCCAATGATTCATTTCAGTTATTTTGATTGGTCGTACTCATCTCTTAATTTTCTTGTATCTAAAACAAAACTACTTAAAAAGATCACTTTATCTTCCCTATACCGCAAAAAAAGAACTTAAGATCTACTTCTTATATAATGATTGATTTTGAGTTGGACGCTAATATTGTTTTCTATTATACATGTGTGGTAATACTAGCTTATTTGGCACATATAGAAGCGTGAAAATAAAAAGAGTCTCGGCTACTTCCGCAAGATCACAAAACAAGTTCGTTTTAAATTTTAGAAATATCTTCTTAACAAAATGTTGGTGAAACCGGCCTCTTGGAGATAATATTCAACTCCAGAAACAATTTTAATAGGGGGGGGGGGGGGGGGGGTTGCGGAAACAGGAGGGGGTTATGTGTCAGGGTGCAGGTGGGACTGCTCGTGGGCTCCCGCTTAATACCCACACAGTCCCACACATGATAAATGGGCGTTCAGCTGCCATGGCTGACGAGGGAGCGGAAGCGGCTACGAGCTGGCAGGATGGGTAGAGGCTATCAAGCTGGAGGGAGGGAGAGGTGAACGGGTGGAGGAAGGAGCTCCGATCGCCAGATCCGGAGGAGGAGAGGCTGCCATGGCCGTGCTCGCCGCCGGCACTCTGGCGGCTGCTCTGTCCTTGCTCCTCACCCTTTCCTCACGATCTAGGACTGGGAAGAGACCATGGGTAGGAGTAACGGCCATGGAGCTAGCCGGCGGCGGCCATGGGGAGCTAGCCGGCGGTGCCTCGCCCTCTTTCTGGTTCGATGTGGGGAACGAGGTGGGCTCGACGTGGGGAATGTGTGCAGTCCCACGAAACTCACACGGTTTTGCTTCTTACCCGTGGGAGTCCACGTTCGATATTACGTGGGCTTGGGTTGTGGGCGTCGTGGGCCACCCACTCCCACCTGTACCCTGAGTTATGTGGCAACAGAGAAAATGCTCGATTATATTAGCCATTTACAATAGCCAACTATATGGAACAATTTACAGCAATTATGCGTTCTCAAAAGCGGTAAGAAACTAACCGCTAAGCATACTACTACAAGAGCTAATTATCTTTCAATCGAAGCAACAAAACTGAAGCCGTCCAAGCTTCCAGGTTTCAGCCCCTCCATGTTTTTACTGTTCCACAAAGTACCTTTCTATAATTAGATCATTGCATGCATGCATCATCTCTCCGACAATTAGCACTTGGCCGACATTACAATATTGATCGCTGGTTTGAACATTTCTTATTAGAAGTATCCCCATTCAACTAAATTAAGCAACACGAGGACCTAGCGTAGAGCATTTTATATTGATTTGTTGGTAAATTGCTTCCTTTATAAATTACTGTGTTGTATTTTTTGGAACGTTGCCAACCGTCGTCAGTGGGGCTATCTGCTTTCTAGTGGGCATGCTTTCGTAGCTGATGATTAATGTGTGTCTTTTCAGAGAAACTCCATTTGACAACGAAGACCGTCCTTGTACTGCAAAAAATAAATTAGGTTAGAGTTCATGGACCAGAACATTGCTGACAAGTGTGCATAGCGTCAAAAGCAATCCTAGCTAGTTCCATTTGCTTCACCACACTAAACCACCTCCACTAGTATTTGATTCAGATCACACTCCACTAAATTAATGCCGGATAGAAAGTTGGTGATAAAACAATCAATTATTGTACTAACTCAGTTGATGCAATGCACTTGATCTTTTTCCTTTCTAATTTTATACTTTTGTTGTGTAGCTTGGTCGGTTATGACAACCGAAGATCTTCTGGCTTTTTCAAAATAACTAAGTAAACGTCAAAGTATTAGCAATATGTTTAAATGTGGTGTGTTTTAAGCCCAGCTAGTGTCACAAGAAAATTCCATTTACTTAAGATGAGAGAAAAATTAAACTTGGACCTATGCGTATAAGTGCCAGCCAAATGGGCATTAGCCTTTTAGACCTTTGCATGATACGAAAAAAGAGGGAATAAGAAAAAAAACATACAAGTGACACACGTGCTAAATAGTAGTGCAGCGCGAAAATTCATTTTTTTTAGGGTAAAACTCATATATTTCTCAGGCACAAAGTTTACAACATAACGCTTTGAGAGTTCGATAATAGCCGCTGGAAGGGGAGGCAACCATAGGTTACATACCCCTGAACGACTAGCTAGACGAGCAAGCTGTGCGCTACAACATTAAGATTTGCCCTAATAGCTACATACCCCAAATTCGGCTCCTAAACTGTCCGCGGACACATCCGGACGTGTCCGTGGACAGTGGCCCTGGCCGGACAACCTCCAAAAGTTTGCTGCTACAACCACATACCTGATATTTGTAGATACAATTTTACTACAATCCATGCAACGTCTTTTAGGCTACGTACTACGCTAAACATTACTCTACTCGTCATCGGAGATGACTACCACCCCGGATCCGCCGGCTCCGTCGGCGTTTTCTCCGTAGGAGAAGAGCGAGTCGTCGACCGGTGCGGCCTTCATTTATCGCCGCCTCCAGCTTCATCTGCTCCGCCGTGAAGCCGGACTTGTTTATCATCTGACCGATGAGAACCCGGTCCACCGCCTCGGCCTTGAGCTGATGCTCCGTCGCGCGGTCCTCCGCCGCCTGCAGATCCGCCTGATAGCGGGCGTGCTCCAATTCCATGCGGCGGTGGAACTCCCCGCCCGTCATCGGGACGATGACGGGCTCCGCGTCGAGTTTGACAACGCCAACGGCCGCGTCTGCCTGCGCCGCCGCGTCGACCTATTCCGACGCCTGCACCGCCGCGGCTGCCGCAGCCGACTGCGCCGTGGCTACCGCGGCTTGTGCCTCGTCCGCTAACGTGACGCGGCGTAGCACTCCGCGATCTTCCCCGACATCAGCTTGGCGTACGTGGTAGCGAGGCGGCGAGGCATGGTGGAGGATGGGGAGGAGGTGGGCCGGAGGTGGTGGATGCGGAGAAGAGTAGCGGCGGTGAGAAGAGGAGTGCAACGGCGAAGGGAGAAGAGGAGTGCGGCTAGGGTTTGCTTCGGCCACTCCTCTTTATAGCGGGAGACGGTCTTCTCGGGCGGAGAGCCAGCCGGTGCGCCATGAATGTCGGCCGACGCGTGGATAGCCGTTCAAGGTGGCCTCTCTGCGTGGACGGGCGGTCAAACGTGGGGCCAGTGTGTCAGCGACCACAGGGCAGACGCGTCCGGGCGGCCCCAAACCCGCTCCACATATGGGCTAGGTTTGGGGACAGCCGGACCGCCCGATGGGGGACTCGGTTGGGTGGTGTGTTTTTTGGCCCAAATGTGTCCAGGCGGTCCGCCTAGTCTTTTGGGCTACATATGTGGGCCTCGGTTGGAAATGCTCTGAGAAACTGAATCCAGAAGACCGGACAGAGTATGATTGATGTCTCTGGATATGTGAACCGAGGCCCAGCCCGGATGGCTACCAGGTGTTGATACCTGCGAAGCCTGCCCGCACGAGTTCGACGTCAGCGCCCGCTCTTGGGTGTGTACACACCGAATTCTTCTAAAAAAAACTGTTTGGGGTCTGTCTAAACCCCAAATCGCATTTTTTTCATGTCTCTGTATATGTTCCAGGTCCACGAGCAATTGGCTGTAGCAGAGTTCGCAGCAGCAACACCAAGGGTGCTGTCCGGAACCATCTGGGACAGGTTGATTTTCAGGTCGGTGCCTAGCTGCAGACCAGCCAGGATAACCCTCACTTCCCCTTCCTCCGCCCATGGTGATCACGAACTACCGCGCACAGAGCTGCTTCCCCAAATTGCACGAAGAAGGCGCATCGACGTTGACGTTGATAGTCCCTCCAGGCAGGCGGCGGAGCCCAGGAGCTAGAAGCTGAGACATGCTCCATAATCGCCTCCCTAATGTGATCTCAAGAGCAGAACAGATTAGCACAATCATTCTACAACAGCAATTTACCTTTATCGTCCATCACAGTAGACTTTGGATCCACTAGGAGGGATTCAGAGTTTAACAGGAAAATAGCCGAGTTCCTGGTAGTCTCCTCGCCTTTTCATGAATGAGATCACACCAGAGATGCCAACCACGCCACAGGAGAAGGAGAGTCTGACTTCTCTGAATTTTGCTGCAGACAGAGAGTAGGACTAGAAACCAATCCTTTCATGTATACTGAAACATGGATTCAGGTGGTAGGTTCCAGTGCTCTCTCATCTTCTCTCTGAGAGCTTTCTCTTTTGTGCACACGAGCGTAGCATAGAACCAATCCTCTTTGCATGTGCCGCATATCGGTATGCAAGTCATTCAGCTTCTTACGCCGCTTTCCCTCCGCCACCAGGTTCTTGCAGTGCTGCCACTTCCCGGCTTCCCCCGCTGCGTCCTTGCACCCTCTGTGGCTCGGCAGCCCTCGACGTCGTCATCTTGGTCGCCCAACTGCATCTCGCTTCCCGAGTCCACCGTCCTCCCCACACCGCCATACAGCTACTCTGATGCGGGACTAAGTAGGACATGCGGGCTAGATGCAGGCCGGACTGCAAATCCCACTTATTTTCATCCCTGTACCGTGGGCACCCAAGTAGGCACATGAGTGGAATTGACAGCAGCACCGTTGCGCCTGGGCAACCTACTCCAAGCCTTAATGATTTCAAGGCAAATAACAGAAACAGAAATGCAAGAAATAAGTTTTCGCGGGAATGCTAGAATTTGAATGGCCTTACGACCCATGGTTTGCTAATGTGTTGAGTCAGCAATCCAGGTACATACAAAATAATCTTACAAGTTACGTTAACTAGGGCCTATGTTAATCCTTTTGCCGTCTACTCCTTTTCCTCGTGGATATTTGGCTTTGGTCCAATAGCTTTTTCTCCTTAAAAGCCTTCACCATGTTGTAAACCTGAAATGAAGCGTCCACCTTACTTGCAGTTCTGAACAAATTCAGGACTTTTTCACATTCAAGAGATTTGAATTGCAATTACCTTCCGAATTCCTGATGTCAAGCCCATGGAATCGATTGAACTTTCATCGACAAGTTTCAGTTCCCTGCTATCTTGTCTCTTGTTGCATACTTGACCCACATCACCTAGAATAGAAGAATTAGGCTGCAACCTGAGAAAATGACTATAGCTAACTGCTAGAGTGGACAGCACATGACTCACCTTTGACCTTGAGAACCAGCAGCTCCACGTGCATCGTCAAGCGAATATGGGAGAAAATGTGAACATGCTGACCAACATCCTCCCTGAGGACCACACCGCATTTCCGTTTAACATCTAGGTCAAGCAACTGCTTCAAATACTTATCCATCTCTTTTCTCCTATTCAGCGAGTCGGTCTTACATTCGTCAACGAGGACCGATGGGAACTCCCAGAGCCCTGCAAGCAGGCCCTCTTCAGGCCTCTTTATCAAGAGAAAGAGATTACATTCATCCGCTGCCATATCTTGCTCCAAACCTTGTGCAATTTGAACAACACAAACAGCGGCGAAATCATGACGTGGTTTGGCTTTAGGGACCACACGTGGGTAGTCTGTAACTGCAACCGATGGATTTTTATGGGAAAGCGCAAGCGCTTGGCAGTGGCTAGAGACAGGGCACTCTGAGCAACCAGGCTTGGTCTTGCTGCATAATGTTGCTCCTAATTCCATCATTGCTTGGTTGAAGTCTCCTGGCCTTGATGGGTCAACCAGTTGACCAGCAAGCTCCCTGTCATCCGCCAAAAGTCATGTCGAAGTTCTAGTATCAGGATAAGGCTTTTAAATAAATAAAATAGGTACTTGCAGGGAAAATGTTGCAGCAGGATCAGTTTCAATATGGTACCAAAAGTGGATACGGCTTGCACTTAAGCTGGGTGGAACCGTGGAGATTGGCAACTTCGAATCAAGCTTATATATTGGTAAAGTTAATTGATGATATAACTCAGTACTATGCCAGTTGTGTTTGGTGTGGATATTATGAGACGATAAATTACCGTATTTTATGGTATTTTAGACTAAATGTTACGCATTAGTGCAAATATTGGCCATGTACTTAGTACCATGATCAGCTCTTTCATTGCTATACAAGGGATCAAATAGGATTGTGCTGCTTACCAGAATCTCTTTACTGTTGACGATTCTTTTGGGTTATCGGCAATAGCAAAAAGTCTGCTCATAACACGTACAACATTTCCATCAACGAGAGGGGTGACCTACAGCAATTAGCAACAAGCAAAATCATTTGAATATGCAGTGGAGACACTTCTTTAAAGATGGGTTATATGGTGCACAACCTCATTGAAGGCTATGGAAGCAATGGCTCCTGCTGTGTAATCCCCAATGCCACGAACTTGGCGAAGTGTTGATGCTGTGCCAGGGAATTCCCCCTTTTTCACAATCTGCCTTGCTCCCTATTTCCCCATAAAAAGAAAAATGTCGTATGAATTAAAGACATGATATGATTAACTACAGCCCCAAGATCCATGTAAAACCACCACCCGAACACTTCCCATTGACCACTACTAAACACTCCCTATCAACTGGCAGGCAATGTGCAAATAGAGAAGATGATGCACGTACTCATGTTGGCATTTAATCTTCTGAGGGAATACTGCTTCAACCTAGAGAGGCTCGTGTAAAAAGATTAAGTAGAAGCATGTGTTCAATAAACACCGTAGCTAGGAATATAATTCATTATGATGCAACATTATGTAACCAAGTATTGAAAGATAACCTGTGAGATGAAAATAAATCAGAAGAAAAGGCTCAATGACTGAATACCCATGTCAAGGATATTCGCCCCATCTACCCAAAATGTTATCCAGTGAGCTGACAGCTTGGCACTGGCCAATGCCCAATAACCGTAATTAAACACCTATCATGAGCTAGCAGTAGAATCTCCCTCATTTGAAAGGGAAGCAAAAACCTGAATCAAACCTCCAAGCTCTCCCAGGCAAAACATCAAACAGGACATGCGCGATGTGAAGGTTGCCAGAACTAGTGCAGTATGGGTGCTCCCTTTCCTAGGGTTTTAGGCAAACAGTCTCGAAATCTCACCTCTAGAAGGAACCGTGCCCTCCGGTAGTACCCGAGACCGGCCCACATCTCGTTCACCTCCTGCAACAAGTAACCACGAATCAACAACTCCATTCCCACCCGCAAACTATGCATCAAAGATTGAATCTTTCGTGCACAGGAGATGGGCATATTTCTCTCTACCACGCAGTCTCACCTCCTGTGTGGCGGCGGCGAGGGTCTCCACGGTGGGCCACCGCGCCATCCACCGGGAGTAGTAGTCGATGACGACGGGCACCCTCGTCTGCTGCAGCATCACCTCCGACACCCACACCGCGTACGCCCTCTTCTCAGTGCCCTCGCGCCCCGGCGCCTCGGAGAATCGCCACGGAAGGTCCCGCCGGTGCGCGTCATACCACCGGAGCAGCCCTGAACGCAGCGCGGCCGCCGCCGAGGCCGGAACGCCCAGCACCCCGGGGGTCGCCAGGTCCTCGATGTCCGCGGAGGGGGGACCGGCGGCGGAGCCGGCCTGCGATTTTCTGGTGGTCCGCCTACTGGTGACCTTGCCCTTGGGGCTCTTGGCCATGGAGGCGGCGCGACGGAGCGGGATTTTGAAATGTCGAGGGGGAAACGGGGAGTGAAGAGGAAGAGTCTTATTTCCGGAAATTCAAAACGGCTCCCGAGCTCATATGCTTTTTTTTTTTTTTTTTTTTTTTTTTTTGAATTTTTCTACGTATATTAATCACCAAGGTACCACATACATCGTACACAGTACACATACAAAGTACAGAAACGAAATACGTAGAGGAAACCGAGCCTGGGAAAGCAACAGCAACATCGCCGGCGTCGAGGAAGAGGTTCGCCGTCCACCAAGCATCCACTGCCCGAGGAGCTTCCAGAGTTGAAGCGCGCCGCAAGGCCTGACTCCCGCACGGACACGGCCCGACGACCGCGTGCGGCGGAGCTTAGGGCGGTGAACGAGCACGGCGCAGCCCCTCTTCCACCAGCAACACCTCCTTGCCGCAGCAGACCTCGAGCTCGACGCAGATCGACGCCACGGCGAAGCCCTCCTGGCTCAGCCACCCACCGGCCAGATCCGCCGCCTCGGATCCGGCGGCAGGCAGGAGATCTCGAACACCGCACCGGGCGCCGAGCTCCCGCAAGTCGGCCACCTCGCGACGGAGCGCCACCGGAGCTCCACCGCCGGAGAGGAAGGTCGCCGACACCAAACACCACACCGGCCGCTCCGCCGTCTCCACAGCGCCGCCGACGGGACCCACTCACCCCTACTCTATATACACGACGAGATCCGGGGATCCCCCACCCCACCGCCGCCGGAGCGGACGGGGAGAGAGGGATCCCACGGATCCACGGCGGCGAGAGTGCGGCGACCAGGCGGGTTCCAGAAAAATCGCCCCTCTCTTCTACTGTAGCGGGAAGGAGGAGGCTCGGGGAGCTCATATGCTCCTGCTTCAATAAAAAAATCGAAAACAATAGTAAAGCATTTTAAAAATTCTGAATTTTTTTGTGATGAACATACACAAGTTTTCTACATACGTGCCAAATTTCGAGGTGAAATGACATTTCGGGTGCTATGTACAAAAAAGACAAATAACTGACCAAATGAGATCTAAATAATCTTTTTTTGGAGCACTGATTTTGTCTTTTTGTATAGAGCGCCAAACATGTCATTTGACCACGAACTTTGGCACGTATGTAAGAAACTTTTATATGTTCATCACCAGAAAAAAAATCAGATTTTCTAAAAATATTTTACTATTTTTTCCGATTTTTTTGTTGCAGCAGGAGCATATGAGCTCGGGAGCCAAAACGCCCCTCTGCCTTTCCGGCGACATACTAAAATGAAGACAGGAAATCACTCAAAAATAAGTAAAAGAAAAGAGAAAGACGGAAAAATCGGTCAATTCTATAGAAAGTCACCACTCACCAGGTCATAGTTCACTTAAGTTTCTTGCGATCTATTGCGATTTGCGAGTGATCAAAATCTAAACGAGAGACAAACCGCGAAAACTTAACCGGCAGTTATCTCACGGAGAGGGAGACAACCGTGGTTGCCAAATGGACAATTGACTAGAGCGGAAACATGGGGATTAAACCTCTACTGACCGTCAGGTTAATTAGTTGTAACACTCTCCCTGGTCACACATGATCATGTGAACATCCATCATTTTCTATAAAGTGTACTCTAAAAACCATGTGCGAAAAATTTGAGTAGTGGTAGCATATATTGTTATAACTCCTTCAATAACAATGAGAAAAACAGTAGAAAATGCTACAATATATAATGGTTATTTTCTCATTAACTCGAATAGAAAAAAAAGGAAGTGTGACATATAATCTTAAATTAATATTCTATCATTAAAAAATTTGATGAATCTCAAAGTCCATCATCTACCAATGTTATGAACATACTTCTATGTCCCAGCATCTTTTCTCTATATTCCCGTGGTTTGAATGAATCTTTCTCTACATTTAGAGATCGAACAACCCAAGGTTGAATGTAAGTTTTCCCTATTAAGTTTGTCCACAAAAGTGACATTTGGTTTTACCAAAATCATTCATCTCAAGTTCCGTCTTCTAGATGATCATGGGTATCGCCATCGCAGTAGTAATCATTATATGTACTACCTGAATGCACGTGCGTTGCTACGGACGTAAAAAAAATTGATTGTTGTCTCATTTCGTGAATACGTTCAGCTTTCACCTCACAACTTTTTTACCCTCCCCTTGCTTAGCCCCCACCTTCCAAAAAGAGAGGGTTTTATCCTCCTAATATACCCCGCTCCACCTTCACACGTCCCCTCAAACCAAAACATCCGAATGAATGTATGAATAATTAAACATTCCACTTGTTCAATTTTCACAGTCCACACAAAATCACATGATGCTTTGAAGTCCATTTAAATCAAGCTGCTACAATGGTATATCAGACCCACTGAATAGCTCCCTGTGTATCGGGTTGTAATTGAAATTGGTGACAAATATACTATTTTTACTCAAAATATGTGCGTTGGGTGAGCACTTTCCAACAACATACAAGCCTCAGGGCTAAATTGATTATCATAGGTGTTAGAAAGCTAAAATTGATCATGGGTATTCATTTCCAAAGCTCAAAGATACCCAATATTACAATTTCCAGCTCCTCCTCTTCCTCGTCTGCTTCTCCTTGGCCTACTCCTATTAATTACTTTTGAACGAACACCAAAGACAGGTATGGAATCTTAAAAGAAAATGATGAGAAATCTAATGACATGATCCATAGATTTAACATTTATTACTAATAACGCAATGAACTGCCTAGTTGAAAATCACCCGTTACAGCATCCCTGTCCCGACAACTCGTACAGAAGAAAACACCATCACCTTAGCTACGTCATTAAATTTCTCTACTGATTGATCACCTAATCAGCAAAAAACATTTAATTTCATTAAGTTAGCACAAAACAGAAGCTTCGCATAGAAGCATGCACATATGCTTAAATAATTAGGCCGCACACACCTAGTAGTTGGCACAAAGATGGGAATGGCTTGGTTGCCACAAAAATACCAAGCAGTGGAGCAGCTTACAGGGGGGCGATGTTGGGGAACACGAGCAGGAGAATCTGGTTGAGCATAATGCAGTCAAGCACTGGGGTGGCTTGACGTACATGAATGATACGATAGGCCTTTCTAATGCTTCAGTGTAGCTTTTTCCTGCATTTTTCGGTCGCCATTATTCTCGTCCTCGCTCCACTGGCCACACAAGATCGAAATGCATGTATGGTCAAATAAATCAGTACATTCTCATGGCTCCATTGTCAAACTCTTACAATAAATGTTGCCAGTAATCTCTTTATACCACAACTGGGGAAGTAAAGAATCTGCAGGTCTCAGGTCCAGTCCATTAGAGGCTACGATATCTTCTTGACACAGTAACTATGTTTCTTGCACGCATTCTTACTCTTGATTCTATCAATGGTCTCATCATAGGAAGTTTGCAGATTCCATAGCAACAATTTGTCATGATCTGCTGGCTCCAATTTTATATAACTCTGCACACTTGCATCATCCAATAATTGGAAGTCCATCTGTGCAGCAACAGACAATGATTTGACTGGCGTAAATAAACCAAACCACTTCTCTAAAATTCATCAGCAATCTCACAAATCACATCAAATGACTAAGAGTCCTTTTGCAACTACACATCACACTTTCATATAGTAAACAAGGCTTCGGAGTTTAATAAACAATTATCTCCGCCAAAAATAATTTAGCAATTGGTTTCCCATAGATTTTTTGCAAGCTATATCTGACCAAGTAAATCTAAGTACTACCTTCGTTCCAGAATTATGAAACAGAGGGAGTAACATATAGCAGGCAGTCCTATTATTTGATAAATATATGTTGACAATTTAGAAAGGTCCCTTTACTTGAAATCTTGAATCCATGAACATCCAGCCACATTTGCAATTGTATACTTAGAACTAAAATAAAGGTAGCATTCTCAGATCTCAGGTTTGTCAGATAGATAATAGATATTACTTGAACTGGCTTAGCATTCTTGGTTAGACCCAAACAATGCATATTATGGTAAAAAAAAAGGAAAACTCATGTCTACGCTGAAGGAATGAAACAAAGAAGGTACCAGTTATCATGAGAACCAAGCTGTTCTTGATCCACGCAAAATAATTACCTCCAATTTAGGCAGAGAATCAGATGAATATATATGTACAGTTTTGTATGTAAATATGCTTTAGGTGAATCAACGAACCTAGATGTGCACATAGGTGATAAGTGCTCACTTCCAATACTTCAAGAGAGCAGCACCTTCATGTAAAATAGAGATAGAGGAGGAGATCGCACATGTGCTCTGAATTTTTTTTCGCACAAGTGCAGTCAGACCTCAGGAGCAGTGATTAGCATTAACGTTATTCACAGCTAGTTCGGCGGGAGGGATCCAGAACGGAGCAGGTCCGCCGGGGAAGATTGTTCGGCGGGGACAGCATGTCTGTATGGGCGACGTCCGGGCACTCGGCCACTTGCGGTTGCGGGCGACGAGGCCGTGGAGGTGGATCGGCCAGACTGAAGCTTGTGAGACTGAATCCTCCGCTCCTTCAACAGTGACGGCAGCAGCAACAGATCAGATGCATAAATCACGTGAGGCGCGGCGGCGGCGTTTCCGCGATTGGATAATGTGCTAGCTCCAGCGCGGGACCTGGTCGAGCATCACGGCCGGTGCCACCTCGCCGACGCTGGGCGTCATGGCCGTCGCCCCGTGGGAGGCGGAGGCCGAGACGGCTGCCACCGAGCCGTGCTACATGGGGACAGACGATTTTGGAGCGAAGTGGGAACCGGCAGGAGGTGACCGGTGCGAGAGGAGCTTAGGTTGGTGCCAGTGGCCGGATGCGACGATGGCAATGGGGAGGACATTGCGGTTATCACGGCGAGGGTTTCAGGGAGGAGCGCAGATCGTGGGATGTGCCAACGTACTACTGGGCCGGTAGATGGGCCTGATCGCGAGGAGAAGATCGAGCAGACGATGGCAGAGGCAGAAAAAGTCTGCGGTTTGACGTAGTACGAAGACGAACACGCATGGGTAATCATCCTTGTTGGAGAATCCTTTTAGTATAAGGAACTTTTCGGTCGTAGTAAAATATGCCAACAGCAATATGCCAACGGCCGGTCAGTGGGTGGAGATGGGCTCAGTTGCTGATGCATTGTTTTTTTTTTTTTGAAGGTCACCGGGGGGATTACTCCCCACCTGAATTTTCTTTTTTTTTGTATTAATAACAGAGAAGCCAAGTGCCGAGATTTACAGGGGGAGGGACGAGTATCAGAGAGACAAAAAGGGGGGGGGGGGGGGGGAACTCGACAACTACACGGCGAACCGTTCAAGCCAAGCTGCAGCGTCCTCCTGATGTGAGGCAGGGAGGCGATGCTTCCAGAGAGCCGCGTCATCGCGGCAACGACCGCGGAGAGTGGCGAGGGACGGGGTGTCGCCATTGAAGACCACCCCGTTGCGGTGCTTCCAAAGCTGCCAGCAGCACAGCAGCAGGAAGGTGGGCAGCGAGCGCGGCGGCACGCCAGCGGGCGGGGGCACCAAATGCAATGCCCGAACGTCCGAGGCAGACATGTCGCAGGCACCTATCGATGCCCAGAAGTTCCGAGCGAAGGGGCATTCGAAGATGAGGTGGTTCGCCGTTTCCAAAGCGGCGGGGCACAGCGGGCAGCCGCACTCATCGGCGGAGAGGATGGTTTTGCGGAGCAGGGTATCCCGGGTCTGGATGCGACCAAGAGAGAGGAACCATCCGAAAAACTGCACACGCGAGGGTGCGCGGCTGCCCCAGATGAAACGACGTGAACGGCGCGACCAACCCACCGTGGCACGTCGTTGCTGATGCACTGTGGACTCGGAAAAAGGAAACCATGGCGGACTTGTGGTGGGCGGACGGAGGCTCACTTGCTGGCTCCCGTTGCCCGTCGGCGAACTTCCGAGCAGAGGTCCAGACGTACAGTACGTGGTAATCCAGACGGCGCGTGCCTTGGGCCTTGGATTCGGACGGTGCCACGCCATAGAGAGCCGGCACGACCAGATCTTTTTTTTTTTTTTTTGCGAAACACAGTACAACGTAAGCGCTCATATACACGCGCATACACTCACCCCTATGAACGCACGCACGCACACCCTACCCCTATGAGCACCTCCGAGAGACTGAGCCGGCGGATCAGGTCTTGAGATTGACGAAGTCACCACGGGCGCCTCGCTGTCGACGGGAACGTCGCCTCCCACTGAAGAATATTCCACCTAAATGAGAAACACCAGCGTCAAACCTGGGGCTTGAACTCTGGTGGGCTGGAGGTACAACGACTCTCCAAACCATCTTGCCACAGGCAAGTTCTCCGACCAGATCGATCACCTGTCTGCGCGCGCGGTCGGTGGGTGGTGGGGATGGGCTTCACCAGCGCTGCTGGAGGAAATTTTGGTCGCATGATTCAGCACGGTCCGCGGCCAGGCCGCACCACCATCCATTCCCCGGCTTGCCAAATCTTCTGCATCGCGCGTGGAAGCATATATGTGCAGAGTCACGGAGCGCCTGCCTTCTCGCCTTGGATTCGAGCAATGTGGCAGTGCAAGTACTGCGCCACAACGCGGAGGCCCACACTGAGTCTTGACCGTTGAAACGTTCGATTAGTTTTAGAGTCAGTAGGTGAAACTCCAAACCAAACGTGTCAGCTTTGACCTGTCGGCAATGAACCACATCAATCTCTCTTGCAATGTGATTGCCAAAGCATCACACTTTGCATCTACTTTGGAGTTGGTCTTTTCGTGGCCTCTTCTCATTTGGGGTGCCCTCCTCAAGGTGTTAAATTAATAACGCCAACAACGGCCAAAGGGATACAAGGAGCTGAAACCACCTTACAAGTGAAGTTAGGACTGCACACACCCACACAAAAGAAAAAAAGGACCCCGATGGGACTACGACAACCCAAGGCAACCAAGATAGATACTCATATGTAGAAGGGAACTGAAATATATATACCAAGTTTCATATGAACCACTAACCCCCGCAACTTTTGAATTGACTTCATTTCGGTCAATCTCAAAATTGTGGGGCTCAAACTTTCTTTATACATAGAAGCTAGTAGTCATGATATCTCTTCCAATATGCTCCTCTTTTTTGGTCAGCACCACAAAATTACATCTTGTCCAATTTTCATCCATGCCACGCAAAACATCTTGTCCTCATTCTCTGTCTACTGCCCGGTCCTCTTAGTTTGTCGTCTCTTTTGTGTCCGGCCTTGTTGTGTGAGCTCGTCCTCAAAGAATGTCTCATCTTCAATGTCGATCCTCTCATGTTGAGTCTCTTGGTCACCTTCATTTATCATGTCCGCCATGACACAACATCATCATAGTACGCCACCATGAACACATGGAATATGAGATGTAACCACGAACTTTTATTTAAAACCAACAGGGGGAGGCTGACCTCCACTGCCATCCCCACTCCAACCGACGCAGCTGACAAGGGAGAAAGGGAGAGGAACGCATAGAACATGAAGGATGTTTCGCTTAATTTTATTTTAAAGTTTTTCGACATTTAAAAAAAAATTGTTGAATACACCCGTGCAAAGTGGATTTCACGGCCAGCATGGTTTAGTTTATCGTGCTAATACACGACCTTTGAGAGCTAAACCCCAACCGTCGGCGGCGCCAAACGGCTTCTTTGGGAACCCATTCGTAATGGTGGAAAGCAATGTATGGCGTGGCCAGCTGGAGGTGAGCAGGCATGATTTGGCCACAAAAGCGGAACGCGGCCCACCGCCGCGCACGAGCACCGCCGGCCGCATCATTCCCAGGCACTACCGCCGCGTCGAACAACGCATCATCACACGCAAAACGAAATAAGTAAAACGCAAGCAGCAAACCACAAGGGAAAAAAGCTTCAGCGGATCTCATGAAATTCTTGCACGGATCCATCGTGCCGGGTCTATTACTTTTGGACACGGTTGACATGACAATAGCAGCAGCGAAACCATCGCAGTGCACGCGCCGAATCACACATCACTGTGCAGCAGGGCCCTGGGCTGATCGGATGGTGAGCCTCTTTCCGATGTACTGTAGCGCATGTGGGTGTTGGTTTGTTGGATCGCTGAAGCGGCGGTGTGTCTCTAGCGATCACATTTTTCTTCAAAACGATTCTTAAGAAGAAAAGAATTGACCAGTTAATTAGCGAAAAACCGGCCAAACATCACACAAACATCATCGTAGACCGTTATGGAACACGGCCATCACGAGGACGCACACAATCATCCTGACTACCCACATAACTTGTACACACATCACCGAAAAAAAGGAATCACCAAGTTGCCCATCAATGTCGTTATCGTCACTCTTCAGTGACTCCGATTTCATCGGCTCCGACTTCATAGCAGGAGAGGTCCAACGGAAGACGAGTCGGACACGCCGGGATAAGAGCCGACTAACAAGGTCGTCTTGTTAGTCGCTACCAAACCATCACTCATCATCATCATCGTCGCCGCACAAGCAGTCACGCGAAACCCCCAACAGATCACCTGCACATACCCACAATCACTAGCCATAGGCCTCGCCAACCGGATTCGGCTCCAAAACGGTACCCCAAGAGGGAAACACGGCATAAATGTCGCAATCGTCCAATCTACTAGACCAAAAGAACGCGATGCCCCGTACCTCGCCACGAGAGCGCCCAAGGTGAGCCGACAAAGGCTGGCACCGCCACCCGCTGGAGCCCGCCACTACGCCTCGACACCTCGCCAGGAGCTGAATCGTGGCACCACTCCAGGAGCAGCACCAAACATTGGCACCGCCTACGCCGCCACAACACATAGGGAGCCGAAGTCGTCGGTAGCGAGCCACTCTGCACCTCGCCGGCGAATAGCAGTCCGCCATGCTAGATCTTCACGCGCACGAGATCACAAGAATAGCTTCCGCCGCCACGGGTCAACAACGGCGAGTGGGGAAGTGGGAGGAGGGGTGGCAGCGCCGGTGGAACTAGGGTTCCACCCGAGCCGTCCATGGGACGATCATCACATCTGAGACATACATCACATCTTGCTGAGCACGCACGGACCACGCTGCGATTTTTTTACAAATATGACCCTATGTCCGTTCGCATTGTCAAAAGTAACCCATATGATTTTTTTATCAAAACTAACCCTAATGGGAAGACAACGAAGCGACACGTGTCCTCCCACCATTCTAGCGGCGGGAAGCCACCTCCCGCCATACCAAGCGGTGGGAAGTCACATGCTGTCGTCTCAGGTGGCGGGATGCCCCTTGCCAGTGAGCATGTTGACGAGCTAGTCAGCACCTAGTCGTGTCGGGCCCACCACCTTCCGCCAATCCAGACGGCGGAATGTGCCATGTGTCGCCGCATGAAACTTCCCGCCATCCCAGTTGGCGGGAGGACACGTGACGCTTCGCTGTCATCCCGTCAGGGTTAGTTTTTACAAAAAATTGGAGAGGTTAGCTTTAACAATGTGAATGCACAGGGGTCTTATTTGTAAAAAAAAAATCCCACGCTGCCCGGCCTCTGCTGCAGCCGCAGCCTGCAGCGACTACACCGAACGAATCCATGTGTTTTATACAGAACACGTACAGATTTGTTTGCTCACGCTGCTTTACTTGAGATCCATTCTGCCTGCCTATATGGGGCTCATGTGCGTCCTCCCGTTCACAATTCTACACATACATCTTTTTTGCCAATCTCTTTTTCAGGCTTTTTGGCAAAGACCAAGTGGAATGTACACGCATTTCTGATCTAGATCAGCTAGCTATCAACATGCGGGAAAGCTCGTGGTTTCAATTTCAATTGGACCATGCTGCACAATCGAAACACCAAAAAGGCCTTCCATCTTAACAAAAATTGGGATTTACATTGTGCATACCGTGGTAGATAAATACATAGATACAATATGATGTATGCATACTAAGTTACTAACAAGTACATACCCGCATACTACATTCCTGCCGCCCTTAAACCTCCGGTACGTCCAGCCGCCGGCCGATGGTCTTGACGCCGCCTGGAAAGTACTCTGCCATGGCCTAGAAAAGCAACGCGGTGACTCCGTCGTCAAGTACGTCGCGCCGGCCTCGAGAGGTATACTCGGCATTGCATCACCGACCGCCCGACTTTGAACCCCGGCACCACGGTGAACCCGACGACGCGGTTGCTGGCCGGAGCAAGCGCCATCCCGCCACCGTCCTCGCCGTCCATGTCGCTCACGCTCTCCATGTACACCTCCGAGAACCGCTCCCCGGAGCGTGCCTGGAAGATGGACGCGCCGTCCTCGCCGCTGTCGAACGCGAAGAACAGGCAATGCAGCAGCCAGACGCGGCGCGCCATCTCGGCGAACTCGGCGAACCACGCGGTCCCGGGAGCGCCGCCTGGTGCTCACCCCGCCGCGCTGCACCGATCTCATCCCGAAGAACGCCGCCTCCATCCGCTCGTGCACCACCGACGAGTACCTGTCCCGCAAGAACTGGCCGAGCGCGCCCCACCTCGCGTCAGGGAGCGCGGTCGCCGGCGCCGACTTGAGCTCCGCGAACTCCTCGAAGAAGCGGCACCGGTCGTAGGAGCCCCGGTCCTGCAAGCAGCTCAGGCCGAAGTCTCTCCGGTGGAAGTTTGTGAACATCTTCAGCGCAACGTAGGATTCGAGCGCGAACTTGGCGTCGCCGGAGTGGCGCAAAGGGACGCCTGGGTGCACCGCATTGGCGGCCGCGGTGGGATCCCATCCGGCCACCCGCATTTCGTCGAACATTGACATGGCGAAAGAGCGGACGGACTTGACGGCGTGGCGCAGCGCGGTGTTGAAGTGGGTGGCGTTGAGGCCAGAGAGGTGGAGGTCGTCGAGCGCCGCGAGGGTGCTGCCCGGGTGGACGCGCTCCTCCAGGGCGCGCGCCGCACGGAGCTCGTCCACTAGCTCGCTCCGGGCACGCTCCGCGTCGGCGTCCCGCGCGCGCAACTCCATCTCCAGCTTGCGCGCCGTGATCTCGTAGGTCCGGATGAGATGTCGCTGCTCGTCGGCAATTGCAGCGGGTCCCGCTGCCGCGTTCTTGACGGTGCCGACCGGGTCCCTGGCGTACCGCCTCTTGTGGTCCGAGAGCTTCCCGAGCTCCGCGACCAACGCGGCGTCCGCCAACTGTATCGCCTCTGCGTCGTAGGGCTGCTGGGCGAGCTGCAGCTGAGCGTACGACGCCTTCACGGCGGACACTCCGGCGAACAGGCTTGCGACGAACGCGTGCGCGTCTGCCGCCGGCACCGGCGATTGGCGCGGCGCGCCGTTCTTCTTCTCCGCCGCGCTCTTGAAGAACGCGTCGAGGGAGTAGGCGGCGGCCATGTTCCCGGAGAGCTTGAGCTTGCTAAGCGAGCTGATGGAGCTGTCCAGCGACTGGTCGTAGGCATCGCTGGCCACGGAGTACGCCACGCTCGACCCCGCCGACGAGCGCTTGCGGCGGAGGAGCCTCGTCAGCCTCTGCGCTAGACCCCACGCCTTCTGCTGCGGCAGCTCGGCCGCCATTAGCGTCTCCATTGCTAGTGCTGGTGGTACTACCTTGCTCCACTCCTCAGTCCTCACGAGCTAAGATGGTTCCCCTGTGTCTGTGTGGAGAGAAGAAAAGAGAACAGAGTAGAATAATTAGCGCGGTGTGGGTATGCTGTATGCAAGTATGGTACTGTCAAGGAGAAATTAATAGAGTAATTAGGGATACACCCTGTCGTGATTATTTTCGTTCTTTATTTCACAAGTTCTTTGTTGTTTCGAAAGGAACAAGGCACACCGCCGTGATTATTCGCTTCCTGTTTATCACTTTTGGTGTTTAGTTATTTTTTAGTTTCACAGAACATAGGATTCGGATCCCCTGTTTGATGGATTGTTGCAGGAATGTTAGGAAAATATTTTGGAGAGATGAATACACAACAAAATAATATCAAGCAACCATGCCAATGTCAAGCAACGGTACTAATTTTAGCAGGCAAAATCTATAACTTCGGTGAAAAAAACAAGTCTTTAAGTTTTCAGATGAAAGTGACCAGTTCGCATTGTAAACCCGCTCACCTAGGATTCGAAATGTTTTAAAATCAACAAGCCGGACCCACCAGTCAATCGGTCAGTAAAGCGACCAGCAAACAAGGATCGTGTCTTCCTCGCCCCGTAGTCGGAATCATCTAGGGTCTTTTGGTTAAATAAATTGGTATATTTTCGTAGAGAAAACAGAGAAATAGGGAAAAACATGGTGGTATTATTAATTTGTTTGTCTTACACGAAGGTAGCTATGGAAAGTAGAGACACGAGCATTTAACTCTACTCCCTCCATCCCAAATTTACATCGTATAAATTTAGTGAAAAGTCAATGTTTTCTTTGAACCTGTGTTTTTGAAATTGAAAAAAAAAACTAAATGGGGGATTTCATTTCCTTACAATAGGTTCAAACAAAACATTTACCAGTTGAGTTAGGCTCACTTACTTAAAATTGGGGGAGAATTTCACTTCCCGGGCTCTACACGGGATGCACACTACCTTTTAAGTATGAGTATCGGGATTTTCTCCGTTTCAAAAGAAAAAGTATTGGGGTTTTTAATGTCGGGTACTCACCTAGTCTCGTTCTAAAATATAAATGCATGAGTATCAGAATAACCTGATCCTTAAAAATAGGAACCTAAATTTGTCTCCGTGAGGATTCGAACTCAGGTGTTGAGTTTATAAATCCACTCCCCCAACCAATTGAGATAAGCTCACTTCTTTATTAGTTGACGTAGGACCCTTTGCCAAAATTTCAGAGGAAGATAATTGTTTGTGCTGAACTTTTAATACTCCCATGTGTATGATAGCAATAGCTAGCTGGAATGATAGCTCACAGAAAATCGAAGGGACTAATTAGGAAAAAGCATTACACTAGTTTGTTCCTACTAGGCAGGAGGAACAAGTTAGGGAGAACATTTAGCCACCGCAGGTAGGAGACATGGCTATGTTTTCCTTGGGAGGATATGCATCACCATTCCTGACAACATGGGAGCTACATGCTACCATCACAGTAGATAAGAGGTAATTATAACTTCGCTTTCTGCATGAATTTGGAGAGGTTTCAAAAGAACAAAGTACACAGTTTGTAGAGTGAGTCTATGCAAAAGAAGACATTAATTCTCGAACTTTTGTTTCTTTGGTGTGCCATTGTTTCTTTTTTATGACATTTTAGTATAGTCAAATCCTAAAAGGAACACATGCATGCATGTACAATCACACTGCCCCATATACCGTCTTTTTCATCCCACCAATTCCAAAACCTTTGGCTTTCCTAGTTTTCTACAGGACGAACACCTACCAAAATGAACATTGTTGATAACAATTGTTAGCCTTGGGAAGTTGGGAATATATTTTTTGAAAGCTAAGTTAGGTCCAGCATACATACTCAGTGCCCTACAGGTAATTCAGTACAACACCTGGCCCAGTTCCCCGGGAACCTTTCTGTTTGTTTAGTTCCTTCGATGTTCTTAATTAACCTCGATTGCCCGACACCTCCTAGAGTAACCTATAGTTTAGTCGTATATTACGTGTTCTGCATGACTAGTAGTTCGAACGGGTTACAATAATCTTATTTAGTTGAACAATTCCTACATGTTTGGTCGTTTAGTTATTTTGAAAAAAAATTATAACCTACTAAAAATAGCTTATTTGTAACAACCTAACACGAAAGTAAAAAAACATATTCTTGATCCTCCAATTTGTTACACGAGTCTAATAAAAATCTGAATCTTTCACTACATATAACCAACTGGTAACATGAACCTCCGATTTTATGTTTACTGGCGTGTCTGTTTAAATTTTCCATATATATATTGTCACTTGGAATATTTATTGCGTCATTGTTTTATAACTTGAGCTTTTTAAAATTGAGAATGAATTTTAGTGGTGCATCAGTGAGACCAATTACCCCCATCAAGTAAAAATTTGTCTAGATTGCCCCATTTAGTAAGCTTTGGACCATTTTTTCTCTTATGAGTGTCCATTGCGTAAGGTGTGAAGTGATGATCGAGATAAAAAAAAATCAGGAGGACAAAAAGGAATGAAACATATGCAAAAAAGAAACCTCTTGAAGAAGGCAGAGAGTACTGCAATTTGTATAAAAGAATATAGTTGGCCCTGTTTACAAGGAAAATCGGGTTCAAAAACATACATTACCCTCTTTATGAGAAAAAAAAGCCAAAACACAAGTGGGAAACCCCGTCGTCCACACGACACAAGTGAACCAACACGACAAACACACATTTTTTGGATTTATTTTTTAAAGCTTGTGAACATTTCAAAAGAAAAGAGAAAATAGAAAGGAAAACAATCGAAAACATAACTTAAAATATGTCAGTAAAAACATCCTTTTATAAAACCTCTTCGTAGAACTGACTAACTGAGTGTTGTATTGGTAGTATGGGGCCGGCTGCTGCGGGCGATTGGTCATTGTGGCCGGTTTTTTATGTGAGTCTCGACTAGTTTAACATTATAATGTCTCGAACAGTTTAACATTATGGTGGCGCAGAACATGAGTGTAGTTGTATCTTTTTTATATTAGGATCGCCTCCCCCTCCCTTTGGATCTTTGTTATACAGTAATCACCATTTGGATCCTTGTTTCGAGAAGGTGTGAAACATACCTTTAGAAAACTACCCGGCCGTACAAAGGAAAGACGATTTGTTGGGACTGTTTATTCTCCAGAATGGATCCACTATGCAGCCACAATGTTGTGCCAAAAGTGGTTCCAAATTCAGTTTTTGCCATTTAGAACTAGTTCCTCACGTTGTGGAGGCATTGCCAAAGCCAAATTTTAGGGAATCGGAGCAAGAGCTTGCGCCGATGCCAAATCTCTCCGTGTGAATAAAAAAGCAATTTGTTGCATGCAGCGGGAGAAAAGCTAGGCGGATGTGTGTGCTGCTGCCAACGTTGGGACCCACCGTACAGAGATTTAGCTATTGACAACATTGTGGAGCTGTTGCCAAATCTTGCCTCGTTGCCAAATTGCCCGTTCTGTCAGATTTGGCCAAACCAACGCTGTGGGTGCCGAGTCTTCGCTCTCTCTCCGCAGAGCACGTACTGTCAGTGATCACGTGTGATGGATGGATCCTCCTCCAAATCTCCTCACTCCACAGCGTTACTTTTCTGAATTCAAAAAATTGTTCACTGTTCGGGCAAATGACTATAGATTTTCTTTCCACGTGGTAATTGTGAGTTGTCAATATTGAAAAAATTATAAATTTACAGCCTTAACCAGCATAACTATGGTTTATGAATGTAATCTTTAGCATCAAATTTATATGCAGACTGTAGATGAAAAATATTGAAGGGCGCTCTCTATCTATCTTAGAGATGGAAGGGCATAGTTTTTTTTTAACTTTTTATTATCCAAGAGTTGAACAATGAAGAATTGAAGATAGATGGAAAGTGTCTGATCGATTTGATCAGGCGGTGTAGGAACAAGATTCAAAATGTTCGTTTTAGGATGGCTCAGCTGGATACATCACTACTTGACACCTATTGCGTCTTCCCGCAGTTTAAAACTTTGACCAAAATTTGGGCAATATTTGGTAGGGTAATCACATATGCTAAAACCGACACACCCTAAACCACTGTTAAAAAAAAAGACACACCCTAAACCTGAAAGATCTGTACCAGTTCCCAAGTGGAGACGCAGCCATGCCGAATGCTGCCATGGCCGGCAACAACTTCTCGTCGTATCACCTCGCTGCCGCACTCCGTCGGGAGCATGACCCCACCGCTGCACTCCGACTCTTCCTCAGTCTGCCGACCGCCGCCTCCACCCCGTTCCGCTACTCCCTTCGCTGCTACGACCTCATCATTTCCAAGCTCGCTGCCGCGCGCCTCTTTCCGGCCATGGAGTCCCTCCTCTCCAGCCTCCGCGCCTCCTCTCTGCAGCCCCGCGAACCCCTTCTCTGCTGCGTCATATCAGCTTACGGCCGCGCCCGCCTCCCCGCCGCCGCCCGCCGCGCCTTCGCCCACCCCGCCTTCCCCGCTCCCCGCACCGCCCGCGCCCTCAACATCCTCCTACACGCACTCGTCGTCTGCCACACGCCCCTCACCCAACTCTTCTTTATTTGCCGCGACGCCGCCATCTCCCCGGACGCGTGCACCTACAACATCCTCATGCGCGCGGTGGCAGCGTCTGGTGGCTCCGTCGACCATGCCCGCCTCCTGTTTGACGAAATGTTACAGCAACGGATCACCCCGACTGTTGTCACGTTTGGCACCCTTGTTGCCGCGTTTTGCGACAGTGGTCGGCTTGAGGGGCATTTGACGTGAAGGAGGCGATGGCTAAACAGTACAGCGTGAAGCCAAATGCTCATGTGTATGCCAGTCTGATGAAGGGCCTCTGTCAGAGGGGGGATGTGGACAAGGCGGTGAGGCTCAAAGAGGAGATGGTGGGGGACATAGAACTTGGACTGGATTCAGCCATTTACGCGACCCTGGTAAGGGCATTGTTCCGGGTAGGACGGAAAGGGGAAGTGGTTAGTTTGCTGGAAGAGATGAAGGGAAGAGGTATTCCGGCCGATAGAGTGGTGCACAATGCAATGATTGCAGGTTTCTGTGAGGATGAGAGGGATTTGGATGCTGCATTTGCAGTGCTCGATGACATGCTAAAGAGTGGGTGCAAGGCAGATGTGGTGAGTTATAATACGTTGGTTGCTGCGTTGTGCAAGTTGGAGCGGTGGCGGGATGCACACGAGTTGGTTGAGGATATGCCAAGAAGGGGCTGCCCTCCTGATGTGGTGACCTACAGAATTGTGTTTGATGGGATGTGTGCTGCTGGGGAGTTTCATGAGGCAGATCAGGTTTTGGATGAGATGGTTTTTAAAGGGTTTTCACCAAGCAAGGAAGGTGCGAGGAAGTTCGTTCAGGGAATTGAGCGGGAAGGGGATGTTGTCTTGCTGGAGTCGGTGTTGTGCCGTCTGGCAAAGGTGAGCGCTTTAGAGTCAAGTGGATGGGAGAAAGCTCTCAGCGTTGTGCTGAATGATCCTGCGGAGCTAATGATAGATAAACATCTGGATTACTTAAGATCAATTGACTAGAAATTTGGATAATTGATTGCTCGGATGTTGTTCCGGAAACTTTATTATGGTGTTATAATGTTATCTAGTAAACTCCCACCATGTCGCATTGCTAGCCAAGCTGCCTATCAGGTTTTCCTGCCCAATTCAGGCTATTTCTTACCTGAAAGTTATTTTAGTGTTACTGATGACCATGAAAAACATCAAGACAGCTGGACAGGGCCAAATACTGGTGAAATATTGAGATGTAGTTCATAATAATAGATGCAGATTTGATGCAGTACGGATTTTGGACGCCACGTGGGAGTACATTGGCAATATTATTTTTTCATGCAAGCATATAAAAAGTTAAAAACCCTGTTGAAGGTATATATAGTTGTTTAGGATTCTCTGATATGCTTATGTTGATTTTGTTGTTTTTACTTTTTTGTTCTCTTATTGACTCAGAAATGCTATTGTGTTGTACTGCTTCTCTGATGATGCTCATGTAGTTATTGTTGTTTTTCTGTCTTTGTTCTCCCATTTGACTCTCTAAATGTGTTCTTCTAGATGCTTTGTAACATATCCACAGGCTTTTTATACAGTCCCTTATTTTGAAGATGTTTTCCAATAATACAAGTAATCATACATTTTTACAAGTTAAATGTTAGTTCGTTTGCTCACTTGCAGTGCGATCTCGGCACTCAACCACACATGCTGCTTCTGCTGAGTTCGCCCACGTGGCCGCGCTATATTCGAATTCTTGTATAATTGTTATCCCCCAATTTTGATGGTGATAGAGCTGACCGAGCTAAAAAATCTTCAACATTTTTAACCAAAAATTTGGTTGAACACATTTCAAACATAAGGTGAATGAACAAAAAGGTCTTGCCAAAATAATAGTACATTCACTTGACAAACAGAAAATTAGACTTCCTAATTTAGTAAAAAATATGTGAACTAAATAAGATACATTTTATTACCAATCGTACTTATTGCTTTATTATGACTGATTGCTTGCATCCATCATGTCACTCAAATTGTATTATGTGCTTATATCAAATTCATCTGAACCTAATTTTTTGAACTGGGGCTGTTTGTTACTCTACAATCAGGTGTGTTCACTCGGGCGATTGAGGATTGGATCCTGCCTTGTGCACTTCCTTCCAGAACACTTGAACTGAAGGGAGGGCTGCATCTTGGCCTGAATGCCAATCCAAAGTACCATTTACCGTCAATATTGAGCAAGTAAGTAGCCTGACAGTGAGACTGCAATATATATTTTCTCTTTCTGTCGCATGTGATTTTGGTTTGTATATCTCAAAGACGATACTCCATACATGAACTATTAGAAACTCACTCTTTGGGAAAGCCTAGAATAAAATAAGCAATCATTTTTAGCAGTTCCTCTAGTTATGTTCAGAAAACAGGCCAAAAGCTATATACACAACTGAATAAGTAGTTTTGGTTGTTGGGCTCACTGCAGCAGTTCACAAGTATCCAGTAGTACGGAATAGACTCACTGAGCCCTGCTATCAGAGGCATATGTCTTATTGTTGAATTTTATTAGATGAACGATCAAGATAGGTATTAAATGCTTACGTGGTGTGCCATTACCATTTGAGTTTCCATAGTATTTAATGTTAATATATTTTGCTTTTGACTGTTACAGGGTAAGTATTCAACTTTTCATGGAGGCATGGAGCAACAAAGCATCAACCCGTGATAGTGCAGCCTTTGATGTACTGCTCCATATTTGAAGTTTGTACCATACAACACTAGAGAGCAGTGACAGCTTAATTTTCTAGAAATTTTTGGTCGATTCAAATTAAGAACTATGGCAAATGACAGTTTGAAGAGAGCCATTTCACACAAATCTTGAGTTGTCATTGTGCATGTTCTGATCAGTCCTGTTACTAATGGCAGAGTATAGAGCAAAGTATCATTTTTTCGTAAATTCGTGCCCGTGATTTGTGCTAGCATAGCTTGCCCCACGTATGTTCGCTGGATGCATTGGATGCATGCCAGGTGTAGTCTGCGGCTAGAATTATTCAAGAAACTCATGCATATGGACTTCATTGTAATATTTTCTTTCCTGTTACTTGTTGCTTTTTGTATGCAGGTAAGTCTCAGTTTAAACTGTACAAGCTCATGTCAGCGCCGTTATGGCTAGCTGAAAGTTGTTTGCTTGATGCGGAAGATCCTGGATAAGCATACTCATGTTAATTCCTCTATACTTTATGTAAGCATTAATTGCTAAATGTCCTGCAAGCTGTATGATGGATGACTTACTTTGGTAAACTCTGAACATGTTGCTACTACCTTTGTTAATTAGTGATCAGGTATTACCCTGGGCTAGGGTAATTAATTAGTACTCATGTTGTACTGGTGTTGTGTTATCGTATATTTCTCTGTCGCGAACTTGAAAGTTGAACATGCACAACAGGATAAATGTGGAGCCTCGGAGCATGCGTTCTACAGTTTCATGACTTATGTTCATCTAAACATGTCTTATTTATTTATTTATTGTAAAACGAACTATGTGTTGTGTAAAGTACGCATATTTATCTAATAGTACACTAGAAGCACTACTAAGATATTTTATTTGAATGTACGATTTAAATGTCTCTATCACGATATTTCAAGATATTAAAGTATATACACTAACACACATATACATATATGTACAATACATTTAGCTGTGAAAAACTTTGTAGTTATACATACAGTACAACCATACAATAAGTAACACTATAACTAATGATCCAAAAATTCAATATATGGTTAACTATGCAATCTAAGTAATAAAAAATATCATGATTAACACAATAACATTATAGTATAAAATATATTTATATTTATTGGTTTTCATCTGCCTTGTGTCCAAATTTTGTATGAACCGGCCGTAATCGTATAGGGTGTAGATTAATATGTTACAAAAATTACTATTATATATACAAGAATCTAATATGATTTTATTAGTTAAATCAAACGAACAAATAACATCTCTCTATTTTCCATTAAGTCATCACTTGGAACACTTCTCAAGGGAAGAATAATAAGATTTGTAGCACTTTATGTGTACAGACATGCATTCTGCACCATCTGTAAGGAAAAAGCTTACCGTCAACGGGTAACCACGACTATGTATAAAATTTGTTAGATTGTCTAATACACACCTCATGGGCAAACCAAGAATTACTGTATCCAGTTTTTGAAATCTGACCCCATGATCCAGTAACATGCAGTTAAACAACACTTCTTTAATGAAAAGTATATCCGATTAAATAAATGAGAAATTCACCTTAACCCTAGAGTTTGAAACAGATCAAAATGAAACCCCAAACAATTATTTTCAACTTTTGCCAAAACCACGATTTGCAGGTTCTGAAGTGTCGCTTGCTTCCTAGCCCATAGCCGAAGAATAAAGCAATGAGAAGTTAACCGATCTAGTATATCCTGTTTCTCCTACCCTCAACTATGTTTTACTCCTTAATCCCTTACTCTGTGTCATCCGACCGACTTCATGGAAGTAGTTACCCGATCTGTTACACAAGTGGTATTTAATAACCAAAACATGACAAAATCAGATGTTTTAGCTGTAGCTTTTACTCAAAACCAAATGGTTTTCATAAAAAAACAGCCACACTTTTTCCGGAAAACAACCGGAATGTTTATCTCTTTGAAAGTTGGAGGGTTCAACAATTCATCATTATGCATTCAATCAAATCGTATTTTGCATCAAATGCTTTCTAGAGGTTCAAAGTGCCTTCATTATAGGCGCGTGAGAGCGAATGACGCCCCACTTCTTCCTCCACTGCTTCTTTTCAGAGTTTTCAAACCCCGATGCCTTCTCGGAAGATCGACTAGACTCTTCATTGTCAAGGTCATCAACATAGCGCCTAGAGATAGTAGGGAACAAGTATAGCATTACTAGTTTACTACACTGCAAACAAAACAAACTGCCGAAGCATTATATCTCTCCATAATTTAATAATTTCACTAGTAGTAGCCTATACAAAGACAACAAAAGCCAAAGTAAAATAATTAGTAGGAACAGGAAAATGCTTCCCATACCATACCATGGATTCTTTTGTGCTTGTCTTTCAATTTAAACAACGAGTTCTAACTTACTTTACAAGATTTTATCTCGAAGGTATATCAGTAGAATAAATCAAATCGGCCAACTTCTTTGTTGCAAGCTCAATGGCAAAGCAACGGATAGTTCTGTTCAGGTAGATCTCATACGAGTTCAAACGCCCCGGCTCCAAGTTCGCACACATCAATTCAACTTCTTTCGTAATGCCCTGCATTGATAGGTTGATAAATATATGTAGACCATTATTTTGTAGTGAGTGTAAACAGGCTAATCAAGAAAATTGTCTTGCTTTGCCGTATACATATCACCATGACAACATTTATCTTCAGATGAACAATATTAGTACCATACTGTAAGGATGGAAATGGGTAGGGTATGGGGCGGGTAGAGCAATATCATGCCTATACCTGTGTAGTTAATTGGTACAAAATTCTACCCATACCCATACCCACGGGTATGAAACTTTACCCATACCCATATCCGACGGGTACCCATACCCATTGGTACCCAACGGATAGATAAAATAGTACAAAGTTTCATAATTTTACATTCATCGATAACACATCTGATAAAAGAAAAACATGTATATCAACTCAATAACATATATATTTAAGTACGTGACAATTATCGCAACTCAAATGGACAATTGATGACAACTTTAACATAGGTTCACAAGCTCACGAGAATAAATGTGATACCTCCACCGCGGGTAGCCGTACCCATGCATAAAATTGCCATCCTTACCAAACTGACACCACTATTCCTCTTTGGACATCTAACTGAAGGCGAGCTGCGAATCTGAGTGCTCTGGTTGTGTGTGTGTGTTTGTGGTGGTGGGGGGGGGGGTCTTCAAGGTCCGGTACACGTGAATGACTCAAAACAGGTCATATACCCGCTTTATAAATAAAGCCATAATCGGCCAAAACGATACATAGTAGTGGGAAAATCCCCAAACAAGCGGGTCAACCAAAAAACCAACAACGAGATGGAGGCAAACCACCAACTCAAAGTCGAACAAGAAACCGAAAAAGCCACACCGCGCGAGAAGCGACCTAGACTAACAGACATGTCGAAGACGAAGAAGCTTCACAACAAAGAATGGCACCACGTGTTGCACCCAGAAGTAACCTAGGCTCCACGACAACACTCCCAAGAGGGTAATAATGTGATGCACCACCGTCGCCGAACCCGCAAAGCGCAATAGGGCTTTCACCCGAAACCCATTCACGACGAGGATCCACATCAGCGCCCCCAATAGGGTAATGACACCCGGATGAACAATATCAATACCAGACTGACAACACTGTTCCTCTTTGGACATGTAACTGAAGGCGAGCTGGCGAATGTGAGTGCTCTGGTTTGTGGGGGCTGGGGGGGGGGTCAGAGGGAGATCTTCAGGCCGTAGTCCCGCTGAAAGGACAAGGATGTCGCCTAGAGGGGGGGGGGGTGAATAGGCGATTAAAACTTTTCCGGTTTAGGATTGATAATTGCGGAATAAAACTAGGTGTTTAAATTAACAAGTCAACAACCTAAATAAACTAGGTTCACCTATGTGCACCAACAACTTATGCTAAGCAAGACAAGCAACAAGGTGATAGCAAGATAAAATACTTCAAGCACGAAGGCTATCACAGTGTAAAGTGCATAAGTAAAGAGCTCGGGTATAAAAATAACCGAGGCACGCGGAGACGAGGATGTATTCCCGAGTTCCTCCTTTTTAGGGGAGTACGTCTCGTTTGAGAGGTGTGAGGCACTACAAAGGTCGATCTCAATGCCACAAAGGCTCACCCTATTCTCCGATGAACCGCACCACAAAGGATTGGTTCACTTTCCACTATCGGAATCCTTCAAGGCGAAATCCGGAGCCTTTACAAAAACAATCCGAGGCACAACCCACAATTGGATTGGGGGCCCCCGAACGGCTACCAGTGACCACACAAGGTCTCAACCACCACAAAGACATCTACGCTCCAAAGACCCAAGAGTAACAAATTCACAAGCTTTCAACTTCCACGAATCCTCGTGGAGAGCACAAACCGATGCACAAAGCAATGGCAAGAGCACAAGTGCTCAAATCCTTCACTCTCAAATCCCACCAAAAGCAACTAATGCTTATGGGGGAGAAGAGAGGAAGAACAAAGAAGAACTCAACAAATGGAACTTTAAGAACTAGATCGAAAGGGTTCCCCTCACTTAGAGGAGAGATGGATTGGTGGAAATGTAGATCTAGATCTCCTCTCTCTTTTCCCTCAAAGATATGCAAGAATCATGGGAGGAATTGAGAGAGAGGCAAGCTTTTCAAGGTCAACAATGGTGGGGGAGAGAGAGAAAAACGTGCTGGGCAAAAGCTGGCTGGCTGGAGGTAGGTGGAGGGGTATTTATACCCCTCCCAGAAAAAGAGCCATTGCAGTCCACTTAGACCGGAGACTCCGGACCAGGAGGGCCGGAGACTCCGGACTGGGCGGAGACTCCGGACCCGGAGAGTGCGGAGACTCCGGCCACGTGCGGAGACTCCGGGGTTACTCCGGGGATACTCCGGACCCCTATACCGCATGCGCCGTCGAGGGGCAGAGAAACTTCGAAAGCAGGGGACCGGAGACTCCGGACAGGAAACCACGGAGACTCCGGGCCCAGAGGTGCGGGGACTCCGGTCCTGGCGCCGGAGACTCCGGTCAGGAAAACCAGCAAAACAGTAAAGCCTGAAATGCAATAACTTTCTCGTTCGAACTCCAAAACAGGTGAAACCAATTTTGTTGGAAAGGTAACGACAAGAGCTTTCCTACAAAAAGAGTTAAGTTGACACACATGGGAAGGTGTGGAACTTTCCAAAGCAGGATTAAAGTCATTTTAGGTTCGGTTTTCCAATAGGACTTGAAATTCTAGACCAATCATCTTTAAAACTCTCCTCACTCCCTTGTTTGAAAGTGAAAATTTCTTCCTTAGGTGACATGATATGAGGAACAGGACTAGACATGATGGCTAAACAGAAAACAAGATTGAAAATAACTAGATGCAAGTAACTAATTTTTTTGTGTTTTTGATAATTTAAAGCAAACAAGATAAAATAAAAGTAAACTAAGCAAGACAAAAAACAAAGTAAAGAGATTGGAAGTGTGAGACTCCCCTTGCTGAAGTCTTCTATCTCCCCGGCAACGGCGCCCGAAAAAATAGCTTGATGACGTGAAACACACGTTCGTTGGAAGACCCCAAGAGGAAGGTATGAAGCAGTGCAGCAGCAAGTTTTCCCTCAGTAAGAAACCAAGGTTGTCAGATCCAGGAGGAGTAGGAGCACTTCAGAATGTTGTTGGTGGCGCCGTTGCTCGATCACCAACGTGGAACTAGCACACAACACAATCAAACTACTTTGCCCCAACGAAACAGGAAGGTTGTCAATCTTCCCGGCTTGCTGTAACAATGGATTAAACGTATGGTGTGGAAAATAGTATTTTATTGCAGGAAGTAAAAGAGAACAATTGTTTGCAGTTGGTGGTTTTATCAGTGTAAAAGAATGGACCGGGTCCACAGTTCACTAGTGGTGTCTCTTGATACGTCTCAAACGTATCTATAATTTCTGATATTCCATGTTGATATTATACCAATTGTTACATGTTTTATATACACTTCATAGCATTTTTTATGCATTTTCTGGGACTAACCTATTAACAAGATGCCACAGTGCCAATTTCTGTTTTCTGCTGTTTTTGTATTCCAGAAAAGGTAGTCTGGAAATATTCTCGGAATTGGACGAAACTTGGACAGAACCTCCTATTTTTCCAACACGAAGACGGAGTCTAGAGGAGAGACGGAGGAGGGCCACGTGGCACCCACACCATGGGGCCGCGCGGGCCCCCCTGCCATGTCGTGGGGTGGTGTGGGGCCCACGTGGCTCTGCATCCGCCGCCCTTTCGCCTATTTATTCCTCCCGACGCGAAAACCCTAAACACCCGAGCCATTATCCACGAAAAGTTCCAGAGACGCCGCCGCCGTCAACCCTAGCTCGGGAGGGTTCAGAAGCTCTTCCCGACACCCTGCCGGAGAGGGGAATCATCACCAAAGGGCTCTACATCACCATGCCTGCCTCCGGAGTGATGCATTAGTAGTTCATCCTTGGACTACGGGTCCATGGCAGTAGCTAGATGGTTGTCTCTCCACTTTATGCTATCATGTTTAGATCTTGTGAGCTGCCTATCATGATCAAGATCATCTTATTGTAATGCTACATGTTGTGTTTGCTGGGATCCGATGAATATTGAATACTATGTCAAGTTGATTATCAATCTATCTTATATGTTATTTATGATCTTGCATGCTTTCCGTTACTAGTAGATGCTTTGGCCAAGTAGATGCTTGTAACTTCAAGAGTGAGTATTTATGCTAGATAGTGGGTTCATGCCTCCGGTAATCTGGGAGAGTGACAATAACTTCTAAGATTGTGGATGTGCTGTTGCCACTAGGGATAAAATAACCGATGCTTAGCTTAAGGGTGCGCCGTTAGGTCTAATGCATTTGTTTACATTACACACATTACTTAATGCAATTCTCCATTGCTTGCAACTTAATACCAACGGGGAACTCGGTATGACAACCTGGTGGTGGATTATTAGTCATAGACGCTGTTGGATAACGGTCTATGTATTTTGTCGTAATGCCCACATGAATATCATAGTAATCATCATGTCATATATATGCATTGTCATGCGCTCAATATTTTGTCAATTGCCCAGCTGTAATTTGTTCACCCAGCATGTTAGTTATCTTTTATGGAGAGACACCACTAGTGAACTGTGGACCCCGGTCCATTCTTTTACACTGATAATACAACCAACTGCAAACACTGTTCCTTTTCATTCTCTGCAATTTACTACTATTTTCCACACCATACGTTTAATCCTTTGCTTTTAGCAAGCCGGTGAGATTGACAACCTCACTGTTTCGTTGGGGCAAAGTAGTTTGATTGTGTTGTGTGCAGATTCCACGTCGGCGCCGGATTCCCTGGTGTTGTGCCGTGCCATATTCCGCCACCAACAACCTTCAGAAGTGATTTCTTGCTCCTACTGGTTCGATTAAACCTTGGTTTCATACTGAGGGAAAACTGCTGCTACACTGCATCATACCTTCCTCTTGGGGTCTCCCAACGAACGTGTGATCCACGCAATCAAGCATATTTTCTGGCGCCGTTGCCGGGGAGCAAGAGGATTTCTGCAAGGGGAGTTTCACGCTTCCAATCTCTTTACTTTGTTATTGTCTTGCTTAGTTTATTTTTATTTAGTCTTGTTTGCTTTATTTATCAAAAACACAAAAAAAAATTAGTTACTTGCATCTAGTTTATTTTCTGTTTAGTTTCTGTTATTTCATCATGCTTCTCCCTAAGTATACTTTAAAAGACATATCTGTGGGTAGTGGGTCTATCATTGGAAGAGATAACATTGATGAATTCTTGGGTCACATTAGTAGGCTTAAAGATTTTGAAGATAGATCCTTGGTAGAACTTGCTCCAAATTATGAAATTGCTACATCTTCTCTAGTTCACATGTTGGAAGCTAGGTTTGTCAATCTGAATCCTATAATGCAGCATATGTTCCTTAAACTTCATGATATGGAAGATGGTGAAAAGAAAGATTTTGTTCTAGAAACCTTGCTTAAAGAATTTGGTGATGTTGCTAGAGAAGCTAGAAAAGTTTTTATTCGATATAAGATGCTGATGCACCTAAAATGCATCTACTTTTCCAAGCACTTTGCTTCATAATTTGCTCCGGAATCTTCCCATATTTGAATAAAACTGCTGAATCTGACGCTGTTTTTTACAAAGTCTCTTTTCTGGTTGTTTTTGCAGGAAATTAAATCGGATAAAAATACCACGTCAATTTTTATGGAAAAGAAGGGCATCGTGCAAAAGATGGACACGAGGAAGCGTCCGAGGGCCAAAAGAGTGGGCCCCACGCGGCCAGATTCCTTGTCCGTGTGGGCCCACCCATCTGGGGCCTCAGGCACCGCCTCTCCTTCGGCTTTCGCGTACCCCCTCATATATACGAAAAAGTGGTTGACCTAGAAGGAGAGGAGCTTTCGCGAAACAGAGCACCGCCGCCACCACGATCTTCATTTTCGGAGACAGATTGATCCAGGATTTTTTCCCCCGGAGGAGGGATCCGGAGGCCGTCTTCACCGCCATCTTCACCGCCTTCATCTCCATCGACCATGAGCTCCTTCACCATCACCATGTGTGAGTAGTCCACTGTAGGCATATGAGGTGGATGGGGATTGGATGAGATTGATCATGTAATGATACCCGTTGTTCGAGATCTTAGGGTCTTATCTTGAGGATATTTTTGTATTGTGTTGATGCACTTATGCTATGTTTAATGCTTGCTACTAGGGCCCGAGTGGCATGATTTCAGTACTGAACTTATTTTGCCCCATCATATATTTGAGTTTGGTATTTATCTGCAAAGTGTATCACCTGCTATTATGTTGAACCTGCGAACCCTAAAAGTGACATATAGGGAAAACAAGGGGGAGATGTTTTAGTTTGAGGATTCTATGTGTTCATGAAGTGTTAATGCATTGTTCCGGGCTATTCGAAAGGGTATACCTTAATTACCTGTAGTTCCAAGTTGGCCCCGGTGAAATGGGCAGGTAGGACAATAGATGTTGTGCAAATTCTCTTGGTTAGTACGCACAACTATTTATGGAACACATACCTACATATATCGGAGTTAGAGATAAGTCCCATTGCTATCTGTATCTTATTATATGATCAATCTTATTCATGCAACACCCCGCTATCACCTCATGCCTACGTTTTAAATCTCTGAGTTACACTTTCACTTTTCAGGTGAAAACTGGGAAACCCTTGTTTACTACTGATGTTTTATTTTGCTTGCTTGAATCATCCTACTGCCATAACTATCATTGCTGCAAGTTTATTGATATACAGGTGTGGTTGAGAGTGACGACTCAATTGCTAAAGTCTTATTGGTATTCTTGTGTTCCCCTTGAGTCGAACTATAAATTTGGGTAATACTTCCCAACGAAGATTTCAACGATCCCCTATACTTGTGGGCATCAAGACATTTTCTGGCGCCGTTGCCGGGGAGCCTAGCTTTATTAGTAAGACAACTTGTTATCATTTATTTGCTGCACTTGCTTGTTCCCAACTATGGGAAAGGAAAAGAATACTCCGAAGGAAGTAAGGCCTTCAACTACTCGTAGAGGTACTGATTTGCCAAGTAGGCCAAACTTTTCACCTAATGCTGCTTCTGCTATTATTGCTAAGAAGAAAGAAAAAGCTTTATCTAGTTCACCATTGTCTAAGATGTCTACTAGTATTGAAAATAATTTAATATGTGGTAGCATAGACAAAGAAGTAACACCTGAAACATCTGAGATAACTGAAACATCTGAATTGCCTGAATTACCTGAATCTGCTAGTATTGAAAATGTGGAGTCTGAGTTGGAAGATATTGAATATTGTGATGATGAACATGAAACTTCTTCTGAGGAAGAAGATGCATTTACTATGGCTTTTATGGATTCGAATTATGATAAATTGGATAAACTTGATAGCTATAAAAATTCTCCTCTTGATGATTATTTCCCTATTACTAAGAAAATGAATGCTCCAGCTATTAAAATTAAAGATAAAGATTATGAGTTTAGTGTTGATCCTGAAATAATTGAAAAAGCTGAGAAGTTTAAGTTTTATGGGAGAGATGATGAGTTTCCTTTTGAACACATTGCTGTTTTGCATGATTTATCTGTGCTATTTGGTAAAGATGAAATCCACCAACGCTATTATTTCTTAAAGTTGTTTCCTTTTACCTTGGGAGGAAATGCTAAAACTTGGTATAATCATTTAGAACCTGGATCTATTGCTAGTACAGAGGAATGCTTGCAGCTATTCTATAATAAATATTTCCCTTCAGATAAGATCCATGGTTTAACTATTGAGATTAGCAACTTTTCACAGAAAGAGAAGGAGGATCTACCCCAAGCTTGGGGGAGGTACAGTAAGATGGTTAGGAAATGTCCTACCCATGGCTTAGAGAGTAATGAAATACTTGATATATTTTACAATGGACTAACTGAAAACACTAGAGGCTATCTTGATAGTATTGCAGGTAATGTTTTCAGGGAAAGGACCGTTGATGAAGCAACTGAGTTATTGGAGACTATCTCTAGAAATTATGAAGATTGGAATATTGAAGAGATAGATAGAAAAGAGATATTTACAGAGAAGAAAGGAGGCATTCTTAAGTTAAACAAAGAGACAATGAAAGAAGCTTCCAAGGCTATTAAAGAGAAGGGAATTAAAACCTCTCATCTCAAGGAATTATCTGAAATGGGTGTTAAACTTCCTATTGATCAACTATGTTTTCCAATCCAAGTCAATGCTATTAGCTCTATGGAAGGTAATGAAAAGGTAACACCTCCTATTGATGTATCGTACATTAATGATTTTGCTTATTATAACGATCCTGAGGAGCATGATATTAGAATGAGTATTATGGAAAACTCTCATAAAATTAAATTTCTTCGTGAAAATTTAAATGCTAGTGTGGGAGAGGTTAGAAGAATTATTAAACATTGTGAGACGATGAATAATCAAGTTGAACAAATGGTTTCTCTTCAAAATCAATTGTATGCAAATCTTATTGAGAAGAAACAGGTTTGTGGAGTTAATACTAGAGGTGGTGCAAGTACTCAGGATCCTGACTATCCTGAAGACCATCCCAAGAGGAAAGAGCAAGAGGCTCTCAAGAAGAAATCTTCTGCAGGAAAATCTCCCAATGAAAACGAAGATATTGATGATTCTCAAGAACAAGATAAGGATATTTATATTTCTGATGCTGAGACTGAAGATGATAATAATGAAGAAGAGGAATCATCTCCACCTGAAGAAGAACAACATGAAGCTGAAAATATTGAAGAACCTGAACCTCCTGAAAAAGAAGACCCTCAACCATCTATTGAGAAGAATAAAAACAAGAAGCATCCAAATCAACAAAAAGGGTAAAGAGAGGGATCCATGGGTACAAAGACCCATACCATATCCCCGAGAGGTAATGAAATCTTTGGATGATGCTAGGTTTGAGAAATTTCTTGAGTTGATTAAAACTTTATGTTTGCAAATTCCTCTTGTTGATGCTATTAAAATTCCTCCATATTCAAAATATATGAAAGACATTGTCACTAATAAAAGGAAGATACCTACTGATGCAGTTACTGCTATGCTTGCTAATTATTCATTTGAGGGGAAATTGCCTGAAAAGCGTGGAGATCCTGGTATTCCAACTATTCCTTGTCATATTAAAGAAACTTATGTGAAATATGCATTATGTGATTTAGGAGCTGGTGTTAGTGTTATGCCTTTTTCTTTATATAAGAAACTTAACCTGAATAAATTTGTTCCAACTGAAGTTTCATTGCAAATGGTTGATAAATCAACTGCTGTGCCTATAGGTATATGTGAGGATGTTCCTATCTCTATAGCTAATGTGTTAATTCCTACAGACTTTGTTATATTAGAAATGCCTGAGGATGATAATCTATCTATTATTCTTGGAAGACCCTTTTTAAACACTGCAGGAGCTGTGATAAATTGCATTGAGAGCAAAGTGACATTTAATGTCAAAGGAAGTGAGCATACTATCTATTTTCCCAAGAAGAATCCTGTTACAATGATAAACAAGAGTGTGAATTCTATTAAAAGAAATACTATTATGATTGGAAGCTTTGAATTTGCACTACCACCTCCTGCACCAAAGTATGCCACCTTGATGATTGGAACTATCATGTATTATATCTTCTACATATTATTAATGAGACTTGCTCAACCTCATTACTAATGTGGAAATGATGAAAACTTGATTCCCATAAAAATTTGTATTGCATTTTAATTTTATTTATCCTAGAGTTTTGGAGTATATGCATAATCATAATTATTTCAGAGTTCAGAAATTCCAGGATATGAAGTTTGAAAAATTCTCTTCAGAAAATTTTCTCGAAAAATTCCAGAAAAATTTGGAGGTAAGTTATTTTACCAGAGGGACTAACAGCCAAAAGTGGGACACCAGGGACCAAAAGAGGGTGTTCCACGCGGCCAGATTCCTTGGCCGCGTGGGACCCACTAACTTTGGCCCCAGGTGGAGTTAGGTGAGTGCCCTGTGCCCATCTCCTTCCCCTCGACAGGAAACCAGCTCCAGGTATTTTTACCAAATTTTCCCGAGCTCCTTCTTCCGGCTATCCTTGGATCTCCATGTTTAGGGCAGATTTTTCAAATCTGTTTGGTGGGATTGCTCCTTGGTATGTGACTCCTCCCCCCATCCAATTACTTTTTGTTCTTATGCTTTATGTATGAAGTATTTTGCTGCACTAGGTGTCACCTAATATGCTTGAGAAACCCATGTATTTAAGTTTTCTCGTTGATATTGATGCATGATATTGATGTGGAGACTAGTTATGGATGGTTCAATGTTGTTTTAGAGTGTTACATCTTAATTTTTGTTGGATATTATTTTTGGACAGCAAGGTTTCATCATGAATAAAGGTAAAGGATTGTTTGGGATGACTTCGAGACCAAGGAGAAGATCATCTAGAGTTTCCGAGAATTATGATGACAACCACCTTTGGGAGGATGGTGTGGTATATGCAGGGGAGAGGCTTCGGATTCATGCAACAAAATGGCAAGACCCCGTGGTTCTTGATCATTGGGGGATAAAGGAGGACTTCAATGCCTTCGCCGCTGCAGCTAGCTTACTCGAGTTCTCCCTTCATCCACGGAACACATACGAGGAACTCTCGCGAGAATTCCTCTCCACATTCCGGTTCGAGGGCCCCGAAAACTACAAACACAGTAAGAAAAGATTATCGGGAAGTGGACCGTGGAGGAGGTGCAACCTCAAGAGGAGCCCCAATATCCAGGAATGCAAGGCTACCAATATGGTTACTTCCCTGGAGATGGAAGTGGTGGGTACGATTACCATCCGGGATACTAGCTTGATCACAAGCCTGGGGGAGTACTTCTCTCCCTTTCCATTCGTTGTTTTATATCACTTTTATCTTGTTATGTTTTTGTTTCTTGTTCTGAAAATCACAAAAACACAAAAAGATTTTATTTGTTTCTTTTGCTTATTTACTTCTGGTCATTTACTTTATGCATCTAAAAACTAAAAAGAACAAAAATATTTTCGTTTCTTGAATCCAAAGTAAAAACGGAGGTGCAGAAATTGCTGAAATCTGCTCACTGTTTTATTTCCATTTTTTTCCTGTAACTCCGAATGAGCTAAAATTTTAACCACTACTGCAACTTTTCATAACTTATGCACCCGTAAAATATGAGATTATTCTGAGGTGTTTAGGTAGGGCAAAAATAGTTCTGTATGCAGTAACGTTTAATGGCAGATTTGAGTTTTTATTGCGCAGTTCAAGTTGGGAGAGAAGAACAACGATGATGAGTTGATGTGCATGAAGTGGATGAAAGGTATGACACCTTTGCCGTGCTTATGTGGACTTTTTAATAACAGCAAGTGCGCACATCATAGTTTCTTTAACATCTAGGGAAGTGGTAGCAAATGTTTATCTTCTCCGTGTTCTAGTATGTTATATGATGATGCAAGTGAGATATTATTTAGTGACAACACTTGGCTGTGGATTGAGTAACTGTGGCTCTAAACAAAGGTCTACGCATCCCATTGTGCTTGCTAAACTTGCCAACCAAAGAGAAAGTAAAAGAGTTTTTCAAATGTTAAACATGAAGTCATATGCTTGACAAGCTTAGGGGTTGGGAGTTAACTTATATGTGCTGACACATAGAAAGCTTTCAACATTGCACTAAATTACATTTAGTTGATATCATGTACTTTTGTTTATGGATGCTTATCATGGTGCCAAATAAATGCGGAAACTTAGTAAGTTTGAGGAGTGGGTATAAATGGCTAGAGAGACGCCTGGGCCGCCAACCTAAGCCATGCATCACTCATGGTGGAAATTTACAGCGTACCAAAGTGAACATTCAGTGATGCACTTCATAATAAAAAGCTACACAAATAGTAAATAAAAGAGTGCTGAGATTGTTCATTGTCTGTTTGTCTTGTCGTTTTGACATGGGCTTGTTCCATGTCCTGGGACAAGAGGTACCCCAGTTGACGCTCTTGATGACGCTATTATTACTTGCAATGACTTAGAAACTTAAACTTGCTTTGTGGCCCGAGTTGAGTAACACCGTGGTGTAGGTACTCGTATTCACGGGGCATGAGCCTCTCAACCAGTAGTTGGTCAAGCATATGAGTCATAATAGGGAACACCAAATGGATTGATAAAACTGAGAGCAAGGTTGTAAGCATAATGAGTTCACTAGTCAATAAAAGAAAGAATCAAAAGATCTCAAAAATCTTGACATGATTCAATCAAAAGCGATGCAAGAACCTTTGTCTATTTCTACAGTTGGGCAAACTCATCCAAGTGCTGACACTTCATGTTATTTCTCTTGCAACAAATATAAATGCTTTAACACTGATTAGATCCACCTTTGCTAGCATTTTGTTATTTGTTATGGAAGTTATGTTTTGAATACTTGTTGGTATTAAACGGTGTTACATATGCAATGCAAAGTTCTTGTCAAAGTCTTTTTATCGCTTCTGCACTATGTTTGAGTTGTTCGAGGACAAACAACGAGCTAAGCTTGGGGGAGTTGATGCACCTAAAATGCATCTACTTTTCCAAGCACTTTGCTTCATAATTTGCTCCGGAATCTTCCCATATTTGAATAAAACTGTTGAATCTGACGCTGTTTTTAGCAAAGTCTCTTTTCTGGTTGTTTTTGCAGGAAATTAAATCGGATAAAAATACCACGTCAATTTTTATGGAAAAAAAGGCCATCGTGCAAAAGATGGACACGAGGAAGCGTCCGAGGGTCAAAAGAGTGGGCCCCACGTGGCCAGATTCCTTGGCCGCGTGCGCCCACCCATCTGGGGCCTCGGGCACCGCCTCTCCTTCGGATTTCGCGTACCCCTCATATATACGAAAAAGTGGCTGACCTAGAAGGAGAGGAGCTTTCGCAAAACCGAGCGCCGCCGCCACCACGATCTTCGTTTTTGGAGACAGATTGATCCAGGATTTCTCCCCCGGAGGAGGGATCCGGAGGCCGTATTCACCGCCATCTTCACCGCCTTCATCTCCATCGACCATGAGCTCCTTCACCATCACCTTGTGTGAGTAGTCCACTGTAGGCATATGAGGTGGATGGGGATTGGATGAGATTGATCATGTAATGATACCCGTTGTCCGAGATCTTAGGGGTTTATCTTGAGGATATTTTTGTATTGTGTTGATGCACTTATGCTATGTTTAATGCTTGCTACTAGGGCCCGAGTGGCATGATTTCAGTACTGAACTTATTTTGCCCCATCATATATTTGAGTTTGGTATTTATCTGCAAAGTGTATCACCTGCTATTATGTTGAACCTGCGAACCCTAAAAGTGACATATAGGGGAAACAAGGGGGAGATGTTTTAGTTTGAGGATTCTATGTGTTCATGAAGTTTTAATGCATTGTTCCGGGCTATTCGAAAGGGTAGACCTTAATTACCTGTAGTTCCAAGTTGGCCCCGGTGAAATGGGCAGGTAGGACAATAGATGTTGTGCAAATTCTCTTGGTTAGTACGCACAACTATTTATGGAACACATACCTACATATATCGGAGTTAGAGATAAGTCCCATTGCTATTTGTATCTTATTATATGATCAATCTTATTCATGCAACACCCCGCTATCACCTCATGCCTACGTTTTAAATCTCTGAGCTACACTTTCACTTTTCCGGTGAAAACTGGAAAACCCTTGTTTACTACTGCTGTTTTATTTTGCTTGCTTGAATCATCCTACTGCCATAACTATCACTGCTGCAAGTTTATTGATATACAGGTGTGGTTGAGAGTGACGCCTCAATTGCTAAAGTCTTATTCATATTCTTGTGTTCCCCTTGAGTCGAACTATAAATTTGGGTAATACTTCCCAACGAAGATTTCAACGATCCCCTATACTTGTGGGCATCAGATGCTTGGCTATTATATTGATGTTGTCAATACATTTGAGAAACTGGAAAAAGAGAGGCTTAAGTACACCAAAGAAACTAATTATGAGGGGGAAGTTAAGATAGCAATACCTTTTAAGTTTGTAGGAATGCATGAGGCACTAGAAAAGAATTTTGATTTGATTGTTCCTGAAAATTTATTTGACGAGGATAGTGTGCCTGAAAGTAATGAAAGAGTAGTTTCTGAAACTTATATAGATAAGATACAATGCATTGTTGAGAAAACTTCCAACCTTTCTGTTGATGCTTCATCACTTGGAAACACTTGATTCTTACTTTCTGCGCCTAGCTGAAAGGCGTTAAAGAAAATCGCTTATGGGAGACAACCCATTATTTTATTTCTGCAATTTTTTTTTTTTTGAGTCAAGGAGTTGTTTACTTATGTAACAATCCCTTTGTATCTTTACTTTATCTCATTGTTGTGCCAAGTATTGCCTCTAATAGGAAGATGATGCTAGATTTGGATTTCTGCGCAGGAACAGATTTCTTCTGTTCACCGTTTTATTTCTGTAAAATCACAGACAAATTATTTAAATCTGAAAAAAAATTGCATGATCCTCAGATATGTACGCATCTTTCGTTAGTTTAAAGTTTTTCGATCTGAGCAACGTAAGTGACTCGAAAAAATTCGTCTTTGCGGACTGTTCTGTTTAGACAGATTTTGTCTTTTATTTTTCGCATTCTCTCTTTTACTAGTGTTGAGTGTGAAAGGATCGAGTAGGTTGACTAGAGGGGGGGGGGGGGGTGAATAGGCAACTACAAATTTTCTTTTTCTTTTAATACAAATTCGGGAATTGCTCAAATATAAGTTCTCTAGATATGCAACTAGATGAACAATCCTATATGATGAGCAATAAACAAGCTAGCAAGATATTCTACACAAGATAAGCTAGCAATACGAGTAAAGGAAGGTTAAGAGATAACCACACGGTGACGCGGAGATGTTCTACCGAAGTTCACTTCCCAATGGAAGCTACGTCTCCGTTGGAGCGGTGCGGAGTCACAAAGTGAACTCCGAATAGCCTTGATATGGCACACCGTATCTCCCTCGTGTTATCCTCCGATGAGGAGATCCACGAGCCACTATATGATGCCCTCGAGGTCGGCAACAAACCTTTACAAGGATGAGGCACACTCCACAACCGAATTGGAGGCTCTCACCAAATTCCCGCGGCTCCCAAAGCCACAAGAATCACAAGGCCGGGTCGCGTCTCCACAACTTAATTGGAGGCTCCCGGCTAATCCTTGTGGCTACCAAAGCCACAAGAATCACAAGTATCTTCTAGGTATCCAATGTATCAAGTTACACAAGATCTACAAGTGACTAGGTCGATGTAGACAAATCGGCTCGGTGGAGATGCGGATCTAGGGCTCCTCCTTCACTCCTCAAAGTATCAACGTGTTTGAGTGGTTGGAGTGGGAGCTCTAGTAGATTGAAGCTTGCAACAATGGTGGAGAGAGAGTGAGGAATCAAGCTTAGTCAACCGGAGGTAGGTGGAGGGGTATAAATACCCCTCCCAGAAATCTGGCCGTTGGAGCTGTAAACAGCCCGCAGCGGTAGTACCGGGCCTCGCCCGGTAGTACCGGCTGACAGGGAACTGACGGCCTGGCGCCAGACTGGTCAACGCCTTCTCCACGCGCGCATCGGTAGTACCGGACCGCCTGGTCCGGTAGTGCTCCCCACCCGGTAGTACCGCGCTACTACCGGGGCTACTACCGGATTAAATCGAGCGAGTCCAGAGAGCTTTTGGAGATCCGGTACTGGGCCCGGTACTGGGCCCGGTAGTTCCGCATGGCAGAACACCCGGTAGTACCGGGGTGAACCCGGTAGTACCGGCTGACGCAATGAAGACTGCTTCTCTTCCTTTTCTTGAGACAAAACCTGTGCAATATTAATTGATACAATCCTGCACACTTTTAGCACACACATTAGACATCTAAGTGTGTTGTCAACAAACATCAAAACACTGTGGGGAAGGATATGTCCTTTCAATCTCCCCCTTTTTGGTGTTTGATGACAACACACTTAGGAGAAACAAATGATTTGCAAAAGATAGACGGGGCTCTCCAAATTGTGTGTTTATTAGGAATTTGCTTTTGAATGCAAAAACACACCATATAAAATGGGCGGAGCTCCCCCTATATTTTACGAACCAAGCAAGTTCATATGGATAACAATTAAAACAACTTGCACAATATAAGCAACAATAAGCAAGTAACATACTAGATAGGTCTTATTACAATACCATAAGTTCAAGGCATGTCTTACATCATGCATAGAGAAGTTCAAAGCAAATATCCAAATAAAGATAAAAGATGAAACACAAGCATAAAGATCAAACGAAGTGCAAGCTTGTGTTTCCACCCATGCAAATCCCACGGCTCATCCTAAATAGAACACATTCTCCCCCTTTGTCATCGAAATGCCAAAAAGGGAGAAGCGCGATGCTAACACGTCCCTAGGAGCATCAAGCTCCACCCGCGCCGTGGTGGGTCGAAGAGGAGGCCTGAAAGCGATCACCATGTGGAGGAGCATCTTCATCACTCCAGTAACCATGCTTGGACACCCATTCCTCCTTTGGAGTGATACTTCTTCAGAACCATCGGAGACGGTAATCTGCATATGCCTCATCATTGCTTTGTGTCGCTGAGCTGCCTTCTTGTGATACACATGAGCTTCATACAGACGGTCTTCCAAATCCAGTTTGAGGCAAAAGGCCCTCTTGGCCTTAATCTGCAGCTTCTTGAACCATGAAGGTTCCTCAAGAGGAGGTGCACTCCCACTAGCTCTCTCAGCTTCAGCAGCAGCCTCAGGATCAATGGGCTTGGTTTTGGGAGGAGCATGAGGCTTGATACGCAGTTCCTTCACAGATGAGCCACAACGGGCTGCCATCCTTCATGATATCTTCTCCATTCTTCTTGAGAGCCCACTTGCGGCGAATGAGCTTCATAATGTATGGGCCATAGATGGGGGCCCTTCTATCAATGATTGTGGACCACAAGTCATTCCACATCCAATCCATCACATCAAGCTTCTTGCCTTTGCCTTGATTTTCATATGAGAGCTTGAGAAGGTCAAACATGAAGCCATGAACCTCATCCCAGTTTCCCACACGGGAGCAATAGTTTCCTATAGACACGGTGGAGAATCTCAAAAGGACGCACAAGATGAGCAGTTTTACCGGTGGTGCCTCTTTCCATAGTGATTGGTCCAAGAACATCCTTGGAGCTGGATCGATCATTGTCATGGCATCTCCATCCACTAGCAACACTCTCACCCTTGTCTTCATAGCCTAGAAGCTCTCCAAACTCCGCCAAGGTGGCAGAAAGCAAGGTGTCCTTGGTCATCCATATAGGGTCCGGGCTTCATCATGGTCAAGGTAGACGGTGGCAAAGAACTGAATGATGTAGTACTCAATGTAGGGATGGTTCTCCTTCATGATGTCAATCAGCCCAAACTCTTCACACATGCAAGTGTCTCATCAAAATAGCCCTTGTGCTTCGAGTTTCTCATGTAAGGAATATCAAGAGTGTGTTGGACAACCACGGAGTAATCCTTGTGGAGATAGATTTCCTTGTAGATGGCTTCTTGATCATTTGTGTAAAAGTGCGGATTCCGCACAAGTGGTGACCTCTCCTCAGCATAGGGATTCTCTTCTCTGAGCTTCTGATAGTCTCATTCTTCCATAAGTGAAGTGCTTTGCGGGCTCTCGGGGGAGCAGTGGTGGTACGAGCAGCAGCTGAGTTCTTCCTCTTGCTTGAGTTCTGGCTGTGGTGCGAGCAGGCAAACTTCCTCTTCTTCTTCTTCTCAATCTCATCCTCCACGAGACGTGGCTTCTTGGTACCACGGCGGCTACCTGTGAAACAGCATATAGGTAGGGCAGGGAATAGATGAGTGCACAAGTTCACGGATAAGGAATCAAAAACTAGCCAATAGATGTAAAGAATGGTTGAATCGAGCAAATTTGGAAAACCCGGTAGTACCGGGCTAGCCCGGTAGTACCGGCTGAGCCGATTCAAGACTGAATGGCACAAAATCGAGAGATTCAACCATACATTACACTAGATGCTAGCTAACAAGGCCTAGGTGATCATCCATCCAACTTTAACCGTTGCCAACGGAGCTACCAACATTTCCTCTCCATACATCTAGGTTTCAAGATCTAGAAACAAAGAATGCAAAGAACGGGGAAATACCGGAGGCCATGGAGGAGATCGACGAGGGGATCGCTCCCACGGAGCAGATCTGGCCGGAGATGGCGGAGACCGGCGGCCTAGGGCGGCGGCCGGAGCAGGAGCAGAGGAGGCGACGGGGTGGTTCGTGCGGGTGGGGAAAATGGGGAATAACCCCCACCCTGCCCGCACGGTGATATTAGATACCCGTGATTCCCGGTAGTACCGGGGCGGACATCCGGTACTACCGGGGCCTGAATCTTTGCGAGCAGCAGAACTGCTTAGATTCAGAGCCCGGTACTACCGGATCCCACCAGGCGGTACTACCGGGGCCTCCTAAGAAACCCCAGTTTTCTCTTTTTGTGTAAGGAATTTGAACTTGTGCAAGATGGAAGTTGTTTTGAGATAGATGAAAGGCATAGGATTAGATCAACACACTGGAGATGGTACTTCATACTCAATTTGCAAGAATCAAACACACACAAAAAACCAAATTGAGCATGTTTTCCATAGGAGCACTAGAAAACCCAATAAAATCCAAATGAAACCAACTCTTCACAAGGAAGAGGGGGTGGCCGAGGCCACCATGTATGAGTATGTGGTGTGATACCGCGAAGATATATCTTGGTCCACGGCCACTACTCGTCATTTAAGCTCACAATTCATAGAACGAATATAGAGATGCAAATGAATTCTTACTATCGGCATAATGGGGGGAGGGATGGTCCAATGGATTAGGACCGCACTCCCCCTATGTCCATGCCTACATCTAAACCAAATAAGTATCGTCTAATATGGGTAGGTATGCAAGAAATCCACTAAATCCAATTGGATATGTCCACCACATTTAGTTCTCCTCTCAACTCCTTGAATCTTGCTTCACCAAGAGGCTTCGTGAACATATCGGCGAGTTGATGCTTGGTGTTGACATACTTGATTGCAATATCACCCTTCTCAACATGGTCTCGAATAAAATGATACCGAATCTCAATGTGCTTGGTCTTGCCATGAAGAACCGGGTTGTGTGCAATTTTAATAGCACTTTCATTGTCACATAAAAGAGGCACTTTGTCACAAATGACACCATAATCCTTTAAAGTTTGCCTCATCCATAATAATTGTGCACAACAACTACCGGCGGCGATGTATTCGGCTTCGGTGGATGACGAGGCCACACAATTTTGCTTCTTGGAAGACCAACTCACAAGGGACCTACCAAGGAATTGGCATGTACCCGAAGTTGATTTTCTATCCATTTTGCAACCCGCCCAATCCGCATCCGAATAACCAACAAGATCAAAGCTTGTACCATGGGGATACCAAAGACCATAGTTGGGAGTATCCAACAAATATCTTAGAATCCTTTTGACCGCGGTTTCATGACTTTCCCTAGGACTTGATTGGAATCTTGCACACATACCCACACTAAACATAATATCCGGTCTAGATGCACAAAGGTAAAGCAAAGATCCAATCATAGAACGATAAAGCTTTTGATCAACTTCCTTACCATCCGGATCTAAGTGAAGATCCGCCTTGGAGTCCATGGGAAACTTATATGGCTTGGCATTGTTCATATCAAATTTCTTGAGCATGTCCTTAATATACTTGGCTTGACATAAGAATGTTCCTTCTCGAAATTGGTGGATTTCAAAGCCAAGAAAATAATTCAATTTTCCCATCATGGACATCTCAAATTCCTTGGTCATTAGCTTGCCAAATTGATCACTAAATTCACGGTTAGTGGAACCAAAGATAATATCATCAACATATATTTGGCATACGAAAAAATCTCCATTTACCCTTTTTGTAAAAAGAGTGGGATCTATTACCCCAATTTCAAAGCCACGGTCTACTAAGAACTCCTTGAGATGATCATACCAAGCACGTGGAGCTTGCTTGAGCCCATAAAGAGCCTTATGTAGTAAGTAGACGTGGTTAGGAAATTTAGGGTCTTCGAAACCCGGTGGTTGTTTAACATACACCAATTCATTTAGTGGACCATTTAAGAAAGCACTTTTAACATCCATTTGATATAAGACAATATTATGAGTAGATGCATAAGCAATTAGTAAGCGAATGGATTCAAGTCTAGCAACGGGGGCATAGGTTTCACCGTAGTCGACTCCTTCGATTTGGGTGTAGCCTTGTGCAACCAATCTTGCTTTGTTGCGAATGACTTGACCATGTGAGTCTTGCTTGTTCTTAAATATCCACTTGGTTCCAATGACATTATGGGAGGAGTCATTGGGTCTTTCCACTAATGACCATACTTTGTTGCGCTCGAAGTTGTTCAACTCTTCATGCATAGCCGCAACCCAATCCATGTCTTCAAGAGCATCATATACCTTGAGAGGTTCTAAGCTAGACAAACAAGAGACATGACCACAAAAGTTAGATAATTGATTGCGTGTGGACACACCTCTACGGATACTCCCAAGGATATTTTCTTTGAAGTGTTGTTGGTAATCCAATTTTGATGCACGCCGGATGACCCGGCGTTCCGAGGCTTGACCAATTGTTTCACCAACACAAATATCTTCATCATTGCCTTTATCTTGCTCATGGTCAACCCGAAGTGGAGTTCTTGGAGTTGTGGGTTCATTATGTTCTTGTTCACCACTAGAGTTGGGTGGGTCTTGACCATCTTCTTGATCAATATTTGAGGTGGATGGCTCAACTTGAGTAGAACTTGTTCCTTCTTCTTGAGTATCATCAATGGGTCCTTCAATAGGAATTAGTTCTCCAATCCCCATAGTTCTTATGGCTTGAGATGGAGATCATCACCTACATCATCATGATCAATATGCTCCGCTTGGGAGCCATTATCCTCGACAAACTCCACGTTCATAGATTCTTCAACACACCCGGTGGATATGTTGTAGACCCTATAAGCATGAGACTTTGCGGCATATCCAACAAATATACCATCAAAAGATCTAGATTCAAATTTAGCAATTTTGCAACCTTTAATGTAAACATGGCATTTGCATCCAAAGACTCGAAAGTAAGATACATTTGGCTTTTTACCGGTGAGGAGTTCATATGGTGTCATGTCCTTGAGAGGACGGAAGAAGAGCCGGTTTGAGTAATGACAAGCGGTGTTGATGGCTTCGGCCCAAAAGTTGTATGGGGAATTAAATTCGGCCATCATAGTTCTTGCCATATCAATAAGAGTGCGGTTCTTCCTTTCGGCAACACCATTTTGTTGGGGAGTATATGCAGCGGAATATTGGTGTTGAATGCCCTCCCCACTTAGGAAATCATCCATAGTGTAATTCTTGAACTCCGTACCATTGTCACTTCTAATTGCCAAAATCTTGGAGTCATATTGGCGTTGAACTAGGGTTGCAAAGTCAATGAATATCTTTTGAGTTTCACTCTTCTTCTTGATGTAGAAAGTCCAACAATATCTTGAGTAATCATCCACAATCACCAAACAATATTTCTTGCCACCAAGACTATCATATGTGGGAGGCCCAAAAGATCCATATGAAGGAGCTCCAAAGGCCTCTTAGTGGAGATAATGGTCTTCTTGGGGTGATTCTTTTCATGCATCTTTCCGGCTATGCAAGCACTACAAGGACGATCTTTGGAAAAATTAACATCGGTTAGTCCTACCACGTGTCCACCCTTTACAAGAGTTTGTAAATTTCTCATACCGACATGGCCAAGTCGGCGATGCCAAAGCCACCCCTTGTCGCCTTTAGCCATTAAACATGTAGCGATTTGAGTGGTCTCTTTTGAGAAATCAACCACATACAAACCGTTTTCACGAAATCCAACAAAGGCGACATTGAGTGTTTGAGTGAAAAGGATGGTCACGTGGTATTTATTAAAAATAACGGTGTAACCGGCATTGCATAATTGACCAACGGAAAGTAAATTGTATGAAAGAGATTCGACAAGGAGGACCTTCTCAATGGATAACTCCGGAGTGATCACCACTTTACCAACTCCCACTACCTTGAGTCTTGCATTGTTGCCAACGGTGACATGAGAGAATGAGAGTAGTTGTTTCAATAAGTCCTTTACTAGTTCTTTGCTTCCGGTCATATGGGATGAGCATCCACTATCAATGAGCCATGAAGATCCACCGGAAGAGAAACCCTACAATAAATCAAGTCTTTGATTTAGGTACCCATTTTGGAATGGGTCCTCTTTTGTTAGTCACAAGGGTCTTTGGAACCCAAATAGCATAGTGATAATCATCTCCATATGAAGAGCCAACATATTTAGCAAAAACACAACCATTTGTAGATTTCAAAAGAACATATGAGGGGTTGTATTTTCCCGCAAAGTTATTGTGAGTGGCATTGCCCCTAGTGACATTACCACTCCCAATAGAGTTGTCATTTGCTTTGGCTAACTCCCCCTCCTTCACAAAAACAATATCTTTGGAAGGGGGAGTCGCCTTCTTCTTCTTGTTGTTGACCTTCTTAGAGTTGGGTGTGAACCCAATTCCTTCTTTGCCAACCACTCCCTTTTGATTGCTCAAAAGATCATTGAGGTTCTTTTCCCCTTGGATACAAGTGGCTAGGCCCTTCTCAAGTTGGGCCTTCAACCTAGTGTTTTCCTCAATAAGAGATGCCTTGACACATAAAGGGTTAGTGGTACAAGAATTTGCATCTTTATCATTATGAGAAGTGGTGAAGCTAGCATAGATAAATTGAGCTTGTAGTTTGGCATATGACTCCTTGAGTGTAGTGAGCTCACTTGAGGTCACCTTGTGGGTTTCCCTAAGTTGCTCAAAACCCTCAAAGAGTTTGTTATGACTCTCTACAAGTTCCTCATTTTTACTTTTTAGATCAATAGCAATTTGAATAGAGGTTTCACGAGTTTCTTTTGCCTTGGAAAGATCCATGGCATGTGTCTCCTCAAGTTGCTCACGGAGCAATTGTTCCTCAACAAGTTGATCTTCTAGCTCACCAATTTGTCGGCATGATCACATGCATGCCCTTCGAGCTCACAAATCCTAACATCCTTCTCATTAAGAAGATGCTTGGCTTCTCCATATTGATACATGAGGGCCTCAACCATTTTCTTGGTTGGACCTTGGAGCTTGCTAATGAAGATAGAAATTTTATCCTCTTCTTCAATTTTCCCTACATCCTCAACACAATCCAATAGTGATGGGTTAGAGGAGATAGTAATTTTTGGTGGGGAATTCACCTTTGTTTCCTTGGCCATGAGGCACATGGGCTTGGAGATCTTGTCGTCGTTTGGAGATGAGAAGAGGTTGGCCAATGATGGAGGAAGGGTGCCCATTGCAAGAGCCGCCATTCCTACTTCTTCACTTGGTTCTTTATCCTCCTCACCTCCGGACTCGTATTCCTCTTCATGGGATGCCACAAGAGCCTTTTGAGGTGATCTCTTCATGTAGGTAGGCTTGGGGTGGTACTTGTTCTTCTTTAGAATGAGTTGACCACCATTATCCTCTCTTCTTTCATAGGGGCAATCCTTCACAAGATGAGTGTCCTTTCCACAATTGAAGCACATTCTTTTTATTGGTGAAGGGTTGACGCTCTTGTTCTTCTTGTTCCAAAACCGGGTGGCGGCAAGTGCAAGAACTTCATTGAGCTCACCCTCCAAGTCTTCTTCACCTTCATAGACCGGGCTTTCTTCATATCTTGGATGGTCTACCACACGAGCCTTCAAAGCAAGAGTCTTTGGGCCACGGACTTGGTTGAAAGACTTGGATGTGGACTTCAATGTATCATATGTGACAAATTGAGCCAAGATGTCATTGGGAGTCATTGTTGTGTAATCCGCTCTTGCATGGAGGTTCATCACCATAGTTTCACTATATGGCATAATTGCTTGAAGGAACTTGGCCTTGACCCATTCATCATCCATATCCTTCTTTCCATTTTCCCTACATGTCACCACAAGCTTGTAGAGTCTTCGGTAAAGTTCGGTCGGAGTCTCTTCGTCTAGCATGATGAAGTTGTCAACTTGATGTTGAAGGACGGCCGCATTGGAGCGTTGAATGCCCTCATTTCCTTCATACACGGTTTCAAGATAGAGCCAAGCCTCATTGCAAGTTTTGAGATTCCGCACATGATCTTCATCATTTGCGGTCATAGCACTCTCAAGAATGTACTTGGCATTTGCATCAAGTTGCTCATCAATCTCTTCTTGCTTGGTCAAGTTGTTGGGATCAACTGGGTTGAAACCATGTAGAACCACCCTCCAAAGATGCACCGATGAGCTGCGAAAATAAGACTCCATAGATTTCTTCCAAGTGAAATAACGAGTATTATCAAGCTTAGGAGGGGGTCTACCAAGGTTGGTTATATGAGGTTGAGTGAGTGAAACTTGAGTGAGATAAGAGCTAGGTGGAGCAAAGTTAAGAGAAGGCTTCTCATTAGGTTTATCATTTTTATCCTTGTCACTAGCACCCTTAATAGGGCTAGCGGATGATGAGGAGCCATTTTGATTAGATACCCGAGTATACACCTCATCCACCATTTTGCCTTTCATGAACCCAAAAAGTTCAATCATGGACTTCATGGTGATTGGGGCATCACCCTCGGGAGGGATTATTCCCGCTTCGATTAGTTCTTTGTCAAGTTGTTCTCTATCAAATTTTTCTTGTTCCTTAGCAAGTCTTAACTCCTCATCTTTAGCACGTTGTACATCCTCCGCACTAGCCATCCTCCTCTTTAGGCGATTAAGCCCTTAATAAAGAGACCTTGCTCTGATACCAATTGAAAGGATCGAGTAGGTTGACTAGAGGGGGGGGGGTGAATAGGCAACTACAAATTTTCTTTTTCTTTTAATACAAATTCGGGAATTGCTCAAATATAAGTTCTCTAGATATGCAACTAGATGAACAATCCTATATGATGAGCAATAAACAAGCTAGCAAGATATTCTACACAAGATAAGCTAGCAATACGAGTAAAGGAAGGTTAAGAGATAACCACACGGTGACGCGGAGATGTTCTACCGAAGTTCACTTCCCAATGGAAGCTACGTCTCCGTTGGAGCGGTGCGGAGTCACAAAGTGAACTCCGAATAGCCTTGATATGGCACACCGTATCTCCCTCGTGTTATCCTCCGATGAGGAGATCCACGAGCCACTATATGATGCCCTCGAGGTCGGCAACAAACCTTTACAAGGATGAGGCACACTCCACAACCGAATTGGAGGCTCTCACCAAATTCCCGCGGCTCCCAAAGCCACAAGAATCACAAGGCCGGGTCGCGTCTCCACAACTTAATTGGAGGCTCCCGGCTAATCCTTGTGGCTACCAAAGCCACAAGAATCACAAGTATCTTCTAGGTATCCAATGTATCAAGTTACACAAGATCTACAAGTGACTAGGTCGATGTAGACAAATCGGCTCGGTGGAGATGCGGATCTAGGGCTCCTCCTTCACTCCTCAAAGTATCAACGTGTTTGAGTGGTTGGAGTGGGAGCTCTAGTAGATTGAAGCTTGCAACAATGGTGGAGAGAGAGTGAGGAATCAAGCTTAGTCAACCGGAGGTAGGTGGAGGGGTATAAATACCCCTCCCAGAAATCTGGCCGTTGGAGCTGTAAACAGCCCGCAGCGGTAGTACCGGGCCTCGCCCGGTAGTACCGGCTGACAGGGAACTGACGGCCTGGCGCCAGACTGGTCAACGCCTCTCCACGCGCGCATCGGTAGTACCGGACCGCCTGGTCCGGTAGTGCTCCCCACCCGGTAGTACCGCGCTACTACCGGGGCTACTACCGGATTAAATCGAGCGAGTCCAGAGAGCTTTTGGAGATCCGGTACTGGGCCCGGTACTGGGCCCGGTAGTTCCGCATGGCAGAACACCCGGTAGTACCGGGGTGAACCCGGTAGTACCGGCTGACGCAATGAAGACTGCTTTCTTCCTTTTCTTGAGACAAAACCTGTGCAATATTAATTGATACAATCCTGCACACTTTTAGCACACACATTAGACATCTAAGTGTGTTGTCAACAAACATCAAAACACTGTGGGGAAGGATATGTCCTTTCAGAGTGGAATTCTTTTTTAGGGTGAAGAGCTTCACATAACATCAGTGGCAGTAGCTAATGTTAAAAGTAACGGTCATGTTTGTGTCCTTATAGAACATGTGAGTTTTTGATTGTGCACTAACCCTCTAATGAGAATTACTTTGAGTTTGGTGTGGCGGAAGTTTTCAAGGGTCAAGAGAGAAGGATGATATAATGTGATCAAGAAGAGTGAAGAGCTTAAGCTTGGGGATTCTCCCATGGATCACCCCATCATATTTCAAGAAGACTCAAGCTTCTAAGCTTGGGGATGCCCAAGGCATCCCCTTCTTCATCAGCAACTTATCAGGTCATCTCTAGTGAAACTATATTTTAATTCTTTCACATCATATGTGCTTTACTTGGAGCGTCTGTGTGCTTTTATTTTCAGTATTTTATTTTTCTTATGGTCAACTTGATTGGACCCCAGCATTCTTGATTGGGAGAGAGACACGCTCCGCTTTTTCATATGAATACTCCTATTCTTCACTTATACTTGTTGAGTATTCTTATCTAGCTATTGCTATGCTTTTAGCTCCTGTTTTGCATGCATCTCTTATTCAGAGCTGTTGGTTCTTTTAAAAAAAAGTACTCTCTTGCTTCACTTATAATTGTTTGGAGAGTTTATGTTGAAATAAATTGATTGGTGTTTGATTGGAACAGAAAATGTTGCATGTGGTAGATGGTATAATGGAAAAAGCTTACATATTCTTGTAGATCATTGTATTGGATAATTTGATACTTGTCAATTGTTTTGAGTTATCAGGTAGTTCACGTTTAAGTTTTTATATCATATAGTTAAAACCTATTAATGAAAAACTACCGTAAAGCTCGTTGAAATTGGTTTGCATAATTGGTATCTCTAAGGTCTAGATATTTTCTAGTAAAAGGGTTTGGTTAACAAGGAAGACAATGTAGAGTCTTATAATGCTTGCAATATGTTTTCATATAAGCCTTGCTGTGTCGGTTGATATCCTGTGTTTGCTTCAAATAACGTTGCTAGCCTAAACTCTGTACTGAGAGGGAATGCTTCTTGTGCATCCAAAACCTTGAGCCAAAATCCATGCCATCTGTGGCCACCATAACTACCTGTATGTGGTATTTCCTTGCCATTCCAAGTAAATTTTTCATGTGCTACCTTTAAACTATTCAAAATTATTACTCCTATTTTGTGTCAATGTTTACCAAGCTCATGAGGACGGGGTGGATGTCTTTATGTCAACTGTCAAACAGACTTTACCACCGGACTAGCGGCATATACATCCGCTTATCCATTAATTTTGCAAAAAGAGCTGGCAAATGGGGTGCCCAGTCCCAATTAATTACAACTTTAACCACTTAATTCTCTTCACATTTTTGCCCTGATTTTTCAGTCAAGCAATGACAAACAGTGAAATATCTGCATGTGTAAACAAAAGAGAAAGAGGGATGATCTGCCTTGCTGGTAGAAATAACGTCCTTCATGGGAGGCGCTCTTAAAAGTCTGGTTGGCAGGGGTCATATTGTACTTTCCATTTTCTGATTCGTTGACAATTAACAAACACCTCTCAAAACTTATTTTTACTCTCTATATGATTTCAAAAACTTAAAAAGCTCTAGCACATGATTTAATCCCTGCTTCCCTCTGCGAAGGGGCTTTCTTTTACTTTTATATTGAGTCAGTTTTCCTACTTCTTTCTATCTTAGAAGCAAACACTAGTGTCAACTTTGGTGCAACAAATTTTTATATGCTCGTATATTGCACTTATTATATGCTTTGTGTTGACAAATATCCATGAGATATATATGTTGAAAGTTGAAAGCAATTGCTGAAACTTAAATCTTTCTTTGTGTTGGTTAAATACCTTTTACTTACAATCTATTGCTTTATGAGTTAACTCTTATGCAAAACTTCTTGATGCTTGTCTCGAAAGTACTATTCATTAAAAGTTTTTGCTTATATGATTCAGTTGTTTGCTCATTATCTACTTGCTAGCAAACTATAGACCATTGACCTGGATCACTTCGTTCATAACATGTGCTTTACAGTATTATTTGATCAAGATTATGATTGTAGCATGTCAGCTCAGAAATTATTTTGTTTTTATCGTTTTACCTACTCGAGGACGAGTAGAACTAAGCTTGGGGATGCTTGATACGTCTGAACGTATCTATAATTTCTGATGTTCCATGTTGATATTATACCAATTGTTACATGTTTTATATACACTTCATAGCATTTTTTATGCATTTTTTGGGACTAACCTATTAACAAGATGCCACAGTGCCAGCTCCTGTTTTCTGCTGTTTTTGTATTCCAGAAAAGCTAGTCTGGAAATATTCTCGGAATTGGACGAAACTTGGACAGAACCTCCTATTTTTCCAATACGAAGATGGAGTACAGAGGAGAGACGGAGGAGGGCCACGTGGCACCCACAGCATGGGGCCGCGCGGTCCCCCCTACCACGTCGTGGGGTGGTGTGGGGCCCACGTGGCTCTGCAGCCGCCGTCCTTTCGCCTATTTATTCCTCCCGACGCGAAAACCCTAAACACCCGAGCCATTATCCACGAAAAGTTCCAGAGACGCCGCCGCCGTCAACCCTAGCTAGGGAGGGTTCAGAAGCTCTTCCCGGCACCCTGCCGGAGAGGGGAATGATCACCGGAGGGCTCTACATCACCATGCCTGCCTCCGGAGTGATGCGTGAGTAGTTCATCCTTGGACTACGGGTCCATGGCAGTAGCTAGATGGTTGTCTCTCCACTTTATGCTATCATGTTTAGATCTTGTGAGCTGCCTATCATGATCAAGATCATCTTATTGTAATGCTACATGTTGTGTTTGCTGGGATCCGATGAATATTGAATACTATGTCAAGTTGATTATCAATCTATCTTATATGTTATTCATGATCTTGCATGCTTTCCGTTACTAGTAGATGCTTTGGCCAAGTAGATGCTTGTAACTTCAAGAGTGAGTATTTATGCTAGATAGTGGGTTCATGCCTCCGGTAATCTGGGAGAGAGACAATAACTTCTAAGATTGTGGATGTGCTGTTGCCACTAGGGATAAAATAACCGATGCTTAGCTTAAGGGTGCGCCGTTAGGTCTAATGCATTTGTTTACATTACGCACATTACTTAATGCAATTATCCGTTGCTTGCAACTTAATACCAATGGGGAACTCGGTACGACAACCTGGCGGTGGATTATTAGTCATAGACGCTGTTGGATAACGGTCTATGTATTTTGTCGTAATGCCCACATGAATATCATAGTAATCATCATGTCATATATATGCATTGTCATGCGCTCAATATTTTGTCAATTGCCCAGCTGTAATTTGTTCACCCAGCATGTTAGTTATCTTTTATGGAGAGACACCACTAGTGAACTGTGGACCCCGGTCCATTCTTTTACACTGATAATACAACCAACTGCAAACACTGTTCCTTTTCATTCTCTGCAATTTACTACTGTTTTCCACACCATACGTTTAATCTTTGTTTTCAGCAAGCCGGTGAGATTGACAACCTCACTGTTTCGTTGGGGCAAAGTAGTTTGATTATGTTGTGTGCAGATTCCACGTCGGCGCCGGATTCCCTGGTGTTGCGCCGTGCCATGTTCCGCCACCAACAACCTTCAGAAGTGATTTCTTGCTCCTACTGGTTCGATTAAACCTTGGTTTCATACTGAGGGAAAACTGCTGCTACACTGCATCATACCTTCCTCTTGGGGTCTCCCAACGAACGTGTGATCCACGCAATCATCTCTCCATAAAGATAAATAACATGTTGGTAAACAAATTACAGCTGGGCAATTTATAAAATAGTGAGCGCATGACAATGCATATAAATGACAAGATGACTACCATGACATTTAATTGGGCATTACGACAAGATACATAGACCGTTATCCAACTGCATCTATGACTAATAATCCACCGTCAGGTTAACATCCGTGTCCCCCGTTGGTATGAAGGACGTTATTTCTACCAGCAAGGCAGATCATCCCTCTTTTTCTCTTTGGTTTACACATGCAGATATTTCACTGAGTATTCAGTTGACAAAATGTGAAGAGATTAAGCGGTTAAAGTTGTAATTAATTGGGACTGGGCACCCCGTTGCCAGCTCTTTTTGCAAAATTAATAGATAAGCGGATGTATATGCGCTAGTCTGAAGGTAAAGTCTGCTTGACAAGTGACATAAAGACATCCACCACGTACTCATGAGCTTGGTAAACATTGACACAAAAAGGAGTAGTAACAATTTTAAATAGTTTAAAGGTAGCACATGAAAAATTTACTTGGAGTGGCAATGAAACACCACATATAGGTAGTTATGGTGGACACAGATGACATGGATTTTGGCTCAAGGATTTGGATGCACGAGAAGCATTCCCTCTCAGTACAGAGTTTAGGCTAGCAAGGTTATTTAAGCAAACAAGACTATCAACCGGTACACCAAGTTTTATATGACCAACATATTGCAAAAATTATAAGACTCCACATTGTCTTCCTTGTTAACCAAACCCTTTTACTAGAAAATATCTAGACCTTAGAGATACCACTCATGCAAACCAAATTTCAACAAGCTTTACGGTAGTTCTTCACTAATGGGCTTAACTTACATGATGCAAAAGTTTAATCATGACCTACTTGTTAACTCAAAACAATTGACAAGTATCAAATTATCCAAGTTAGTGATCTACAAGAGTATGTAAGTCTTTTACATTATACCATTTACCACATGCAACATTTTCTGTTCCAACCAAACACCAATCAATTTATTTCAATAACTCTCCAAACAAGTATAAGTGAATTAAGAGAGTACTTTCTTTAAAAGAACTAATAGCTCTGACAAGAGATACATGAAAATAAGAGCTAAAAGCTTAACAGCGCTAGATATGAATACTCAACAAGTATAAGTGAAGAATAGGAGTATTCTAATGAAAAAGCGGAGCGTGTCTCTCTCCAATCAAGAATGCTAGGATCCAATCAATTTGATATCAGAAAATAAAAATAACATACTGAAAATAAAAGCACACAGACGCTCCAAGAACTGCACATATGATGTGAAAGAATTAAAATATAGTTTCACTAGAGATGACCTGATAATTTTGACGATGAAGAAGGGATGCCCAAGGCATCCCCAAGCTTAGACGCTTGAGTCTTCTTGAAATATGCTGGGGAGATCCTTGGGAGCCTCCCAAGCTTAAGCTCTTTACTCTTCTTGATCCTATTATATCACTCTTCTCTCTTGACCGTTGAAAACTTCCGCCACACCAAAGTCAAAGTAAATTTTCATTAGAGGGTTAGTGTATCAATCAAAAACTCACATGTTCTGTAAAGACGCAATATGACCGTTACTTTAAACATTAACTACTGCCACTGATGTTATGTGAAGCTCTTCCACCCAAAAAAGAATTCCACTCAACACTAGTAAAAGAGAGAATGCAAAATAAAAGACATAATCTGTCTAAAACAGAACAGTCCGCAAAGACGATTTTTTCGAGGCACTTACGTTGCTCAGATCGAAAAACTTTGCACTAACGAAAGATGCGTGCATACATCAGGATTACGCACAAAAATTTACAGATTAAAATCACATTTCTATTAATTTATAATTTTCGTACAGTGAACAGCAAAAATCTGTTTCTGCGCAGCAATCAAAATCTAGCATCATCTTATCATTAGAGACTCTTCTTGGCACAACAATGCGAAAAAGTAAAGATACAAATGAGTTGCTACAGAAGTAAACAAGTTCCTTGACTCAATAAAAAGTAAATTGCAGAAATAAAATAATGGGTTGCCTCCCATAAGCGCTTTTCTTTAACGCCTTTTAGCTAGGCACAAAGTATGCATCAAGTATTACCAAGTGTAGAAGCATCAACATTACGTTTAGCTCTCTTACCCTTATTCTTAACTTAGAAAATTTATGATTGCTACCTGGTGAGGAGATAAACCTCATAATACCTTGGCCCATATCTATGGTGGCTCCAAAGAGTTTTAGCAGTGACCTTCCAAGCGTAATTTGCCCTTCTCCTGCACATTCAATAGCATGGTAATCAATGGATACTGTTATTCCCAAGAGTTTTGTATATACTCCTTCAGCTACCCCCTTTGGTAATTTAGTAGTATTATCAGCCAAAGTTATACAACTTCCATAATTGGAAAGTTCCCAAAGGTTTAAGGACTCATAAATATTCATGGGCATTAAACAAGATTCAGACATAGTATCGCAGCGAGCATGAAAGGTATCACCATTGATAACAACTTTTACTGAGGGAATCCACCCGAAGGTTCAAAAGGTACTGACACTTTTTCAAAGCGTTCTAGAGTCTGAGTGTAAGCCTCTTTTAAACTAGAAATATCTGTCTCAAGGGTATTAAACCTTGCATATATGTTCTCAAGAGATGAATCTATTTTACTAGTTGAGGAGGTAGATGAAGTAATTGATTTTTTTTATGGCATTGAAAGCTTGATCCCCATCATGATGAAGGAAATCACCTCCTACTACAGCGCCTAAAGCATATCTATAGCAAAGAACAAGACCAAAATAAAAACTACTAAGGAGCAGGCTTAAAGTCGTTTTAGGTTCGGTTTTCCCATAGGCCTCAAAAATTCTAGACCAAGCATCTTTAAAACTCTCCTCACTCCCTTGTTTGAAAGTGAAAATTTCTTCCTTAGGTGACATGATATGAGGAACAGGACTAGACATGATGGCTAAACAGAAAACAAGATTGAAAATAACTAGATGCAAGTAACTAATTTTTTTTGTGTTTTTGATAATTTAAAGCAAACAGATAAAATAAAAGTAAACAAAGCAAGACAAAAAACAAAGTAAAGAGATTGGAAGCGTGGACTCCCCTTGCTAAAGTCTTCTATCTCCCCAGCAACGGCGCCAGAAAAATAGCTTGATGACGTGAAACACACGTTCGTTGGGAGACCCCAAGAGGAAGGTATGAAGCAGTGCAGCAGCAAGTTTTCCTCAGTAAGAAACCAAGGTTGTCAGATCCAGGAGGAGTAGGAGCAGTTCAGAAGGTTGTTGGTGGCGCCGTTGCTCGATCACCAACGTGGAACCTGCACACAGCACAATTAAACTATTTTGCCCCAACAAAACAGTAAGGTTGTCAATCTTCCCGGCTTGCTGTAACAAAGGATTAAACGTATGGTGTGGAAAATAGTATTTAATTGCACAAAGTAAAAGAGAACAATTGTTTGCAGTTGGTGGTTTTATCAGTGTAAAAGAATGGACCGGGGGTCCACAGTTCACTAGTGGTGTCTCTCCATAAAGATAAATAACATGTTGGGTAAACAAATTACAGCTGGGCAATTGATAAATAGTGAGCGCATGACAATGCATATAAATGACAAGATGACTACCATGATATTTAATTGGGCATTACGACAAGATATATAGACCGTTATCCAACTGCATCTATGACTAATAATCCACCGTCAGGTTAACATCCGTGTCCCCGTTGGTATTAAGTTGCAAGCAACGGATAATCGCATTAAGTAATGTGCGTAATGTAAACAAATACATATGACCGTAGACATAGCATTGTTATGTTATCCCTAGTGGCAACAGCACATCCACAACCTTAGACGTTGCTGTCACTCGCCCAGATTACTGGAGGCATGAACCCACTATCTAGCATAAATACCCCCTCTTGGAGTTACAAGCATCTACTTGGCCAAACATCTACTAGTAACGGAGAGCATGCAAGATCATAAATAACATGTAACATAGATTAATAATCAACTTGATCATAGTATTCAATATTCATCGGATCCCAGCAAACACAACATGTAGCATTACAATAAGATAATCTTGATCATATTAGGCAGCTCACAAGATCTAAACATGATAGCATAAAGTGGAGATACAACCATCTAGCTACTGCTATGGACACGTAGTCCAAGGATGAACTACTCACACATCACTCCGGAGGTAGGCATGGCGATGTAGAGTCCTCCGGTGATGATTCCCCTCTCCGGCAGGGTGCCGGGAAGAAGAACCCTCCCGAGCTAGGGTTGACGACGACGGCGCCTCTGGAACTTTTCGTGGAATATGACTCGGTATTTAGGGTTTTCCAGACGGGAGGAATAAATAGGCGAAAGGGCGGCGTCGGAGGCCACCCGAGGGGCCCACACCACCCTAGGGCGCGGCAGGCAGGGGGCGCGCCCATGCGTGGTGTGGCCGCCTCCTGGCGCTTCTCCGTCTCTCTTTGGACTCCGTGGACGTGTCGGTGAAATAGGGACCTCCGTTGATTTTCGTCCAATTCCGAGAATATTTCCTTAACAGCTTTTCTGAAATACAAAAACAGCAGAAAACAGAAAATGGCACTGTGGCATCTTGTTAATAGGTTAGTCCAGAAAATGTATAAAAATGATATGAAGTGTATATAAAACATGTAACAATTGGTATAATATCAACATGGAACATCAAAAATTATAGATATGTTTGAGACGTATCAGTCAACCAAAAAACCAACAACGAGACGGAGGCAAACCACAAACTTGAAGTCGAACAAGAAAAAAAGCCACATAGTGCAAGCAGCGACCTAGACTAAGAAGACTAAGAAGCTTCACAATGAAGAATGGCACCACATGTTGCACCCAGAAGTAACCTAGGCTCCATGAAGACACCCGAGGAGGGTAATGACGTGACACACCACCGTCGCCGAGCCCGCAAAGCGCACTAGGGCTTTCACCCGGAACCCAATCACGACGAGGATTCATAATAGCGCCCGTAATGACACCCACAAGCGTCACTGTTGCCGGCTCCGAAGCGCAAAGCTTTTATAGATAAAATGATGATTTCATTTCATAGATAAAAATCGACACCATTTAAAATGATGATCCCAATTCATAGATTAAAATCGACACCATTTAGTTTGTTTTAAATCCTAGCCATCATCCATGTGTGCGATCCTCCACCTTAAACTTTGAACATACCAAGATGTTTAAACAAAATGTGTATCTCTTAATCTCAACAGACGGGCATGATGCAGCTTACAACATCCCGTTGGGAACCCCAAGAGAAAGGTGTGAAGAACCGTAGTAGCAAGTTTCCCTTAGTTAAAAACCAAGGTTTATCAAACCAGTAGGACTTGGAGAAGGCTTCAACACGGTGCCAGAAAAGAGCTTCTGACGTGGACCTGCACACAATAGCAAACAAACTACTTTACCCCAACAAATTTAGGAAGGTTGCCAATCTTCCCGTCTTGCTGAAAACAAAGGGATTAAACGTATGGTGTGGAAAACAAATATAAAGGCAAAATGGAACAACAAGCAAAAGATGATTGGAAGCAATGGAAACGGCATTTAAGCAATGTAAAATAATGGACCGGGGTCCACAGTTCACTAGTGGTGTCTCTCCATAAAACAGATAAACATACATGCTGGGTAAATAAATTATAACTAGGCAATCGACAAATTGTAAGGGATGACAATGCTATCATCGACAAACTATAGTTCACTATAGTATTTAATTGGGCATTATAACAAAATATATAGACCGCTATCCAGCTGCATCTATGACTAATAATCCACCCCGCGATCGCTATCCAATCTGTCACCCAAAAGTTTTAAGTTGCAAGAAACAGATTATCGCAGTAAGCAAAGTGTGCAATGTAAGCAATTCCTATAACACGTAGAAATAAACACCGCTGTTTTACCCCTAGTAGCAACATCACATCCAAAATCTTGTTCGTTTCTGTCAACTCGAGTCAAAACAATTGGAGACATGAACCTACTATCTAGCATAAATACTCCCTCTTGGAAATACAAGCAATTACTTGGCCTAAGCAACCACATGGATCAGAGAGAATGCAAGATCATAAATAAAACATAGATATATTGATGAACAAACTTGATCATAACTTCACAATTCATCTGATCCGAGCAATCACAACATGTAGCATTACATAAAAATGATCTTGATCATGATAGGCAGCTCACAAGATCTAAACATGTAGGTACAAGGAGAAGAGACATCCATCTAGCTACTGCTATGTACCCGTAGTTCAAGGATGAACTACTCACGCATCACTCCGGAGGCAGACATGGTGGTGTAGAGCCCTTCAGTGATGATCTCCCCTCTAGCAGAGTGCCAGGAAGAGTTCCAGAACCCTCCCGAACTAGGGTTTGTGACGGCGGCGGACTCAGATATCTTTCTGGAGTATGTTCGGGTCTCTTAGGGTTTCTCGACGAAGGCAATTTATAGGCGAAGATGCGTCCAGAGGCGGCAAAGGAGGGCTAGACGAGACCCCCAGGCGCGGACCCACCCTTGGCCGCACCTGGGACCCTCCGCCAGGCTGTGGGCCCCTTCTGGGGTTGGTCTTCGGGATCCGTTTTTGTTCCAATGGAGAATAAATCTCCGTAATTTTTCAGGAAATTCCGAGAATATTTCTTTACTAGCTTTTCTGAAACAAAAAGAGAACAGAAAACAGGAACTGACACTGGGCATCTTGTTAATAGGTTAGTCCCAGAAAATGCACTAAAATGACATAAAACCATAAATAAAACATGTAGCATCTGATATAAACAAGCATGGAACAATAAAAAAATTATAGATACGTTTGAGACGTATCAGGGCACGACAGCACGCACTTTCCTGTTCTCGTGGTGTAGTGGATTGCACATCACCTCTCCTCTCCACCTAGCCGCTGAGTGATACGTCTCAAACGTATCTATAATTTCTGATGTTCCATGTTGATATTATACTAATTGTTACATGTTTTACATACACTTCATAGCATTTTTATGCATTTTCTGGACTAACCTATTAACAAGATGTCACAGTGCCAGTTTCTGTTTATTATGTCTGTGCATTGCAGAAAAGGTCCAAAAATGAAAGTGCTCAGAAAAATCTGAAAAAAATTCAGAAATTCTAAAACGCCAGAAGACTCCAGGAGCCAGAAGGACAAGTCTGGGGGAGGCCCACAGCCTCCACACCATGCCCTGCGCGGTTTGGGCTTGGCCGCGCCGTGGGGTGGTGTGGCCACCTCGTGCACCGCCTCGCGACGCCCTTTGGACTATATATTGCCTCCGCGGTGAAAACCCTAAAAGGATCGACGATTTCTCCAGAAGAGTTCCTTAGCTCCGCCGCCACCAAAAACCCTAATTTGGGGGACATAAGTCTCTGTTTCGGCACCCTGTCGGGACGGGGAATTGCCCCCGGAGCCATCTCCATCGACGCCACCGCCATCTTCATCACCGTTGCTGCCTCCCATGATGAGGAGGGAGTAGTTCTTCATCGGGGCTGAGGGCTCTACCGGTAGCTATGTGGTGTATCTCTCTCTCCCATGGTGTGATCTTTATGTGATCATGAGCTTTGTAATCTAGTTGAATCCATAGATGTTACTCTTCATTATCTTATATGCTACTTGAGTGGTTTTATTAATGTAAACTCCGGAGTCACCTTTGTCCCATGGTGCGAAGTTGACAGTGTGCGCACCGTGTGTGGCTCTTAGGCTAAAGATTACAGGAATACTTATCATGAGTTATTATTTGTGTTGGATGTCTCTATGAAATTGTGGTGTTTGTCTAGTACTATTTAGGGCGCTCAAGTTGACAGTGTGGGGTTCCCTAGATGTGGAATGCGACTTTAAGGTGTGCTTTTATAGCCCTACACAGTGAATTGGTGTTCGTTATCCAACAGAGAATAGTTCAGAGTAGCATAGTGAAGAGGAAATATCTATGTATTCAATTATATTATTATTGTTGAGAGTGTCCACTAGTGAAAGTATGATCATTAGGCCTTGTTTCTAAGCATTGAAACACCGTTTACAACCAGTTCTGCTACATGTTTGCTTGCTGCCATTTTTATTTCAGATTGCAATTACCACTTATAATCATCCATATTACTTGTATTTCACTATCTCTTCGCCGAACTAGTGCACCTATACACCTGACAAGTGTATTGGGTGTGTTGGGGACACAAGAGACTTCTTGTATCTTAATTGCAGGGTTGCTTGAGAGGGATATCTTTGACCTCTACCTCCCTGAGTTCGATAAACCTTGGGTGATTCACTTAAGGGAAACTTGCTGTTGTTCTACAAACCTCTGCACTTGGAGGCCCAACACTGTCTACAAGAATAGAAGCGTGCGTAGACATCAAGCTATTTTCTGGCGCCGTTGCCGGGGAGGTAAGTGTTGGAAGGTATCTCCTTTAGATCCTGCAGTTATATCTTTTTGTTTCTTGTTTTTAATTTCACTAGTTAGGCTTAATGGAAAACAACAAAAAAATTAGAGATCTTTATGAACTTTATATTGAATTAGGACATGATGCTTTTGAAGTGAAAATTAAAAAACCTATGGAAATTTGTTTGCATAATAGTGGTAGCAATGTTATTAGCATGAATTCTTTGAACACCATTATTGCTAATGCTATGGAAAAATCTAAGCTTGGGGAAGCCGGTTTTGATAAAAATGATCTTTTTAGTTCCCCAGCTTTGGAGGAGAAAATTTGCCTTGATAATACTTTGTCTCCCATATGTGATAGTTCTAATGATGCTTGTGATATTCTAAATCCACCTACTGAAAGTATTCCTTTTGAAATACCTATGGAAATTGTTGAAAAGGTTATGGATGAACGTTATGCAGGGGATGGAACAGTCCATCCACGTGATCACTTGTTGAAACTTACAGAACTTTGTGAGTTGTTTAAGGTTGCAGGTTATCAAGAGAAAGTGCCATGAAGAAATTATTTCCATTGTCACTTAAGGACAAAGCAAAGGAGTGGTATGAGCTACTGGATGATCCTCATCATTCGGAGTGGAAGGAGCTTGAATCTCTCTTTTACTCTAAATTTTATCCTCCTTATGAAATGCATTTAGATAGGAATTACATTTATAATTTTTGTCCTCGTGATGGAGAAAGCATTGCTCAAGCTTGGGGAGACTGAAAATATTAATACTCAAATGTCCTGACCATGGGCTTCCTGAGGAAATAATTGTTACTAATTTTTATGCAAGGCTTTCAGGTCATTGCAAGGATTATCTAGATGCCTGTTCAGAGGGTTCTTTCACAAGTAAGAAGGTTGAAGCTAAGTGGGATCTTCTTGAAACAATTCAAAGCAATACTGAAGATTGGAGAACGACAAAGGTAAAGAATCAGGTATAAACTATGAGTATGATTGCATTAAGTCTTTCGCTGAAACTGCTAATTTTCAAGAGCTTAGTGCTAAATATGGTCTTGATCCTCAAATTATTGTTGATTATTGTAGAGCCTTTGCTTCTCATATTAATGTTCCTAAAGAAAATTGGGACATGTATCATGAACCTTTTAAAGACACTTGCATGAAAAATGAAATTGTTATTAATGATTGTAATAAACATGCTCAAACTTCTGAAAATACTATTTCTTATAAGCATGTTAATTTTTGTGGAGCACTTAGACCTTGTGAAAAGAATCAAATCGAAGAAGAATATTGTATCCATCATAGGAATGAAAAAACTAGAACGTGGCACAGGGCTCTAAATGATCTTGGTGAAAAAGTTTGTGCCCTCTATCCTTTTATTTGTGAACTTTGCTATAAAGTGGGTCATTTCAATTTTCAATGCTCAGGCTATGATAATAGTATTTCGAATCCAATGAGTACTGCGAGTTTGTATTGTGATGACATGATCACTCCTAATCAGCATGATGAACTTACATTATTTTTGGGGTGTGAAGAGTTATCAAGAAAAACTTCTTTGGTAGATATGAGTGCTTTTGATATGAATAGCGTCCTGCATGGATGTCATCTTTATTGTGTTGATAATTGCCACGCAAATACTTACATACAAAATATTATAAAAGATGGGACTTTACCAAAATATGACAGGACTAATATGTGTTTTGTTCTTATTAATGAAAGAGAGGAATCCTCCCAAGTTTCTTCTATTGTTTCTAACAATAAACCAGGGTATGTGGAGAAGCCTCCTTTCAAGCCTCTCCCTCCTAAAGAGGGAAAGAAGAAGAAGAAGAGGAGTAAAAAGATAGAGGAAACGGTATTTCCCCTAAGCATGTTGCTCCTATTATAGTTGTTGCTGATGAGCCTGAATTCGATGATGATCCTATGCCTGTTACTTATAGTAGTGATCATGATTGGGAAAAGCACACTACTTTTGATATTGAAAATCTTTTGGGTACCAATTCTGAAAATGATGATGTTAACAATTGTTATACTATTAGTACTATCCATGTTCCTTCCAATGATGATATGGAAAGCTCTAAGCTTGGGGATGAGGTGTTTGAAAATCCTTTTGCTAGTGATGTGTTTGAAAATCCTTTTGCTACTGATGATTATATATTTGAGACCTCTCCTTCTAGTAAAAATGATGATGATATGTTTACAAATGAACACACTTTGGAAGATAACTATTCTATTGTTTATGATGATACTATGCCTCCAGTCTTTGATAATTATTATAAAGATAACTATGACATAGGTTATAATTACAATCATCCTAATGAAACTTGTCATAATTATGGAGGGATTTCCCAAAACCATCCCTCTAATATACAACTTGTCTATCATGTTCGAGTTCTTTATGATGATCCTACTCCCATTGTTATTAATAAGAAGAACTTTGCTTATGTGGAAAATATTGATACTTTTATGCATATGGATCATGGTAAGAATGTTTCATGTGATGGTTATATTGTGGATTTTATCAATGATGCTACTGAAAGTTTTTATGAGAGAAGGAGACATGACTTCATATATCTCAATAATATTAAGTCTTCTCTCTTTATGTTGAAATTTTTGAAGTTCCACTTGTTTTGCCTTCCTATGCTAGTCACTTTGTGCTTTATTGATTTATTTTCTTACAAGATTCCTTTGCATAGGAAGTGGGTTAGACTTAAATGTGTTTGATATTTGCTTCTTGATGCTCTTTCATATTCACCTCTTATACATATGAGAGCATCATCAAAATTATCATGCCTAGCTAAAAGGCTTTAAAGAAAAGCGCTTGTGGGAGACAACCCATTGTTTTTATTTTCTGCTATTTTTATTATTTGAGTCAAGGTGCTGTTTACTTCTGTAGCAATGCCTTTGTATCTTTATTTTCTTGCATTGTTGTGCCAAGTAAGGCCTCTAATAGGAAGATGATGCTAGATTTGGATTTCTGCGCAGGAACAGATTTCTGCTGTTCACCGTTTTAATTCTGTAAAATCACAGAAAAATTATTTAAATCTGCAAATTTTTGTGCGTGATCCTCAGATATGTACGCATCTTTCGTTAGTTTAAAGTTTTTCGATCTGAGCAACGTAAGTGCCTCGAAAAAATTCGTCTTTACGGACTGTTCTGTTTAGACAGATTCTGTCTTTTATTTTTCGCATTCTCTCTTTTACTAGTGTTGAGTGGAATTCTTTTTAGGGTGAAGAGCTTCACATAACATCAGTGGCAGTAGTTAATGTTAAAAGTAACGGTCATGTTTGTGTCCTTATAGAACATGTGAGTTTTTGATTGTGCACTAACCCTCTAATGAGAATTACTCTGAGTTTGGTGTGGCGGAAGTTTTCAAGGGTCAAGAGAGAAGGATGATATAATGTGATCAAGAAGAGTGAAGAGCTTAAGCTTGGGGATGCTCCCATGGATCACCCCAGCATATTTCAAGAAGACTCAAGCGTCTAAGCTTGGGGATGCCCAAGGCATCCCCTTCTTCATCAGCAACTTATCAGGTCATCTCTAGTGAAACTATATTTTAATTCTTTCACATCATATGTGCTTTACTTGGAGCGTCTGTGTGCTTTTATTTTCAGTATTTTATTTTTCTTATGGTCAACTTGATTGGACCCCAGCATTCTTGATTGGGAGAGAGACACGCTCCGCTTTTTCATATGAATACTCCTATTCTTCACTTATACTTGTTGAGTATTCTTATCTAGCTATTGCTATGCTTTTAGCTCCTGTTTTGCATGCATCTCTTATTCAGAGCTGTTAGTTCTTTTAAAGAAAGTACTCTCTTGCTTCACTTATAATTGTTTGGAGAGTTTATGTTGAAATAAATTGATTGGTGTTTGGTTGGAACAGAAAATGTTGCATGTGGTAGATGGTATAATGGAAAAAGCTTACATATTCTTGTAGATCACTGTATTGGATAATTTGATACTTGTCAATTGTTTTGAGTTATCAAGTAGTTCATGTTTAAGCTTTTGTATCATGTAGTTAAAACCTATTAATGAAGAACTACCGTAAAGCTCGTTGAAATTTGGTTTGCATGATTGGTATCTCTAAGGTCTAGATATTTTCTAGTAAAAGGGTTTGGTTAACAAGGAAGACAGTGTAGAGTCTTATAATGCTTGCAATATGTTTTCATATAAGTCTTGCTGTGTCGGTTGATATCCTGTGTTTGCTTCAAATAACCTTGCTAGCCTAAACTCTGTACTGAGAGGGAATGCTTCTCGTGCATCCAAAACCTTGAGCCAAAATCCATGCCATCTGTGTCCACCATAACTACCTATATGTGGTATTTCCTTGCCATTCCAAGTAAATTTTTCATGTGCTACCTTTAAACTATTCAAAACTTTATTACTCCTATTTTGTGTCAATGTTTACCAAGCTCATGAGGACGGGGTGGATGTCTTTATGTCAACTGTCAAACAGACTTTACCACCGGACTAGCGGCATATACATCCGCTTATCCATTAATTTTGCAAAAAGAGCTGGCAAATGGGGTGCCCAGTCCCAATTAATTACAACTTTAACCGCTTAATTCTCTTCACATTTTTGCCCTGATTTATCAGTCAAGCAATGACAAACAGTGAAATATCTGCATGTGTAAACAAAAGAGAAAGAGGGATGATCTGCCTTGCTGGTAGAAATAACGTCCTTCATGGGAGCCGCTCTTAAAAGTCTGGTTGGCAGGGGTCATATTGTACTTTCCATTTTCTGATTCGTTGACAATTAACAAACACCTCTCAAAACTTATTTTTACTCTCTTATGATTTCAAAAACTTAAAAAGCTCTAGCACATGATTTAATCCCTGCTTCCCTCTGCGAAGGGCCTTTCTTTTACTTTTATGTTGAGTCAGTTTTCCTACTTCTTTCTATCTTAGAAGCAAACACTAGTGTCAACTTTGGTGCAACAATTTTTATATGCTTGTATATTGCACTTATTATATTGCTTTGTGTTGACAAATATCCATGAGATATATGTTGAAAGTTGAAAGCAATTGCTGAAGCTTAAATCTTCCTTTGTGTTGGTTAAATACCTTTTACTTAGAATCTATTGCTTTATGAGTTAACTCTTATGCAAAACTCTTTGATGCTTGTCTCGAAAGTACTATTCATGAAAAGTTTTTGCTTATATGATTCAGTTGTTTGCTCATTATCTACTTGCTAGCAAACTATAGACCATTGACCTGGATCACTTCATTCATAACATGTGCTTTACAATACTATTTGATCAAGATTATGATGGTAGCATGTCACCTCAGAAATTATTTTGTTTTTATCGTTTTACCTACTCGAGGACGAGTAGAACTAAGCTTGGGGATGCTTGATACGTCTCAAACGTATCTATAATTTCTGATGTTCCATGTTGATATTATACCAATTGTTACATGTTTTACATACACTTCATAGCATTTTTATGCATTTTTGGACTAACCTATTAACAAGATGCCACAGTGCCAGTTTCTGTTTATTATGTCTGTGCATTGCAGAAAAGGTCCAAAAATGAAAGTGCTCAGAAAAATCTGAAAAAATTACAGAAATTCTAAAACGCCAGAAGACTCCGGGAGCCAGAAGGACAAGTCTGGGGAGGCCCACAGCCCCACACCATGCCCCCGCGGTTTGGGGGCCGCGCCGTGGGGTGGTGTGGCCACCTCGTGCACCGCCTCGCGACGCCCTTTGGACTATATATTGCCTCCGCGGTGAAAACCCTAAAAGATCGACGATTTCTCCAGAAGAGTTCCGTAGCTCCGCCGCCACCAAAAACCCTAATTCGGGGGACAGAAGTCTCTGTTTCGGCACCCTGCTGGGACGGGGAATTGCCCCCGGAGCCATCTCCATCGACGCCACCGCCATCTTCATCACCGTTGCTGCCTCCCATGATGAGGAGGGAGTAGTTCTTCATCGGGGCTGAGGGCTCTACCGGTAGCTATGTGGTTTATCTCTCTCTCCCATGGTGTGATCTTTATGTGATCATGAGCTTTGTAATCTAGTTGAATCCATAGATGTTACTCTTCATTATCTTATATGCTACTTGAGTGGTTTTATTAATGTAAACTCCGGAGTCACCTTTGTCCCATGGTGCGAAGTTGACAGTGTGCGCACCGTGTGTGGCTCTTAGGCTAAAGATTACAGGAATACTTATCATGAGTTATTATTTGTGTTGGATGTCTCTATGAAATTGTGGTGTTTGTCTAGTACTATTTAGGGCGCTCAAGTTGACAGTGTGGGGTTCCCTAGATGTGGAATGCGACTTTAAGGTGTGCTTTTATAGCCCTACACAGTGAATTGGTGTTCGTTATCCAACAGGAGAATAGTTCAGAGTAGCATAGTGAAGAGGAAATATCTATGTATTCAATTATATTATTATTGTTGAGAGTGTCCACTAGTGAAAGTATGATCCCTAGGCCTTGTTTCTAAGCATTGAAACACCGTTTACAACCAGTTCTGCTACATGTTTGCTTGCTGCCATTTTTATTTCAGATTGCAATTACCACTTATAATCATCCATATTACTTGTATTTTAATATCTCTTCGCCGAACTAGTGCACATATACACCTGACAAGTGTATTGGGTGTGTTGGGGACACAAGAGACTTCTTGTATCTTAATTGCAGTGTTGCTTGAGAGGGATATCTTTGACCTCTACCTCCCTGAGTTCGATAAATCTTGGGTGATTCACTTAAGGGAAACTTGCTGCTGTTCTACAAACATCTGCACTTGGAGGCCAACACTGTCTACAAGAATAGAAGCGTGTGTAGACATCACTGAGCGCTGACAGGTCTCGGCTTTTGTTCTTCCCTTCTTGTTCTCCCCCACCCCTTTGCCCTTATAGCTATATTTTTATTGTTGGCTTACTTGTGCTGCTGACCCAGCGAACCTCTCTTGTTTTTCCGTTTGTGTCGGTGGACTTGTGGATTTTCCTAGCATGTTGCTTTATTTATAAGCCGGGGTGAAAGCCTGGTTACTTTTAGTTTCGGGAATATTTCTGATCTCCTTTGTTTAAGAACAATCTCCTACAATCTCCTCTTCGATTCGTAGGATAGGAAAATTGTACGAATAGGAAAATCGTAGGATTCCAATATCATGTACACCCCAATTCTATAGGATTTTGCATGCATCAATGTTTGTTTGATTCCACCAAATGAATTGTAAAATGAGCTTGGAATAAATGTTAGATTTTCTATGGGAAGTAGTACAATGATTCCTATAGGATTTTTTCCTATAGGTCCAATCCGACAAAAAAAATTTGAGGGTTATCATACAAATCAAATGACTAATAAGATAGGAAAATTTCCTATAGGATTCATTCCTCCACGAATACTTTGCAATTCAATCAAAGGAGCCCAAAGGATTTTTTTTCCTTTGGAGGACGTCGAAGACTACGAGCAGTCCGGTCCAGCAAGCAGACTGGGCCGGAAAACCTCACTCAGCCCAGCTAGTGAGCTAGCAAGCGAGCACGAGCCGAGCTTAAAATCCTAGCCGTCCATCCTTCGATCGGACCGCTCCAAGCCTCCGCGCCATTCCGTCGACGAATCCCGGGGCAACCTCCGGCGCTCCTTATATAAAAGCCGGGGGATTTCTAGGTTTCCGCCGCCGCAGCAACACGCCACAGCGCCAGCTAACCCCTCTCTTCCCCGGCGGCCTCGTTCAGATCACCATGGTGAGCTCCTCCTCGTTCCCCGATTCGAACGCTTGTCATTTATACTTGTGTCGCGATGTTCGTACGCCGGCGATGTTTTCTTACGTGCTTGATTCTCGCAGTCGACGGAGAAGAAGCAGTTGAACCCGATGCGGGAGATCAAGGTGCAGAAGCTCGTGCTCAACATCTCCGTTGGCGAGAGCGGTGATCGCCTCACTCGCGCCTCCAAGGTATCATAAATCCCCAACCCATCCATCCCGACACGAGCTCCTCCGTGACGAAAATTAGTCGATGTCAGTTCATTCGCTTGCTGTTTTAGGTCTGCGATTTCGCAATTCACCCCCATATATGAAAAATTGTCAAGAAATCTCTGCTGTTTTAGTCTGATGCGTGCTTGCATATTATTTTTCTTACTATTATAGAGGCGATGTTCATTTATACGAATTTGCTTTACCAGGTGTTGGAGCAGCTGAGTGGGCAGTCGCCAGTTTTCTCAAAGGGTAAGATCGTGTCGACAAACTAATGTTTTCCTGATGATAAAATTTGGTAGTGGGTTCAACTTGCTAGTGGTGCTTACTGGTGATGGCGTTTCCATCTTTGCAGCGAGGTACACTGTGAGGTCTTTTGGCATCCGTCGTAATGAGAAGATCGCTTGCCACGTGACGATCAGGGCGAGAAGGCAATGCAGCTTCTCGAAAGTGGGCTGAAGGTGAAGGAGTACGAGCTCCTCAGGAGGAACTTCAGTGACACTGGCTGCTTCGGGTTTGGTATCCAGGAGCACATTGATCTTGGCATGAAGTAAGATGACCTTTCTGTTCTCTGTACTCTCCTTGTAGTTTGGATGCGTGAATTATCTAGTCCGGACAGTTGATCTAGTTTACTTGTTAACTTGACTATAAGATAGTGATAGTGATATGCCACTGTAGGTTACCTTCACAAGTGTTGCAACATAAATATTCTTCTGTGACACACATACAACTATGAACTCCGATGTTAGGTCTCTCTACTGGTAGAACATGACATGTGATTACTAATACACATTCTTTAAGAATCTCTAATATGCAATCATGATAGGTCAGTTTAATTTGATATGTTTACCTGGCTTTGCTATTGCTATCCTTCTTATTTGTTTAGTTTCCTATGCCGCTTTCTTCGTGTTTCCCAGTTTGAAATTGTGTAGTCGTTCTGGGTATGCAACACTGTCTGTTGCACAGTGCTTTTGTCAGTTGAAATATAATACATAAACAATCTGTAGCCAAGTTTTGTATGTACCTTTTTACCCAGTAGGTTACAGTCTTCTCTTTTACATCCTTAAATTTGCTTCCCTGCTAATGTTCTTAAGCTCTCTTATCTGGTTGTGTATGCTAAATTTTCTTACCTAGTGTTTGCTTCTAGAGGTAGAGAGAAGATATATTATTTGACCTTTTCATCTAAAGAAATTGAACGCCCCCAATTCTGAGATTTTGGCACCTTTGGTTGGTACCCAATTTGTCCTACCAAAATTACAGCCTTTGATATTTTGGGTTTCACTTTGTTGGATGTCAATTGGTTTGCATGGTAAGTAGTGATACCCTACAGTCATGTTGGTTACATACTTACAGCTTGCTGCAATTATTCTCTCAGATATGACCCGTCAACTGGTATTTATGGTATGGACTTCTATGTTGTTCTGGAGCGTGCTGGATACCGTGTTTCTCGCCGGCGCCGATGCAAGGCCCGTATTGGAATCCACCAAAGGGTGACCAAGGAAGATGCCATGAAGTGGTTCCAGGTCAAGTACGAGGGTGTCATCCTCAACAAGTCCCACTCAAGCTAGCAATCTTTCTGAGTGAACAAGTTGTCCTTTAGAATGTCAGTCAGCATGAGTGTTATCAGGATCATGGAATCGTATGTTTATTTGATAGTAATATTTCGAGTGAACAAGGTGTCCTTTAGAAGGTCAGTCAGCATGAGTGTTATCAGGATCATGGGATCGTATGTTTATTGGATACAAAATGCACTTTCAGTTTTGCCTCTATGAGTTTGACTTGCGTCTATAATTCCATCAAAACGTTCATTGTTCTTGTCTGAAATCTAACATTTGATCAACTATTTGCTTGTTGATGTTATCCAGTTTAGCTGCCTGTATCATTTGGCCAGCAATATGGAACCAGTACCAAAATAGTCTGCGTAGTATTTTTTTCGATCATGTCTATGTTTGGATTAGTATGCTTCAGTGTCATTCTGATTATGCATGTTGATAGGTAGGTGATTTCATACAAGTTTTTGCATTATTTATTTTTCTTCATAGCCAATCTGTCGAGCAGGCATCTGAACCAATGACGAGACATTTCAGACTCTCATGATGAGCATTGTAGGCAAAAAAGATGTGAGCTCATACAGACTAGAAACCCCTCGAACATGTCGGCTAGAAGGAACCGAGTACCAAAACTCATCTCCAACCCATCTTAGCTCGCCATCATCATCATTGACAAACAAGACGCCAAACTAAATCACCATCCATTGGTCCCTTTGGTCGGATCAGGACCTCACATCCAATCACACATGCGACCCACCTAGTGTCAAGGAACTGCCGCCGCAAGGGCCTTCATCCCCCCCCCCCCCCCCCCCCCCCCCCCCCCCCCACCACAACATCCAGCATCCATCCCTAAAGACTGGACACCACCGAAGCGCCTCCAACAACTTCTCACGCAGAAACACTAATCTGCGTTGGAACGGATCCATCCCACCACAAGTGGGTCAGATCCATGCCTCTATAGCTACCACCAAGAAGACACGTCACAACCGTTCCACCTACCCCTTGCGTCGTAGGGAGCCCTCATTCTCATGCCACGCCTAGCTTGAGCCATCCTCGGAATCTGGCGCATCTGTACCATGGGATGGACCTACCATCGCAAGCACCACCCCAATGATTACCCCTTGCGGCGACGAGGAGAGAGAGGGGGGGGGGGGGGGGGGGGGGGGTAAGGGAGCCCCTGGATCGACGGCCAAACTTTGGCGCCCCGGGGGGGGGGCATGAGAGCCACGCGGGAGTGAAAGGAGCACTATTTGAATATTTTCATTTAACCTCAATAACAATCTCACTAAGGGATTCTTTAAAACAAGTGATTAGTGATTAGTTTCAATATTGTAGGGCTACATAGTGGCGCTTGCGTAGCCATGTGAGCAAGAAATTTAAGGGTATTTTGATATCCGCAATTCTCACCAGTTCTTAAACGAATTTCATTGGAATCCATGTTTTAAGACTCCAAAAAGCAGGCAAACACTAGCAAGGAATTTGAGGAACAACTCCCTCCGTTTTTAAATATAAGATGTTTTTAGGTATTGCACATGTTGTCTAGATACGGACTAAAATGAATGAATGTAGACACTAAAACATTTCTAGATACATGTAGATACATGTGAATGTGAAAAAAGGCTAAAACATTTTATATTTAAAAACAGAGGGAGTAGGATATAACTACAATAGTTGATTTTTTTGTGTGAAAAGAAGTTGCAAGAATGCAAATGCAAGTAAAGGAAATAGTAAAACTAATTGTTTTGGGTTTCTATATAGTTTGCGCAAGGTTATAAGACAAGAAAATTAAATCTAACACTCACTCTGTTCTGCTTTTCTTGTCGTGGAGATTGAACTGAACTAGTAGAAAGCTGTAGTATAAATGGTGACAATTAAAAGGGAACAAAGGGAGTAATATTTTTTGTGGTATTTATGTAAGAGTTTGCGCAGACCAAAATTAGCAAGAAAGTACAATCTACAACTATATCAAAACAGCTAAGAGGAATAAAAGTAAAGTGTCAGCAGAATTACAAAGAAACTTATCAAGCAACCGAAGCAAAAAAGCTAGCAAGCAAGCATTTTTTAGCAATTTGACAACAAGTGAAAGCTGTGACTAAGAGAAATTTAAATTCTAGAGAAATTTGACAACCCGAACATGCCCGTCCTTGAACAAGGCGACATCACATAGAGCTGTGCATGCTCCACAACAAATTTGAAAAGGTAAAGCTGCCTCTCCGTTGCTCGAAAACCAACCATCACAAATTCCTTCAAGTGATCGTGCCGAAGCATGCTGGGTTGCCAGGGTATCTCTCATCATCAGGCTCCTCTAAGGAGGGAGCAACGTGGACATGAAGAGTGTGGAGGGAAGGCGCTGTCTCAAGCAGGAGACGGGCCATGAGACATCCCAGAACGAAGGCACGTCGGCGACCAGCAGCCGCCTGAGGTTTGGTTAAAATGTGGCCGGGGAGTTGGAACTTGGACGGCACGATCCACCTGCCAGGTCCAGTGAACCGAATAACAAGGTTGGTGATTTCCCCGGTGTGTCGAAAAAACAAGGCAAGCTGCGCCTTGAGGATCTTCACAAACTGATAGCCAAATTCTCCCAGGTTGGTGCCGAGTGCCAAGGTGAGGTTATATTGCCGGAGGCAGGGAAACGAAGCGGACAGAAACAACACTCTTGTTCCCAGGGAGGCTAGCCTCTCGAGACGGGGAAGAGCCCTCATGCATAACCGTATGAATCGGCACTTGTCCAAAACCAGCTCCCTTATCTGTGACCTGGGGGCGTCCACGGCAATTTGGTCTTCGCAGTGACAGGAGATGAGATGCAGCACCTGCAGGCTGCAGCTGAGGGCACGAGGTGAAGACGCCCTCGTAGGCTGCCTCTGGTGTCGATCCCGGCATGTCCTGCAGGACGAGCATAGTGAGCGCGCTGTATTCGTGCAGCGGCGGCAGCACGCAGCCCCCAAGCTTGAGGCTTTGCAGTCGTGACGCGCGGGGTTCCTCACATAGGCCATGGCTGGGAAAGGTGTGAACTTTCTGTTCCCGGTGGATCGGCTTGGCGACAGCCTCGACAGAAACGGCCCCCCAGGCATCGATGGCCTTGGCCAGGAGACGGTTGATGCAGCCGGTGTTGTGGGTGGCGAAGAACTCGAGCCTCAGCCTGTTGACCCGCCGTCCGTCATCGGCAGCGTCCAAGAAGCTCTCCACGGATCTGACCAGGGAGCGCATGGCGCGGCGCTCGAACCGCCGGATGTTTGGCCTCATCTCCTTCTCCACGGTGTGGTTGTCGTAACCTATATGAGATCCCTTGCCGACGAGGAGCCATTGGTGATAGCGCCGCGAGAGTATGTCGGCGACCCTGACGTCGAGGTCGGAGAGCTGGCGGGGGAGGTGGGCCCAGCGCCTGGAGAGCGTCCCGGCGCCGAGTGCCGTGTGGGTGTCGAGGCTGTGCATGATGATGAGGAGGAGATCGTCGGGGAGGGCGCTGATCCGGTCTTCATGGCGGGCCCGCCGTCGCAAGATTCGACCCGTCGGGCTCCTGGCCATAGGCAACCTACCTCCACCTGCTCGGATTAGGGGAATTATGGCCGACAAGTAATCGAACTAGGCGCAGCAATCCGGAAAACCGCCGGCAATAAGGTGGTTAGGATTGGGGCGAAGGGAGGGCTGACGGGTGACGGCGAGTGTGTGTTGGGGATTGGGGGATGGCTGGATCGTTGGTGCGGCCGAGCGCCGCCGAGCAGAGGTTCCGATCTGTCATCTGGTGCATGCCATGGGGAGGGTTTTGAGCGCCTGGTCACATCTATCAGTGAGTGATCTGGTGCTACCCCCCTTGAAATACTGGGTTGTAATAGGTGCTATTTCCTGTTATGGAATCCCTTTTGCCTTTGGAAAAGATTTTCTGCCCATTGAACTTGGAAAGTAGTCACTCTGATCGATGACAAGAGCTGCCGATGTGTATGTTGAAGATCAATGAAGCGCCACCTGCTTCAGAGTCTCTGAAACAAAACAAAAAAGGCATGGACATTGCCTGCGTTGTGCGCACCCCAGCCATCATTTTCAGGCTTCAATGCCAGAGAACGAGGCATGAAGGATTCAGCACCAACTCAAAGTCAAAGAGGAAGACCAACTGAAAGTCAAAGAGAAAGAAGACTCATTGGCAGCATGCATCAGGCAATGGAAAACGAAATGGGGGGCAGCTTAAGGCTGCACCATAATATTATAAAACTGTCACTCTTACAATAGGGCAAAAACTGAAAAGATAACTTGGGTCACGGTCTACTGATACTATGTAGTTTTCATCTCCTGAACCGTACCCGCCAATCTGACATTATGACTTAATAACTACCGAATACTCTAAGCAAGACGACTACTCCCCTATCAGATAATTTACACCGCTGTTCTTCTTCGGTGCTCGAGACGGTACTTCTGACGACGCAATCTGGAATGTAACACTTGAGGGATCATCTGAGTTGCATCTCCATCTACACCGCCCTTCGCCCATCAGCAAAAACAACTAGGTGCAAGGTTGAGCACCGGGCGGGTGCATATTTAGCTCGCGGCATGCGAGAAGTTGAGGCCAGCTTGCCGCCGAACATGTTCAGGAACAAGCCTGTTGATGAGGTCTGGTGAAGCGTTGGCCAGCTGCGGAAAAAATGCAAAAAACATATAAGCGCAACAGAAAAACAGAGGTTGTGTCAAATGAGTAAATGAACAGCCCATGTTATGTCCGATACACTTACTTCATGCTTGAAGTTGAACAGAGGAGGGAATGGGCGTCCGTTTGGCAAGCGTGCATTAGGCTCCCGAAGCTCATCAAAGAAAGGATGTGCACAAGCTTCAAGCTGCATACCGATATTCAAATGTGTAAGTATCCCACCCAGCTATAGCAAAAGATGTTACATGACGACTAAATGTGCACTTATCATCCACCCAACATTGATCTGTATATCTGGACTACTGATGCTCATAATTATACTGGCCGCATCCCACTAGAACTTATTTTAGAGACGACTAGCATTGATCAATTTAATCCGATATAAGCCCACTAAAAGAACACTTTTGCTCGTCACAGCTCATTAATTGTGACAAACACATTTTCAGTCTATTAATGAAAACTAATGCATTAGAAATGCACTGTACATTTATTTTCGATAAAAATGCACTATACATACGTAAATAAGAAACTAACAATCACGAAGATACAAATATCATATGGTCTGATGTATTTCCAATTTTATTTCGCTACTTGTTGCAACAAACAACTTAAAGAGCAATTATTGTTGGAAAATGCTCACCCCAGTGCAACGGAGGCTTGGTGAATACTGAAGAAGACGTGAAGCAAGATCTATCGCTTCAGGAGGCATTCTCTTGTGGAAAACCTGACCAAAACAATGAGTAGGCATAGCTGTAGTTATATCTCAATCTAAGCCTAATATTGCATTATTTGACCTTAAAGTAAAGCTACAACAGATGTCATCAACCTTACGGTTGGAAATTGACCAAGATACATTATTATGATCGATCTGATTAAGAGAAAGTGAAATATGACTGAACATTGTAGTGAGACTGCATGCATACCTTGTGCCAAGGATGAGCTTTTATCTGTGGAAACCTAAACTCTGTATAATTTGGGTTCATGCAACGTATTTCCTCCCGACTTGGCGTACCAAGAACCTAGAAGAACATGATAAAATGTGAATAACATTTAATAGAGAGCAAACAGGAGAGACATATGCAATGTTTTGCGGTACCTTGATTATCTCAACAAGCTGATCGACTGCAGTGTTTCCTGGAAATAATGGCTAGCAAAAAAACATGAAAGATAGTAAAAACTACAGTAGTGGCATCTTGGTAAAAGAATGGAACCTAGTCTTGCAAAATCTGCCAGCAAATAAAGGAACCAAACCTGACCAAGGAGCAGTTCTCCAAGAACACAACCAGCTGACCATATATCTATGGATGTTGTATATTCAGTTGCACCATATATGAGCTCCGGAGCACGGTAGTAGCGTGAGCATATGTATGATACATTTGGTTCGCCCTTCACCTGATAGAACAGTACGGGAACGGATGTCATTTAGGCAAATGAAATAATAGTGTGCAGGGACTAATATTCCAATAGTTTCAATAAGCATTCAAATAAGGAAGAAGCTAGCAGTGTAAAGATAATACTAGCATCTAACTTGATCTACTTCAAGTAGTCAAACTGTTAAATTAACCAATTGAGCAAATATATCCAAGTGACTTGTTTAAATCTTTAGCCGTACTTCTATGGAAGTCCATAGCACAGAGCCAATTCTAAATCCGTACAAAATGGTAAGAATGATTCAAAAAATAGCACAGACCATGATGCCAATACTAGTTCAACGGCACGTATGGCGTACACTACGGCAAGACAGGACTATAGTAGTGTGTAAGAATTACAAAAGTTTTGGGGCAAAGTGAACATACCAGAACTTTTGCGCTTCCAAAATCGCAGATCTTGACTTGATGGGTTAAAGGATCCACCTGTATCAGGCAGCAAGGAGAGACCTATTAAGAACAACTACGCAAACTCATACATGATAGCAGAGCATATCTGTTCATGGATACGTACCAAAACATTTTGTGGCTTCAGATCTCTATGACAGACTCTTGGAACAGTATGAATGTAAGCTAGCCCCCTGAATATCTGTCACGAATGTAAAATACACTTAGCCGAGCGATGACAGGCATGCATTTCATATCTATTGATTGCAATCCACAAACCTGATACATGTAAAGCTTCACATAGATAAGGGGCATCCCCTGCTTGGCCTTGCTGTGGTGCTTGAGTACACAATATAGTGTCTCGGGGACAAACTCCATGACAATGTTGAGGTACAGCTCATCTCTACTTGTGGTCGAGAAGAAGCAGTGCTTGAAGGCGATGATATTGGGATGGTTAATCGAGCGCATAAGCTGCAGCTCACGGCTCTTGTACCGTCGATCCTGAATTACCTTCTTAATGGCCACAGCCTCTCCAGTTTCCAAGCATTTAGCCTGCATGTGCAACCATTTCGCTAAACATCAGGCCAGGTAGTCGCTAATACAGTAGGGAAACGATAATGACTGTTTAAAGAGTTCAATAACCTGAAAGACGACGCCGAACGAACCACTGCCTACAATGCGCTCCGCCTTGTAGCTAATCGTCTGAGGATCAAAGCACGACATTACAAACTGAGCACCAAACATGCATCAGATGTTGCTACATTTAAAAGTTGAGCACTCATGATGACAGCAATCTAGTTGAAATTGTACAAATTCGTCCCTGAAAACTACCGTGAAGGACACCACGCAGGCCATATTTGGAATAGATCTTATGAGCGCACCATAGTTAAATGAGAATCGAACAAATGAGCACAGTACATTATTATTTTTGATAACGTGAGCACAGTACATATAAGCTGACAAGGGGCATGCATCGTTTTCGGTTCATAAACGAAGAAATATCTAATCACTGATCCAAAGAGAACTAGTAGTATCTTTGAATGACTTGCAATGACCAAAACCACTACATAACTGAGAGAATGGCTGCAAGAAAACATCTGCATCTAACCAAGCCAAGAAGTGGCCGTGAACTCAGGCCAAGACATACAAGAGCAGCATAAGGGGATGCTCAACTCACCTGCTTCGGCTCGCCGTTCTTGCCGCCGATGGTGGTGGCGATGATGTGACCGGTCATCGCGCCCTTCCCCTCCGCGTACGGCGCATCCCCATCCTGCTGCTTCTGCTTCACAAGCACAACCCATTAATACCAAAGACAGCACAGCAAGAAACACACGCCCAGCACCATTCCAGCAAAGATCCGGCAAGATCAAGTTACCTTCTCGCGGGTCACTGTGGTGGGGGGCTTTTCGTCGAGCAGCATCGGCTCCGGCGCCGGCACCGGACGCTCCATGTGGCTAGTGTGTGAACGGGAGTAGACTGGACACGGTGGGCTCACACTTGCATACACCTACATCCCTGATCCTGCTGGTCTCTGGCTTTGGCTTGGCTTGTACTGTGATGGGTGGTTCTGCCTTTGACCAATGAAGGGAAAGAGGGTGGTTAGCGTCTACAGTGTAAACAGCTGGTGGATTAGGGAGGGTGAATTTGCTGGGAACACCCGGGCATGAGGTTGGGTTTTATACATGTGCCGCCTTTATTGCGCGTAATGGCGTATATTTCTCGCGTCGATGTAATAATTTTCTGCTAAAATATGACAATAGTTTGTCGAATCTTTCTTTCATCAATGCGATAAGTTGCTTCCAAATATGAAAATATTTTATCGAATATTTTTTAGTCAATGTCATAAGTTTCTACTAAAATATGACGATATTTTGCGCAACGCATTAGTTCTCCACCAAAATAATAAGTTATTGCTAATCATATGGCCCGCGGAACATTTCTCTTTTATTTTTTTCCTCAAAGAAAGATCATGGATAAACATTGGGCATTAATATATGATGATTAGTAGGAAGTATCCTTACATTAGACGGGAGTTCGGGGAGAGGTTGGGGAAATTGTCAAGTGTATTTGCTAGTCCTGTATTTTTTCCTTTCTATAGGGTTCTCTTTGCAAATGTACTTGTGCATACTCTATCCTTTTGGCCCAAGATTTTGTAAAATCCCAAATTTTCAATTTGGAATGTTAAATAAAAATTATATCGCACTCATAGCATTTGAAAAAAAATTAAAGTTTAAATTAACGGGAATAAATTTACAAAAATTTAAATACTATAGAGGAGATAATAAGCATTTCACAAACCCTATAATTTTTGGAAATCATTCTCATTGTAAGACTTATACATATTTGGGTCTTAAAAAAATAGTATGAAAATTATTAAATAAAATTTGAATTTTATAAAATCCCATATGCATATTTTGAAAATTAAATTAAAATTCAAAAGAGAGAATAGTGTGGAAACTATTTTTTCATAAGCCCCAATAAGAATTTAATTTATTGAAAAATTTCTATAATTTTTTGAAGTGATTTGGCAAATATATGATATGATAGAATCATTTTTACATTTATTTATGCAAAGACAATCTTTAAAAAAAATATTTTTCATATTTCTTTCTAAACCAGAAAAGACCAATCAATTTTGAATGGTTAATCCAACAGCTAGCATCTAACCCGGCCAGCCAATGGGCGTGTCCAACAAGTCAACGTGGTTCACCTTTCGATTGACCCGTGGAAACGAACATATCTAATCTAAGTCGTCCATCCAATATTCAACACGTAGAATTAGTTCACTTAACCGAATGGGTATCTTTCAATACTAGTCAGCTGATCCAGATCCAGGGTGTCAGGTTAGATCACTAAACCGAATCAGTACATTTTAATCATGTACATCCATTTTGATCCGGCGCACCAAATTAAGCCACATCGCCCCCATTTAAATATATTTAGTTAAATTTTAGAAAACTCTTTTGAATCCCAAATGCACCGATTCTTGTTCCATTTTGAAGATGATTTTGAATACTTTTAGTTAGAACTATGAAAATTCCAAAGTTTAATTTTTTTAAGTTCAAATAGTCAATCATAGTTTTAGTCAAATCTTTTGATTTGCCAACCCAATTTGAGCATGTTTTTTTTCTATAATCTTAGAATATAATTTGTAGAATCAAAACACATGTTTGTTTATATAAGTTTGGTTTATTTGTTTGTTGCTTGGAAGCGTTGCACTTTGTTGTATATGAATATTTTATCTTTATAATTTATTTTTGGTCATTTATTTTTGCCATGGTAGATTGTCGAGAGTGTGAGGCAGAACTTTGTGAGGAAGAGCAAAACTACTTTCCCTAGTCCAACACTAGAAAAAATGTTGATATTACCACGTCCGGATTTTTTGGTAGAAGGGATTTTTTGTGTGGCTAAAACGGTTTTTACCACGTTAGGGGTAGCGTGATAGTAGTTGTGTGGCTGAACAATCAACCACGGTTCACAGAATGAACGGTAGATGGTTTGTGTATCAACCACGGAAAAACTTATGTGGTACATGCATATAACAGAGACCCTGAACGAATCACCGACGCTTACTGCCACATGGATACCGACGTTAACTCTAGCATCATCCTGTTACGTGACGTGGCGTCAAAAACCGATTCATGTGTGGTGGCGCCGGCTAGGTGTAGGGTTTTTGCAGGGACGACCGGAACTTGGTAAGAGAACGAGGGTGGCTACAGAAATTAGGGTTCTCACTCACATACATATATACATTATAGAATAAGGACCTCATATATCAGCTTATTGGGAAGGTTTGGGTATACGCACGGATACATAAACATGTCCATGTCTTACCCACTACTAGATACTCGCGTAGGCTTTGGGTTATATCCATGGATACATTAAAACCCTCCGATAGGAAATTCCATGGGTAAAATTGCATTCCTTAGTGTTGAGGTTGTTGGGTTACGCGATAGAAAACAAAAAAAATCGTTTTACACGTAACAATCAAGATGTACCTATGATGACAAGCCAGAGAAGATCTACATACATACCAACACCATACAGCGAAAGTAGATATTGATGAAGATCCTCATGGCTAAGCCTAGCGGTGAGAATGTCACTGATTCCCCGCTACGAGCCATCAGTGTCCCGCCATCCAGAACTCCGACTTCAGCGTCAACATGAATACAATCAAATGTATGATCCCTCTGAGAGTTTGCACGCGTGTCTCCTCCAATTTAGCAGAACTTCGTCGTCCATGACTAAGTTTCTATTGGAACAAGTATGGTGGAGATCTCAACACATGGGAGAGAGATCTAGATCTAATGGGAGAAGACACCTCAAAACCGTTAGATCATAATCAATCAGGAGGGGGGAGGGGCACCTCCACAACTCCAATACGTGGGAGGAGGGTCTATATCTCCCCTCCTTTATTATATGAGAGGGAGGGGGTAGGAGGGGGCACGTACATCACCTTCCCTAGGGCCGGCGCAAGGGGTGCCTTGCCCCCCAAGCAAAGGGGGTGCAGGCCCCTTGTGGGCTTTCTGGTCCACTTCGGCCAGCCCGAAGGCGCCTCTTGATGGGCTCTCGAGCCCATGTGGCTGTCCCAATTCGGTCCTAGACCTATTGGGCAGCCCATGGCACCGTCCGGAACATTTCTGGACCTTCCAACGCTCATTTGGGTTCACCGGGAGCATCCCGGGACTCCAGAACTATTCCGGTTACCTCTCCGATTATTTTGATGTCGATAAAAATTATTTCTATGACTCCAGGATATCTCATGTCCACTTATATAATTCCCGGAACACTTCTAAAATCTCTCCGAAAATATATCGATCACACATAAACTATTCCGGTGACTCGGTGACTCTTTCTCATGTTTCCAACCATCAACCTGTTGAACTAACTTAAGAAGACTTAAGCGTGTGACCCGACAGGTTCGATAACGAAAGTACATGACCTGGAACACTTTCCAATCAATAACCAATAGCGGAGCCGTGGACGTCCATATTGATTCCCACTATTATGCGACTGAGCTTGAGTGAACTTGTTAGTTCTCGTACATGTTTCCCATTGCTTCGCACTAAACATAAGGTGAGATGTTCCGATATATGTGTGAAGCAACTCTTGACCACTATATCTTGTTATTCCCGTTACCGGTTTGTTTTCTTTTTCTCGTTCCCGTATTCCGGTATCCTCATGATTTACATCATGTTGTGTCTGCGCAGATGATGATGGATACCGTCATACCGAGTGGGAACTGGATGTATCTCTCTATTGCTGGTGTAGCAATTCTTAGTCTGGATCATTAAGTCTAATACACATTCTACGAGCTACCCAAAAGTTGTCATTATGATCACCCTGTTACGGTGTGACGTTACACAGAACTAGAGTAACCTTTCAAACATGCATGAACCTAGCTAATACCCTAATGGTCAAAGGACATATGTGCATGATAACTAATCTATGATATTACGAACAACATTGTGATGATATGATCTCATAGTATATCAACAGTTGGGTCTGCCCAGCCAACATGCGCTCCCATTGTTGTCGGTATAAATCATACCCTTGACCAGGAAGATATAGGGCCATCATACAACCAATGGGTTAGTCTCTAGAGGGAAGACTAGGACCTTATCTGATGTGTTATTATTCTACATGTGCGTATGGGTTTTTTCCTTCTGAATCTCATATTCAGAGAGCATAACAGTTATAGCATAAAACATAAACATTAATTATGAAATGAAAATTAATAATAACAATTATTATTGCCTCTAGGGCATGTCCCCAACAAAGGTGAAATGTTGACACACTTTTATCCGTACCCATAGGTTGCGCCAAACCACATTGTATGTAAACATATCAGGGTGGGCGTTCGGGATTTCCCGAAATTTTGGGACGGGAAAATCGGGAAAAAATAATTCGGGTTTTATGAAATGAATCCCGAAAATCACTCAAAATTTCCGTTTCCCGAAAATTCGGGATCCCGACATTTCGGGATCGGGATCGGGAAATCCTGAACATCCCAAAAATGGAGATGGAAGAGCATGGACGATGGAGCCGCGCGAGCCCCGCTTGTGCTTGTCGCGCGTGGCCATGGCAGGAGGCTAGGGAGTGGAGCACGGCAGCGGCGGCTCGAACATGGATGGGAGCGCGGGACCGGCGACCGGCGATCGAGGGGAGCACAGCAGCAGCGACTCGGCAAGGGAGAGAAGCCGCGCGAGCCCTACTCGTGCTCGTCGCGCGAGGCCGCGAGCCATGGCGATTGGCGGGAGGCGGGGAAGTGGAGCGCCGGACCGGCGGCTCGAAGACGGAGGGGAGCGCGGGACAGGCGACCGGTGAAGGGGCGGAGCACGGCAGCGGGTCGGCGGCGACTCGGCGAGGCAAGGGCGCGACGCGGAGAGGCCAGAGGGGTGGCGGCGCGGTGGAGACTGGAGAGTACGGGTGGTATCGACTATGCAGATTAGGGCTAAGGAGTTTGGTGGGAAGTTGGGCTTTTCTTACTGGGCTTTCTTACTGGGTTTTTTTTTTCTATTTCGGGATATTCGGGCTGTTCGGGATCAAATACTATATTCCCGAATTTCCCTAAATAATTTCGGGAAATCAGATCACCTTCCCGAGAAAGCGATCGGGAAATTTGGGTTCGGGATTGGGAAATTCGGGATTCGGGATCGGGAAATATGCCCACCCTGATAAACATCTATAAAAAACACATAAACATATAAATTATGAGATGAACCAAATACTTTCAAGAAATTTGTACATCATTTTTATGTAGAGGAGTCACACAACTATCGTAGTAACAGTTATTTGTAAGACTTTACATCATGGAAAAATTGTTTCTTCTACCCCTAACATTGAGCAATTCAGAACAGTTAATTCTAGGTGGAAGAAAATAGCAGTTATGTAAGCGGAAAATCATATTGGCTCCTGAGCTCATATGCTTCTCATAGAATAAACAAATTTTAAAAAATAGTAAAACGTTTCAAAAATCGTGAAAACATTTGGAGACAAACATATACAAATGTTGTACTTACGTGCCAAGTTTCATGCTGAAATAACATTTGGTCTGTTCTATGCAAAAAAGACAAATCAGTGGCCGAAATGGGATTTAAAAACATTTTTTTAGAGCACTATTTCGTTCTTTGTGCACATAGCACCACACATGCCATTTCATCATGAACCTTGCATATTTAGAAAACATGTGTTATGTTTGTTGCCAATTTTTTTCATAATTGTGTGAAAATGGTTTACTATTTTCTAATGTTTTTTATTTGATCAGAGCATATGAGCTTGGAAGGCAAAACGCCTCTCTCTCTCTCTCTCAAGTTCATAAATTGGTTTTGACAAGAGATGTTTTTCAATGTAGGTGTAGATACACGGCAAGTAGGAGCCTGTTTTATGAAACGTTCAAATTCTGCATTATGAAGTTCCAAAAAATCCATGAAAAAATCCTACATGTAGATAATAATATGATCTTCGAGTTTGCAAAAAAATCAATCAAAAAATTGTTATATTTTAACCTAGGCAAAAATGACAAATGGATTGATCTGGGTGGGTGAACATTACACATTTCCAAAAACTTCAAAAAAATATTCAAATATATCTTTTTTATGTGAAGTCTGCTTGTTGGCGTGTAAACACACGTTCGTTGGGAGACCCCAAGAGAAAGGTATGATGTAGTGTAGCAGCAGTTTTTCCTTGATATCTACCAAGGTTGTCAGATCCAGTAGGAGTCAAGAGCACTTCAGAAGGTTGTCAGTGGCGCCGTTTACTATTACTGACATGGAACCTGCACATAACACAATCAAACTACTTTGCCCCAACGAAACAGGAAGGTTGTCAATCTTCCCGGCTTGCTGAATACATAGGATTAAACGTATGGTGTGGAGAATAATAATTGCAGAAAATAACAGAGAACAAATGATTACAGTAGGTATTTTTATCAGTGTAGAGGAATTGACCGGGGTCCACAGTTCACTAGTGGTGTCTCTCCATAAAAGATAACATACATGTTGGGTAAACAAATTACAGCTGGGCAATTGACAAATAGTGAGCGCATGACAATGCAATATATGACATGATCGTTTATTGTAGTATTTATTGGGCATTACAACATAATACATGGACCGCTTACCAACCGCATCCATGCCTAAATAATCCACTACCGAGATATCATCCGTGTCTCCCGCTAGTATTAAGTTGCAAGCAACAGATTATTGCATTAAGAAAAATGTGTAATGTAAACAAATGCATTAGACTTAACAGACGTATCTTTAAGCTAAGCATCGGTTATTTTATCCCTAGTGGCAAGGGCACATCCATAACCTTAGATGTTGCTATCACTCACCCAGATTACTGGAGGCACGAACCCACTATCGAGCATAAATACTCCCTCTTGGAGTCACAAGCATCTACTTGACCAAAGTATCTACTAGCAACAGAGAGCATGCAAGAACATAAATAAAACAGTAGATATATTGATAAACAACTTGATCATAACATCACTATTCATCAGATCCCAGCAAACACAACATGTAGCATTACAATAATATGATCTTGATCATGTTAGGCAGCTCACAAGATCTTAACATGATAACACAAAGTGGAGAGACAACCATCTAGCTACTACTATGGACCCGTAGTCAAAGGATGAACTACTCACGCATCACTCCGGAGGCGGGCATGGTGATGTAGAGCCCTCCGGCGATGATCTCTCTCTCCGGCAGGATGACGGGAAGAGCTTCAGAACCCTCCCGAACTAGGGTTGATGACGGCGGCGGCGACGAAACTTTTCGTGGATAATTGCTCGGTTACTTAGGATTTTCGAGAGGAAGTGAATATATAGGCGAAAGGACGTCGGCAGCAGGCACCCGAGGGGCCGGCGCGCCGAGGTCGAGGGGCCCACATGCCACCTCGGCGCGCCGGCCTAGGGTGCCGCGCCCAGGTGTGGTGTGGCGGCCCTGGGTCCCCTCTTCGAGTCCCCTTCGGTCTTCGTGATCGTGTCGGCGAAATACTCGGTGCGTTGATTTTCGTCCAATTCCGAGAATATTTCCTGACTAGCTTTTCTGAAACGGAAAAACAGCAGAAAACAGGAACTGGCAGTGTGGCATCTTGTTAATAGGTTAGTCCCAGAAAATACATAAAAATGCTATGATGTGTATATAAAACATGTAGCAATAGGTATAAAACAAGCATGGAACATCAAAAATTATAGATACGTTTGAGACGTATCAAAGTCTAAAAGTAATACGAATTTTGCATCGAGATTTTGCACACGGGTAGAGCTCGTACTGCATACACGTGCACACACTCACCCCTATGAACGCACACACGCACACCCTACCCTATGAGCACCTCCGAAAGACTGAGCCGGTGGTTGGGTCTTGAGATTGACGAAGTCACCACAGGCGCCTCGCTGTCGACGGGAACGTCGCCTCCCACTGAAGAATATTCCGCCTAAATGAGAAACACCAATGTCAAATCTAGGATTTGAACTCTGGTGGGCTGGGGGTACAACCACCCTCCTAACCATCTTGCCAGAGGCAAGTTGTCTAGCTCGTACTGCATTTGCTATTTCCGATCTCTTACATGTACTTGTATATTTGTGCAAAATTGATGCATGTAAAATGCATACATGAACTTTGCATTATTTTACTTATATTCCAGTCATATTTGCATCATATAAGGGTTATATCACTGTTTTATAATGATTTTGGGAATGTTTGACATGTTTCCTATTTTTTATGGAATTAACCCTGCGTAGGCAAAAAACCCTATTTCTATATTTTAATGTTTCAGGGACCCAAACGACGTCCAAATGACCTGGAAATTTACGAGCATCAGTTTTTGGAAGGAACAAAGCGTGGGAGCGAAAGAAGCAAACAAGCGGAGACCCGAGGGCCCAGATGAGTGGGCCCACGCGGCCCAAGTACCTGGCCGTGTGGGACCCCCCTTTTGGCCCTCGGAGCTCCGTTGTCGTCGATCTTTCCTCCACCGACTCGGTTTTGACCTAAAACCGCCTATAAAAATAGTTCCCCGACGTTCTCTGGAAGGAGCGCCGCAGAAACACAGAAACACCGAAACAGAGACCTGGAGTTGCAGATTGGGGGGGAAAACTCCGGCGGGGCGCTGCCGGCGTGGTCTCCATCTTCTCCAACGACTTCTCCACTGTCACATCCCAAATTTAGAAACTAAGAAAAACTTAGTTTCACAAGACCCAAAATTCAGAACCAACAAAAACTTTTTGAAATGTTTCACTGATGATTGTGTTTTTCTTTCCGTTGCTGTGTTAAACCTTGTGTGACCTGTTGTTTAAGTTGTTTGACTAGTAAATATTAAACCTAAGAACTCAACCAAGATGAAAATATTATTAACTTTGGTGATCATGTCATGACAAGAAAAATATTCCATGTATCTTCTCCATTCTTATTTTGGCCAACTCCATTTCAATGATACTTGGTTTAGCAACACCCAAAACTAATACCCATTATTTGAGAAAGTAAAAGTATTTCCAGAACTATGTGTTCCTAAAAATGTGGAGATCTATATGCTATCTCCTATCTATCTTTTAAACTTGATATTTTGCATTTGTATGCAACTCCCATTTTATAAGCTTTGGTTATCATTACATTTAAAAAAAAGAACACAAGTGGGAAATATATTACCCCACATATATTGTCTTGCTCAAAACCCTTTTCAAAAATACAAAGGTGGAGTTGAGATAGTTTTAAACATCAGCTTGTCATAATTAAGTGTGATCATTTTTATAAGATAGTATTGTTAATTATGCAAATGATGTGTGATTAATTCTTGTGGTTTGATTTGTGTGATCTTGGATGTGATGTTGAAATTGTTGTGATTGTTTGCTTGTTTGACTTATTGTTGAAATGATTGTTAATTCTTGTTTTATTGTTTGCTTGGGTGAATAATTACACCAATAGACTTGAGTAGTAAATTAAAAACACACTTGGCAACAAATTTGGAATGTGACTTAAATTTAAAACAAACCCCTCCAATTATTCAACAAATAGAAATTAAGATCATGAGTTAAAGAAATGATCTTAATATATTAATTTACCTACCTCACTCTCTATTTCTCTCAAGCAAATATTTTCTTTATGAAATTAATTCCATGGATGAGGTAAGAAGATGACCATCTCCTTCTCATACCCCTCCCTTCTCAAAATTATATAATTACCACTTAATTTTATTTAAACTATGAAATCCTATTTTATTCTTCTGATTTAATTCAAATGTGTTTGTTTTTGACAAACACAAATACAAAAGCTAATATATTTGTCAAGGAAGTTCCAAGAGTTCAAAAATAATATTTTTAAACTTGCTTTAGAATTTCTAAAGGGGCAACATTTGAAATTAAGAAAAAATGACATATTCAAACCCTATGAACCAATGTGGTTCAAAACATTTTATTTTCAAAAGCCAATTTTTGTGGAGCTTCTACATGTATATGGGAGGCTACATGAATTTTCTCAGATTTTTAGAAAATGTTTAAGTGCCTCAATTAAATCACTGAACAGCTACTGGTTTTAAAGAAATAAAAGAAAATCAGGAAAAGGACCTAGGTGTAAAAGAAGAAAAGCAGGCAGGGAGTTTTCTGGAAAAACGTCTTCGCCTTCCTGTAGCAGCCCGTGGCCGACGATGCCGCTGTCGTCCTCCCGTCGCTCGCCCGCCCGGACCCCCCCTCCTCTCCGCTGTCCTGCGAGGAGGATAAAGCCGCCTCGACGCCGCGCTGTCTCTCCCCCTCAGATCATTTCTCCACTCGCTCTCCTCTCTCTCTCTGCTCCTCTCCCTGACCCGAACCCTAGCTAGCAGTGGACGCTGCATCACCGCCACTCCAGGGCTCCCCGAGCAAAACGAAGACCGTCATCGACACCGCCTCGTCGTCCTCTACATCCTAGTCCAGGGAATCGAGAAGGGGCGCCCGGGTTCGTCTCCTTCAAGTCCAACCTCGTCCGCTCCGGTCACCGAATGTCGAGGAAGATCGCGAGCAGTTTAGACCACCCTTCGCCGCCATTTTCGTCTCCCTGAGATCCCCTCCTCGCGCTGCATCTCACGGACATCTCCATTTCGTCTCAGGTTCATCGGAGCGCCGTCGCCGACCTCGCCTGCTCCCTGTTCGACGCCTCCCTCGCCGCCGTGCGTGTTCTGGAGGAAGACGAAGGCGTACCCGTTCGCCTCACGTGCATGGGCCGCAGCTGGGCCGTGTTCTGCTCGCACGGACAGATCTGGGCCAGATCGAGCCCAGTGACCTTTTTTTTCAGTGGATCTAATATATGCTTTAGTTTTCTGTTTAAATTACAGTGCAGCTTTAATTCATTTGTGGTGGATCTATGTGTGCAATAATTTTGGTATAATATTTGTAGTGTTCCTGTATGTTTTCTTAAACATGCCACACTGGCTGTTTGCAAAAATATGATTCTGAGTGCCTTCTAGATTTAATTTGATAAAAAGTATGTTTTGCACTAAATATTTAATATCTAGAGTTTTATAAGTCCAAATATTGCAAACTAAAATTCTATGGAAAGCTTGAAGTGATACCTTTCCAGATCTGTTGGCCTTGTATGCAGATGAAGTCTAAAACAAAAGTTCTATTCATTCTTAAAAACACACCAGTGGCACTTTGGTGATTTTTGTAGATTTTTGTGAAATGAATTTTGGAGTAAATCCAATTGGGTTGTCTTCTATATGTATAGGAGAACATATCCCTAGCTTGGTTTGAATTTAGGAGTCACTGATTGACTGTGGTGCTAATTATAAGGTTTAGGCATTTTCTGCCTATTTTTATTAGGACTTTATTAGGACTTTCCTAGCATGTGTGTGGTGGTAATCCACTGTTATGACTTGTTTCCTTAATTTTACTAGCATGTTCGGAGAGCTATTTGTGAGTCATGTGTTGTTAGGGTTTTATTCCCTATATAGTCTCTCTCCTAGCAATTAGGAATTTGTTAAGCTTGTTCTTTTTGATAGGAGATTATTGTGTGTGAGTAAAATGTATGCCTTGCTTGTTAATGATTGTTATGGTACTATTGTTTGCATGTTATTACTGTTTGGAAGGTTATAATATGTTAGTACTGTTAGTGGTATTTGTTAGACATATTGGTATGAGTGATATATTTGCATGGCTTAATGAACTTGATGGACTTGAGTTGAGTACTAGCTTAAATATCTTGTTAAAGTATCCACCTTAGCTTGGTGAGATATTTTGAATTACCAAGATTAATTGGTAGTTTAGCTTTTGTCTGAAGTATTTCCTGATTAAAGAAAAGTGGTTGTTAATTACCTCTATTTGAGGATGTCTTTGTGCCCTCTTGTTTTAGCATGTTTGTGGTGTTATACTCATGTGAGTATAATGCCCTTGTAAATGTAGATCTTAGTTTGTTGCTTGATTAAACTAGTGCTATGTTGTGGTTGATTACTTGTTTGTATACCACTTGTGGTTTGGTTTGCTTATTGCGTGTTGTTTTATTTTCATGTTGCGACGCTAGAAATAAACGCTACCGGGGTGGTATTTGGAAAAGATTTATCGGAGAAGGATGAGAGTTTATTTCTTTGATCAATGAGGAGAAGTCCAGGAACATCATGCTGGAATCAGGCAAGCCATCCTCTGAGCTTGCATTTATATACATCTATTTTGGTTCACATGTTTTACTTATAAGGAGCATAAGTGATTTATGTGGTGTTTCCCACAAAAGATATGATTTTGAAAACCCTTTTCCAAATTATAAGTATATTATTTTGACACCCTATATGGAGATATTAGCTGGAATTTCTTTTCAAACTATAGGATGGGAAAAATATTGTTTACTCAAAACTCCTTTGGAAAATACTTGTGTGGTTGTGAAATGCCGAGATGTCGGTGTGGAAATGGAGAAATGGTGAATGGTGATGTTTATGAAAAATGCACATTGTGTCCTTGTACTTACAGAACAACCAATAATCTGTGCGACCAAATTTACCCCCACATGGGAACGGGGCTTAGTCATATAATTTGCTCTTATTAGTATGGGATACCTCATCGACGGAGATGACTCCGTTATGCGTGAGGGGATGGTTTGTGAACTCCCCTGACCTGGGTCCTCGCTCAAACTCTATGGAAAGATAAGGAGGAGGATTGAAGACTTCATAAATGTGGTCGCCGGGAAAAACATATGAGTCCTCACACTTGGGGTTGCCGACGGGGACCGGACTGAGTGTTGGTGGGAATTATCATATGGGTAGGATCCTATACTAGCATGAGCAAAGGAGAGGCTAGGGTCGGTGGCTCAACATCGCATACACCTTGTATGGCGGGACGTGGCTGACACGATGAGTTACCGGATGGATGTGGGATAAAAGCGTGCTACCTCTGCAGAGGGTTAAAACTATTCGAATAGCCGAGTCCTCGGATATGGACAGTTGGAAAGAACTGCTTTGACCATGTGCAAGTTTTGGAAATGTTTAAGATTTAAAAAGGAAAATGGAGATGTTGTATTTGTGCAACTATACCGACGAGTCGGTATGAGGTTGCTGGAAAAGAGGAGGACCCTGAGGGGCTATGATCGAGAAGTGCAAAGTTTTGTGTCCTGAAAGTGGAAAATGTTTTATGCAACTATACCAAGGGGTTGGTAGAAGGTTGTTGGAAAACTGATTTGACCAGGAATGGTTCTGGTCGGAAAAGGAGGAGTTTTGGAGAAATAAACAAATGGTGATTTTTCGGGAAAATATTTATAAAAGAGACTTCTTGCCTTTTTCAACAAAGATGTATTTTCGGGAAAACGTTTTAAACGAGACTTCTTACAAAGACAGATTTATGGGAAAAGTTCTAAAAGCCTTCTTTCCTTTTTCAATAAAGATATAGAGATTTCAAAACAAAGTGTTGTTAAACACAGATATTTAAACAATACAAAGAGTAGTGCATGCTCATTCCGGGGGTAGTTTGCGAGTACATTCAAATGTACTCATATTGGTTTCGTCCCTGGCTATTGTCTTAGCCAGATTCTGAAGGGGAGCAGTTCGAAGAAGAAGTGGTTAATGACGTCAATGCGAACTAGGGCGCTTCCCAGTCAGCTGCCTGTAGGGTGGGCAAGTGACTTGGGCTCCACGTTGATTTGGTGATTTCCGCTGCGAGTACCTGTTGAAGTTATGACTTCAATCAAGTAAGTATATTTATTCGGTATTTATGGGTGTTCTGTGATGCCAATTCGAGTTATGTGCAACAACGGACTGATCATGGGATTGTTGCAGGAAACATAACGAGTATCTCGGATACCTAATTCGGGGTCCTCACATCCACCGTCTCCATGATGAAGAGGGAGTAGTCCACCTCTGGACTATGGGTTTGTGAAGTAACTTATGTATCTCTCTCTCTCTTGAGCTTCACTAATTAGTACCGTATGAGCTGCTGAACATGATTACGGTCATCTATGTAATACCTTTGTGGTGGATCTTTTTATGAGTTAATATATGTTTGAGATTGCAATGGTTTTGTTTCAGTTATGAAAGTAGATGCATATTATGTACCCCGTTCTTATTTACTTGTCATGATCAAGCATGTTTATGAGAGCGTGTGAGGGGGAACGTGTGCATTAGTTGGAGTAACGGGGGGTGGCTAGTGCAGTGAACGTGAGAGAAAGTTCTGCGATCCACTTGGGTATCTTTACCTTACTTTGTTGCCTCACTAGGGATAAAAAGAAATACCATGCTACCGGAGATGTGGGTGTGACCATTGCCACTACTCCATGACTAGATCTAGCATGTTCTTATTTTAACTTCATGTCATGATACTTATTGCTATACTCTGAGTTATCTTAATTACTGAGGTGTTATGATTTAGTTCGCATCTTGGTGGAGTATAAGAGAGACTAATAACCAAAAGGTCTCTATGTTAGGACGTGATGCCCATATAATTATAACTTGTCATTAAACTGTTGTGTTGCAATCTCATATGTCAACTCTAGTGTTCCATTGTCTACCACTTTATTAAAGAGAGAGTGCATTTGTGAAACCATGAACCCCGGTCCATTTTTAATCATAAGAAACACCTTTCCAACCACTTTTACCACTTTTCCATTTTCTGCCATTTAAAAATCCGAAAATACAAAAACACTTTTACATCTTGCATTCATCATATAAAACCCAAAAATATCATTTATCATTGCTACCACCATCCTTGCATATTTATTTACCACATTGCATATTTATTTCTTGTTTGCATTGCATATTATCTTGATATCATTCTCACACCTTGTGCTTGACAACCACTAGGTGAGGTTGAGGACCAAAACATTTACTTTGTTTTGTAGGTAACCAAAAGAAGGATAGGAAAGATAAATCTTCACTACTGATTCCCCGAGAGTTCGATATTAAACCCTCGAGTCACCCCTCGTGGGGAAAACACGTCTTCCACTTACTACACACTCTGCACTTGGAGTCTCAACCTAACCCATTTACTTTTCACGCAGGTAACTACGTGAAGGGCCATCAAGACTGTTTTCTGGCGCCGTTGCCGGGGAATCATTGCTGAAAGGTTTATCCAAGGATATCTCACCAAGTCAACTTCATCACCAACTTGTGCTAACACCTAAGCTTGGGGAGGTTGCACCTACGTGAGCATCATCTTATCCATCTTTACCTTCAAAGCAATTTATCTTGTTTTGTCATTGTCTTGCATTTTTAAGTTCGGTTTGCATATTTATTTTCAGTTTTGCATAAAAAATTAAAAAACACATAAAAACTTGCTAAAATGGGAGAAAGAACTAAGTTGTGTGATTACACAAACACTCCAAATGATCAATTTATTGCTAGGCCCATTGCCACACCTGAGATAAATGCTGATAGTTATGAAGTAAGTCCTAGTTTGTTGAACTTGATAACTAGGGAACAATTTGGCGGTAGTGCTATGGAGGATGCCTCTATGCATCTTCATGATTTTGTTGAAATATGTGACATGCAGAAATTTAAAAATGTGGAAAGTGATATTCTAAAACTGAAGTTATTTCCTTTCTCACTTAGAGGAAAAGCTAAAGAGTGGCTGCATTCATTACCTATTGATAGCATTAAAACTTGGGATGATTTAAAAGAAGCTTTCATTAAGAAATACTATCCTCCTGTTAAAATTTTGCAAAATAGAAACAACATTCTTTCTTTTAGGCAAAATGAAAATGAACATGTTGCTATGGCTTGGGATAGGATTAAACTTATGCTTAGAACTTGTCCATCACATGGGGTCAACGAATGGACCATATTACACTCTTTTTACAATGGTCTAAATTACATGTCTAGAAATATTCTTGATTCTGCTGCTGGAGGTGCGTTTATGGGAAAAACTATAGTAGAAGCTAAGAACATATTGGAAAGTATTTTGCAAAACTATAGTCAATGGCATACTGATAGAGCACCTAATCCTTCTAAGAAAGTGAACTCCATAGAAGAAACAAATGATTTGTCATCTAAAATGGATACTATTCTTGCTTTCATTAATAAACAAAATATTGAAAATGTGCCTTTGCAAGAACTAGTTGGTAATAATCCTGAAAATATTGATGTCAACTTCATTAGGAACTATGGTAATAATGGGTATGGTAACAACAATTATAACTCTTATAATAAACCCCCATATGTGCCAAACAAATATGCTACTAGTGGTAATGTTTCTAGTGATTTGGAAAACACCATTAGATCATTTATATCTACTCAAAAGGAGCTTAATAAGGAATTTATATCTAAGTTTGAAAAACAAGACTCTTTGTTTGAAAGGGTAGATCAGCTCACTAAGGAAGTTTCCTCATTAAAGAACACCATTATAGCTCAAAAACATGAGGAAACAATTAAATATTGTCAAGAGGTTATAAATAAATCTTGGGAACATATTCATGAGCAAGAGAGAATTGCTAAGGAAACTATTATGGTAGTGAAAGAGAAGAAAGTTGAGGAAGTTAAAATGCTTAGTGAAGTCAAGGAACCATTGCTTGACTTAGAGAATTGTAGCTTGCATGAATTAATATCTATCTTACAAAAATTTGCAAGTGATCCTTCCATCAACTCTAACCAAGCTGGTTTTGGTTCTTATATTGCTAATCATGTCTTGAAAGAAAAGATTGCTAGGTACAACCAAGAGGCTATGATACCACCTAAGCTTGGGGATATATGGATTCCCAAAGTCCTAGTAACCATTGGAAAAGAGACACACCATGCTATACTTGATCTAGGATCTAGTGTCTCTGTTTTATCTAAAGAACTATATGAAGTACTTGAATTGAAAAATCTTGAAAAATGCTCTATTGAACTTGCACTTGCTGATGATTCCATTAAACATGCTTTAGGAAAAGTAAGTGATGTTATGGTAGAGTTACATATGACTTTGTGCCTGTTGATTTTCTAATCATGGATATGGGGAATAAAACCTCTAGTCCAATTATTCTTGGAAGACCTTTTCTTCGTACACAGGTGCTATCATTGATTCAAAAGAAGGGAATGTGAAGTTTCAGTTTCCACACAAGAAGTGCATGGAACACTTCCCAAGGAAGAGGGACACACAAAGTTCAAGCTCCCTCATGAGCTTCGTCCACAATAAATTGCCTAGCTATATGGCTATAAAGAAAGCGCTTTACGGGAGGCAACCCGGTTGTTTTTATTTGTGATTTTCTTTGTGTCCTCTTGCTGTAACAAGAGACTTGTTGTTTAGTTTAGTTTCTGGAATTTTTAATAAAGTGCCAAGTTTTACTCATTTTGGTTGAAAAAGTTGCTTATAGCGTTCGGAGATTTTATTCCTGCACGAATCTGTGCACGGTATGATTTTTAATTCTTATTCTGTAACTCCGAATGAGCTCATATTTGAACTGTAGTGCAACTTTTCATCCTCTGTATGCATGAATTTTTCGGATTTTTCGACAAAGTTAAGTAGGGTAGAAAAATACGTTTAGCTGCTGCTGTTTTTTTGGACAGATTCTGTCCCATTTTGTTTGATGCATGCTTAGAACCTTTAACTTGAATCTTTTTGATCCAATTGAGTTTATGAGTAGGCATACAACATTATACACTTTCTGGACATTCATATGAATTTTTGTCTAAGGATTATATGCAGCAAGAAATCTATTTGTTTATCACTACTAATGCCCCCACAGAAAAAGAAATGGGAGAAACGGTGTTTTGAAGTTTTTTCACAGGGATTAGAGGAGATGCACCAAGAGTGTAACATCCCAAAAATTATTAACAAGTCTATTTAATACCAAAAATGGGAGCCAACAAAAACTTTTGTTAAATTATATGTGTTGATCTCATATTCTTGCTTGTGATGCTTATTTCCTCTTGTTGTGTGTTGCTTGCTCTATTTGAGAACATGGAGAAAAGAAGAGGAATAAAATAAAAGCAAAACAAGAAAAATAAAGGTGGCAAGTGCCACACAAATTCTCCAAGTGAGGATCTCATTTTGTTTCCAACAAAATCTAGTGGAGTGGTATTGCAAACCCTCCCATTTCATCCTTACTACTTATCTCTCTCAAATAATATTTTCAAACTAGTTTTTAAAATTCAAAAGTAAACAAAGTAAAAATAAATTAAAATGCCTTAATTAAAACACTATGAAAGAAAAAGTTTCAAAACATTTTATTATTTTATGCCAATTTTTGTGGAGCTTCTGCACCTTATGAGAAGGCCCACAAATTTTGCCAAATTTTTATAAATTGATTTAGTGCCTCAAATTAAATCAAGAAGTGCTTCTGGATTTAAACAGAAGGACTAAAAAGTAATTCAAAGAAAGAGGAAGGAAAAGAAGCAGAGCACAGGAGCCAGGGGGGTTTTTGCAAAACCGTCGTCGTCTCCTACCTCCCCTAGCTCACTGTCGCCGTCGCCGTGGCCGCAGCTCGCTCGTCGCCGTTCCCCGGCCCCCCAGGGCCCCCTTGCCCGCGTTCACCCTCGTCCCCGTGCCTCTGCACCCTCTGCGGGCAGAGGAGACCCTCTCCCCTCGCCTTAACGCCGCTGTCCCCCATTTCTCCGCCGTGGATGAACGGACGGCGCTGGCCAAAATTGGCCCAGACCACGGCACCTCGACACGCGATCCGCTACGACGCGCACCCTAGCCCACGCCCGGACCCCCCAGACACCGCGCGCCAACCTCTCCCGCCCTCTGGACGCCGCTGGACCGCGACCACCGTGCGCCGCCGTCGCGCCTATTTAAACTCGAGCCGCACCTCGCATTTTCCCCACGCCCCACTGCCTCTCCCTTGCTGCACCACACTCACCACCACTCGCCCGTGCACCACCACGAGGGCGGAGCCGCTGCTGCGAGCTCGCTGCTGCTCGTGCCCGTGCTCGACAGCCCGAGGTAGGCGACGACACGGCTGTGCCGTGCTGCTGCTCCCCTCTTACTTCTCTGGCCCGTACCCTCTTCCCCTTTGGACACCGCGCTCACCCACCTCTTTTTCCCTCTGGATCGTGCCCAGAATCGCCGAACCGACGCTCGCCGGAGTTCGGGAAGTTGCCGTGGAAGCAGAGCACCTCGCCGTCGACGAACCAGCCCTCCCCAGCAAGTACCACTCCGCCAGGACGTTCGCCCGAGCCTCCGCCGTCGATCCGCACCCTCTCCGCCGTCCCTAGCCCTCTTAGGTGAGCGATCCGAGCTGCTCGCCGTCGCCGGAGCCACGGCGCCGCCCGTTCTGGGTCGTCGCCGATGGACTCGTCCCTGAGCCGTTGGATCTCCATCCAACGGTAGCTTACCGTTTCGGATAGAAAGAGAGAGAGAGAGAGAGACTGACGAGCGGGCCCCGCTCGTCAGGGTTTTATTAATTTTCCTGCGTGCGCTGTGCCGCTGACCAGTGGGTCCCCCATGTCATAAATTTAAACATTATCCACACTGAACACATTTTCTATTTTCATTTCAGAAGAATATCAGTACTGGACCCAATTTGTAAAATCAATAACTTGAGATTTGGAATCCAAATAAATCAAACTCAATTGTTCTGGAAAGATTATGAAATTGTTTAACCAACACAATTGGTCTCATGTCATTTAAATAAATAGTTAAAAAGAATTATTGAAAATGCCACAGAAGGTTAAAATCTAAACTTGTTTGTTTCTGATACTCTGTTAGTCCAAATAATTCCAAACCAATTTTGTTAGCTTAGTACTGCCTTGTTTAGCTCCCTAATTTTGGTAGAATTATATAAGCAATATTAATTGTTGACTTTAAGATAAACCCTTCTGGACAAAAACAAACAAATATGTTTATTGGTTGATCCAAATGAGTTAGGACCAATTTTGTTAGCTCACATATAGACCTGTTTACTTACCCCTAAAAGGATTTAATTTTTGGAACAACAGAACATATTTGGTAACCAAAACTTGATTATTAAGCTACTGGATTCAAACCAATGTGTAGGGAGTTTGGTAACTCCAAATGATCCAATTCAAATTGGGTTGTCTTCTACACATCAGTAGCTTTCTATAGAAATTTAGTTTGTATTTTTTGACCAACAAAACTCAAGTTGTGAATTAAACATGTTTAACAAGTTTCTGCCATAATTTGGACTTAAACAATAATGTTTAATTCAATTTTTTGAAATCAAGTTGTATTGTTTGATGTATCCAGTGGCTATTTAGAGCATTTAGTATTGTGATGTTGTGATGATTGTTTGAATAGTTTAGTGATTGCTTGTATTTGTTTGTTTGTCGATTAGACGAGAACGTTGCTGGATTTATCGAGGAGGGGGAATTTGTTGAACCTGAAGATCAAGATCAAGTCCCCTTTGCCGAGCAAGGCAAGCTACTCTCTGAGCTTGCACCTAAATATATATGCATCTACTTTGATCAAATGATTTACTCTTAAAACCAATGGTTTACAAAACCTTTTCCAAAAGTGTATGGAAATTATTTTGCCACCCTATGTAGTAGTTATGAAACTTTAGGATGGAAAACAATGTTGTTTATTCAAACTCCTTTGGAAATACTTGTGTGGTTATGGAATGCCGAGATGTCGGTGTTAAAGTGGAGAAATGGAAAAATGGGAATGTTTATGAAAAATGCACAGTATCCTAGTACTATGACAACCAATCTTAATCTGTGCGACCACACTTACCCCCATATGGGAACGGGGCTTAGTCATATAATTTGCTCTTATTAGTATGGGATACCTCATCGACGGAGATGACTCCGTTATGCATGAGGGGATGGTTTGTGAACTCCCCTGACCTGGGTCCTCGCTCAAACTCTATGGAAAGATAAGGAGGAGGATTGAAGACTTCATAAATGTGGTCGCCGGGAAAAACATATGAGTCCTCACACTTAGGGTTGCCGACGGGGACCGGACTGAGTGTTGGTGGGAATTATCATATGGGTAGGATCCTATACTAGCATGAGCAAAGGAGAGGCTAGGGTCGGTGGCTCAACTTCGCATACACCTGGTATGGCGGGACGTGGCTGACACGATGAGTTACCGGATGGGTGTGGGATAAAAAGCGTGCTACCTCTGCAGAGGGTCAAAACTATTCGAATAGCCGGTCCCCGGATATGGACAATTGGGAGGCTGTCCTAAGATCATGTGCAAATTTTTGGAAAAGCTTTTAAGTTTAAAAGAAAATGAATTGGTGATGGTGTGATATAACTATACCAAATGGAGTGGTATGAGTTGTTGGACTAATTGGACCATGGTGAGCCTTGGTCCGGAAAAGAAAGGGTTTGGAGAAACAAATGAGATGGTGATTTCTTTTAAAAATAGTATAAAACTCTTCTTACCTTTTTCAATAAAGATATAGAGATGTTTTTAAACAATTAAAAGTTGTAAGTTAAAATAAAGCTAGTGCATACTCATGTTGGGGTAGTTTGCGAGTACATTCAAATGTACTCATATTGGTTTCGTCCCTGGCTATTGTCCTAGCCAGACTACGAGGAGGAGCACTACGCCGAGCAGGAGTATGGCGACTTCTACGCGAACTAAGGATCTCCACAAGTCAGCTGCCTGTCGGGTCGTCATCGTTAGAATATGATGTCTACTACGCCGTAGCTTCCGCTGATATTTTGGTTTGGCCCTTGAAGGCACCTATGTAAGAACTTGGTCTAAATGACCATTTATGTAAGACTTTTTATTCGGTACTGTAATGGATGTAAACTTTGGTATCCAATTCGGATTATGTGCAACGACAGACTGATCACGGGATCGTTGTGTTAAGCATAATCGGGTATTTCGGACAGCTAGTCCGGGGTCCCCACAAAGAGCTATCCAAGGATGGTGAAGACCATAAGCTTGGGGATGTGAAGACAACCCCACTGGACCTACACACTCTCGGTTTGCACACGTCTAACTTCTGTTTTTCGATCGAAACACTTTATCGCATAAACTTGGAGCGTCTTTTTGTTTGTTTAGGTTTGATTTTTATTTTGTGAGACCACCACACTATCATTTATATATGAGAGAGCTACTGGAAATTTGGGTTGAATTATGTTGGATGCTATTATAAGATTGGGAAAAGGGATGTTGGAGTTAATTTTAAAAGATACATATAGTTGCATGATTCATGAGCTTGTTAATGAGTAATAATTTGCAAGTATTTTATCAAGAGCTATCTTTTATTCATGTTTTGATGCTGAATGTTATTTACCTTGTTTTAACATGGATTAGTTAGTTCTATGGACACTCATGCATGCATTTAGATGGTCAACTTTCTCCCTCTTGCTAGCCCAAAAATTCCAACAAGCAAAAACTTGTTTCCAACACCTTCAACCAAAGTTTTTCCAGTGAGTCCACCATATCTACCTATTAGCTTTATGCTATTCCGAGTATGTTTATCATGATATTTGTGTTATCTATACCTCTGAATGAAAATGCTTATGTTGTTGATTGTTATGGGAAAAGTTGGTTATAGAGCTCTCTCGAACTTGATGCACACTTTACTTTCATTGCATAAATAAAATATGACCCATTGTGATTAAAATTATGATGTTGTGGCTTGACAAATGTCTTTGGTTGAGAGTTAGCTCATATGTGCTGTCACATGGCAAGCTTTCAACATGCACTTCATCTCATTTAGTTGATATCATGTACTTTTGTTTATGGATGCTTACCATGGGTGAAATAAATGTGGAAATGAAGTGAGTTTAAATGAGTTTGTATAAATGGTTAGAGAGACGCCTGGGCCGCTAATCTAAGCCATGCATCATTCATGGTGGAAATTTACTTACATGCTATGGTGAACCTTCTGTGATACACCTTACAATAAAAAGCTATCTAATGGTAAATAAAAAGGGTGTTGAGATTGTTCATTGTGTTTGTTTGTCTTGTCATTTTGATATGGGCTTGTTCCATATCCTGGGACAAGAGGTACCCCAGTTGACGCTCTTAATGATACTATTATCTTACAATGATATTTAACTTGAACTTGCTTTGTTTTCCAAGTTGAGTAACACATGGAGTAGGTACTTGTATTCAAGGGGCATGAGACTTTCAACCTGTACTTTGTCAAGCACACTACTCGTATTTGCTTTCACTTTAAACTTAATCATTCAAGATGCTATGATAGGGGAATGAGAGCTTGACACCAAGGATTACCATATTACAATCATTGACTTAAGTAGAGAAGTTCAGAAGTTAGATGAAACTTATTCATGCTTTACCTCTACTCATATATATATCTTTCCAAAGTGTCCACCTTTTATATTCAGATTTTCATCAATACTCTATGACCATTGTAGGATGTTCTTACTTATTATTATGCATACATGTGGTCCATAGTACTTTTCTCTTATGTTACACTTTGTGAATTATCATTGAACATCCTTGCATTGAATACTTGATATCACTTCATAAACTATCTTGCATATTGCTACTCCTTTTAAGAATGAATCATTTGACTCTATGTAGCAATAGTAATCATCTTTGATATCCATTGATAGTATTAAATTGCAAAGTCCATGTTAGTTTTATCACCTTCATACTCGAGGACGAGTATAGGTTAAGCTTGGGGATGTTGATGCATGTAAAATGCATACATGAACTTTGCATTATTTTACTTATATTCCAGTCATATTTGCATCATATAAGGGTTATATCACTGTTTTATAATGATTTTGGGAATATTTGATATGTTTCCTATTTTTATGGAATTAACCCTGCGCAGGCAGAAAACCCTATTTCTATATTTTAATGTTTCAGGGACCCAAACGACGTCCAAATGACCTGAAATTTACGAGCATCATTTTTGGAAGGAACAAAGCGTGGGAGCGAAGGAAGCAAACAAGCGGAGGCCCGAGGGCCAGATGAGTGGGCCCACGGCCCAGTACCTGGCCGCGTGGGACCCCCCTTTTGGCCTCGGAGCTCCGTTGCCGTCGATCTTTCCTCCACCGACTCGTTTTGACCTAAAACGCCTATAAAAATAGTCCCCCGACGTTCTCTGGAAGGAGCGCCGCAGAAACACAGAAACACCGAAACAGAGACCTGGAGTTGCAGATTGGAGGGGGAAAACTCCGGCGGGGCGCTGCCGGCGTGGTCTCCATCTTCTCCAACGACTTCTCCACCGTCTCCATGATGAAGAGGGAGTAGTCCACCTCTGGACTATGGGTTTGTGGAAGTAACTTATGTATCTCTCTCTCTCTCTGAGCTTCACTAATTAGTACCGTATGAGCTGCTGAACATGATTACGGTCATCTATGTAATACCTTTGTGGTGGATCTTTTTATGAGTTAATATATGTTTGAGATTGCAATGGTTTTGTTTCAGTTATGAAAGTAGATGCATATTATGTACCCCGTTCTTATTTACTTGTCATGATCAAGCATGTTTATGAGAGCGTGTGAGGGGGAACGTGTGCATTAGTTGGAGTAACGGGGGGTGGCTAGTGCAGTGAACGTGAGAGAAAGTTCTGCGATCCACTTGGGTATTTTACCTTACTTTGTTGCCTCACTAGGGATAAAAAGAAATACCATGCTACCGGAGATGTGGGTGTGACCATTGCCACTACTCCATGACTAGATCTAGCATGTTCTTATTTTAACTTCATGTCATGATACTTATTGCTATACTCTGAGTTATCTTAATTACTGAGGTGTTATGATTTAGTTCGCATCTTGGTGGAGTATAAGAGAGACTAATAACCAAAAGGTCTCTATGTTAGGACGTGATGCCCATATAATTATAACTTGTCATTAAACTGTTGTGTTGCAATCTCATATGTCAACTCTAGTGTTCCATTGTCTACCACTTTATTAAAGAGAGAGTGCATTTGTGAAACCATGAACCCCGGTCCATTTTTAATCATAAGAAACACCTTTCCAACCACTTTTACCACTTTTCCATTTTCTGCCATTTAAAAATCCGAAAATACAAAAACACTTTTACATCTTGCATTCATCATATAAAACCCAAAAATATCATTTATCATTGCTACCACCATCCTTGCATATTTATTTACCACCATTGCATATTTATTTCTTGTTTGCATTGCATATTATCTTGATATCATTCTCACACCTTGTGCTTGACAACCACTAGGTGAGGTTGAGGACCAAAACATTTACTTTGTTTTGTAGGTAACCAAAAGAAGGATAGGAAAGATAAATCTTCACTACTGATTCCCCGAGAGTTCGATATTAAACCCTCGAGTCACCCCTCGTGGGGAAAACACGTCTTCCACTTACTACACACTCTGCACTTGGAGTCTCAACCTAACCCATTTACTTTTCACGCAGGTAACTACGTGAAGGGCATCAAAGATACATGCGCAAGATGTCACCCAAGACATGTGTTGAGAGAAATACATGTGTGCGCTTTCCATGTGCCCGTAACGCTGCAACACTAATCGCATGTTGGAGAAGGGGGGGGGGGGAGGGGAAGAAACAAGTTAAGCTGCGACCCAGTTTGGCAGGCTGGTGGTCAAACGGGGATTCCAAAAGCGACCCTGGAATCCGGGCGCCGTTGCTCTCACCCGACAGGGCTACCGCGCTGCTGCCCGAAAAAAACTAAGCTACAGGTCGGGCTGTGCCCGCTCACATGCTGATTTTACATGTACCACTGAGACTGACCGTTGCCCAGACTTGGGATGACCGATGAGGCGCTTTGACCGGAATGCCCCTTCTCCATCTTTGATCTGATCTTGCGCGATCAGCCAAGATGGAGGATGAGACTTGCGAGGAGCACATTGCTGTTTTTTTTTATAGACGACGACGTACAGCCGATGGCCATCGACCATCGACCATGGTTGTCAACTTGTCATGCATGTGCTCGTCAAAGAGGAGATCTGCATTTAACCAATGCAAAATTGTCGAAAGACGAACAAGATACTTGGGCGTAGACTAAGGCGTGGCTTAGTGGTGGGGAGGGGCTGATACCTTCCCACCCACCTGAGTTCTTATGCTTGCAATTTCGGTCAGTGGCGCACCTGGCGCCCTGCCCGGGCTTCCGCCGGCCGGCTACTGTAATTTGATCGATATTAGACAAAGAATTAGCATCACAAGCCTTAGAATTAGGTGTTTGCCTGGGCTTTAAATTTGGTCTGCTATTGATTTCGGTGATATTGCACCCCTATTCTATCAAAATACCACATCCCCTCCTTTATATGATTAATTTTTTATAACAAGGTACTTGGGTCTTGGGCCGAACCGCGTGTTCCCTCATGCTTGGCTCGCTTCAGCTAGATATTGCTCATGCTAGCTAATCCCTGCCCAAGAAGGAACCTGAGTAGTTCCGATTTGACGAGAGCACCTATATGGCACCGGTTAGAGCATCCACAAGGCTCGGCGATTAATATAGGCGCTTAAGGTGAAAAAAATTGTTTTCCTTTACCAAAATCTGAAAGAAAATCTAGAAAAATTCAAACTTTTTTTAGGAAAAACTGAACATTTTCAATATCTGTTTTTTACGTCTGTCATTTTTTAAAAATATGAGTAAGTTTTAAATCTGAACATTTTTAAAATTTGAATTTTTTTCAAATCTGAACATTTTTAATTATGAACATTTTTCAATCTGAATATTTCTAAAACTGATTTTTAAATCTGAACAATTTTCAGTTATGAACTTATATGAAATTTGATCATTTTTTAAAAAATTGACAATTCTCAAATCTGACAATTTTCTATTCTGGACATTTTGAAATTTGAACTTTTCAAAAAATGATTTTTTTCAAGAATCATAAAAGTTGAGAAGAAATGAAAACGAGAAAAACATAAAAGATATAGGAAACAAAATTAGAAGAAAAAAACGAGCAAAACAGAAAAGAAGACTAAAAAAGGAAAGAAAAATATCTGCTGAAATAAGCCGGCCCAGCAGCGAAGCCTTCAAGCGGCGCGGCCGTCTCGCACCGCCTGCGGGTGATATATAGGATTTTCCCGCTGCGACTGTTAGCGCCGAGCCGCCGACGCCCAACAGACATGGCGGCCGGCCCAGTAAGGTCTCTATTTTTTCCATTTTCTGTTTTCGTTTTTACTTTTCTTTTTAAAAATCCTGTTTCTTTTCTTATTTCCTTTTTATTTTAAATTTCATTTTACCTTTTAATTTTTAATTTCTATATTTTCTGTTCCTTCATGTTTTGTGTATATTTTTCGTTTCTTTTTATTTGTACGAGAGAGGGGAGGCCACGAGCATGCGAGGGGAGGCAGCAAGGTCCTATAGCTGTTGTTGGTGAGTTACCGGCGACATCAGCGAGGAGGGAAGGGATGAAGGTGGCACTGGAGCTCTAGCACCAAACTCTTTCTGACACTTGCACTCAACTGATACAGAAATCTGGCCTATGCTGGTACTGCGTATTTTCTGGATTAGTTGTTCAGGCTTCACCACTCAAGAGCACTGAGCCACTGACCAACAAACTGTCCTTGATACGTGAAGGCTGAACTGCAGAAATGTGATGCACCAATCACCATCAACCGCTTTAGCCATCAACACATTGATCATGTGAATCTAGAACCTTCCCTTGGAAGGTGGAAATTTGCATAAATAATGCCCCAACTTACAGGTTGTTGCAAAAAACGCAAGGAAATAGTTTGGTGTTGGGGAACTTTGAATACACCGGAACAAAAAGACCATGAGTCATTCCAGAAACATTTTCTCCTTGTCACATACTCCCTCCGTATCAAAATATAAGATGTTTTAGCATTTTTGGACCCACATGTATCTAGACATGTTCATGTGCAAGATTCATTTGTATCTTTCGCATGAACATGTCTAGATACATTTGGATCAAAAAAAATGTTAAAACATCTTATATTTCGATACGGAGGGAGTACATGATAGAAACTGAAGTTCCTCTCAATCAGATTGACTTGTAGGACCGAGCACTCCGACATGATAACAGTAAGTAAGAAATAACTCAACCAGTGAAAGGATCCTTGGTATAAATTCCAGAAACTTAGGACACAGCGATGAGTTTAGTGTCCTTAGCCAAAGAGTTTAGACTTCTGAACATAATCATTCCAAGGCACCTAAAGAGTCTTGAACTAGCATACATGTCAAGCCAAAATAAAATTAATAAGCACATGGAAATTTGCCAGCTCAATAGTACAACACTACGATCTAATGATTAATAGTCCTACAACCCAGATCATCATTACTTGCACATGGCTTGAGAACTTTCCTTCAAACCTAAAACTAGTTTTCAGGATCATCATACAAAACCCATGCTTAAATTATAAACATACCCCTCGTTTACCATGCACCTTCGAAAGGAGAACACCACAAGCAGTGGAAGAGATTATGTCAACAAGCATACAGATCCCATCATCTCAGCAGACGGTGTTAGTTTCTAGATAAGAAGCTCCAAAGAAGACAGCCACCAAACTTGATATCCTAGTCGAGTGGCCTGGATGCTTGGATATTTGGGTTGCACGATTTAGAAGTGGAACGATTCTTGACGAGTGGAACCAACGATTGGACTACATCAGCCATTAGTGGCCTATAGTCAGCCTCCGGCTGAACACACATGGCAGCAATAGCAGCCACTTGAACAGCATCTTTCAATGAATATTGACCTTCCAGTGATGGATCCAAGATCTGCACAACTTTCTCTCGATCAGTGAGCATAGGTAACGCCTGCATCAATGCAACAAGTGATGGATTAGGTCTATGTAATGTTCACTTCATACATGAAGAAAAAAAATGATGAAACTGTGACCTTTTCCTATCAATGCAAGAAGAAGAGGCAGATGGATCCAAAATAAGATATGTGACTAATGAGCACATGAAAAAAAATCATAGAATAACTAATAATACAGAATTTCAGTGCATCTACATTTTCTAGAGGAATTTAAATACATGTACAATAGTACATATCCATTTCCCAGATGGAAATCACTTCCAAGTTTTCGCAATGGAAGGACTCACCAGCTCAGTGTTCCGTCATCTCTTTTAGGCTAATACACATTATTCAATAAACATTATGCTTCACGATTGCAGAACAAAAGAGTTAAAATTAAAGATGCATAAATCAGATTGTATTTGTCAGCCAATGTTATGCTTACCCAGTTGACTAAAACACCTTCTCCAGGAGGCCTCTTCATATCAACTGGTACCCTGCCAGTAAGCAACTCCAGAAGCACAACCCCATAGCTGTACACGTCTGATTTGGTTGTCAAATGCCCAGTTAATGCATATCTACAGAATTCGTAGCACACCAGCATTAGATAGTATAATCAGTCGAGTAAAACACACAAAAATGATTGCACACACCAGCATCAAATTTAATTTCTTGAACAATGGACTCAGCATGTTCATGGGAACAAAGTTAACAAAAGGACCACAAATCAAAGTATCCAAAGGGAAAATCAAAGGAATCTGGTCTTACTCTGGTGCAACATAGCCTTGTGTGCCTAAAACTCGAGTTGACACATGACCACCAGCTCTATCAGACCCAAGCTTGGCTAAACCGAAGTCTGAGACTCTTGCATGGAAGTCCTTGTCCAAGAGAATGTTGCTGCTCTTGAAGTCCCTGTGTATAACAGGTGGAGTAACACGCTCATGAAGATACTCCAGACCTTTCGCAGCTTCAAGAGCTATTCTCATTCTTGTAGGCCAGTCCAATTTTGAGATGCCGCCATAGGAACCTAAATCGAAAGGTTTGTACTATTATAAGTCAACGAGAAAAATAGGATTAATGAATACTAGTATAATTTACAAGATTACATTAACTGGTATTGAAACATTTAACCAACTCCACACTTCCATACGAGCCTAAGAAATAGGTATTTCAGAATATGCCAACTACCTGCCTGCTTAAAACAGTGCCAACAGATACTAACGAAGCAAAAGCGTACAAAATAGAGAAAATTCTCTCTGTGCCCCTGAATATCTCTTAGTTCCTAATTACCAATGAAGTCTCTATTCCTTCCAAGTCACCAGTTTTCACTCTCTTTTTTCCTTCTACGTCGTTGATAGTGACCATTGTGGCCTTGCGTTAAATTAGTACCATGGGGGCAAAATGGTCACCATTGATGGTATGGAGGAAGAAATTATAAATCTGGTGGGATGGAAGGAACAGGGATTCAGTGGGAAATCAGGGACTGTAATGCATTTGTGCATGTCAATCAACTGGCAACAAATTTTACCTTACATCATAAATTATACAAGTTTTAGGGTGGTTGGCATTTTTAATAACCATTCATCCACCATGATCTAACGGTGTTAAAATAGTCGGTACCAGACTGACGGTACCGAACGGTTCCGCGGTACCGAAAATTGTGTGGGACCGGTACCAAAATTTTGTGGGACCGGTACCAAAACTGTGGGACAGGTACCAAATATATGTGCGACCATAATTTTATTTTAATTATTAAATGATATTTTCTCGTTTCCTCACTTTTTATTTTAAATTTTATTTTGTGGGAAGACGGTCCGGGTCCGGCGGTCGGCGGCTCCCCGACAGCTGCCTCAAGGCGAGCACGCGGGGGCGCGCTAGACGATGACGGCGACGCGGTCTGCCGCTCCCCGGCGGCTGCCTCGTGGCACGCACGCGCGAGGGCGGTAGGGATGCGTCCGAGGACGGAGGGCCTCCGCGGTCGACGCGACCGAGGACGTGGAGCTCGACGGCGTGGAGGAGTGGCTCCAAGACGCGAGGCCCTTCGGAGCTTCGCCTGCAGTTCCTAGAGTCACGGGGGAGGTCCAGGAACATACGAGGAAGACCGAGGCGACTTCGTTGAGGAGATCGACGCGCCGGCGGCCGGAGCCGGATTCGGGGAAGACGGCCCCCTCGCTGGTGATTAGAGGAGAACTGGATCGATTCCTTCAATGGATATTATCAGGACGACGAGGATAATCTATCGGACAAGAAGGTGGAGCTCTGAGAGGCCCACGGCGACAAGGAGGAGCACGATGCCGACAGGGACGCGCTCTAGGACGCCGACTGCGTTCTCTGCGCACAGGGCAATGGGCGAGGCCGTATGGTCCCCAGCGCCACCAATAGGTGACGGGAGTGGCTGTGCTTTTGATGCACGCTCTACGGAGCCCGCGCGTGTCCTGCTCCGCCGCCGCGTGCTCATCGGCCGCCGGCCATCCGATGAAGAGCCCCGCGGCCTTGGGCAGCGACCGCCAGCACGGGACGCCGTGCGCCTTGGTGTAGCCGATCAGCCGCTGGTCCTCCTTCGTCCACACCCCCTTGTTCGTGTGCGTCTTCTCGCAGCACGGCGACCTTCCATGCTGGCTCGCTGCTGCTACTCCGTACATCGCTCAAGGGAATCACGTCCTTTTTTTTCTTGGGCTGGAGCTTGACCTCGAGGTCGTATTGCAGTGGCCTTTTCCTCTGGGTAGCCCCAAACGGCCGCAGCTAACGTCCGTCAGCTCTGACAGTGGACCCACCTTGTCAGAGCGTTCAAAACGAGCCACCGGTCGGGCACGATTAGGCCGAACTGAACGATGGATTCGCGCGTACAGGGATGAACTTCAGTTTTTTTTCTTCAGGGAACTTCATCATATTTAATCAACGGCTAACAAAAATCAGGACTTAATCAATGGCTAAGAAAAATTATAACTGGCGGTACGACGACGGGTACCGTCCCAACCACCGTAAAAGAGCTCCATAAATTATACTCCCTCAGTTCCCAAATACAAGACGTTTTGGCAATTCAAACTGAATTTCCAAAATGTCTTACATTAAGGAACTGAGGTAGTAATATCTAACAATATCCTCACTTGGTAACAGGCATCTATAGAAAGCTCATTTGAAAGTGCAAAATGTACACTTAAGAACACCTTTACAAAATCCATATACATGCTAAATGGCTTCTTGATCAAAGCTCATTTGAAAGAATGGTGTGAATCCCCAACCAAACGCCCCTCACCGAATACCAGAATGGTTTTTAATCGGAACAAGGTTCATATTTTCTTAATTAAAGATGCAAGCTACAGGATAAGACCAACAAGTTCTCGTCTTGAAGACAGAAACTGATCTTGAAACCTAGACCTGTTTTCACTTTTCAGTACTAGTCCATATTCCTTTCTACTACATGGATAAATTAACACGAACAGAAGGTCAGCATGTTTTCCTAAGCAACCATACCAAGCCAGTAGCATAGATATTAGATGGTACATTTAAATCTTCTCTTGTTAGAGGTAAATAGCTCTAATTTAGATAAAAGTCACATGAAATAATCTGAGGGATATAGGACCACCTCACGAACAAATGCTTCATGTGCACTCCAGAAGGCGTGAACTAATAACTAACAAGATTATATGCATACTCAAATTCATGAGGTACCTACCAACCTTGCTGAGGTAGGACACTGACCAACCAATCAACAACCTAGAGCCAGAAACATCAAGAGCCTAGAATGTAGTACAGACATTTATGTGGACGTATAAAAGACCATGGGGTTCATGGTATATCTGTCATACCTCTTTTCTTTATAGGAATGTTAGTGAGCAGTGATGTCACAAACAAACAAACAAAAACTGTATCTCGTGGCTATATTTTATGATATAAAGCCTTCAATGCCATGAAATTGAAAGACTATGTGTCTTTATCAGTGTCGATCATCGTCACCATAAAGCAACTGGCAGCAGATGAATAAAGTATACTGAATCAAAAAAAAGTAACTGTGACGTTCAGAACTTCAGATATTCCATTAGTGTCTCAAAAACCATGAACAAATAGAATCCAGGGCATTATCACTCATTCAGTTAGGTCATGTAAAAATCCAGAATCTTTAATAGTTTACAGTTGCAAGATCAGTGAAGTGCCTGTATGTTGGATACTTGAATGGCCTTTGTGCTTTCATATTTTCCATAGATTGGAAATATGCCTTGATTTATTCAGACTGAAACTTAGGGGTAGATGATTATCCAGGTTTGACGAATAGGTATTATTGAGGTGTTTGGTCCGAGGAATGGCTGGCTCATCCATTACCACCTAGTACTGCATAAGCATATAGAATGTGGGATTGGGTCATGCCACCGATGTTGAGGGATCATTCCAAGATAGATCACCCCTATACTGCTACAAGTATATCCTTCTAAAGGTGTAATATGGAGCATATACATTAGCATAACGTGAAAAATGTTTTCCATGATCTCTACCGCACATTCAGATACCAAACGATAGCAACGATGCTCAAGAAGTATCATCATTATCTCTAGCCGTGATTTAAATATTGAACTTTCCAATTCATTTTTCAGACGGTGAAATTCCATTAAAATCAACTTTATACTACTAATGTTTATTCTGCCTTTTGTAGCCTGAAGCTAACTTCCCCTCCTTGCAGTCAGATATAAGATTTGCTTCTACATCAAGACAAAAATACTATGTATGCTTCCTTCTTTCTCAAACTAATACATGGCGCTGGACACGTATCACAACAAAACGCTCTCAACCTAATACTGCTAGTATTAGTCCTATAATAATTAACTCAGTTAGGTCCCGACATGTACTGGCTGTGGAATTAGAAGATCTTGCCAACAAAACCCAGTGGACAACTAACTCTAGAGGCAGTTCATAACAACGTGAAACCGCTTTAATGACTTTTTAATCTATTCATCAGTATCAAATGCACAAGGACAGATGTAGTCGGATGTTACAGAGATGGGCATACCTCCATTAGGGTAAAGATGCTCCTGGAGACACCCATTGGCCATGAACTCATACACCAGTAGCCGGTGTCCACCCTCTGCGCAATGGCCAATCAAGCCCAACAAATAAGATGATCGAAGACGACTCAACAGTTCAACCTACAAAAAGAACACATGTTCACATGAAACATCATCAGTTTTCCAAATTTACCACTGACACTCATCATCAGTTGATTAGGAATTTAGGATTTACGCAACCAAAATAAACCTCCAGCTCAAATTCAAAATATTAGAACCCACCATGTTCAAGCTTTAGTGACTACTGGCTTCACATTTTTGGTTCGAAACCAATAAAGTAAAAAAAAAATAGTTGATAACATCCAGACAAATCACACCCAAATTCTCAACAATCCAGCTGAACCATAAAAAACATCAGTCCTTCATAGGTGCGCATCACGAATGCCAAGTTTTACCCAGTAAATTAATAGAGTAAGTCACATTTAGGCACCAAACAAGCGGCTGATCCATTTTCAGAAAGGTCTTTCACAAGGTACGAGACAAAATTAACCCCACAACGGCCCCATTTCCGCTCCGCAAACTCCGTGATGTCTCCATATGGACTGGACAAACTTGACCATTGTCGCATGACCACTACCGAGTATTTAGCAATCGAAATACACTACGGAGTGTCCGTAAACTCTGTGGCAGGCCCAACTCCAGCACAAGAAAAGATCCCCCATTTACCATTAGGCACTCTAAATGCGCGATTTGTACCACTACAACGGTATACCACCAAGAGCAGAGTTGCAGGCTCACCTCCATCTCGAACTCCTCCTCGCCCTGCTTCCCGGGGCGATCCATGAGCTTGACGGCCACCTTCCTGCCGTCAGGGAGCACCCCACGGTAGACGGCCCCGAAGCTGCCCTGTCCCACCATATGCGCCCGCCCGAACCCTCCGGTGGCCGCGTGGAGCTGCCTGTAGCCGAACAGCTGCACGCCCCTCTCCGCGCCCACCACGAGCGCGGCCCCGTCGCTGGCGGAGTTGCTGGACGGGCTCTCCTTCCCCAGCTGCGGAACCACGGGGGGCGGCAGGGGCAGCGGGGCCGAGGAGCGCTTGGGGAGCTGGTGCGCGTTGAGGCGGCGGGAGACCTTGCGGGTGATGTAGCAGTAGTAGGCGAAGGCGGCGATGAGGGAGAGGAGCGAGAGCGCGGCGAGGGAGACGATGACGATGAGGACCACCGACTCCTCGCGCTTGTAGTCGTCGCCGCCGCCCGACATTGGCGCGGGGGCTCGCCGGAACCCTAGGTCTGGGGAGTCGGGGAGGAGGAGGAGAGTGTGATTTGGGGAGGGTGACCAGGGTTTTGGGGGTTTGGGATTTGGGAACGGCGGAAGTGGAGTGGAGCTGCTGCGTGGTGGCGGAAGCTCTCCTTTTTTTATGCGCGGAAACAGAGGCGTTGAGACAGTGATGAGTGGTGGACCCATATGGTCAGAGAGTAAAAGAGGATAAAACACTGCGTGCACAACTCCAGCGGAGTACTCCCAACAGTTCTTCTACGGTCAACTATGATATGGTGTGTTGTCTTAACTCGAGAACATCATCTTTTATGCGTCTAAAATGTTACTGTACTACCTTTGTTTCTAAGGACTCTTTGTGTTGAAAAACGCATGAATAAATAGAGGATTGTAGAACGTAGAAAAGCTATAGAAACAATAGTTTTATCCAAACATAGAAAAACCACATTGAAAGTGTCTCGATATTACACAACTGAGTTGAAAAAAGAGTAGAGTGGATGTTCAAATTTCTATGATGACACTTGGTATAGGGGTCATCCCTTATGCCTTCATAACTTTATTTACAAACTGAAACTAAGACAAAATAAGTTACAACAGTGTATCAAGTGAACATGCCACCATGTCAATTGAATTTTTGGAAGGTTATTGGCCTGATATAAGGAATCGAGCCATCAACCGGAGTGTCTCATGCAGACTAGCTTAAATAGTGTGGCAAATATAAATAAAACAGATCAATCAAACATACATTACTTTTCCATATAAACTAGCCAGATCACTACACAATGGGAATCTATAAATACATAGTTAGAAGAGCCGCACATGATTCCTTAAATTCCTTAAAACTGATAGAAACCATGGGCATTTACTCATAAAACAAAATGAGAAAGTAAACATTGTGTGCCTCATATGAACTAGTCAGATCGCTGTGGGGTTGGAGAAATAATAGTTGCACGCAGTCAAAAGTGGCACATAATCATCTTTATGCATGATGCCTACAAGGCTACAACTATTAGTTCTCCAACTCATTTATGAAAGTGGCATTGTTTTACTCAACGGACAACTAAGATAGCGACTTAGACTAGCAAGTAATCGAATCATTGTGTCCTTAAATAGACTAGTTAGATCATTTCAGATAAATAAAGGTATTAAACATTGTGTTCTTCATATAAACAATCAGATCATTTCAATAATTCGACATAAGACAAACTAGAAAGTAAAGGACAAACAAACAACCATTTTGTCCAAAATAAAACAACTGGACGCAACAAAAAGTAGCACAAAAATTTATTATGATACATACAACTATTGAATCTCCAACTTTTGAACGTGGCGATGTTTTAATCACCGGTTAACTCAGAAAATTGCCATGGACAAATAAACAATTTAAACATCATGCACCTTGGCTGGCTCGCCTTCCGTATCACTGCTTCATCGCTTGAGCCGATGCTGACTTGACTTGGTCTTTGAGCTGGAGCCTCTCTCTCTACAATGGGATCATGTCCGCAGTCTTGATCCATCTTGTCCAGTTAATGTTTCAATTTCTAGCTTCTTCCTACTTCTGACTTACTTTTGGCTCCAACTCGAGGCGGTCCACTCTAGTCCTTCTCTAGGATCAACCCATTCATTTGGCGGTCGGCAAAAAACGAGTGCCAATAGCCGACGTCGTGTCGCTTCTTTTGCTCCCGCTTGGGGAACCGTCACTCGCATTTAATTAAAGTTGACCGGCACATTAGTTTAATCTGGCCAGCCTTTTGAGTCGTTGGCACGGCTGTCCGGCCCTCCCACGCGACGCCAACTGTGGTGGGGTTAGACCCCTCCAACAAAACTGTAATTATTGATGCCACGAGTGGCCGACATTCTTACATCCGGTGCAAAATAGCACTATTGGGAGGGCTATTGGAAACACCGATGAAAATGCTCTGTCCGAAGACCTGCTATGGTTACCAAACAAGTACCAATGCGGTCGTTTTGCCAACACCGGGCCAGCTACCGGGTCCGACCGTCCACGAGATCCCAATCTCCACGGACCCGTCCCATACACCCAACAGCACATTCTCCTCACAAGTTTCTCCATTCAGGTGACCCACCTGCAGTCACCTCCAACTCCAAGTCACTGACCGCCTCCCATACACCGTGCCCACGCGCCCAGCCACGACGGCGCTCACGAGAACGCGACGCAGCTTTCCACACCTTTACGTGCAAGTACAGTATTATTTAATTTTTATTGTGGACGGGTCTAGCGGGCGCTCAGGCGCCGGATCGTAGTCCCTAGCGCTCACATGAAAATGAAAAAGGAAAGGAGCAACCCACGTGAGTTGTACGAACCACTCAAGCTCACGTCATTTATTTCATTCTTTGATTTTTTTAAAGTCGTAACATTTGAACCAAGCATCGAAATTAAAATCCGTTTTCGCCGTTAGTTTTCTCTCGACGAGTTCTTCAAAAGTAGACCCCTTTGGATATGTTTCGACGAAGTTTTTTTAGAAGCAACTTTTGTGGGCGAAGAAGCAACTTCGGTGTGCTACGAAGCAACTTTATGCGCGGGGAAGAAACTAGACTCAAAATGGCGTTAGCAATACCCTAACCAGTCGTCCCGTTAGGGTGTTGTAGTTGCTAACATTTGTGAGCGCCGAAACAACATTTATGTGCGACGAAGCAAGTTTGCTGGGCGCTGAAGCAATTTTTGTGGCCGACGGAGCAACTTTAGTGGACGACGCAGCAAGTTTTGTAGATGAGGAAGCAACTTTTTTCGACGCTGAACCAACTTTTGTGGACGACACAACAAATTTTGTTGAGATGAAGCAACTTTTTGGGGGCGCCAAACAACCTTTTGTGGGCGATGGAGCAAGTTCTGTGGGCGACGCAACACCTTTTGTGGGTGAGGAAGCAATTTTTGTGGGAGACAAAACAACTTTTGTGGGCGGCGGAGCAACTTTTGTGGGCGTCGGAGCAATTTTTATGGGCGACGGAGCAACTTTTGTGGGTGACGCAACAAGTTTTGTGGATGAGGAAGCAAGTTTTGTGGCCGCCGAAGCAACTTTGTGGGCGACGGAGCAACTTTTTTGGGCGCCAGAGCAACTTTTATGGGCGACGGAGCAACTTTTGTGGCGACGCAGCAAGTTCTGTGGATGAGGAAGCAAGTTTTGTGGCCGCCGAATCAACTTTTGTGGGCGACGCAACAACTTTTGTGGGCGACGGAGCAACTTTTGTGAGTGTCGGAGCAACTTTTATGGGCGTCGGAGCAACTTTTGTGGGCGACGCAGCAAGTTCTGTGGTCACCGAAGCAACTTTTGTGATCGATGCAACAACTTTTGTGGATGAGGAAGCATCTTTGTGGGTGTCGAAGCAACTTTTGTGGGCGACGGAGCAACTTTTTTATGTATGAGAAAGCAACTTTGGAAAAGCATTGAGCAAATTTCACAACCGCGGTAAATTGTTTGGCCTCTAAAATGTCACACGCGCGTAGAAAGGCCCATTAGCTAGCATTGTAGCCCATCCATCCCTAACATAGGACCGTACTGAACCATCCCCTTCTCTATTCTATCCATTCACCACACGTTAGCATCCAAGGAACAAGGCGTTGACTCCGTTGAGCACGGTGGCGTTGGCCATGAAGGAATCTCATTGCTGACCAAAAAGGGCGTGGTCCTGGAGGTCGTATGCGAGCTTCCCACGCCGGAGGGCCGCGCCCCAAGCCCTGGCCACCACCTCCAGGCCGGTGTTGCCCCCACGCCGTGTCCACCCTCCTCCAGCGCAAATAGCTTCCTTCTAGACCGTGGCCATGGTTCTCCAAATCGAGCACCTCGACGACGCTCGTCTGTAGAGGTGGCCGGAGCTTGGGGTAGGGAAGGGTGATCTCCAGAGCTCCCCACCACCAAGGTTCAGGGGACCGAATCGACCATGGAGATTCGGAAGGAGGATCTGGACGAGTTGCTGGGAGGAGGTGATGTCATCTCGTGAGGCACGCTGGCGGCCGATGCGCGCCGGCGGCCGGATGTGGAGGCGGGGCAGACCGGCAGAGAGACGGCCGGAGGTGGAGGTGGAGGCGTGGTTAGTGCGTTATTTGAGGAGGACGGGCGTGTTGGGGACGACAGTGCATGCGTGGCCCTGTCGTGTAGCGTGAACGCTCAATCTGTCCAAATAGCGCAGCTGCGCTAACAGGCATTTACCATTTTTATTAGTATCATATCTCTTTCTCGTGGAGAAAGTATTTTTGATTATCTGCTCGCTCGCGTCGCCTTCCGCGATAATAAAAAGCGCAACGGCAATAGCGATCTAGGACCCTTTCCACCAGCATCCTCCTCGCTCTCATCGCCCTCCCCCTCTCGCGTCTGCTCCGCTCCCCCCAAACGCAGCCCGGCCAGATCTCGCCGGCAGGCTTCGGAGGAGGAGATGGCGGAAGCGAAGCAGCAGCAGGCGGCGGCGCCCAGCGGCGTCTGGAAGACTATCAAGCCGTTCGTCAATGGCGGCGCCTCCGGGATGCTCGCTACCTGCGTCATCCAGCCCGTCGACATGATCAAGGTACGGATGTGTGTGCCACACTCACGCCCGCTTTCCGGTTTCCGGCTCGCTCGGGCTCCAGCAGACGGCCGCGGGATCGGGTATGGTTGGGGGTTGGGTTTGTTTAGGTAAGTGCCCGTTTGAGGGTTAGATCTGTGGCTGGTTATGGTGGATGCGAGTGATGGATCGGGTGGATAGGTATCTGCGCACCTGTGGGTTAGTTAGATCTGGTGAAACGAGTGCGGCCTCTTCGAGTGAGAACCCTCACGGGAGGGGAGCTTGCTGTACGAGAGTGGCTATTCTTAGATCTGTGAACTGGAGTATGCCGTCACACGGATAAATGGAAGTAGAAGAGATGTGCCTTTCGACGCACACAATCCATTGTTGCTATCTACAATAGAATTTGGCAGATGTGCTCCTCGTTTAGATCCCTGGATATTCAACTAAAGCCACGGTGTGCTATTCTCTTCTCTTCCTGAAGATTAGTCTGTGTGTCTTACACTGAATGTTGAATGAATTTGAGTTAGAATAGTTTGTTGATCTGGAGATGTCGTTCTGTTAGTATCTGCTTATTTTTGTTTGTTGTGATTGCTCGTCAAGCATGCCACTTGATGCCTTTTATGGCTTATGATCACGACATATAAACCATGCTATTAACTTCTGCTTGAAAATGTGACTGGGGTAAATAGCTCTTGCTGTCAGTGTCTTGATGCCATGCATTATCAGAGATGTCTGCATACTCAGACACTTGTGTCTATATCTAGGCTGTATATAATGTTTCCTGTTACTGGTTTCAGGTGAAGATCCAATTAGGCGAGGATCTGCAAGTGAGGTAACAAGGAAGATGCTTGCTAGTGGTGGTGTTGGCTCCTTCTATAAGGTTTGTTCTTAGAGATGCTTTTATTCCTATTGAGGAAAATCGTTATGTATGGGGTTTTCTTCTGGCCTTGGTGCATTTTACTGTGAACTAGTGACAGTGCACATGTAAAGTAAGTCTCACTAAAACAAATTTATTATTAAAATAATTATTTACTATTACTATTGTAGCTTCTAATCTGTAAATGTATTTCTCACCTTTAATATAAAAAACATGGAATTACAAGGAACCCCAATCTTTGAGGCACTAGTCACCTAAAAACCTCATGTAGTCACAGTTTTCTGGGCAATATGTATCACACAATCCAAATTCTCTTTTCCATTCATAATTACTCCTGAAGTAAAAAAGAACATGCATTTTTTTCTTGAGTACAAATACTATGTGAACAAGCACGAGAAAGAACAATTTTCATTTACAAATTTAAATATAAGAATGATTAAGGCGCGATAAGTATACGAGTGATTGGGGAAGAGTAAAATCTTTATCTAAACCATTGGTTGCGGAGTGATGGAATGGAATAAATATAGACTGCTTAGATCGGAAATATCCATTCTTTTGTGCTTTGTACATTCTTTTCTTCAGTTGAGTTGTTGCTTCAAGTTGTACATTTTTCTGACAGGGCTTGTCAGCCGGTTTACTGAGGCAAGCAACCTATACAACTGCTCGGCTTGGATCCTTCAGGTTTGTATAGTCTTCTTGGTTTATGGATACAGTACTATAACTGGTCATTGCTTTTATTTTATTGCTTGAACAATAATTGATGAAGGTGCTGGTGCTGTACCTCATGCTATGACGTACTGAATCTTGCACTAAAACATGTCTAGGTACATGTGTTCCAAAAAAGGCTTACATTTAGGAACGGAGGGAGTAAGAATCTGTAAAATTCAAGCAATTTTTTCCCCATCTTTGCCTGTACTAAAGGGAAAAAAAGCTAAACACAAGCCTCAGTATTATGCCCTTAATTCTTGTTTGTTCTGCAGGCCACAGTTGGCCATATTTTTGAATGAAATTTTACATGTTCAAATTTTGTAAGAGTAGTAGCATGAAGTACATCCACAAAAAAACTTTATTTTGGAAAACTTTGAAGATTCTTTACTGATATCATGTAAGCCTGAACACCTGTTCACATGTAAACCCCCGCCCCCATCAGATGCATATTTTACATGGGCAACAAGAGAACCAAGTATCCAGTTACTATAGTGCTTGCTAGGTGGTATTGTCTTGCTGGTTAATATCTGACAGAAATATGCTTACTTATATAGCTCTGGTTAATGGGCTGGGCAACAAGAGAACCAAGCATCCAGTTACTATAGTGCTTGCTAGCTGGTATTGCCTTGCTTATTAATATCTGACAGAAATGTGCTTACTTATATAGCTTTTGTTAATGGGCTGGGCATACTTTCAAGTGACTTTAGGATCACAATTAGATATTATGGTTCTCTCTTTCAGGACATTACTTTTTATTTTTTAGATGATCAGATGGAATGTTCTAATGTTTTGTTTGACAATTGGATCCATAGAGATATGGAGTTTCTATTTAGTAAACTGTTATGATGAATGGTTTTTGCGATCACTGTAATTGATGTTTACATTTATATCTGAATCAGCTCTATCATTATGAAGCTGGATTAATTAGGTTTATTATTACATTGATTCTAATTATATGGTAATATTTCTTCTCAGGGTTTTGACAAACAAAGCAATTGAGGCAAATGATGGGAAGCCATTGCCACTTCTTCAGAAAGCCTTTATTGGCCTAACTGCTGGAGCGATTGGCGCCACCGTGGGTAGTCCTGCGGATTTGGCACTCATTAGGATGCAAGCTGATTCGACCCTACCAGCAGCACAGCGGCGCCACTACAAGAATGCTTTTCAGGCGCTCTACCGTATCTCCGCTGACGAAGGTGTCCTTGCACTTTGGAAGGGTGCTGGCCCAACAGTGGTGAGAGCTATGTCACTGAATATGGGTATGCTTGCGTCCTATGATCAGAGCGTTGAGCTATTCAGAGACAAATTGGGCGCTGGAGAAATTTCGACTGTTGTTGGTAAGACTAGTTTCAGATTCTTTATCTCTTCGGTCTGAAAAAATATACAATTTACACCCCAACTCCTGCAGCAGCCTCTCTCCACCATCTATCAACTGTTAATTAACAGGCGGTGTTAATTAACAGTTGATAGATGTAATGAAAATGCTAGATTTACATTTTGTGTCAAAACATTTCATGCTAGAAACTATTTGGGAGCATAAAATGTTTTGCTGCTGCCTTTCTATTTATGCTATTCAGCCCCCTTATTAATTTTTTTACTTGGTTTGCAGGAGCCAGTGCCATTTCTGGATTCTTTGCAGCTGCATGCAGTTTGCCCTTTGATTTTGTGAAAACACAAATTCAGAAGATGCAGCCTGATGCAACTGGAAAGTACCCATACACCGGGTCTTTGGACTGTGCCATGCAAACCTTGAAGAGCGGTGGCCCGTTGAAGTTCTACACCGGTTTTCCTGTATATTGTGTCAGGATCGCCCCCCATGTCATGGTAATGCCAATTAGCTAGCAACGCCATGCATGACATAGAGTCACCTTTTGTTTCTAATCCATAACATCAGCATACTCATCAAGTTACTTTTTGCAGATGACGTGGATCTTCTTGAATCAAATCCAGAAGCTTGAGAAGAAGATCGGCATATAAAATCTCTAATCGGAAACAATATCCATCCTTGCTCGACACATTTAATAACATTCCAGCAGCTTTGCATTATGGTGGTTGGTTTTGGTAGACAGATTCTTAAGCAATTTTACCGTAGCTTACATTGTTATAATAATCGTATTATTTGCTGTAATTGGGGCAATTTTTTGGCGGGATACTTCAGTTAAAGAGGGATACTACCTTTTTTTTTGGCAATAATCGGAAATACTACCTCCTTGTGCCATTGAATTGAGCAAGACCAAGTGTTACACAAATCATTGAAATGTTTCTCTTGTGATGGTACTATGTGGAAGTATTGTGTTGGCAACTTACATGTTCGTGAGCAATCTGTAGATTTTTTTTGTTGTGTTTAACTTTATTCCCTACAAAGAAAATCGATAAGCCAAACCAAAGTATGGTAACCACTGCAAAATGCTGGATTATAATTTTACAATCCACCGTGTTAATAGCAGGCACCCCACCTAACGCTAAACACAGCCTGACGACCTAACGAACCTTAGCATTTTGTATGATCACCCAACAAATGCAAACGTGGTCTTATTCAGTAACGTTTCTCGTGCAACAAAGGAGTATTAGCAGTATGTCACCCTTTCCAACAAAGTTTGTTCCTATGTACTCATAGTCATAGATGATCTTTTTCCTGTGGAGGCAGCTGTGTTGTGGTATGCTGTTGGTCAAAGAAGCTCACAAAGTCATTATATTGGTGAGCATGATCCTACTATTAGCAAAACGGCAAGGGTTCTGCACTTATAGCCAACCCCCCCTCCCCAAACAGTCTAAGAGGCGTCAGACGTCGTCTGTATGCTTTTTGGGTCCGGTTTCCCTTATAAACTGGACCAATCTTCTATCTATTCATTGAATTTAGCAGTGATCCTGCTAACATTCAAAAAAAAAAAAAAACTAGTCTAAGAGGCGTACATCTCGAAATAAGAAAAAACACACTAAATCTTTCTGAAATGTTTAAAACTGTGGATGCAATTGGCTGGCAGTAACTTCATATCTCATGCGGTGGCCATATGCTATTGCTTTGTGATCAACTCAGAGATGGCTACTCGGATACTGATAGGAGTTGATCCTCTGATGGCGAGGTCCAGCATATGTCCTTGAGGAAAGGCCTTAGGTCCTTGTCGCAGAATGTTTGGTACTCTAACGTGTCCCCTGCCGCCTTCTTCACCTCGACGACGTAGCAGGATGACGCAACCTCGAATATCTCTGCGGCGATCGTGAGCTGCCCCTTCCTCCCTTCCTTGGAACCCTGCAGCTTCACTATCCCATCTTTCTTCTTCACGTTGAAGTGCTCCGTCTCAGCAATCTCCTCCAGCTTGGATACTATCGCTGATGCTGGTTTCTGCGTCATGAACAGCTCATGCACCTTCTGCTTCTGCTCCATCTCTAACAGGCCCGAAAGATCAAATCCATCGGAGAGGGAGATGATGTCAAATGCATTCAAGCTTGCTGTCTTCATGGGGTCTGATGATTCTTCTGCATTTCCACACTTGTTATCTTCATGGTCAGTGCTGAAAGCGACTTGCACATCGTTCAGGCTGTTTGGGCTGTGTGGCTGTGCCAGGACTACCGCTGGTTTGTACTCCTTAAACCACGGATGCTCGATCAGCTTCTCGATGGTGATGCGGGTCTCTGGGTTTGGATCAAGGAGTGTGTCCAGAAGCTTGCGAACATCGTGGCTGAACCAGTGAGGGATCTTGAATTCACCTTTCCCTATCTTCCTGTACATCTCCATCAGGTTGGAGTCATAGAACGGGAGGTACCCAGCGAGCAGAACGAACAGTATGACTCCACAAGACCACACATCCGCCTTGGCGCCATCGTAGCCCTTGTTGTCGATGATCTCTGGGGCGACGTAGGATGGCGTACCGCATGTGGTGTGCAGCAGCCCGTCTGGCCTCTGAGACTCCCTGACGGCGCTAAGTCCGAAGTCTGAGACCTTGACGTTGTTGGTGTCGTCTATGAGGAGGTTCTCCAGCTTGAGGTCTCGGTGGTACACACCACGGCTGTGGCAGAAATCAATGGCCCCGATCACCTGCTGGAAGTACTTCCTCGCCACCTCCTCCCTGAGCCGGCCTTTGGCGACCCTGCTGAAGAGCTCGCCTCCCCGGACGTACTCCATGACAAAGTATATCTTGGTCTTGCTGGCCATGACCTCGTGCAGCTGGACGATGTTGGGGTGGCGGACGAGCCGCATGATGGAGATCTCCCGCTTGATCTGCTCGATCATTCCGACACGCAACACTTTCTCCTTGTCGATGACCTTGATGGCGACACTGTGGTGGTCGTCGGATATGAGGCTCCTAGCATGATACACCTTTGCAAATGTTCCATGCCCCAGGATACGTCCGAGCTCGTACCGGTTCATCAGGACGGTGCCCTTCTCCATCCCTTCAGGCATCTTGGCGTGACGGCAGCAGGATATATGGTTAGTTTACAACATCGACTACACGCTACGATGTGCTTCTGTCTCTCTGCGGCTTCCTCTATGAGCCATGTTGATGGTCGAGGGACGAAGAAATGAAGGCGAGGAAGCATTCTTCAAGGGAGGCTGAGAACCGGCCGGTGCTTTGCAATCCCCCAAGAGAAAAGAAGGAGAACTATGGGGAGAAGAGTTTTGGTTATTCTGGTCCTCGCCGTGAAATAAGGCGAGGATAGCATAATTTCTATTCCTTGTTAGGACTTACTCCCTCCGTTCCTAAATGTAAGATGTTTTAGGTGTTACACACGTTGTCTACATGTATAATAAAATGAGTGAACCTACACATGAAATATGTCTAGATACACTTGTGTGAATTTGAATGTGGACAAAAGTTAAAACATCTTATATTTGGGAACGGAGGGAGTAGGACATTGTAGCCAGGGAAAAAGATAGAAAGAGAAAACTTTCGGAGCCCACTGAAAGTCACGAAATTTCAGAAATTTTGGATTTTTTACGTTTTAATTTAAACAAAATTCTAATAATATGACTTTAGTTTGAATTTGAACCAAATATAGTCCGAAAAAAATCAGTAAATTATACTTCAATAAATATATTCAGAAATTTTGAACACGAATGTAGCCTCCTCTTACTAAAGAGTAATGAGCTTCATTGAGACACATTTTTTTATCTAATTGAGATACATTTTTTTTATCTGATTGAGATACATAGTTATGAAACAATGAAACTTATATAGTACATATGACATTTTACTGAAGAGTGCAAATATGGAAGAGTTATCCACATATCCACATATACATAGTATTAACTCTACTATTTTATAGAACTCTAAAAAATTTCTACAATTTTATAAAATCGGTAAGACCTCATACTCTGATGCACTAGATTGGGTAGAAGTAGAACCTCAAGTCCTCAAGACTACATGTCTTGAAAACAACACTACAACATCTCTAAAAAACACAACAACGTCAAACCCACTACCTTTTTTTTTTTTTCTGTAAACAAGAAACCCATTAATGTTGTGATTTGTGATCCTTCAATAATGCATCAGCTTCCTGTTGCACTTTCTGGTCAGAAATATATTTAATAGTCTGAGTGAAAAACAGAGTTAATAGCGTAAAACTACCACTTTACGCGTCAAATTTACCGATTGATACCACATTGGTCCTCAATCTCGTTTAGGTACCACATTTTGCCCAGGTTTTCTCAGATTGCCCAAATTGCGCGCTGATTCAATTTAGACAGCCGCTCTGACAGGTACGGCCCACCTGTAGGATGACGTGGCAACTCGGTGACAGTATGCGACCTGGCCCCACATGTCAGCACAATTAAATAAATAGAAAAATCGGAGAAAAATAAAAAAATATAAAAAATAAGAAAATTAAAAAATCCCCTCCTACTATTCCTCCACCGTCGCGCCGTCCCGTTCGTGTGGGTCGTGGGCGGCGGCGTGGCGCTCACGGAAGGGTTCGAGGCGCGCGCGAGGCGCGGGCTCGTGGTGCGCGGGTGGGCGCCGCATGTGGCCATCCTGCGGCACGCGGCGGTGGGGTGGGCTCGGCGTGCCACCTGACGCCGGCGAGCTCGCGGCCGTGCTTGCCGACGCGGTCGGCGAGGGAGGAGCGTCGTGCGGGCGCGCGCCAAGAAGCTCGCGGTTGAAGCGGCCGACGCGACGCTAGGGCCGGAGGCGGCCGCCCGGCGCGCTCTGCAGCCGCTCCTTGACCATCTGCTCGACGGCGGCGGAGCTCGACGGCGCCGGCGCCGAGCCCGACCAACCCGAGGGCTCCAGCGATCGAGGCGGTCGGCCCTCTCCATCCTGGTCAACGGATGTGAGAAAGGGGAAAAAGAAATAGAGACTGACATGTGGGTCCCATGTCCACCTCACTCAAATTTTTATCAGATTTTTTATTTTCTCTATTTTTATTGGACTGACAAGTGGGACCTCGTCAGTTTAAGTTTTAATTCTCCCGACATGTGGGCCTGGGATGTCAGAAACACTGTCTAAATTGCATCAGACAGCGATTTGGGCATTCTGAGAAATCGGGAGCAAAATGTGGTACCTAAATGAGAATCGGAAGCAACGTGGTATCAATCGGTAAATTTGACGCGAAAAGTGGTAGTTTTCCGCTATTAACTCTGACAAACACCGTGGCTTCACTGTGTTCAATTTTTTTTTTCACTTCTTTGGTTCATGAGCTCCGTCTATGAAAGATACCGTCCCGGGATTTTTCTTCATGTTTTCCTCCTATTCTTCTTAAACCAGATGCTCTGTTCTTAAATCAGGTTATAACTTAAAACATCCCATTCAGGTAGATAAATAGATAGAGAGATATTGAAACTTCAAACAAGATGGACAGTTAAGCAATTTTTCGCTGAAGTTCAGTACAACGAAACAAAGGAGTATTAGGCTGGTCTGAACTCTGAAGTCGGTCCAGTTAGTATCGACCGTGCATTTCTCGATGGGTTTTAATGTTCTACACAGGTGACGGAAGTGGCAACATAGTCCGCTGGACTGGCGGCATCACTTCTTCTAGTTGATTACCTTCCAGTAACTTGAATTTGTCCTTGTTTATTCGGAGGCGCGCTCTACTTTAAGTAATGGGATCCTGTAGCGTTTCTGGCAACGCGTAAGTTATCAGATCGTAGGGTACCACAGAGTCCAGGTCCGATCAAGGTGAATGCACTCAGATAGATTCTTCTAAAGCCAACATGAGTTGTCCTGCACATTCAGTCTCAGAAAGTTCTGCATTTTATTATCTGTGACAAACTTGGATTAATTTCACATAACTGTCCCCAACTAACTGGAAATATATCAAACAAAAACAACGCACGAGAAGGGATATATCAAATCGCATGGCAGCCAAGCGAAATATTTCAGCTCTCAACGCAGGAAACATCGTACGCTGCAACAACAGTCAGGCTTTAGACTACAGTGTACGGGCTAACAGGCATGAGAAGACGAACTAATAGATGAAATTCAGTTACTCTAGACGGAAAATTCTCAGCCTCGATCGATCTGACATCTCCTAAACAAGCAGAAGACATTCAAGCTTTGCATATCAGAAGTTCAGAACTAACTGAAATGGTCTCATGTCATGCGTTTAGCAAATTGGGCGTCCACCTGTAGACACCATTCGGCACAAGTGATCCAACGTCCCCTGGAGTTAGTAGGAGGGAACATCACCATGATCCATCCCATCTCTAAGGCAACTTCATTCTCTCCCCGCAAAAAAAAAAACTTCGTTCTCTCGATAGCTGGCGCGCCCGCTAGTATCATCTCAGCGAGGCGTTTCTCGTAGTCCAGTCCCTGGACCCCGGGATGTCCAAGTATCAGAGGCTCTCCAGTGAGATCTTCTGGTTCTCCCAACCGTGGTCGTTGTGACAGACGCAAGCTTGCTCCAAGCATGTAGGCTGATTGAATTCACCAAATAGATAATAATTAAGCCATCAAATATATAGCATCTCTGATGAGGGGCTCTGGCGACTCGGAAGGCGACTCCGAGGGCGCCAGGGACGGCGGCTTCGCCGGGGGAAGATTCTGGGCGCTCGCCGGTCTTCACGAGGACGATGCATCTGAAGATGAACCCTCTCCCTCCTTGACGTTCTAAATCGACCCCATCGACTGGTGTTCTACACCGTCGCCGGTGGCGGACATCTCTTTGGAAGCAGGATCCAGGGAGGAGAAGCGTCTTGCGAAGCGCAGGCTCCAGAGGGAGGCGGCTTTGGAGGTGCTGGCATCATCGGAGGTAAGGGATCGATCGCCGGAGGTATGTGATCTTTCACCTACTCGTATTTCGTCGCCGGTTCGGAGGTCGGAGATCAAGTTATCGCCGGCCAGGTCTACAGCTGTGTTGTCTCCGACAACCTTTCTTTTGCATCATTTTAATCCACTAGAATGGATCAGAGTTCAGAGAAGAAGGAATATGGCAGCTCATCGGCGCGCCCACACTCATACAAGGTTCACGGCGAGCCAGAGAGGTCGCCGGAGTTCAGCTCCGTCATTTTCGGATCGCTCATGCACAGGCAGGGGCGGATCCCGAGGCTCTTCGATTCAAACTGATGGACCTAACGGGCACACGGCCCAATTAAATCTCAAAACTAATCTGGCCCATGAACAAGGTCACGAGGGCCTGGGTCCGAGTTCAATCTCGATTTTTGCGCCGACGTCACGACTCATGCGATTAAACCTAGGGCTACCAATGGCTTCAGTGCATGAATCCGTGTTGCAGCCGTCATCATCTACCTTGCGCAATCACGGCGCTAGGGTTCTGGCCATGGCGGGACGTGATGATCGTTTCCCTCTGCCACAACAATCAAGGGACGATCGCTTTCCGAATCAGCCACGAGGACCGGCGGTGGTAAACAACAACCCGCAACAACAGAGGCAGGCACCAAGGCCTGCTAGTTTTGCTGGTGGAGATGGGTCTTCTCGTGGTTTTGATCGGGGACAAGGGTACCGGCAGCCACACTACCGCAATGATAATCCCCCTCCTAGGTTTGAGTTTGGCTCCAGCTCCAATAAAGGTTACAACAACAACAACTGGACAAATTCACAGCAAAACTATGCTCCGCAAGATTTTGGAGGAGAGTTTGGTGAGTTCGATGAAGGCTACTATGAAGGTGAACCGAATTTCAATCGCAATGTTGGCAACTGAGATGATCAGGCCGGGTACAGACGCCCGAACAGGCCACAGTTTGCCAACAACCGTAGTTACGGTAGCTCGAGAGGAGGTTACAGAGGTGGAAACAGGAATTACAGGCCAACATGTGGTCGTTTTCCTCGGCAACCAATGGCTACTGCACCTATGCCAACAGTAGGGACGGAGGGGAATATTTTGCCCTGCGGAAGGTCACATGAGAGTCGCTACATCACGATTGGCATTTTGGGGCACTTGGCACTTTGAAGTGCCCCTATATGTCAATTTTGTGCCTCAAATTGTTTTTGGGGCATTTTGTATAAGTGCACCGGATGCTTATGGCGGTAAAGGATATTGGGGCACTTTCAAATTTGCCACAAATAGTGCCCCTAAATGTAACAATTAGATGCACTTTGAATTTTGCCCCTAATACCTATTGGGGCACTTTCTCAAAATACCCCAAATACATTTTGGGGCACTTTGAGAACTGCCCCAAATACTTTTATGGGCATATTGAGAAACTGCCTCTAATTGAATTATGGGTAAATTCAAAAATTGCCTCAAATAAAACTTTGCGTTCTCGACAAATGAACTAAATGCGTACTGAAAAGCAAGTTACAAATCTGTTATACAAATCACATATTGTATTCAATTCCATATATCCAATTCCATTGTTATACAAATCACATATTGTATTAAATCCTTATAAATCACATATACATCCGAAACATCACTCAAACAACACCTCAACAAGTCTGGATGAAACAACACCTGAGCACCTCCACAAGACTAGAAAAATCACTCAAACAACACCTCAACAAGCCTGAACACTGAGCACCTCCACAACACCTCCACAAGACTGAAAACATCACCTAAGCACCTCAACAAGTATATGAAACAAGCTCGAACACCTGAGCACCTCCACAAGACTGAAAACATCACCTGAGCACCTCCACAAGTGATGATAAATCTGCATTTGACAGGGAAAAGCAAGTTTGGTTTACTTGACTGAAATACAAATTCCAGTCCATGAAATGCGAATTCCAGTCCATGAAAAGCAAGTTTGGAGTTGCAAGTTTGTAGTACCTGTTTCAACTACAGAGTCATTTGGATTTTGGGTTTCGTAGGCTTGCTAATTCCAGTCTTTGGGTCGACAACTCTCACCTCAGAAAGCATAAAATGCTTGTCCATAGAGTTGTAAAGATTTGCTGTGTACCTGTCGATATCTGGTTCTGTTACCTGACCATAGAGTTGCAAAGATTTTCAGAGACACAAATTAGGAGACTGTAATAATAGTAAAGACACAGAACGATGCTGGACACTGAGACTTACAAATTTCTTGGGCCATCGGATGCAGTGAGCTTCGACATGTCTTATAATTTTAATTCTTCCTCTTGGTTCTGGTAGTAGAGTTGCACTATGCAAAACCATGTTAACAACCACCTCTATGAAATCATCAGTGGCGACCTTCTGTATTGTTCCTAACGCAACCAGCTTCTCGCTGTTTGGTGAGGTCAAACCCACTTACCTTTTGGATGACTTGTAGCAGGTGTCATACAGAGCAGGACAACATCATATGTGCTGAACGGAACGAACACCGACTTTGATCCATTCTGCAACATAAGAAACATAAGTTAACATCAGAATATGTAACCAAGGACACAAATATAGATGCAAATAAGAGTAACAGGGTCCAAACTTAGGACGTAAATAAAATGTCACCTTAGGCTCCTACCAAGGAAGATGGTGTGGATTAGGATTATGTGGCAATGACCATATATCACGAGTGTTGCAAGTCCTAGGGAATCTCAAAATAATATTATGGTTGGAACAATATTTGATGTCTCGTATAGCAAACACAAACATAAGGTAAGCAATCAATTCTCAAGAGATTTTGGTACAATCAAACACAATAAAGAACATATGGTCTGAAATATAGATCAAACATTTATCAATCATCCAATCCAAGCACACTAAATCGAGAAATCGGAAGAGAAACCAAATTGGAAAACTCACTTGTTGCGGCTGCCTCGTAGTGGATGGAAGGGTCGGTTTTGGGGTCAGTAGATGGCGGTGGTTCCAATCGCCCCACCTGCTCTCCCTTGGGAACAACGAGACTGACATCGCACTCGCCGGCTGCACGTGATGATTTGCTCGCAACAAAAGATAGGTGTGTTAGAAAAAGAAGAAGGATGCAAGCAACAAAAGAAGAAGGAATGAACAAATACAAGTGATAGGTGTGTTTTTTCATAGATGATATGCCAGAGGATGTAAACTTATCTACATTGAACTATAATTCTATGAGGCCACTCTGCTTTTGGAATGGTGCTTTTTACCACAACAACATACAGTTAAAATATTCATGACCGATTTTCCTCTTACAATTTCTGTGTTTGGTTAATGTTGTCATTTATGAACTTCCGGTGTTATATCCTCAAGTATTATATATTATTCTTCATGACAATATCCTATCTCAGCCTATATTGCTGCAAACTTGAAGATTCTCTTCTGTAGCAAACATGAAATCATAGTACTCCAACCAACCAACCAACGTAAACCAGCAAGTGTTACATCACCATATGTCTTACATATTAGTTTGATTTTTAGTAAGATTTTAAAATAGTTGGTTCGAACAAGACATGCTAGATAATTACCAATGTTATTGCATGATTGTGTTTCAAATTCAATTGTAGCCTACCCAACAACAAAAGCTATGACGGCTGTCAAACATCAGTATATTGGAAAAAAATGCCATTAAACCCATAAAGTCCTGCTATCTATTTGAAGGTTCAAGATAGAAATTCATCCATTAAAGTGCAATGCCAGATAGCCTCCTACACAATGGAAATTCTAGTGGTATGATAAATGGTGCTCCAGCTACTGACCAATTTATCTATCCTGGTAAAGTTGTCCATGGTCTTCCCAGTGGTATAGATGCGAGCTCACCGGGAGAATCTTGTTGTGCAGGTGACCGACGGCAGCGGCAGCAGGACAGGGAGGTGGTCCAGAAGGCCATCGGTAGCAGCTCACCATGGACGCCGGCAGAAGCACCTCGTGAGGGATACCACCTGCTCGTCCACGTTGCCTCCCCGCCGCTTACAACACGACCGCAAGTGAAGAATAATTGCAGCTAAGCATCCCAATAAAATATAGTAACCTGCAAACCAAACGATTGTGGAATCATCATACTGCAAGCAAAAACTAATTGCAATCACACATCCAATCTGGTAAACAAAAAAGCACCAGATTTATTTCACAGTAGTACCTTGCTTATCCGCAGCTTGTTGAACACATCATGTAGGCCACCCCGGTTCCCTCACGAATGGTCTCCGTCTCCGTCGTGTAGGCCACCCCGGTTTCCTCACACTCCGAGCAATGGCCAGGTACGCAATAGCACAAACACCTTGAGAGCAACCAGCTATCCCTAAATTACATTTCAATCAAACTCGGGAGCAAGATAATGGGGATGGGGATGGGGGGATGCGGACGTACGGAAGAGGATTGAGGCCTCCGAAGGCGCCCGCGAGGGAGTCGTAGGCGACGCGGCGGATGGAGAGGTCGAGGCAGGCGACCGAGCCAAACCCGAGCTAGGGTTAGCCGTGGGTACGCCCTCGAGAGCAGGGAGGCGTCAAAGGCGTCGGATACCAGGGCACGGCCGCGACGTTGAACGGCGGTGCGAGAGAGGGCCGGCGACGACCGGAGCGGCAGGCGGGGCGCATCGCGGGCGCGCGAGAAGGGGATCGAGAGGAGCGCGCGTGTGTGTCTACTTTTTTTACAGCGGAGCACAAGGTTTATGTTGCGTACATGATGATGCATATGGGCCTGGCCCACTCAGCTTTCTTTTACTGCTTCCACAGTTCCACCATTTCTCAAAAAAGGAACTTTTCATATTTGTTTTTTAAGATAGCGGGATCACTAGAGTTCTCAAAAAAGAGTTATGTAGCAAGAAATTTAAATTTCTTGTGAATAATTTAACTCAAATGTTTTATTCGTATACAAAATATTTTAGAACCATGTGACACAATTATTTTAGGCATGGTGACAAAAACTTTTGCACTCGTGTCGCGATTATTTTCAAACCTTCTGAACAATTATGCCGTATGACGTGAATGTTTATTGAAATTGAGAACCAATTAATCTCCACTAATATTAAAAGACACAGTCTGTCAGATCCGGAGGATCTGATCCGTCCATCAACCCCGAATCAACGTCTCAGATTATCCGAATGTTGTATGTTGTGCTTTTGCCTTTACCGCACACAAAAAAAGAGGCAACCGGTCGACGCTCCCCACCCCACGACCCCCACTCTCCTCTCTCTCCACCGACGCCGCCCCTCAATCCTCCTTCGCCGGCAGCCGGACGCTCCTCTCTTTCCACCACCGCCGCCCCTCAATCTCCTTCGCCGAAGGCCGGACTCTCCTCTCTCTCCACCGCCGCCGCCCCTCAATCTCCGTCGCCGCCGCCCCTCAATCTCCACGGATGGAGGGCTCGAAGTTGACCGCTGCTGCCAGCGCAGCACGCGGGCCATGCGCAGGCGGTCGCCGGCCGAGGAGGTGGAAGGGGGAGGTGGCCGCCGGCGCCGGGTGGCAGCCGGGGTGGCCGTCGATGGAGAGGAGCGGGCTAGAGGAGAGCCAGCGCCGCTTCACTTGACCCTGGTAACTTCTAGGTCTTCCCCGTGCTCCTAATCGCCACCCATCGGAGGAGCGCCTACGCAATTCTTCGACTCCCAAATTGTCTGACCACCGCCGACCGGAGCCGCACCCGCGCCCCCCATGCCTTCGTTCCTCCAGACGTGCCCCATCCTCGACGAATTTCACAGCCCACACATCGCCTCCAACCCGCCATTCATCCGAGCGCGCCATTCAAAGCAGGCCTACCCGGGACGCGCGTGAGCCGCCACTCCATAATCGTTCTGCTGGTCCTTCGAGCGCCGCCGCCGGAGGCACACGTCTAGACGTTGACTCCTCCTCTGCGTCCTTGGCGATCTGTTTTTAGTGACGCCCACAGCCGTCTCCTTCATCTTCAGTATCTGAAGATCATGGACAGAGCAAGGTCAGCTAATTCTATTCGATTTTGTTCATGATTAGTCTGCTTAAGTGCACATTCTTAGGTTGATCAAATTGTATAGATGGGACCATATTCGTGGATTCATGGTGAACCATCTTTTGAGTTAATGCGTCCTCAGACAGAGTGAATTCGTGGCTGCATCTTACTGACTGTTCTTGTATTTCAGATGGAGAGGACCGGTTTAACACATGCGCTGTCGTATGGATGAAATGTGTAAGTATAATAGCGAATAACACACTCTTTCTGTGATTCTAGGCTAACATTAGCTATGTGTTTTGAATCTGTTTAAATTTAGATGGAATTTGATCTTTGTGGAAGAACTAAATGTGGAAATCATGCAGGAAAAATCGATTGACTTAATGATTAAATGGACAGAGAAGAATTCTCTCCGACAATGAAAATATTCTCTTAACTATGAACATTTGGCGCTTCACTTCTGTAGGCCTTGTATTTCCTTCTTCTTTGTTTTTATGCTATAAAGGGTAACCAATATACCAGTCTAGATTTTGATATTAGAATTTTTGTGAACAAGTATATCTCTTTTCACACTGATAGCTAAAGTGACATTATTTTTTGCCAACTCAAATGACATTTTTTGGTGCTGAAACATTGCCTTCTATGTCCATCAGCACGTCGGCAACTTTCTGTTCAGATGAATGATCATTTTGTTGTGTCTCATATTGGTTTGCCTGGTTTTGACTTTTCAGCTGTATTAATATCCTCCTATTTTACACAATTGCCTATATTCTATATTGAGAAGTGAAATTATTAAATGCATAATACTTGCAGTTTATGGTACACGTTACCTGCAGTGTGACTGGGGCGGCGCTTGGAGGACCAGAAGAGGGCGATGGTTAGTTCCTTTTATCTCTATTCGGTTTTACATTGTGGGTTTGAATATTTAGGGAAGTTGCTCAATCCCTCGCTGAGCCATCCTAAAAGTATTCGAATAATTGTACCTTGCCCTTGACATTGATCTATGCATTGTAGCTGTGGAGGAGCAGAACTACTGAACCTTATGGGAAACAAATGGACAAGACGCTGGCAATTTGGGGCGCTAGACTCGCCTCCAAGATCTGGGATGTTGTAGGTACTGTCAAGTACCAGAAAAAAGGTAAGATCATTAGTACCAGAAAAAATGTAAGATCATTTAGCTTGTTATGAATTTTACATGTTCTTTTATATTAGGGTCAAATAGAACCATTTGAATTACAGGAGGAGCCTGCATTTTCCTTTGAGCTTGTATTTTTCATTCTCATTTTTGGCATTGCCCACATTGGACACCGTATAATTGTTATTTTTTCTTACATGAATTTATTTTTAGCATCTTCGTTAAATGTTGCTGATCCACAAGGTCTAAACAATACTCGGCTACTTGAAACATGCTTCATCTTATTCTGAGAATGATTATTTCCTGCATTTATGCATCTCAACCATTTTTTTCACAATGGGTATTGTGAGACTGATTATTTGCTCCACTTATTCATGTTGTGGTAGTTTGTGTTTCTCACTTAAACAAAATGGATGACTAGACTTTGAAATGACACCGATACTTATAATTCTTACATATGAATTTTTTTTAGACCGATACTGATAATTCTTACATATGAAAGTTAATCTTACATATATTACATGGTTTTGCGTGTTAATTTGAAAACTGATACATCTTTTAGATATCTATCATTGGATGGAGTTCAATTTAACGCTCATTGATGACGATCTTGCTCGCACAACTTGATGACTATCTTGCTCTTATGGAGCGTTTTATTCAGAAAAAATTCAGATTTAACAGCATGCTGCTTAACTGTTTATGTTCCTTTTCTACCTCCTAGAGTTATTTCTATTGTTTTCTACCTCTTGCAAAATTTTCCTTTACTGCAAATATTGGCAATGTCCTCCCAATTTGCCAGGTACAGCTCTAGGCCAAATGCTGCAATATTCTATACATGTGAGTGATTTAAACAATACTAAGATCATGATCCTCCTCCAAGACCTTTGTTAAAAATTGGTAAAATTGGTCACCAATTTTTAACAAAGGTCTTGGAGGAGGATCATGATGTAGACTAAATTTTCAGTAGAACGATTATGAGGAGGCACCGGCCTGCACGCTGGCAAGCGAGGCGGCGACCTCCATGCCGGAACGTTGGACCGGAGCCTTGCACGGCGGAAGCCAGAACGCAGCCAACCGGGTCGCCATATACGTCTCCTGCACCTGCCCCGGCCGGCGGCCGCACGCAGTTTATCAGTAAGAGATTGTTGCATTTGTTTTTCAAGTCTGTTTGAGCTGGAGCAAGTAGTATTCATCTCAGTGATTATTTTATTTTAGGAACTGCAGTGATATGGTCTGCTAAATATACCTCATTTGTTTCTGTAGAACCAATCGCCACAAGTTTTCATAAGGAAGCTATAGCTGATTCTGTGATCATGAAGGACAAAGCGTGCTAGGATGCGTCGAGGATATAGATTTGTCACCAATTTTTAACAAAGGTCTTGGAGGAGGATCATGATGTAGACTGAAGAACGGTAATACCTATATTCTGTACAGCTAGCTAGAGATATTCTTAAGTTGAAAATCACAACCAGAAGTGGCAGACTTGAAAGGAATATTCAAATGTACTGTCTAGACAGCGATGGCAACAATAAGTAGTCCCAAGTCAACACAGATCTTCGTTGGTGGTATTCTAGCATACCTAACCAATGGTTTTTGGCAAAACAAATTGTTGCGGTGCATTTGCTCACAGATGTTCAGGTTTTATTTTACATATTTTTTTCCTTTTGTAATATTTGATCAAGATTACAAAGGAGTACGATGAGTGTCATACATCTGTCAGAATTAGTAATGGTGAATTATTTGTTACCTCTATATTATTTGACCTACAATCTCTGTTCAACTGTAGTATCTTAAGAACCGGTGATTTTATGATTTGATGCATAAATAGACTTCTCTTAAGAAAAGGAATTTACCATCATATTTGAATTGTTGAATAATTTAATTTTACCCAGAAATAGAAGTGTATTGAACATGTTACAATCATTGGTTTACACAAATACTCTCCAAAACGAGTTCTGATTATTTACCAGACTATTGATTCTACAATGGAAACAAATATTTGTAAATCCTCTCCACAATACATTTTACACTACATCTGTCTGTTCATTTTGATAATATACTCTCTGATATGACACGTGTTATTTGTTATATTTATGTGAATTATCTTGTTATTTAACACGTGCATTGCACGGGCACGATTACTAGTTTTATGAAGAAAGTTTGTATGATGTGAACATTTTTTGACTCGAACTAGTATCAAGGAGCTGGTTTCATTTCTACTAGAAGGATCACGCGCGCTTCGTTCCGCGCGAAGAAATTTTTCTGGTGGTGTTTTTTAGCATGAAATTAGTTGTGTTGACCTTGTATCATGTTCAAATTTTGATTCAAGCTTTGTCACAAAAATATTGAGTTCGTATAAATGCAATAGAAAATGTTGCGGGAATCTCGCCGCCCGCCTCGCCTTGCCATGCCTCCCCACGACGCGGCGCGTCGCGCCGCGGGTTGCAGGAATCTCGCCGAGCCGATCTTATCTTTTTACCACGCAGGAAAAATGTGAGCGGCACCGGAAACATTTTACCTTAATGGCGTTAATGGAGAATGAATGTGAGCTGAAACGTTTTGTCTTAAGTGCTCTTAAGTACGGTCGTTTTCAGTCTCTTAATTCTCCCTTTAATTGCGTGCGTTTCCGTTGGCCTTCCGCCTGCGTGTGTGCCTATATGAGAGAGGTCGCTCCTCTCCAGCAGACACACAACAGATCAAATCTGTTTGCGCCGCCACCATCGTTCCTCTCTCTGTTGCTGCCACCGGTGATCCCATCCCGTTCACCGCGTACACGGTTGTCAGGAGAGTAGGTCTCCGAAACCCCACCTCTCAACATCCTGTACGGGAGAGGGGCGATTAGGTTTTTGGGGAGCGTCTTCCACGCGACTGCTCGCCTCCGTTCGTCTGCTTCAACTACATCTGTATCAACTACGTCTGCGTCGCCTTCGTCATCAACATGAGCACCGACGCCGACAAGATTGCCGAGGAGACCGGTACCGCTGCTGCTGCCGCTGCCTCTGCTGCTGCTATGGCCAACTGGCCTATTGGAGGGTACACGTAGATGTTTATCCCTCTCCTGATTATCTACATGTCTGTTGTACTAGCGATTTGCATAGATGTTTCTATAATTTTTCTAGTACATGGTTTTATCATCAAATTTCAGCATGTCATTAGCACTGTCCACATCTTGTTCATGATTTATTCTTTGATAGCAAAAATGCCCGTGCGTTGCCACGGAAGAAAAAATAATTAATTATTGTCGAAAAATGTTGGTGAAACCTAAATTTACCTCAAAATCAATTGACCCACGTGCGATTGCAACGGAAGAGAAAAACAATCAAAAAATGTTGGCGCAACCTACATTTTGCCCAAAAATCGATCGACTGACGTGCGTTGCAACGAAAGGGCGCCCAAATCGATCGACCCCCACGCGTTGCAATGGAAGAGAAAAAAACACTTATTGCCAAAAAAACATCGGCACAACCTAAACTTTGCCCCCACATCAGTCTACTCACTTAACCCTAGCCTTAACAATCAATTATTGACGAAAAATGTTGGCGCAACCTACATTTTGCCCCAAAATCGATCGACTGACGTGCGTTGCAACGAAAGGGCGCCCAAATCGATCGACCCCCACGCATTGCAATGGAAGAGAAAAAAACACTTATTGCCAAAAAAACATCGGCACAACCTAAACTTTGCCCCCACATCAGTCTACTCACATAACCCTAGCCTTAGTTCCTCCTTTCGTTTTAATCTTTATTTTTTATTTTTTCTATATGGGCGTTGTTACGGTTTCTTTGTATAGAATAGTCTAAATTCATACAGAATTTTAATAGTGGAAATAAGTTTTTCTTTCATCCCCTCCCATCTGCAAATAATCAATAAAAACACAAAACCGTGACAAATACTGATGGTTCAGCATCTAAATGTAACATTGTTGATCGATGAAGTGAGCTATGTTTATACATATTGAAAGACGAAGGATGAGTTTTGACTATGTGGTTCAGTTTTAGGCTCAAAACTCCTACCATTATGTCTTCAATATAGATTGTTTAGTTTTAGTAATAATATTTTTTCTTCTCCTTCCTTACTGATTATGCAGTATCCAAGCAGCTTTCACTTGTTCAGTTTCAGCGCCGTGTACTGCTCTTTCTTATTTTCTGGTTATACATGTTATGCCTGTGCATTTTCTTTTCCCATGTAGTGCTAGTGCCTGCGCACTTGTACTTCTCTACTTAACACTAATTTTCAGGATATTTCTAGACCACCGGATATTTGAAACACCAGATCTAGGAGGAATCGAGCTTGGCAGTTCAGATCAGAAGGTTGGCAGGAGGCACTCCACGTCTCCACCCGCGGAACTACCCACAGATGCGAGACTGTGGCCAACGGCGGCGATGCTGCTGGCCTGCTCCAGGGGTGGTGCGTGGCCTGGACCAGTGGCACCGGTGGACACATGTCGAGCTGCTTGGCACCACCGTGGAGGGATCCGTGCCTGATGGAGCGCAGAGTATCTCGCGGCGGCGGAGAACCATGGCTTGCGCTGTGTATGAGATCTGGTGGCGATGCGCGGAGTCGTTCCCGACGGCGAGGCGAGGCGAGATGTTACCGGAAGAGCGCGGGAGGTTGCGGCGGTGCGGGGAGCCGTTCCCGACGGCGCTCAGTGGAGGTCGCGGGGCTGGTGGGGATCCCATGTTGAGCAGCGGACGGGAAAAAAAACGAACCGGTATACGACTTATGGGTGACAGTGGTGGGTAAATATGTGATTTGATGGGAGAGTAAAATCGGGAAAAAAATGACGTACCACAAGAAACCTTAATGCTTTTATTATTAGGTATAGATTAAATTAATCGGAAAATTGCTTATATTCACAACAAATCCGACCCCACGCTCCGCTCCGCATCTGACGCCTCCAATGTCGACGGCGCCGACCCGACGAGAACGCCAAGCGGCCACGACGACCTCGGCCAGGTCCTCGAGGACACGCCACCGCGCCTCCGCTTCACCGTCGGGCCATACCCTGACGAGTTCCCGCTGGCGGACGCTCCCGGCTTCATCTCCTCTATCGACGACGCCCTCACCCGCCACGCTGAAGCCCAAGTGGAGTCGCTCGAGATCTCCCTCGTCTTCCGCGCCCCTTTCCAGCTCTACATCCCCAGCATCGGCAAGTACGCCACGGAGCACCCCACGCCACGCTCGTCAAGGCCGACCACGTCCGCGCGTGGCTGCGCTACGGCATGGGCCGCGCCACGGAATCATTCGTCCTCGAGGTGCCCCCATGCCCACCGCCGCCGCCTCCTCCGACGAAGACGACGATCAGGAGGCGTGGGTCGACCAGGGAGGTGGGTGCGGCGGAAGCGGAGAACGAGGGCATGGCTCTCGAGCTGCCGGCCTCGGCCGTAGCGGTGACCATGGCGCTCACCCTGGGCAACGCCACCCTCACGCTCCCCGCGCCCGCGGAGGCCTCCTTCCACGCGCTCACGGATTTGCTGCTCAGCAACGCAAGGATCGACGACGGGGACCGCCTCGGCGAGCTCCTGTCGTCCCCGTCCTTCTATGGCCTCAAGAGGCTTCGGCTCGAGTACCTGGTGGGCGTGGCGGAGCTGGACCTCGTGAGCGAGCTCGAGGAGCTGTCGATCACGTGCGCACGCGACCTGGTTTGCCTGGAGGTGAACGCGCCATGCCTGCGCACGCTCCGCGTCACCGACTGCCCCAGCCTGGAGTCCGAACACGGAGAGCTGCTGATCCACGCGCCGGCGCTGGAGGCGCTCACCTTCTCCAACATGTGCAAGTTCCGGGGCCTTGAGATCGACGCGCCGTCCGTTCGGGATATCGGGAAGCTTCCCCTGTGGACGCACGGGCACGCGGACCAGGTCGGCCGCAACGAAGCCACCATATGGATCTTGAACCACTGCACCACCGCACACCGCCTTAGCCTGCACCTGCATGTCCCGCAGGTAAGCTTCGAACGCATGCTCCATCTCTAAATGTTCAATGCAGATAACCATCTTATTATGTTCATAGCTTATGCACACCGCCTTAACCTGCACCACCATGTTCCGGATGTAAGCTTCAAACACTTGCTCCTTGAAACAAACTCTAAATGTTCAATGCAGTTATAAGTATAATCATCTTCCTATGTTCATAGCTATGTTGGTTGAGAGCATGTGTATTCTGAACATTATCTAATCTATTTCCCTGAGTTGGTAGATCACCTTACAGTGTTCTGACAAACATTGTCTAATACAGTCTGCCAGTCAAATGCATGCTGAATGAAACAGCATCTAAATGTTCAGTGTTTATAAGTTACAATCATCTTATGGTTCTTGTCATGGCCGTAGTTAAGTTGGTTACGAATTGAGAATTTAGTCGAATGCACTTCATTAATTTTATAGATCGTCACAAATTGTTCTGACTTCTGAGAAACTAACTTGTGTAACATACTCTGCCATTCTGCCTAGCTTAAACTGTTTTGTTTCTGTAATAAACGATTTATCAATGATCTCGCAGGTATTCTGGTATGGATTTTCATAGAAAGAGTCCTCCTAATACAACTTATAAATTTAAACATTTAACATGCATGTCTAACTTTTCTTTCTCTTTTACGTTGGCCTTTATTAATGTAGTTTTTTAAGGATAAGTCCCAGCTGACGTATCGGTTTCAAGAAGGAGAGGCCAAGCGGCCGATTACAACGCGTTTAGGCACATGCGCCTAGAACGCCACCCCACCGAAAGAGAAGAAAGGAAATCACTCGCCAACCCTCCACCTATCTACGGGTTCTAAGCTACCCCTAAACAACCTCGCAGCTCGCCACAGGTCTGCCTCTGCCTTCACCATCCTGATGGCGGTCTCCACCGAAGGACTGTGGCCCTCGAAAACCACACGGTTCCTGTGTCTCCACAGGCACCAGCAGATCAAGGTGATCGCTGTCCACAGGTCCCTCGAGTCAGTACCTCCAGGGGTCTTCAGTGGTAGCCAGTCCACCAGATGGTCATCATGGACAGGGACCCAGCCTGCTCTACCCACCTGCCAAGGAAGGTGGACCATACCTCTCTAGAGAGGACACAACCGAGCAGAAGGTGCTCGATATCCTCCTCCTCCTGATCACAGAAAGGGCAAGAGTCTGGCCGAGGCAGGCCCCTACGTCCTAGGTGGTCCGCAGTCCAACATCTATTCTTCAAGGCCAGCCAGAGGAAAAACTTGCATTTGTTTGGGGCTCTCGAGCGCCATATCTGTTGGGCTCCTGCCATCCCGATCTTGCCCTTAAAAAGCCCTCTGTAGGCCGAGCGAGCCGAGTACTTGTGGTGGACCTCCCAATTCCCCCTAAACTCGTCCACGACCCCCTCGGTCAAGTCGAAAGCCGCCACAATATCAGCCACGACCAGCAGCTCGTGAATCTGTTGCGCGTCCAGATCAGGCGGGACGTCCTCAAGCCATCCCCCGGCGAGTCCTTCTCTGACTCGGCGTGAGCAACGAGCGCTTTTGGGCACCATGAGGAAGAGGTTTGGCGCCAAATCCTTCACACGCCCACCGGGCAGCCACCTGTTGATCCAGAAGAAGGTGGTGGCCCCGTCTCCCACAATCAAGGTAGTAGCCGCCTCAAATAACTGACGGGTCACGCGGGGGACCTGGATGTTGAATTCGCTCCACGGCTTAGAGTTGTCCGTCCTTCTAAGCCAGAGCCACCTAGCTCGGAGCGCCTGGTTCATGAGTCGCAGGTTCGGAATACCAAGACCCCCAGGTGCTTTGGCATGCAGACTCTCTCCCACGCCACCAGGCAATGGCCTCCACGGGCTTCCTTACGCCCCGCCCAGAGAAAGCCGCGGATGATCTTCTCAATCGCCACAAGAGTCTTCACTGACAGATCCAGTGACATCATGGCAAAAATAGACACCGCTGAGTGAGTGGTCTTGACAAGCTCAAGACGTCCACCACAGTTGAGCAACCCAGCACGTTACTTTGGGAGGTGGTTTGCCACGCCGTCCACAAGAAACTGAAGTTGCGTGGCTGTTGGTTTTCGTAGGGAGAGGGGAAGCCCCAGGTAGCGTAGGGGGAACGGCAAGAGCGGACAGTGCAGCTCCTGTGCCACCAACTCGGCCTCAGCCTCTCCACAGTGGATCAAGTGCGCCGAGCACTTGTCCAGGTTTGCCCTCAGCCCAGAGGCCATGCCAAAGTCTTCGAGCAGACGGGCGAACACCCTAAGGTCTCTCTCCAGGAGCCGGAGGAAGGTCACCACATCATCAGCATAGATCGACGTGCGATGGCTAAGCCCCGTCTCCACAAGGGGAGCCAACAGTCCACAGGCAGTGGCCCTCTCAATCAACAGGTGCAGGACCTCCATGATGAGAATAAACAGTTGAGGCAAGAGCGGGTCTCCCTGCCTCAGTCCATGCCTGTTGAAGATCTGTCCACCGGGGTGTCCATTAAGAAGCACCCTCGTGGAAGCCGACGATAGCAGGGCACATATGGTTGCGAGCAGAAGATCTCCGAACCCCATCTTCCTCAACACCTCCAGGAGGAAGGCCCAACTGACTGTATCGAAGGCTTTGGTAATGTCAAGCTTCAAGAGAACAGAAGGGGTGTTCGAACTATGAAGCTTGCGCGCGGTGCTTTGGACCATCATGAAATTATCATGTAGGCACCGTCCATGCACGAAAGCACTCCGATGTGCACCAACCAGCTGCGGGAGGGAGGGGGCCACTCTGCAAGCAACCACCTTCGCCACCAGCCTGGCGAAACCGTGAATCAAGCTGATAGGGCGGAAGTCCCACACCTCCTCAGCTCCCGCCTTTTTAGGGAGCAGGGTGATGAGAGCCTGGTTGACCGAGCTAAATCCACGGGCGTCATGACGGGATAGCGAGTTGAAGGCCTCCATGATGTCCCCTTTGATGAATCCCCAACAAGCCACATAGAACATGTTGGAAAAACCATCCGGCCCAGGGCACTTATCCAAAGGCATGCCTCTAATGACATTACACACCTCCTCCTCCGAGAAGGCCACCTCCAAGAGGGAGAGGTCCGCCCTGGGTAGCTCCAGGAAGTCTAGGTCGAAGGAGAAAGGCCGGTCGACCTCTGTACCAAGGAGATCATCGAAGAAAGTATCTACGACCTCGACCTTATCCACATGTTCAGTCTTCCTAACCCCGTCAACCAACAGATGGCCAATGAAGTTTGGCCACCTCCTGTGGCTTGCGTGCAAATGGAAGAACTTCGTGCACGCATCGCCCTCTCTCAGCCACAACACCCTTGCTCGTTGCCTCGCTATCGAGCGCTCGAAGGATGCCAGCCCAAGTAGCTTCCCCTTGAGTGCCTTCCTAAGTCCACTCTCAGCCGGAGAGAGGGGACGGGACTCCATGGCCACATCAAGGCGCAGTATTAGTTTGTTGGCCATCAAGATCTGCAGCTTAATGTTGCCAATAAACTTGCTACTCCACCGTGCTAGGCTCTTGGTCGTGGCTCGAAGCTTGAGGTCCAACCTCTAGAAGGGATTGACCTCGTGTCCCACTGATGACCAGGCCTCCTGTACCACGTCCAGGAATCCCTCAGCCTTCGTCCAGAAGGACTGGAACTGGAATCTACGCCCCATCTGCAAGTCTGGGGCTAGGCTCAAGACCAAGGGGCAGTGGTCGGACGGACCAAAAGAGTTAGCCGAGAGGAAAGCGTCCGGAAAGTGTTCCTCCCAATCCACGGTCGTAAAGACCCTGTCCAACTTCTCCATAGTTGGTTGCTGACGCTCATTTGACCACGTGAATCTTCTACCATTCAGGTAAATCTCCTTCAGCTCTAGCAAGGATAGGGTGCGCCGGAATCTACCCATCATCGTACGGTGGAGGACACCCTGGTTCTTGTCCTCCGGGTCGACAATGAGGTTGAAATCACCTGCCACCATCCACGGTCCTGCGTGCAGGTCCCTAATGTCACGGAGCTCCTGGAGGAAGGCTTGCTTCGCGACCACGGTTTGCGGGCCGTAGACCCCCGTAAACCACCACGCCTGCTCACCTCCGATCGAGATGCTAGCAGTTAGCGCATTTGCCGACAGGTGGGGTGTCGTGGGGTCACTCTTCGACTGTCCCACGGTGGGGACACCTGGGTCACGCCAAGCCTATTAGCCTTATGGCGAGGGCCCAAGGAAGGCCCAAGGAGGACGACGTGCGGCCCAAGATAGTCGACGGATAGGTCATGCGACTCCTATCATCTTGTAAGCGCCATCGGCACCGTTCACCTGAGACCTAGCCTACCATATAAAGGCTAGGAGGGTCCTTCGTCTAGGGTACGCTCATAGCCGCCACCACAAACCCTAGCGAGATTGCCATCTCGCCATTGTAGCCACAACTCGCCATTCAATACCAGACAAGCAGGAAGTAGGGTGTTATCCTCCGGGAGCCTGAACCTGGGTAACGCCTTGCTTGTCAGCCGTCGTGATCACCAGCGCTCATCTCTCTCCCCCTCAATCAACCCGGGGTACACGACCCAGGGATTTGCCGAGTCCACACCTCGTCAATTGGCGCCGTCTGTGGGAAAGAACGAGCGCTGGAACCATGGTCGCACCGGCCCCATCGACTTTGAAGACCGACGTCTGCATCACCAAGGAGCCAATCTGCTTCGGCTCCTTCGAGTACACCTTCCACCCGCCGGCCCACCGCTCGGTGTATGCCGATCTGCACGTAGGTATGTGCCTCACCTTCGGTACCATGCACTACTTCGTAGACAGCTGTGGAGTACTCAGATCCACGGCGATCGCACCGCGCGCGGTGGTAGCACCCGCATCTGCCGCGACTGCCCCAACCACGCCCCCACCTGCTGCGGAGATCGCATCTGCTGCGACTACGGCGACAGCATCTTCGACTGCTGAGAAGATTGCGTCCGCCTCGACTACACCGACCGCCTCCGCTGCGGCAGAGATCGCGCCCAACACGGCCACGCCATCAGCGTCTCCGACCGTCAAGGAGATCGCATCGGCTACGACTACGTCGACCACCTCGACGACCACCGCGCAGATCGAGTCTACTTCGACTACCTCGATCGCGTCGCTGGCAAGCCCAAGATCTACGTCAACTTCGACTACGTCGACCACACCTTCGCGCGCGACGGAAGTCGCGTCGTTCTACCCCGCGCCACTCGCGTCTCCATCAACTTACAAGATCGTCAACAAGCCAATCGCGCCCGCGTCGACGACGGCGACATCACTCCTCGCGTCAGCGACGGAGATCGCGAGACTCCAGGGAAGGAGCCTCGGCAGCGACTGTGGTACCCACCACGTTGCGTCCATTTTCGGCTCCGAGCACGGCTCGGACGAAGGAAGCAGCAGCGGCAGCACCCGACCCACTCTCCAGACATACCCCGCGCAAGTCTTCATGATCGGCCCGACGCAGGGCAACGGCGACGAACCCGCATACCCACTAGAGGTGCTCATGCCGGACCTGGTGACGCGGCTCACCATCACCCGAGAGATAGCAATCAGAGCCCTGAAGCACGTCGAGGACGGCACGTACAACCCACCAGACGCACCCCGGGAGGACCTTATGGCGGTCCAATACCTGCTACGGAAGGAAGGCAAACGACTCCACGCAGAGAAGGCCGAGCTACTCCGACGCAAGGAGGAGGCTGACGCGTCGAGCGCCAGGAGGGCCGCTTACTCCTTCACTGCCTCAACAGAGGTCTCACAGGGAGCAAAGCGCCACAGAGCACGCGTGCCCTGATGACGGAGGCCGACCGCGCTAAAGTCACCCGCAATGTCGGGGAGTTGCCCCCGGGTAGGGCAAAGAGGTGGAATGGAAAGTCAATCCGGGTCTCACAAACCGGATCACTGGACCGGATCATGTTTAAAGACAGGAAGAGACCAAGAGGCATCAGGCAAAGTCTAGCCGGATCAGAGTAAGAGACCCGGCTCGACTAGCCGGGTTGCCTGGAAGAGATCCGGCTCAACTAGCCGGGTTGCCTGGAAGAGATCCGGCTCAGCTAGCCGGGTTGCCTGGAAGAACCCGGCTTACCAGTAATGTCGGATAATGCACAGGGGCCGAGTAATGTCAGTAAAGTTCACGGGTCCTGCAGGCCTCCTGCCCGAGGCTCAGAAGACACGGGATTCCTGGGAGCGCAGCAACCTAGGAGCTGACTCGGCCAATTCGGGAAAGGGGCTATGGCCTAGACCCGGTGGGCTACGCCTGCCATTGCCTGAAGAGGCAAGATAGGCCTGCTAGGACTTGACAGCCAGGTCAAGCCACGGGATTCCTGGGAGCGCAGCAACCTAGGAGCTGACTCGGCCAATTCGGGAAAGAGGATGTGACCTAGACCCGGTGGGCTACAGCTGCCATTGCCCGAAGGGGCAAGATAGGCCTGACAGTCCGGCCGTTGGATTGACAGGGGCAGAGGCTTGTCCTTTTCCTCTTGGCAATGCCATTATCATCTCCGGCCAGGGGCAAAAAGGTAAACCGGTTAGTGTATAAGTAGACCACTACATCCTCCAGTGCGGGGACGACGAAGGAGAGGCCTCATTTCCCCCTGTTCCATCTTCCTCTTAGAGCTCTCACCATTGTTGCTTCATACAGCTCGAGGAGCACTTTGTACTTGTTCCCTTTGAGATATAAGAGAGTAGGCTAGTGCTGCAGTAGGGGTGTTACCTCCTCAAGAGGGCCCCGAAGCAGGGTACATCTTGGTGTGCTTTGGTTGTTCTTGGTTTGGCTTGTTCTTGCTTGTTCTTGTGAGTTCTTGGTTGTTCTTCATGCGTGCTTCTTGAGCGCGCACACCCTCCCCGGATCCCCCAACGTCCAGCGAGCCCCCAACTTAAGCCATCCTATGGCATCTGCCGTGACACCACCACGACAGTTGGCGCCCACCGTGGGGCAAGCAGTGGCGTTGGTTGGGGTTTCCATCCGGACGGGTTCCGTCACCAGCTCCGGCGTGCGAGTGCGGTCAGGGCTCGTCTGCAACTACGGCGGGTTCACCTTCATCAGCGACAACGCCGGCTGCTTCGCGGGAGGACCACTCCCTGTGGATGGACACTTCATCCAGTTCGGCAGCTTCCTCACCTACGTCACCACCGAGCTTGTCCGCGAGTACCCGGCGCAGGTGCTCGTGGCCGAGGATCCTCCTTCTCACCGCGCAGCTCTCGGACGGCGTAGCGCTCGCCCCGGGAGTAGCGTGGAAGTGATGATGACCGGAGCAAGTGCTGGAGCTGGCAAAGGAGATGCCGGCAACAGCATACCCGAGGAGCTGATCACACCAACCGATCCGGTTGACAAGCCGACTCGGACGGCGAAATTCCCAAAGGAGAAACCAGATCCGGTTGGCCCACTTGGCATGTCAAGTATGGAGGCTCCCTTAGAGGATGTCCTCGAAAAGTTGGCTCGGCCAGTGGCGCCCGGGGCAAATGTAGAGCTTACTATAGCTCAGTTAGAGGCAGAGCGCCTGAGGTTGCAAAGAGAAGCCCGGTTGGTGGTAGAGTCTAGGCAAGCATTTGATAGAGACATGAGAGAGTACAATGCTGCCAATGGTATCACCGATGGTTTCACTCCAGTAGCGCCTCACCCACGCAAGAGAGTTGACTTGCGCAACAGGGGTAAGGACCTCAATGACGAGTTAGCTAGAGCCGCAAGATCGAGCTCGAGTAAGGCTACTAGTCATAGATCGGGTACAGGCAAGCCGGTGTATAGCTCCCCGGCCAAGAATCTTAGGGCTGCAGCGGCAGCGCGAGCCGAGTTGACCACTTTAACCGGGGATGCTTGGCGCAAGCAGGCAGAAAGAGTCAATGAGCTGGTTGATGTGTGTAACGGCAGAATGAGGCTTTTCGGAAAGCTAATCCGGACGCTGGTGGTTCTCGAGTGGTAGTGTCGGCTAAGGCTGTTAGCCAGAGATCCAAGGGGCAAGCATCATCTCCACATGTCGGAGTTGACCGGGCTCAGAGCGTGAATTCGGGCAAGAGCAAGCAGCTGCAGGCCTATGATGCCGAGTATGCCGGCAAGCAACTAGCGGCACAAGGAAGAGGTGGCCAGAGCAGAAACAATGGCGGTCAAGGCAATCCGGGAGCCGGAAGGGGCAATTCGGCTGGCCGAGGTCAACCACCTCGTCCTCCTGGGCAGAATCAACCCCGGCAGGAGCAGCAAGTGATGGTGCAAGCGCAGCAACAAGGTGGTGGCCAGGCGGGCTACCACTATGATGATGGTAATTCGGCTATGGCGCGAGCCGGATACCAAACGTATGATAATGCACTTGCGTCCAGGCTGGGACCTCGGACATTGGCTCCGGATGATCAGCGTCTCAGGTTGGATAGGATTTATCAGTCCGAGAGGCTGGAAGAGCAAGGCCCACCAGGTCCTCCTTGCTTTGGGCCTAGGATCATGAACGAGCCGAATGTGCCATTGTTTCAGCTTGGCCGAATCACAAAGCCGTATAACGGCAGCACCAAGCCGCAGGATTGGCTGATAGACTATGTATCCTCGGTGCACATTGCGGGGGGCAATCGCCGATGGGCGGTCCGGTATCTCCCGCATATGTTGGAAGGGCCAGCCCGGATTTGGCTGAACAATTTGCCAGAGGGCAGTATCAATTCTTGGATGGACTTGGAACAGGCTTTTTACAGCAATTTCTCCAGCACGTACAAGAGGCCAAACCGACCTCAGCTCTTGTCTGCATGCAGACAGGAAGAGCGGGAGACAGACCGAGAATTTTTGACTCGGTGGAGCAACATTCGCAATTCTTGTGAAGGTGTTGTGGAGGAGCAGGCCATTTCTTGGTTTGCGCAGGGTTGCCGACATGGCACCCCGCTCTGGCAGAAGCTCCAGAGAGATATGCCAAAGACACTGGCTGAAATGATCCGGATAGCAGATACATATGCTCTTGGCGATCCGACGCAGCCAGCGTTGGATGCGGTGGGAACTAGCAGGAGGCAACCGGTCAACAACCGAACAGGACCATTGAGGCCCAGTGACCGACATGAGTTCGGTTATAAAAGGAGAGATCCGGATTACAGATACGGCTCAGACCAGGTTGCTGCAGTAAATATGGATCATCCTGATAGCCAGAGACCAAAAAATGAGGGTCCAGCTGGAGGCCGAATCAAGGTGCTTGGCCAAAGAAAGTGTGGGATGGACCGAGTCCACCTTTAACTTTTGAGGCAATGATAGATGGGCCTTGCCGTTATCACACAACAGACCCACGCAAGCCGGCCAATCATTCAACTCGGAATTGTAGCTGGCATCATCGCATCCAGGCGGAAGGTCAGAGAGGGCCACCTCAGAGAGGTGCTCCTAGACCGAATTTCAGGCCAAATACGCCTTTATCCGGAGCCAATGCAACCCCGGTGAACGAAGGAGCTCCAAGGCCGGCAGCCACAAAGCCGGTTAACCTGGTAAATATGGGAGGCAACAACAATGCAGGTCCAAGTCGGCAAGGTGGATACCCCGGAAATGATTACAAGGAAGCTCATCAAAGCTATGTGGTTTTTGTGACCGAGCCAACTGACAAAAAAGTCAGCTACGAAGGGCGAAGGAGGTGAATGCAGTCACACCAGCAGTACCAAAATACCTGAACTGGTCCGAGCAGGAGATCACTTGGAGTAGGGCTGATAATCCCAGGGTTATGCCAGCCCAGGAAACTACGCACTGGTGGTGGATCCGACTTTGGTTGGACCAAAGATTAATGTGAAATTCACTCGAGTCTTGGTTGACAATGGCAGTGCTATAAACATCATGTATCGGGACACAATGGTCAAGTTGGGTTATTCGCCGAATCAGCTGCAGCAGAGCAGTTGCACCTTCCATGGTATAGTACCCGGGGTGTCTTGTTCCCCAATGGGAAAGATCTGGGTGGATGTGCTGTTTGGTACCAAGGACAATCACAGACTGGAGAGTCTCGAATTCGAGGTGGTAGACTTGGAGAGCCCATACCATGCTCTGCTCGGCAGGCCGGCATTAGCCAAGTTCATGATATCCACTCATGTTGCCTACCTCAAGATGAAGATGCCTGGCCCAAATGGTATCATCACCGTTGTGGGAGATTACAAGAAGGCCATACAGTGTGCCACGGTTGGTTCCACCTTAGCCGAGTCGTTGGTGATCCAGGCGGAGAAGAGCAAGATGCATGAAGTAGTGGCAATGGCAAAGTCAGCTCAGCTCGGTGTGCTGGCCATGACCAATCCGGATGCAGGTGCAACATTTGAGGTGCCCAAGGAGACAAAGAAGATCCCCATTGACCCGGAGAATCCGGAGCGCATGGCCATCATTGGTGCCGGGTTGGGCGAGAAATAGGAAAGCGCGCTCTGTCACTTCCTCCGTGAGAATCGGGATATCTTCGCATGGTCGGCTAAGGACCTGCCTGGTGTTCCGAGGGAGTTGGCAGAGCACTCTTTATTTGTCCGGCCGGAGGTGAAGCCGGTGAGGCAACCGACTCGTCGTCTTTCAGATGACCGAAGAAAAGTGGTGCTTGATGAGCTGGCTAAGCTACTTGCAGCCGGATTCATTATGGAGGTGTTGCATCCAGACTGGATATCCAATCCGGTTCTGGTAGAGAAGAAGAAGGATGAACCAGCGGTGGTCAAGGTGTGGCGTATGTGCATCGACTTCACCAACCTGAACAAGGCGTGCCCGAAGGATCCGTTTCCTTTACCTCGGATTGATCAAGTGATCGATTCTACTGCTGGGTGTGAGTTGTTGTCTTTTATTGATGCGTACTCTGGTTTTCACCAGATACCACTGAACCCCAAAGATCAAATAAAGACTGCTTTTATTACCCCGTATGGGGCGTATTGCTATCGTGTCATGTGTTTCGGTTTGAGAAATGCCGGTGCAACTTATCAGAGATGTATGCAGAAGTGCTTACAATCTCAAATGGGCAAAAATGTGCAGGTGTATGTCGATGATATTGTCATCAAAACTAAAGAAAAACGTACTCTCCTCGAGGATCTCGAGGAAACATTTGTAAACTTGAGAAAGTACCGGTTGAAATTGAATCCGGATAAGTGCACCTTTGGGGTCCCAGCTGGAAAGTTGCTCGGTTTCCTTGTATCGAGCCGAGGTATCGAAGTGAATCCGGCTAAGATCCGGGCCATAGAAAACATGAAATTGCCTAAATGTCTAAAAGATGTACAAAAATTTACCGGGTGTCTAGCCTCGCTAAGTCGATTTGTGAGTCGGCTAGGAGAAAAAGCCTTGCCCTTATATCAATTGATGAGAAAGAGCACCGGGTTCACGTGGACCCCGCAAGCAGATTCGGCTTTCAATGAATTAAAAAAGATGTTGTCCACTGCACCAATTCTGGCGTCACCTTTGCCGAATGAACCAATGTTACTTTACATTGCGGCCACTAACCGAGTCGTAAGTGTGGTTATAGTGGTAGAGCGAGATGAGGAGGGTAGATCCGTGCAAAGACCGGTGTACTATTTAAGCGAGGTGATCTCAACCTCAAAGCAAAATTATCCTCACTACCAAAAAATGACATATGGTGTATACCTGGCGGCCAAGAAGTTGAAACATTACTTCCAGGAGCATCCGATCACCGTTGTATGCGAAGCTCCAATCTCGGAGATCATTGGGTGCAAAGATGCGACTGGCCGAGTTGCCAAATGGGCAATAGAAGTGTCTCCTTACACCCCGCATTATGAGAGAAGAGATGCTATCAAGTCTCAAGCTTTACCGGATTTCCTTTGTGACTGGGCAGAGATGCAATATGAACCACCCAAGCCGGATTACAATTACTGGAAGTTGCACTTTGATGGCTCCAAAACCAAAATCGGACTGGGTGCTGGGATAGTACTCACATCACCAAAGCAAGATCAGTTGCGATATGTATTGCAGATTCATTTTTCAGCATCAAACAATGTGGCCGAATATGAGGCACTGATCCATGGGCTTAATGTGGCTAAGGACATCGGCATCCGCCGGATAGAATGTTTTGGTGATTCAGATTTAGTGGTGCAGCAGTCTTCTGGAAATTGGGATGCCCTGGATGCCAATATGGCACTATATCGATTTCATGTCCAGAAAATTTCAGGGTTTTTTGAAGGTTGCGAGTACAAGCACATACCTCGGCTGGAGAACGAAGCTGCTGATATCTTGTCAAAACTCGGGTCGTCTAGGGATGCAATCCCACCCGGGATATCCTTGAATCACCTAAGGATCCCTTCAATCAAACCTTCACCTGATTCCGAGTCGATTTTTATCCCGAAGCAAGAATCTGAAGCTGTTCCTATGAATGTTGATGTCGGGTACATTTGGGAGGACCCGGGGACTGCATGGCGAGACTCGGGGACTGCGAACCGAGACTCGGGTAATGCTACTCTAATCTTAGGAAAAAGGGGAAGAGAGGAAGATGGTGCTAACCGAATCTTAGGGAATGGACAAAGGCTGATAGAAGAGATAATGGCGGCCGAACCAGTGGAAATAGATGAACACTTATTCCCTTTACATCCAGTACCGGAATGGGCTGAAGAAATCATGAAGTTCATGTCGGAGGGGAGTTTGCCAAGATGAAACCGAAGCTAGGCGAGTGCAGAGGAGGTCCAAGGGTTACACCATCATAAATAAGGAGTTATACAAAAGGAGTGCAACCGAGGTGCTACAACGTTGCGTGGAGCCAGCCGAGGGCAAGGAGATGCTCCTGGAGATACATCAAGGAGAATGTGGGCATCATTGCAGTACAAGAGCCCTGGTGGCTAAAGTGTTTCGGCATGGGTTTTACTGGCCCACTGCTCATGCAGATGCAGAGGACATAGTCCGAAAATGTGAAGGATGCCAAAGGTTTGCCAAGCAGACACACCTACCCGCATCGGCGCTCAAAACAATACCTATCACTTGGCCGTTTGCTGTATGGTGTTTGGATATGGTGGGAGAATTCAAGCCGGCTAGGGGCAACATGACACATATGCTGGTGATGGTGGATAAGTTCACCAAGTGGATAGAGGTAAAACCGATCCGGAAAGTGGATGGTCATTCGGCTGTAACTTTCCTGAAAGAAATCATTTTGAGATACGGTTACCCCCACAGCATCATCTCGGATAATGGCACGAACTTTGCTGTGGGAGAGTTTGCCCGATTCTGCATGAATAAGGGGATCCGGTTAGATATAGCCTCAGTGGCACACCCAGAGTCCAATGGACAGGTGGAAAGATCAAATGCGTTGGTATTAGCTGGGATAAAAGCCCGGTTAATAGAACCCCTGGTAAAGACTCCGGGGTGCTGGATAGATGAAATACCATCAGTACTATGGGGTCTAAGGACCACGCCGAATAGGTCAACTGGCTATACGCCATTTTTTCTGGTATATGGGGCAGAAGCAGTGCTACCCACTGACATAGAATATGATGCACCAAGGGTGACAATGTATACGGAAACCGAGGCAAAAGAGGCTCGGGAAGATGCAGTGGATCTGCTAGAGGAAGCAAGGGAATTGGCCCTGTCTCGGACAGCAGTATATCAGCAGGGTCTCCGACGTTATCATAGTCGGAAGATCAGCCCTCGTGTATTTCATGAAGGAGATCTAGTACTAAGGCTGGTGCAGCGTAGCAAGGGTCGACATAAGTTATCACCTCCTTGGGAGGGACCATTCATTGTGAGCAAGGCTATGCACAATGACTCGTACTACCTTGTAGATGCACAGGAACAAAGGAAGGATGGCCTGGACAGACCCGGAGAGGAAACCAAGCGACCCTGGAATGTAGCTCTGCTTCGACCCTTTTACTCTTAAGGGTGCAATGTATGTATCTCAGTTTATCATGAATGAAATTTCGGCAATCCGAGTCTGGACTGCCTTGTTCTTATGCATGTGTTTTTTACTACTGTTTTGTCCATACCGTTCATGTGTCGAATTGTTTTGAACTTCGTCCCAAAAATTCAAGTAATGTATGCTGTGTTGTTGATCTCGTGACTCGACTGACAAACACCAAAATGGTAGTCAAGAGCAGAGGTGGAGAATATGGGAAACATGAAAATGGACTCGGGGACTCGGTCCGAAACCGATTCGGCACATGTCGTTTACTAACCCCTGTTATTTCTTTCTTGTTTATGTTAGATGATTCTAAACCAAAACTCGAATGTTCAAGTATTGTATGCTATGTTTCCTATCTTGTGACTCGACTGTCAAACACCTAAAAGGTAGACAAGAGCAAAGATCCGGTAAAAATAGTAAACAAGAAAACACACTCGGGGACTCGGTTTAAAATGATCCAACATAAACCTGGTCCGGATCACGTTAAGCAAAATAGAAATAGTCTCGAAGGAACTTAAAATTGTATATTACATCTGCTCCCGGCATACCGGGGATTTAACGTTTTTTCATTAAGATAAATCAGGACGAAGCCTAGGCTGCAGGCGTCTCGGTTGCAGGGATGGACTCGGATGATGGAGGAACCTCGGTTGAGATAGGGTCCTCACTTGCAGGAATGACTTTGGACGGAGAGCTTGAGGGCTTGGCAGATTCGGAAGCATCCGGATCAACTGACGTCTTGGCGGTGATTTGCTCTGTGGCCTTAGCCGAATCAGTGGATGGCGTCTTGGAAGTTTGGATTACAGCTTGTTCGGCAGTGTCAGCCGAATCACTGGCTGGCATCTTGGAGGTCTTGGCCGAGTCGCAAGCTGCAGGTTGTTCGGCGAAGTCAGCCGAATCACCAGAGTCGGCCTCAGACTCGGCGTAGTCGTCAAGTGAGGCATCATCTGATTCCTCCTCTTCAGTCTTCCCCATCCGAGTAGATCGGAGCTTGCAGATCAAGATGCTTGGTGTTGGCGAATTCGGCCATAAAGTTAGCAGCTTCCTCACGGATCTTGATCCGGTCTGGATCTGAAGCCCATGAAGAACCCTGGCGAAGGGAGCGCACTTTGGCAAGATCAATGAGCTCATACCAAGACATGATGAATAGCAAACCTGCGTCAGCACCAGCGCGGGCGGACGAAGATCTCCACTGCCTTAGCCGGGTCTCTGCCTGATCCAGGTCTTTGATTAGCTCGTCCGCTGACTGGGCTTGCCGAACTTCAGGAAACAAACTTGGTGGGCTTTGAGACTAGCATTGAACAGAGCAGTGTGGGACTCCTTTAAAGGAGCAATCCGAGCTTTCAGTGCAGTAATGTGGTCTTCAATATCCCACGTCTCTGGCAGAGGAGCCCCAGCAATCTTAGCCCTCTCAGCTCGGGCATCTCTCACAGCTTTGGCGGCTTGAAACCGGATGCTGGTAAACTCTCCTACATATAGATGAGCTAACACTGAGTTAGACGAGAAGGAATAAAAAATTATGAGGCGGATAAGAGCAGAAGGGAAAGAAGGATTCGGCAAGCTTACGATCCATGTCTTCATTGAGGATAGCGAGATCAGCAAGCCATTTCGCGCTGATCGCCTGGTGAGCAGCCAGATCATCTTTCGCCGCTTGAGCTTCGGCCTCAGCGGCTGCAACGTGCGTTTGGATTTTCTTGTCCAATTCAGCCCGCTTCTCAATCCCGGCTTTGAAAGTATCTCGCTCCTTCTGGATCGAGTCTTTCTCCCTCTGCAGCGTATCCCGGTTTTTTGAGCTTGTCCTTCACTTTTCCAACTCGGTCAAGCTCCCGCAGGAGCCGAGTCACTTCTGACTTCTCCTCCGATAAAGCGCGCTTGTGCTCCTGATCTTTCTTTTTCATCTCCTCACTTTGCGCATCAAAGGAAGCTTGGAGGGCCTGGTGCTGCAGGACTAGCTGTTTAAAGATCCGGCTGCGAGCAGTTGTGGTTTCCTGAAAGAAGAGGAGTTAATGGCGTAAAAAGAGTCTCGGGGACTGGCACCCGAGACTAACAGCGTGAAGCCAAAACGAATCTCGGGGACTGGAGGCCCGAGATTAATAAAAAAGAAAGTTGACCGAATCAATTTGAAAAGAGACTCGGGGACTGGAAGTCCCACGATTTTTTGTTTGGCTAGCACAAAGTCTATGATCAAATGTTAGAGATTCAAGCCGGATGACTTTCTTACTCGAGGAGTATCAGTCATTCGACCCGAATCTCGGGGACTGGGGATAGTGTAGAGTGATCATGGTGAATTAAAAGCGAGATTCGGCTTTGTTACCTCGAAGACCCGGTTAGCTTCAGTGACCGAGGCCTGCACAGAGTGTAGAGATTGAAACATCCGGCTAGGCCCAGCCGGATGTGGCGATGCTGTTGTAGAAGAGCCTTCGGCAAGGTCCGCAGCGTTCCAAGCCTTAACAAATTCCTCTGCGGAGCCGAGTTTGTCGCCGCCCGGAGTGCGGAGATTCGGCAAGACCTGGCCGCTAAGTCGGGCACGAGTAATCGCCTCAGAGAGCTGATCATGCACCCGAGTCACTGATGGAGCGGCGGAAACCGGTTTGCTAGCGACCATCTGCTTATCCGAGGTTGTTGGAGTTGTGCCAAAGAAACCGGAGTCGGCTTAGGCAGAGGTGATGCGCTCGAGGTCTTGGCAGGGTCTGACTGCTTAGGTTGGTTCTGTGACGCTTGCTGGGGTGGTTTAGATGCTTCCTGTTTCTGTTTCTGCTGCTTCTCGAGAGGTTGCTGCTGCTGCAGTTTCTTCTTCTTCTGCTGCTCTTGATTCAGAGCCTTGGCGGTAGGGAGAGGATCCGGCTTAGTCAATGTCTTAGCCGAAGTCTTGGCTTTCTCCTTCTCCAACTCCTTCAGAGGACGTGGCCAAGTTGAATCTCGGGTCGAACCCGAGATTTCCTCACTCTCCAGGTCAATAACCGACTCTGGGACGAGATCCGGCGGGGGAGTTTTGGCAGTTGTGGCACGCGCGGGAGAGGTGGCAGCCTTTTTAGGAGACTGGTGCTCCATGGCCGTATCCAGTGGAGGAATGGGAGAAAGGATGGATGAATGGGTTTGTTCGGTGACAAGGACGTCACTGCATAGAGTAAAATAAAACAGTTAACTCGGATAAAGATGACTCGGGTAATAAAAGAAGAAAGCAAATAAAATTGGCATTACCCCTTGGTAGTAGGCATGGCCTTCAGCCGATTCGGTTTGGAGACAGTTTTCTTCATTCTCTTGGCTGGAGGGGCATCTGATCCGGACGCGTCAGGGTGTTTCCGAGATGTCCCTTGAGCATCCGGTTTGGCTGGAACACAAGGTGGTGACCATGAAATCGGAATGGGATCAATAGGATCCAGGATCCAGCAATCATCATCTTCATCCTCGGAAAGGTTGTAAATAGACGGTTGCTTACCCTTGCGGATAGGCTTGGCGCGCGGAATCGGCAAATAATCGTCCGTATCCGCATCCTCTTCGCCTTCGCGCAGCGGGCTGCGGTCCCGTGCCCACACCTTGGTGGAAAGATCTCCATCTTCGGCGATCTGGCGGTCGAACAGCTGCAGTAGAATCAAGGCAGATCCGGATTAGTCCAATGGCATTTTGGTGGAGTATGGGTTAATCCGGGGATGATGAACTAACCTGAGGTGGAAGTGCGTCTCGGTGGAACGGCTCCACGCCCCATTTCCACTTATCCGACATCTCGGTGAAGGCAATAGCGTTTACCCGTCTCCTGACGGAAGCTCTGGTGAGGTCATGTTTGCTGATCCGGGTAGGATCTAGCAGACCGCTCATATGGCAAATCTTGTGCTGACGTTGTTGTAAAGGACTGACACGGCGAGAGACGAAGGCTCGGAGGAGATCGTCCGAGAGCAGGCCCTTCTCCAGAAAATCCTCTAGAGTTTGGTGTACGATTTGAAGCTCCGCGAGAGCGTCAGCCGGATCATATCTGAAGTTCAGTTCGGCGGTGGGGGGCTCGATCCTGAACTCGGGCAAGTTGAGAGCATCATGGCCTTCAACGCTCTTCACGTAGAAGAAGGACCTTTGCCATTTCTTGCAAGTGTCCAGGCCAGTAATCCGGGGAAAGATGGAGCCCGTCCTCGGGGTAATGCTGGACGCACCACAGGCGGTCATCACCTTCGGGTCACTACCCGGGATAGTATGTTTCCGGAGGTGGAAGTACTTCGCCCAGGTTTCGATAGTCGGCCAGAGACCGAGATATCCCTCCATAAAGGAGGTAAAAGCCGACAAGGAGACAAAGGAGTTAGCCGGAAGGTGGTGAGGCTGCAGGCCGAAGAAATCTAGGAATCTCCGGAAGAAGTCACTCGCTGGAAGTCCGAATCCACGTTCGAAATGCGCTAGAAACACAACGCGTTCACCCGGTTGGGTGACCGGTTGGAGTTCCTTCCCCGGTTTTCGGCATATAACTTTAGATGTTATACGCCGGGTACTCAGCAGCCATTCCAAGTCGTCGTTTGTAACGTCGGAACCCTCCCAACTGCCGGGGGGCAACTTCGGCATATCCGAATCAGTCCTGCAAGAAATCGGAGATAGCCGAGTTAGAAGATGTGGAATCTCAAATCCAGAGCAAGTCGGATAATGGTCTAGCCGAATCAGCTGTTAAGGGATTCGGTAAAGGATATCCCGGATAGAGTTGCCCGATTACTGCGGAGAAGTGATTCGGCTAGTAACTAAAAACACCTTTTTGTAAGGATCTAGGGTTACGAAAGATCTACCGCAGCAGTAAAATAGAGATGAAATCCCGAGTAAAAATAAGGTGGAACTGTTCATGAAGTGGCAAGCCGATCTGGGGCAATCTAGCGCAAAACCTAGAAAGGAGATCTAGGCAATGCACTAAGGCGCGGCAATGGACTCGTTTGCTAGAGAATCTAGGGAGAGCAAGTGCAAGTTCACGGCGAAAGAAGAACTCGCTCGAGGTCGCCATGGCCGGAAGAAGAGGAACTCACGGTTGTGGTGCGGCGAAGAAGAAGCGCGGTGGAGAAACGGCGGTGTGCGGCGCGGTGCGCGGCTCCGGCGAGTTTTCTCCGGCGTTGTGGGTGTCTCCGGCGTTGCGAGGTCGCAAGGGCCAGGTCGCGCCGGCGGTAATGGTGCGGTTGGAGATTTCGAAGTGGAGGTGCGGGGAAGAAGAAGAGGAACCCCGCACCCCTATATATAGCCCCTAGATGGTAACGGGCGCACTACCGCACGGTTTCCGGGGTGTCGCTGGATCAGGTGTGAACCAAAACTTTGCGGTCGCAGCTGTGGCCGTGTATTTCAAGCACACGGTGGATCATAGAATTGGAAGCGGTGGTGCGGATCAAGTGTGCCGGTCAGCACAGAAACCGAGGAGGCGTGGTCATTTAGTCAAAAACACTCAAGTACCTGATGGATCCGGATAATATGTTGTCAGTGACATGTCAAATCAGAGACCCGGATTATGAGGCTTTGTGCAGAGATTCCCTGCCAAGTGTCCCAGGAAATCCTGAGACAGATTGGGTGATATGGAATTCGGTTAAAGGCGTTGGTTTTTAACCTGCTACGGCCCTTCATCCGAGGCTGTAGGACCGCACCAGCTTCGGGGACTACTGTCGGGGAGTTGCCCCCGGGTAGGGCAAAGAGGTGGAATGGAAAGTCAATCCGGGTCTCACAAACCGGATCACTCGGACCGGATCATGTTTAAAGACAGGAAGAGACCAAGAGGCATCAGGCAAAGTCTAGCCGGATCAGAGGAAGAGACCCGGCTCGACTAGCCGGGTTGCCTGGAAGAGATCCGGCTCAACTAGCCGGGTTGCCTGGAAGAGATCCGGCTCAGCTAGCCGGGTTGCCTGGAAGAACCCGGCTTACCAGTAATGTCGGATAATGCACAGGGGCCGAGTAATGTCAGTAAAGTTCACGGGTCCTGCAGGCCTCCTGCCCGAGGCTCAGAAGACACGGGATTCCTGGGAGCGCAGCAACCTAGGAGCTGACTCGGCCAATTCGGGAAAGGGGCTATGGCCTAGACCCGGTGGGCTACGCCTGCCATTGCCTGAAGAGGCAAGATAGGCCTGCTAGGACTTGACAGCCAGGTCAAGCCACGGGATTCCTGGGAGCGCAGCAACCTAGGAGCTGACTCGGCCAATTCGGGAAAGAGGATGTGACCTAGACCCGGTGGGCTACAGCTGCCATTGCCCGAAGGGGCAAGATAGGCCTGACAGTCCGGCCGTTGGATTGACAGGGGCAGAGGCTTGTCCTTTTCCTCTTGGCAATGCCATTATCATCTCCGGCCAGGGGCAAAAAGGTAAACCGGTTAGTGTATAAGTAGACCACTACATCCTCCAGTGCGAGGGACGACGACGGAGGAGAGGCCTCATTTCCCCCTGTTCCATCTTCCTCTTAGAGCTCTCACCATTGTTGCTTCATACAGCTCGAGGAGCACTTTGTACTTGTTCCCTTTGAGATATAAGAGAGTAGGCTAGTGCTGCAGTAGGGGTGTTACCTCCTCAAGAGGGCCCCGAAGCAGGGTACATCTTGGTGTGCTTTGGTTGTTCTTGGTTTGGCTTGTTCTTGCTTGTTCTTGTGAGTTCTTGGTTGTTCTTCATGCGTGCTTCTTGAGCGCGCACACCCTCCCCGGATCCCCCAACGTCCCAGCGAGCCCCCAACTTAAGCCATCCTATGGCATCTGCCGTGACACCACCACGACACGCAACCTCGAATCATCATACATGAGCGAAGACGCAGACGGGATACCCGTCCCCAAAACGCCCGGAGCCGCGCTCATGGCAGTCGAAACATACCTGCGGCTGACGCAACCGCCCGAGGGCGACTCGCGCGCCCTCCTCCACAAGTAGCAGATCATGTCTATCAAGGCAGTCGAAGAAGCTCTGATGAACAAGGCGCCGACAGAAAAGGTGCGAGAAGATCGGGACCGCCGCGACCGCGAGCCCGCAGCACTCGCAGGCCCGGCGGCAAGACAACTGCGACAACCGCAGCCAGGCGAAGACCTCCGCAACGTCATCACACAGAGGACGGTGGACCGCAGCCGCACCCAGCGGACGGTCAGCACGCCCAATACTGACGACCGCAATGATGGCGACTTCGAGCCATGCGGCGCCGCATGCTTCAGCTTCAACATCCGCGACACAAGAATGCCCAAGGGCTTCAAGCTCACGGCAGAAGCAGTCAAGTACGACGGGAAGCAGGACCCGAGACTCTGGCTAGAAGATTACCTCATAGCCTGCAGTTGCCAGGGCGGTACTTCGACTTCGGCCATGCAATACATCCAGCTGATGCTCACGGGCTCTGCACGCGGGTGGCTAAACACTCAACCCAAGAACGCCTTCAGGACGTGGGACGAGTTCGCGGAGGCCTTCGTTAAGAGCTTCCTGGGGACGTACTCGAGACCGACGACTTTCGTCGAGCTACAAGCATGCAAGCAAGGACGAGACGAGCCGCTCCGGTCGTACATCCAGCATTGGACCCTGCTCCGCAACACCATGGAGACCGCCTCGGAGGACCGAGTGATGGATGCCTTCATGCACGGAGTCTCCCGCCGCGACCTCCGCGAGGAGTTTGGTAGGCTCCGGCCGAAAAACATGATCGAGGTCATGAAGATAGCCAACCAGTGGGCAGACGGAGAAGACTCGGTCCGCGATAGTTCACGCTACTCCCCGAAGGACGAAGCCGGACCAAGCAACTGGCGAGAAGGACGCCACAAGAAGAAGCCGCGTTACAACGGCAACGACTCAATCGAGTTAGTAGCGGCGGGATTCCAAACCCCCCGTGAGGATGAAGCGCGCGACAGCAGTCGCCAGTACAGCCATGTACAGTACAGTCGACAGGCACGCGAGATATACGAAGCCATGCAGAAGATAGTCACTCCAGCACCCGCAGCGCAGCCAATCGCGCAGCTGGCCATCCAGGCAGCACCCGCACCCGCAGTCGCTAATCCAGCACAGGCGGCGGGAGCCTTTCTGCAGCAGCAGCCGCAACAAGATGCCCCACCAGTGGTCCATGACACATATCCAGCGGCACGCGGACAACTCAACATGATACAGAAGAACTCGTGAAGAACTCGTCAAGCTCCGACCCGCGCCGGGATCCTCTACATCGACAACGAGCACCGCCGACCCGCCCAGCACGGAGAAGGAGCCTATGGAGGTGATGCTGATCGAGCCCACATGGACGAGCCCATACCTGGCTTACATACTGCAGCAGAGGGTGCCAAACAAACCCAGTCGAAGCCAAGCGCGTCATCCGCCGCTCCAAGGGCTTCACCGTCATCAACGGGGAGCTCTACAAGCGAAGCATCTCGGGAGTCCTCCAAAGGTGCATCGACCCAGTCAACGGTCAAGCCATCTTACTCGAGATCCACGCTGGCATCTGCGGGCACCACGCCAGCAGTCGAGCCTTAGTGGCCAAAGCCTTACGAGCCGGGTTCTACTGGCCCACCGCAATGCAAGACGCAGAAGAACTCGTGAAGAAATGTCTCGGCTGCCAGGAGTTCGCCAACAAGCCGCACGCACCAGCATCAGCACTAAAGACCATTCCACTCGCCTGGCCCTTCGCTCAATGGGGGCTCGACATGGTGGGTCCACTCAAGAAGTCCTTGCCGGGAGGACACACGCATCTCTTGGTGGCAGTCGACAAGTTCACGAAGTGGATCGAAGCTGTACCTATTACAAGTTCGACTGCCTCCTCGGCAGTTAACTTCATCAGGTCGATCATCTTCAGGTTTGGAGTGCCGCACAGCATCATCACCGACAACGGCACGAACTTCACAGCCGAAGAGTTCAAGGACTTCTGCTCCGAGCAAGGCATCAAGCTCAACTACGCATCTGTCTCGCACCCGCAGTCCAACGGACAGGTCGAAAAGGCCAATGGCTTAGTCTGCAAGGGCATCAAGAAGCGCCTGCGAGTACCATTGAGGCGCGCTGTAGGCGCCTGGGTTGAAGAGCTGCCATCTGTGCTGTGGAGTCTGCGCACTACGCCAAACAGATCCACTCAGTACACGCCATTCTTTATGGTCTACGGCGCAGAAGCAGTCATGCCGTGCGACATCAAGTTCGACGCGCCCCGAGTGGTGGCTTACGACGAGTCCGACGCAGAAGAAGCACTCGAGGACGACAAGACTTACGCAACTACCACGGGCGGCGACTGCGGCCCAGAGCGTTCGTCCCTGGCGACCTTGTCCTCCGCCTCAAACAGAAGAAGGTGCACAAACTCGGCTCCCCGAGGGAGGGTCCATACATTGTGACAGAGGCAATCGGCGGCGGAGCTTACCGCCTGAAGGACTCGAAGACGGGGACAGTCTGCCACAACCTGTGGAACGTTGCGCAACTGCGCCGCTTCTACGCCTAGTCGACTCCCCCTGTAACAAAGCATACATGTCAAGAGGCGGCAGGTTCCAGACGCACTCTTTCCCTTACCAGAGTAACTGAGGGGACTGGAAGGGTTTTTAATGAGGCGGCCTGCTCGCAAAAATCAATGAAGTGATTTGTGGAACAAGCTCTCCCCTTTACTTTTTTAGTCAAAAAGCAACATAAACCTAGGCCACCACCCGACACATTCGGGGGCTGCGCCATACAGGTCCAACTCGAAATCCTAGGCCGTCACCCGAAGCACTCGGGGGCTGCGCCGCACAGGTCTAAGTCAAACCTAGGCCGCACACGACGCACTCGGGGGCTGCGCCATACAGGTCCAACTCGAAAACCTAGGTCGCCACCCGAAGCACTCGGGGGCTGCGCCGCACAGGTCTAAGTCAAATCCTAGGCCGTCACCCGAAGCACTCGGGAGCTGCGCCGCACAGGTCTAAGTCAAATCCTAGGCCGTCACCCGAAGCACTCGGGGGCTGCGCCGCACAGGTCTAAGTTAAACCTAGGCCGCCACCCGACGCACTCGGGGGCTGCGCCATACAGGTCCAACTCGAAAACCTAGGCCGCACCCGACGCACTCGGGGGCTGCGCCATACAGGTCCAACTCGAAAACCTAGGTCGTCACCCGAAGCACTCGGGGGCTGTGCCGCACAGGTCTAAGTCAAACCTAGGTCGCCACCCGAAGCACCCGGGGGCTGCGCCGCACAGGTCTAAGTCAAACCTAGGTCGCCACCCGAAGCACTCGGGGGCTACGCCAATACAGGTCTAACTCGAAAAGCTTGGCCGCACCCGAAGCACTCGGGGGCTGCGCCAATACAGGTCTAACTCGAAAACCTTGTCCGCACCCGAAGCACTCGGGGGCTGCGCCAATACAGGTCTAACTCGGAAACCTTGGCCGCACCCGAAGCACTCGGGGGCTGCGCCGCACAGGTCTGACTCGACACCCTTTGGCCGCACTCGAAGCACTCGGGGGCTACGCCGTACAGGTTTGATTCGAAACACCTAGGCCGCACTCGACCCTGCTCGGGGCGGCACCATACAGGTTTACAGAAGTCTACAAGATACAATTTACTCACTCGGGGGCTGCCCTCACCTCGGCATACATACACTCATATTTCCACTTGGAAAAATTGCTTTTACAAGCTAACGATATACAACAGCAGTCTACTACTCTTATTCCACAGGCTCGCCCTTTGGCGCATCGAGTGGCCCTACAAGGTGTTCACTAAAGCTCTGGACCTGCTGAATCATCTGACGCGCAGCCGCAAGAGTATCGGCGTAGTCACCCTCTCCAGGCAAGCCGTCAAGCACCTTGTACAGTGGAAGATTAGGCCGGTGCATTCGAACGTACGCCAGCGCCACGTTCGCCCCGGCAACAAGTTGAGTGTGCACGACTTCCTGCAACGCACTGCCTTCACGGAACCTCTCCAGCAGTGCAGCCAGTCCATTAGGCTGCTCGTTGTGCGGAAAGTACGCCCTGTTGATCTGCCAGAGAGTTTTTCTACAACCTTCCATGAGCACAGCAGCCCGCCAGGTGCGATCCAACATTCGCGCCAGTACACTACCTCTGGATTTATTCGACCAAAACTGACGCGCTTCGGGTGAGTCACCGGCGGTTTCTTTCTCCACCCGCTCGTCTACTCGACTTTGCTCGGCCTTCCAGTCAGAGTTCACATCTGCATCAAGACCCAGCGCTAAGAACAGTAAAAGGATAAACAAGTCGAAGCACAGTGCTAGAAGACCAACCTTGCAGCTGCCGACTGATCAAGTCCATCTCGCCCAGCAGAAACTCCTCTCGCTGGGAGAACAGCGCAACGGGCCGTGACCTCAAGCGCTCCAACTCCAACTCGGCGCTCTTCAACTTCGACTCGAGCTCAACAATCTTGTTCCTCATGAAGGTGATCACCGTTGATCATTCACACTTCGCGCAGGAGCTGGAGGAGCTCGACGGCGACGGCGAGTGGGTGCAGCCGAAGAGGTGTCCTCCTCGTCGCCCGCACCAGTCGTTCCAGCGACCCCAGGAGCTTCGCCCATCTCAGACTGCCAAATTCGACAGCGTCAAGCAAGGAAAAGAACACATTTATTCAAACCTAGATATGAAAGAAAACTCGAAGGCACAAATTCGCATTTCAACATCAGCAATGTTCGCGGCCAGAAGACCCGCAAAATATATAGTTCATTACAAACCGAACCAAAAGCAGAAGAATCTTAAAAGAATGGAGTCTACATCACAGACTCCGACTGGGAACGGCTCTTCCTAGCAGCCAACTCTGCAGCCTTGGCAATCCTCTTCTCGAAGGTGGCGATCAACTTTGCAGCCAGCTGACTCGCCTGCGTCTTCACACCGCTAAGGGACGTGGTCTTGCCATCAGGCTTCCGAGGGAAGTCGCTGACAACCTTCTCAAAATCACCTACGACTTGGTGACCAAGAAGTAGCTGGAAAGTGAGCTCGGAGCCGCGTACCGTCTGCGCACGCGTGTAGTCCACCAAGGTGGTCGCATTGCCTTCGAACGGAGCCGCAAGCGCGTCGACAGCAACCGGCGATGGCTTGCTGGGGAAGATGCTCCGGTGCACAGTCGCCAAGGCGCCTGTCGACTTCTGCAGCGCCGCCGAAGCATACGCGCAGACGCGGTCGATGAAGCCAACAGCCTCCGCCAAGCCGACATTCTCGCTGGAAGTCCCTTCTGGAGGAGCACCTCCGCAAGTCTCTGATCAAAAGAAAACCACACCCGTAAGACATCAGAAGTCGACAAAAGGCAAAGTAGGCACTGAGCCGAAATACTTACTTCCAATAACATCTGTGAGTGCGAGCAAGCGGTCGACCTGGGTCTTCTCCAGATCATCCCGAGCTTGTTCACGCTCTCGGGCCTCACTCAGCGACTGCTCCAGCTCCGCGACTCGTTTCTTCATGCTCTCCCTCTCGCCTATAAGGATCAAGAGCAGCGTTAATCATAAAAGGCGGTCGAAGCGCCCCTGGAACACAAGGGTTCACACTGACTATTCGCCTGCTCCAGAGCAGTGCGGAGTTGGTCCCTCTCCTGCTCCATGCGAACGAAGGCTGCGGCTCCCTCCATCTGCTGGCGATAAAACGGCTGCGGGAAACACAAGACATCAATCTGCGCCCGACTATTCTAGTCGCGCACATCTTCGGGGGCTACTCCCATCGGGAGCGCTGTTCGCGCACCCGATACAGATTTTGCAGAATGGGTTAAAGGACACTTACATGCTCAAGCAGCCCAGCGTCAGCCGGAGTCGCATCAGCAGTTTTCTCTGGCACGGAGGAGGTCGAAGCCTTCAAGGCCAAAGCGTCACTCGCCTGAGCCTCTTCTCCGGTTGTCTTCGCAGTCTGCTCGATCATGGGAGCAGAAGTGTGCTCCATCTCACGAGGAGAACCAGCAGCGCCAGTACGGTCGCTGTGACAAGAACTCAATTCAAGGACTCGCAAATCAAAAAGCAAACTCGACACAAACAAGGCGATGGTTACGCGACTAACCTGGCGCCATCCACATCATCTTCACTGCCCAGGGAGACGGAGGCCATCCTCGCAAACTCAGTCGGCGGTGCAGAGCCGAGGGAAGGCACGATCAAAGGCTCAGCCAGGTCACTCGTGTGCCTAGCGCCCGAGGACGACTCGCTCGTCTCCTCCTCGTTCTCCACACCCGCCTCCTTCACGGGTGACGAAGCCGAAGCAGAGTCGCCACTCTTTCGCCTCTGCCGCTTCCGCAGCGGCTCCTCATCTTCATCATCCTCCTCCAACTCTTCACTCGGAGAGGTGGTGGAGGGAACTTCATCGTCATCAACCTCGTCCTCCTCAGGGAACTCTGCCTCTTCATGAGGTCCATTCTCCATCAACGGAGGAAGACTGACATAGCTCGAACGACCCTGTCAGCAAATGAAGCATTCGAGTCAGGCAAGAAGATTCGACAGAAGAAGATACAAGACAAAAGCAAAGCAAACGAATCTCACCTCAGGCACAGGGTTATTAGGCCCATACGGCTCGACCGGGCACTTGACATTGCACGGGTCAGCGGCTCGGAGACTAGTGATGCTCCTCACCTTCGACTCGACTGCGTCATCATCGAGCTCATCGCCAACATCCTCACGCGCCCACATTGGATGGACGCGAGTGCGGAGCGGCTGCACCCGAAGCCTGAAGAAGGTGGCAATGAGGTGAACTCCACCTGTCTCGCGCCCAAGACTTTTCAGAAGGCCACGAAGAAGCGTCAGCAAGGGCTGAGTCGCCTCCCTGTCCTCCTTCGACAGCGGGTGCGCCCACGCGTTCGTCTTCCGCAACTCGCGATCAGCCGCGAAGTCGGGAAGGCCTTCCTGGTCGCACCTGATGTAGAACCACTTCTTCCGCCAGCCCTGGACGGAGTCGGACTTCTTCATCTGAAAGTAGGTGGTGTCGCCACGCACCTGGATGCCGAAGCCGCCGACTGGATACACCTGCTTGCTCTTCCCCACGTTCCTCCTCACGAGGAATAGCGACTTCCACAGCAGCCAGTTGGGTACGATTCCCAGGAAGCACTCGCAGAGCACGATATAGCTCGCGATGCTCAAGACGCTATTGGGAGTCAGATCGTGGATCTGAATCCCATAAGCGTACAAGAGACCACGGACGAAATCGTGGAGGGGGAACCCGAAACCCCGCGGAAGGAAATCCACGAAGCAAACGCGTTCCCCCTCGCGAGGAGCGGGGAATACCTCTTTTCCAGGAGCGCGCACCGTCGCCTGTTCTGCCGGCGGCAGCAGCCCCTGCGCGCGGAGGGCCTCGAGGTCGGCCTTCTTCACCGACGATTTCACCCAGTCGCCGTCGGGCTTCTTCATCACGCTCGCCTCGGCGGCGGCGACGGCGCCGGCAGCAGGCTTCCCCCTCTTCATCGCGGCCTTGCTCATGGAGGATGGAGAAAAGAAACTGGCAGAAAAGAACAACAATGGCGGAGAGCAAGCAGCGGAGACGATGGCAGAATGGGGATGGAATGAACTGTTCGCCGCCGCGGTAAAAAATATATACCGCGTGGCCAGTTAATCCAGGCCGTCCTCAGCGAAACCGCACTCCACAACATCATCTGGCCGTCCACGTGTCGCGCGGAGATAGCAACCGTCGCCGGCCACGTCGCCCAATACGCACGGGAATCAAGGCGCCATCATCACACCGCGAAATTTTCGCGCCCAACGGTCAGTATAAAGCGGCAACCGCTGTCTCCAGTCAATACTGACAGTGGGACCACACTGTCACGTCCCATCGGACACAGAGTGCGCCAAAAACGTCAGCGCTGACGTCAACCGCGAAGGCGTAGGAAGTAAGCCAACGGGCTGATTGAGAACTCGAACAGTTCATTCGAGTGCAAGAAGATACAGTAAGCTCCAAGAGCTGAACAAACTCGTGCAGTAAGCCAAACCGGCCGAATACACAGTAAGTCACGCAAAGCCAGTCGCGACTCCAACAGGTCGAGTCCCTTCTTTACTCCCATCGGGAGCGGGCTTTTCGACTGAAGAAAAATTGAGTTTAACCTCAATTGCAAGCAATTCAGCTTAATCTCGGGGGCTACTCCGTTCGCGCTCTCGAGTGACTCAGAACAATAGCAGTCGAAAAATCACCGACTAAGTCTGTATTCGCAGTATTTTACCCTGCAGTCAACGGTTCGACTAAGGAATCCTCCATAAGACCTGAACGGCCGGAGTCGACTAATTTTACTTGTTCCTTTCAGGAATCTGACGGTGTGCCCAGGAGGAAGGAGTCCTTTACCCGACTCTACGATTCGACTAAGCACTCGGGGGCTCCTGTCGTGGGGTCACTCTTCGACTGTCCCACGGTGGGGACACCTGGGTCACGCCAAGCCTATTAGCCTTATGGCGAGGGCCCAAGGAAGGCCCAAGGAGGACGACGTGCGGCCAAGATAGTCGACGGATAGGTCATGCGACTCCTATCATCTTGTAAGCGCCATCGGCACTGTTCACCTGAGACCTAGCCTACCATATAAAGGCTAGGAGGGTCCTTCGTCTAGGGTACGCTCATAGCCGCCACCAGAAACCCTAGCGAGATTGCCATCTCGCCATTGTAGCCACAACTCGCCATTCAATACCAGACAAGCAGGAAGTAGGGTGTTGTCCTCCGGGAGCCTGAACCTGGGTAAACGCCTTGCTTGTCAGCCGTCGTGATCACCAGCGCTCATCTCTATCCCCCTCAATCAACCCGGGGTACACGACCCAGGGATTTGCCGAGTCCACACCTCGTCATGGGGGTTGGTGACCGAGACAAACGCGGATTGCCAAGCAAGTAAAATACCGCCACGAGTCCCCACGGCCGGCAGGTAGAGGAACCCGTCAAAGGCCACTCCGAGACATTCCCGGACAACCTGATCCGTGATGATCTCCATCTTCGTCTCCTGGAGACAGACAACCTTGGCACCCGTGGCGGACATCGCTTGGAAAATCACCGCCCTACGTGCCACCGAGTTTAGTCCACGCGCATTCCAGATGGCAATCACAAAATCAAATTCCATCATAGTCACTAGAGTACAAACAGATCACAAAACAGGTGACTAAACAAGATCAAACAGATACACGCCTAAATAAGACACTCCACCGGCAGGTCCTCGGACATAGGCAACGCCTCAGGCAGCCACCCAAACAGGCTCAGGATCACGTCGATGTGCTTCTGCGGCAGCGGCTGACTAAAGAGGTCCAGGTACGCGTTCAACGCATCATCACCGATGGTCTCACCCTCCCTTGCGATCTGCAGACACGTGATCAGCTCACGCTGCTGGCGCTTCACCGGAGTACCCGCGGCGAACTTCCCACGGTGCCTGCTACTGCGGCGCACCGGTCCGCTGTAAATCCTCTTCGCACGGCTGCGCTTCGCCGGACTGTGAAGAATCGGCCCCACAGGCTGCAGGTAGCCCCTCCTGAGCTGCTCCAGGTGAACTCCTCTAGTGCTAAAAATCAGTTAAATATACCTGCCGACTGCCGTTTACCTTATTCAGCACTGAAATACTGTGTGTGTCCAAATTTTTCCTTATTTGATGGCTTAATTATTCTCCGTTTGGTGAATTCAATCAGCCTACATGCTTGGAGCAAGCTTGCGTCTGTCAGAACGATCACGGTTGGGAGAACCAGAAGATCTCACTGGAGCGCCTCCGATACTTGGACATCGCCGGGGTCCAGGGACTGGACTACGAGAAACGCCTCGCTGAGATGATACTAGCGGGCGCCCCAGCTATCGAGAGGATGAAGTTGTCTTAGGGAAGGAATGGATCATGGTGATGTTCCTTCCTAGAGGACGTTGGATCACTTGTGGCGATGGTGTATACAGGTGGACGCCCAATTGGCTAGACGCATGAGACCATTTCAGTTAGTTCTGATATGCAAGCTTGACTGTCTTTTGCTTGTTTAGGAGATGTCAGATCGATCGAGGCTGAGAATTCTCCGTCGAGTTACTGAATTTCATCTATTAGTTCGTCTTCTCGTGCGTGTAGACTGTAGTCTAAAGCCTGACTGTTGTTGCAGTGTATGATGTTTCCTGTGTTGAGCTGAAATATTTTGATATATCCATGCTCGTTGTTTGATATATTTCCACTTAGCTGGGAACAGTGCAGTGTATGAACAAACAGTTACGTGAAATCAATCTAAGTTTTGTCACAGATAATGAAATGCGGAACTTCTGAGACTGAATTTGCAGGACAGGTCATGTTGGCTTTAGAAGAATCTATCTTGGTGCATTCACCTTGATCGGAGCTGGACTCTGTGATACCCTACGATCTGATAACATACCCGTACCTTAAAAGTAGATCATACCTCCGCACAAACAAGGACAAATTCAAGTTACTCAAAGGTAATCCACAAGAAGAACTGATACCGCTAATTCAGCGGATGTTGCCACTTCTGGCACCTGTGTAGAACATGAGATGATGAGAACCCATCGAGAAATGCACGGTCGATACTAACTGTACCGACTTCAGAGTTCAGATCAGTGTAATAGCCCTTTGTCTGCTTGTAATGATCTTTAGCGAAAAATTTCTTAACTGTCTTATCTTGTTTGAAGTTTCAACATCTTTCTATCTATTTATCTACCTGAATGGTGTTACAGTATAAGTCTCTTGAGTCTTATCACTGAGTCCACATTAATAGGTCTCTTAAGTTATACGTATGTACGTGTTCGCCTCTCCGAATGACACGTGAGAGGGGAAGTTACAGTATATGTGGATTGCACTAGCCCTTTTCATCAGTTCGGACTTTTGATTGCGTTAACTTGTGCATAAACCATGACAATACTGTCCTGTCTATAAGGCTATGACACACCCTTATATAACCCTCTCCTAAAGAGGGGAGGAAAACTCTCTCTCCACAACCCTCGGGTTGATTTCCACACACTTACATACACATACGATGAGTCATCCTCTCTACGGAGAGGAACCACCCTGCCGGTTGAACCGCTTTCTCTCCTACTGTCAGTGCCTCACGCGACGGATTACATCTACCCACACATGATTAGAGATGTAACCGGACACGATCCCGAGGCCTGAACATGTATACATTTTTGTGTGGTTGACCTTGTTAGCCCATCCGGTCGTGATCACAAGCCTTACCTACATACACAATCACTAGCCGGCGAAAAACCGACAATTGGCTCCAAAATATCACTGAACTCCTCGCCAACAAGTCTGAGCTCCAAGAAATCTATCCAAGTTGGTTACCAATTCAATTAAGAGTAACAAGATCTCCATGGGGTTAGTAGATTGGAATCATTTTCATATGGTTTAACCTAGATTAGATCTCCTAAAAAAAGTTTGGAGCAATGGAGTCGAGATCTAGGAGATTTAAGGTTTAGAACAATGGATGAGCGAGGAATAGAGTCATCCTCTTCTTTGAGAAGAAGAGGGCGACTTATATGGGACCCCAAAATCCAACCATTATGCTGCAGAATTAGCCTGTCCGGATTATCTAGCTGCTGAGGCCGCGTTTCCCTATCCTGATCAAAATCATGCCGGCTGAACAACTGGGTTGTCTATCCAAGACCAAAGCCCGAATCATCCGGGTAGCCGGAACATCGAGGTTTAGATCGGGAAAATTCTCCGGAGGCACCCCAGAGTTGCGCCCTTCTGGCCTCTCAGGACTTGAACCTCCAAATCAACTCTGGATCAACCGTGGTTTGGATTACACTACTAGGAAATAGGTTTTAAACGACAAAATAAATGGTCATTAAAATTCCTAGTGTGGTGCTAAAAGTCATTAGCGACCACAATCTAGTCGTTGTTATAGCCTCTGTCGTCAAAATAACAACGGCCACAAACTTATTCCAGTCATTGATTTTCTAGCGGATCGATGATCTGTGGTCGTACTCGTGAGACAATAATGACCCCAATTCTGGTGTTAACAACTATTTTGTAATCACTACAAATATTTCCATGGTCGTGGAAGTATACAAAACGCGCATTATGATTCAAAGCATCTAACTTGTATACATAATTTGTAGGTTTCTCCAGAGTGCATGGGACATATTGAACATCGCTAAATTAGAAAAACGAGAAGATGCAAACTTCGAAGCTTTTGGATGAATCTAGCACCATTAAATAGATGAGATCACCAGCATGCTACAAGAAGAAGAAGAGATGCAGGCTGTCGTACTATCAAATATTTACACGTTGAACAATATCATATCCGAGTGAAGGTATAGTAGACTTCCTAACCCAGCTCACATGATGAACTGTTGGGTGAAGGTGCCTGTTGTGCTATGTTGATGGTGTGATTGTGGACGTTGAACTCTAAGGTTGTGTTATTGGAGATGCAATGCTTATGGTGCCAGTGGGAACTTAATTTCGTATGTGCATGTAATTAATCGTGTTAAAAGTTGTATTGTATGCATTGGCTCAGTCGTTATAAGGCTCCTTTTGTCCATATTGATTAATGGGCCAAATCAGCATTGCTTCAGTAGTGGGCTGCGTCAGTAGCCCCCTTACAAGCCCTATCGGCACTTTCCAAATTGGGTTGCAACACCATTCGAGCCCAGGTTTCAAAATCGGCAAGTTCTAAAAACAACATGACATTCAGACCATTTGTTTCCTTTGAGAGTCCACAAGTGCCCGACTAGATAATTTTGCAGTTTGGTCATGAAGAAGTTCATTACAAATTTCCTAAAAGCATGACGAGAAATTTATCAAAATCGGTTGGGACGCCCTCATGTGACTCAACAAGAAGGTTTGGGTAGTCCATCTTTTGATCAAACACTACATCAACATCACGTTCACTCCCCCACGATCATGCATGTTGTGCATGACAACACAAGTATCCATAGCCTTCCACATATGATCTAGGGATAATGTTTGAAAAGGATACCGGACAATAGAAAAACGAGTTTGGAGCACATCAAATACCCGCTCCACACCCTTACTACAACTCTCTTATTTCCTAGCAAAGTGAGATTTTTTTTTACCTACAGGGTTGCGAAGTCTCTTCCCATATGCAGACCAATGAAGATAGATGTCATTGGATGATTAGTACCCCTTGGTGTATTGTTGTCCATTGATCTCACAGTTATAGTCCAGAAGTTGTTTTTCAACAAGTCGCGCAAACACTAGAGAGCGTTGCAAAAAGAGTGCCAAATCCACATGCTAAATTTCCACAACTTGCACTAATTGCTCCAACATGACCTTCATAGATCCCTTGCCAAGATAATTAGTTATTTCTTCCATTCCCAATTCATGCAATTGATGATTCCAAGCATCACACAGAATCCTCTCATTGCACCTTGTGCCATCAGTCGAGCTGTGTCTTGTACATTTGGTGCTCTGAGATAGGTCGGTCCAAACACATTCAACCCCGCTGCATAAAACTTATTCATGGCTTGAATGATTCAAACTTTGACATACAAAGGTAGTTCTCTACAGTATCTGATGCAACCCCATATGAAACACCGTATTAGGGCAGTGCAACAATGAATATATGAGAATCCAATATATCCGGTCCAGTCTTGTTTAAGTTGTAAGTAGTCATCATACTCTCGAACACCATACACTGCGCCTAGACACATCCCTCTTCATTCTAAAGCACTGTGACCATTCGATGGTTTTTCCTGGAAAGGAGCCCATGTTTCGTTCCTCCATGTTGGGGAGGGGCATTCAGCTCCGCTTGCACAACTAGAAGAGCATCTCCTATTGTACTCTTCAACTTTGGTTGCGCCACTGATCCGGTCAACTTACCGTGGTTACCAGCCGGTGACCGGAATTTATTAGCCCCCTTCGTTAAAGGAGACTACCGGGCGAAAAGATTCGGACCATTTGAATTTGGGACGAAGGTCCTCCCAAAATCCATCTTTATTTGTTTTTATTGTTTTAAGTTTGTGGAATTTCGTTCGGTAACCGACCGGTAATTTCTGATAACCGTGGTTACCAAAAATACTGCCCACCTCCAAGACTTTTTTCAATATGGTAACCAATCCTTGGTTGCGGCATTGAAATGCTGTACCGTCATTTGGCAAAACATGAACCCATGATCGCTATGCATATTCTATGAATCAAACAATAAAGCAATAAAACAACAAATCGTTCCATCATACTTCCTCCGTTCCACAATATAAGATGTTTTAGCCTTTTCCCACATTCATATGTACACCTATGTATCTAGAGACATTGTAGTGTGCATGTCCATAATTTTTAGTCCGAATCTAGACAACATGTATAACACCTAAAACATCTTATATTGTGGAACGGAGGAAGTATTTGTCTCGGGCAAATAATTTACAATAAAATTACCTAAACGGCAAACACATTGCGTGCCGGGCGGGAGATAGTCTCGACCGCCGCTTGAACGAGATGTAGAGAGCGGCGGCTCACAAACGGTGCCGCAAAATGAGGACGGGAAGCTGCATCAAGTTGGCCTGCAAGGTCGCTAGGGACTCCCTTCGTATAGTCGGCTCCAAAAAGGGGCGGTGTTGACGACGCGATTCAGTGGGCGAGGAAGGAAGATTGGAACGGGATAGAGAAGGAGGTCGGGGCAAATGGCCGGGTCGCTGGCATGTGGCGCCCGCTTATCAGGGTCAACGTGGAGGGTGTGTCCGATACCCCCTAACTAGCCCCGAAAGTTGGGAGCAAAGGCGGCTGCTCGCAAATGAGGAGGCTTATCGGTGACGCTGGTGGTACTCTTATTGGCTTGATTTCAGCAAAATGTGACTTCCTAATTAGTGTGCGCAGGGGGGCAACTTGATAGACCAGACATCGCATATGAATTCTTCGTTCAGAAAGAGCCAAACATCTTCCGGCGTAGCTTACAAGCTGGTAGACTAAAGATGCGTTTTTCTCCATGACTTAACTAAAAAGACAACTGGACAAGGGTTGTTCAGTGTTGGATGTTAGAGTATATTTGTGATACGGAAAGATATGGTAGAGATATGATTTGTTTCTTGGTTGGTTTTTTTCCACCGCATATGAATTCTATCTTCGGAACACATGAAACAATTTCGAATTTTGTGAAGACCCAAACATCTTCTAAGCACTCAAAACGGGGCCTACAAACTGCTCTGCAGCATATAGCAACACAAAAACCTTACTCGGCACTACCTCGAACACACCACTACACTAGCAAAAACCCCGCACACAAAGTCTTAACATCCCCAGGGGCCGTCACAAAGAAAACAAGCCATGAGAACTCCCCGTCACAAGCTCGTGGTCTCGAAGTAGCAGAGCCTGTTGTCCGCAAGCTTGGTCCTGTACGCGGAGGCCTTGTACTCCCGCCATGTGAACTCCCTGTACCGGCCGCGCCCCCCTTCCCCGACGAGCAGCGGCAGCGGCGCCAGCGTCTCCCGCGGCGGCGGGCCACCGAAGAAGATCACTGACACCCGCGACCGGACGCTGTTCACCATCACCCGGTGCCTCACGCTCCTGAACCTCCCGTTCGTCAGAACCTGCGGGTACAAGCAAAGTATTCATATTGATCATCAACAACCAAAACTTTCGTTATCAAACCAGGTCGTGTTGATTGTTTGATAAATTAACAGCATTGAAATGTGAGAATGAAATGTAAAAAAAGACGCGACATGGCCCATATTTGAATCCGTCATTATTTTCTTTTTTTCATGTTTCCTGGAGTACAAAAGTTGGTGTACCTTGGCTACCTGGAAACGAAATGACTGCACGGTGACGGGTCATCACTGTACTACCTGTCCTGGATTTCAGGTGTCGGGTAGCTAGATTTCTGCTCTACATGATTTTTATTTTGAAAACTTTTTGAATAATGGCTAAACAGATTTACCCTTCCCAATAATGCCCTGCAGATTTGCCCGTTTGACATCCACCCAAACATCAGACAACGGGGCCAGCTCAATGGATTTGCATGCTAATTGTTGTAAAGAAAAAATATAGCAACCAACAGCTCAAAAACAATATATATGTACCTGTAGCGCGTCACCAACATTGACGAAGAAGGAGCTCTGGTCCGGCGGCACCGAGACCCAGGTGCCGTCGCGCAGCGCGATCTCGAGGCCGGAGGTGGCGTTGGAGCGGAGCACGGAGATGATCTGCGGGTCGGTGTGCTCGCCGAAGCCGGTGACCCTGCCGCCGCCGCCGCCGCCGCCGTGAACCTGCTTCATCTCGGGGCGCGGCGGGTAGTGGTTCACGCGCAGCATGGAGTCGCTCTCCTCGTCCAGGACCAGCCTCGAGAACGCGTCCCGCTCCATGCCCAGCCCTTCCGCCATGAGCTCCAGCACCTCGCAAGTCATCCTCCTCACCGCCACTGTGTACTCGTTCAGGAGATCGCTGCAGGTAGAAGAACAGATGAATTAAGACGCAGCTCGACAGTGTCAGCCCATGCAAGAGATTTCCAGAACATAATTGTTTCTTTGTCCTGGTCATGCTGAACCTAGTGGGGAAGACAAGAAAGATTCGGAGGCGACGGAACGGCGGGAAAAGTCCCATTATTCAGTGCCAGCTCGGAGTAGGCCATGAAACGGGGAGGCTGCACACGTGCGCCATGGGGGAGAAAAGAAAGACTAAACCCGATGAACAACGCGGAAACGCAAAGCTTCCAACAGTGACCGCCAGCTCACAAAGTTTCATATCATTTCAGCCTTTTCAACACCTTTCGCAAAATAAAAATGTTTTATAAAGAGAAACGTGGATAAAATGAAACTTTTTTAATAAGCGAGCTGTGGATGAGCTGCTAGAGCCGGAGATTCAGATTCTCTACTGCTGCTGCTGTTGCTGCAGAGATTGCACGTGCGAGTTGCGACGCATAACCGAATTAGTTTATATGGATTTGTCTAAATACAGATGTATATACACAATAAAACACGTTTAAATAGATCCTTGTCGACTAATTCGGAACGGAGTCTTCTCACTAGTTGTGCTATAGTATTATATGCCGTGAATACACCATGTGATGAAATGTTGCCAATCTTTACGACGCATGTGAGGAAGCGGCATGTAGATCTACGAGCGAGAGGTCCATCAATGGATCAATCAGAGGGAAAGGCAAAAGGTGGCGAGAGATTTGAGTGCCTACATTCCAGCTTGCACAATGACCTGTAGTCTTTGTTTGGTCAGACAGATGTTTTATTGAGCCTGTATTAAGGCAAGGGGGACCGATCCACGACACTTGCCTTTTCTCTTTCTTGTACAACAAGAAGAGAAAGGGGAGATGTTCAATTTCGATGTTGCAAAAACAAAAAGGTTTACGGTAGATCCACTGGTCTAGAATTGATTTTAGCTTTATGTAATGTAGATGTTAGTATTTCTGAATCTGTTTCTTGTTTTAGTCGTCAGATCAGATTCCTAAGGCTAATACCAACGCCAACATTGTACTTTGGTCGTCGAAAAAAGAGAGAGGAAGAAGGTCCTTCGATGCCTAATGGACAGAGAATCCAGTTGGTCTGTCGTTTTTAACTTGTTTTAGCTTTCAACACGTCTCTTTAAAGAATCTTTGTAAGATGAATGTATACCACACGTAGGAAATCTGCTACCGTGTAGTCGAATTCGATTCTACGTGGTTAATCCCTATCACGTGCAGCCAATTCAAAAAACAAAATATTTGTGGTGCAGCCAGTTCAAACTAGCTATTCACATTATGTAGAAGAAGGTGCACTCACCGGAAAGAGGAGCGCCACGCCGACGACACCACCTCTTCGGAGTTCTCCCCTGCCGAGGCACCCGCGGCGGTGGCACCGAGCAGGAGATACTCGACCCAGCCGAGGTCGCCGTTGCAGCCTATCCGCTTGCTGGCGTACCCGAACGGGCTGCCCGGCGCCACGGCCGACATGGTCGCCTCCTTCTCCCGCTGCGTGAGCGCGAAGAAGGCAGCGGCGGCCTCCTCCATGCGCGCCAGGAGCGCCAGCGGCACGCCGTGGCCCGTGACCTTGAAGAAGCCGTGGTCCTCGCAGGCCGCGCGCACCGCGGCCGCCCTTCCCTCGGCGGCACCGGCTAGGTCGACCTCCGGGACGTCGGCCAGCGGCGGCGCCGCCTTGTGCACCGCCGGGAGCGCGATCTGCTCCAGCTCGCCCTTGGCAAGAACCACCATGGTCACAGAGCAGGGGAAACTGCACTAGGCAGTGTCACAGTGTGTATCCGAGAAACAGAGGAGTGGTAGCAGAGAGTTCTTGGGAAGGCCGAGGGCTGGTTGACAGACACGGGATGTGGAAGAAGAAGGGCGTGGTCTCTCCTTATATAGGCATGGGGGAGAGGCGCGCGAGAGGTCAGAGCAGAGCCATGATACCTCGGTGCGTGTATCAGTGTTGTGTACTCCGTATGAGCGAGCGCGTGACACGGCCGGCCGGCCGGCCATGGGGTCTGACGGTTAGCTGCCTGGAACGGGAGGATACAGTGCACTGTAGTAGCGATATCCTGCAAATCGAATTAATGGGTCTCTATCACGACAGCGTCGATTGATGAGATTTTGCAGTGCTGTAGATAGATGCATCTAGACACAGCATCGCATCGCATAGGTATGCATCTTGGCAGTTAAGTTCGTCTGGAACGTTAGATTCCCGGCCGGAGTCGTAACGGAGACAGTTTTTGCCGCAGAAGAAGAAGTAACAAGAGCATCTCTAACCGAAGTTGAATATTTTTGGCCCCCAAATTGTCCACAGATACGCCCGTATCCATACAAACCATGCACGTAGGCAAACAACGTCGATCATTTCCATTCATAGATAGTTCATTTCAACATTCGGACATGCGTTTCGGGAGGAGCTGGACAAGATCGGTGGCCTCCGGCTGCGTCGACGACGATGACGGCTGCGGCAAAGCGGCGTGGTAAGGCCGGGGGGACGTCTGCCCCGCTCGTTCATCGACACAAGTTCCGCCGCGGCGCGACGGACGGTTTCGGCGGCGTCTTTCAAGGGCTAAATTTCGCCCAGGCTCTGGTAAGGTGGTGGTTGCCGGTCTTCGTCTTCTTCGTCGCCGGTGTTGCCGCGGATCTTGGTGCTAGCTCTGGTTCATCCTCTACGTATTGTTCCTTTTCTGTATTTGTTCTATGTACTGTGTACGTGGCTCTGTGGTGAATATACGTGGATGTTGGATGTGTCAAAAAAAAAAAAACATTCGGACATACTACGTACTACTTACATATAATAACTAGCAAAATTATCTTCTCTTGCGGCGGCGGCGGAGCGGCTCGAAGTCGACGGCGGCGGAGCTTCACTCCGGCGCCTTACCCTTCCCCTTCTCGTCTGCGCCGGGGCGGCGGAGGCGCTCGCAGATAGCGTACGGGTCGCCGCTGGAGCCGGAGGTGCCGGCGCCGCTCCTGGACCGCGCCGCCACGAGGCGGAGATGGCGCGCCTGCTCGGAGGCGAGGCGCGAGGCCGCCGCATTCATCTCCATCGCCCGCTTGGACTCGGCGATGACGGCGTCGAACATCTCCTTGTTCTTGCGGCGGCGGCGCCGCGCGTCCGTCTCTGCCTACGTCAAAGAGGCAGCGACGACCTCCGATGGGTGCATTTTTCTCTGTAGATTTTGCGTTTTAATTACGACGAGGTAACTGAGATAACATGTTGAGCTAGCTTTTCTGGGTCAACAACCGGTGACGACGCTTTACACGGCAGATTGCGGGATGATTCGTACATCACCGAGCAAGCATCTAGAAGAGGCCCCAGCCTCCAAGTGACAAAACGACCTCAAATATCTGAAAAAAGAAAGGAAATATCCTGTGCTCGTGCGTGGCATTCTTTCTGAAATAAAATGAAAAATATCCAGTGCGGCTGCGTGGCATTCTGAAATAAATATCGCAAAATTGCCTTGCCGCGCTCTGATCTCTGATGATGGAGGAGCATGTTCACAGGTTTCACTCACTGATCATATCACCCGATGAGGTCCCTTTCTGGAAACGAAAGAGCAAGAGCGACATACTCCATTTTCTACGATATCCTCTCGGCTGCCTGCCTGCCTCGACAGGAGGCCGCCGGCCGCGGCGGGATGGGGAGGCCCACGCCGCGCCGCTCGCCGCGTGTCGCGCCGTTCCGCCGAGGGCCACCGCCGCCGCACCAACCTCGTTCGTCTTCGTCCCTCGGAAGCCTCGCCGGTGGACTGCCTTCCGCACGCTGTGGTCCAGGTCTTTGCTTAGCGTGAATTGCTGCACGTTGCAGCTCCAGAATATTTGTATTCGTACCACGTCAGGAGCTGGATGGAGGCGCGGTCCTCCTTCCTGGCCAGGCCTGGGACGCGTGTGAGACAGGGGCCGACGCGTCGCGCAAGGCGGGAGGGGGCGTGGGCCGGCCGTGCCTGCCGCGCGTTTCCAGCGCACCGCCGATGCTGTTTCCAGCGCACCGCCGATGCACCGGGCCAATTGCCCGCCGCTTTTCCCCCTCGAGGATGGAGCTTGCGTGATCCTGTCTCTGCGGCCGTCCAGCTTCTACTCCCTCCGTTCTAAAAATAGATGATTTCTATTTGTCTAGACTTGTTACGCATCTAGATACATCCGCATGTAAAATAATACAAGTCATTTAATTTGAAACGGAAGGAGTAGGTTGCAAGAACGGGACCCGTTTGTCCTACTTTTCTTCCATTTTATACTAGTGTAATACAAAATGTAATCAACGGGTCCCTTTTTCCATTCCTACTTCTAGGATAGCATTTGATTCGACTTGCAGCCAAAAGGAGTTAATTTCCTCCCGAGTTCGAGTACTCACTCCATTTATTATTTTTGAAAATTATATTTACAGGTTTACAAAATTATGAACATAGCCATATCCTAAAAGCATGGACAATCGCAATGTAAAATTACTTATATTATGGTCTACATAAAATGACATAATATGATAAAATTTAGAGATTTAAAAATTTACATACTCTGATTCATGTTATTATCATTTTATGTAGCTCATAATACAAAGTATTTGAAAATTGATGTGTTGCATGTTTGTGCGATACAACATTGGCTACATCCTGGATTTTTTATATTATTTTCAAACTCAAAAAATATGATTTTCAGTTTAAAAAAAATAACAAGATCACTTGATATCAGGAGTCAGAAATCTCCACTCCTTGTAGCCATTGGAAAATGTATCCTCCAAGGGAAGGGGCGAGCCTACCCCGCCCTCGCCCTGAACATGGTGTCCATATGCTGCGGCAACAGGGTCGCTACAACGCCATCCTCCAGTTCGGTCTGAACATATCCGCCGTAGGGACCACGGTGGGAAGTCCCATTGGTTGCCCCTCGCTAAAAGCTCCCCGTTTGGAGTATCCTGGGGCAGGTAGTCGTGAACGATTTCCCTTCCACCATCTTGGGCCGCTCCTAGTCCCCGAGGCCAGCAACGGGTGATAACCTGGGTGAGGAGCAGTTCCTCTTCCTCTATCAGTCCCTCGGACCGGCTCATGTCTGTACTCCTAAGTGGGTGTTTTTTAGGCCCCTATCTGGCGCGCCAACTATCGGGGTTTTGACGACCAGCGATAAGATTTGTAGGTTGGTATGAGGCCAATGTGTCAATGGGTAACACACAGTGACACAAAGATATGAGCAGGTTCAGGCCTCAGGAAAGATCGCCCAAAGACCCTACTCGTGTGGTGTGGATGGATGAGTAGTGGGTATCCTCTCAAGGAGGATGTACAAATGACTCGGGAGCCCTAGTGAGTGTGAATGTGTGTGTTGGAGGTGAAGGTGAATGTGCCTGTGTCTCCTTCCATACCTTTTTATATTGTCGTGAGGTGAAGGTGAATGTGCCTGTGTCTCCTTCCAGGGTGCCTGCGAAATTGTAATACCTTTATCCAAGCCGGCACCTTCTGTTTTCGATGTGGCAAAGAACAAACATCTAATTTGTACTTCATGCAAGGATTCTAAGGTATAAAGCTTTCAAGCACTATGATAAATAGTGATGATGACCTATATAAATAACTTCCACCAACACTAGCGTTCTACATGGGCCCTATATTTTTGGATATGAGATTCAACTTGGAACAAGGAAGCGTGACCAGGTACATGATCACGATTTCAATGTCAGTGAAGGCTGAAAAGATGATTCAAGATTTGACCAAGAGATGATTAATAAGAATTGGTGCTGAACAAAGAATCAACTATTGCGATTACGAATAAACTCCTTTTAGAAATATGATTATGAAGAATATAATAGTGTTTTGCCATGTGAATTTCCCCTGTCTATCTATCTATTATTATTACTACTCATGATGATCTACCAACAGACTTGTTAAGCAGTAGCACACTTTTGCAGTTTATGAGGGTTCTTGAACTTCTCAAATAATCTAATCGATTGGAATTCAAGAATTATCAGTACTGGGGAGAGAGGTCACTGCAATTCTCAGTCACAACCACAAGAAAACATACAAGACGAGTGAAGGGAGAGTGGTATCTATCTATTATATACTAAAAGCAATATACAAATGTCTAATAGAGACACCGCATTAAAGCCACATAGGTTAGAAATATATAATCCGTTGATTTTAGCGTTGACGACTGAGATTAAAAGATAGAGAAGTTACATACAACATTTATCGGGTACAAACAAGTTATATCCAACACGTACATAAAAAGGAGTTGGGATCCTGTACGTGCAAGAAAAAAGGCAAAATCCATCACGTAAGACCTTCTAGGAAGAAAACAAGTACACTCTTGTCACGTCCAAATTACCCACCTAGGGCTCCTACAAAACCAGATCATGTACGTCAAAAGAAAAATAGCCATAATCCATCACGTGTGACCTTTAGGCAAGGAAAAAAACCACAAGTACAATCAAGATGAAAAAAAACACATCGAGAAAGGTGGTGAGTAATAATCCATCGTACACCACTTGGATCCAACATGTTTTACTGTAAGAAAAACCTTGGATGCAACGGTATGTCCAAAATCCATTGCACACACGATGTCTGCAACGGCCAAAAGGGTTTCAAAAAGAAAAGAAAAACAACCAACGCCAACATCAACAAAAAAAAATTCTCGGTTGCGGCAATAATTCTGGGGACACCTATGACGACTCCCGGGAAATAAATATGTAAGTATATGTATAATGTAAAACTGGCCCGTAACAAACTTTCGTTTTATCAGGTGCGGCAACAATTGCGGACTTGGTATCTCAAAAAGAAAACAAAACAATCCGGATAATCGAGGACAATAGATGAAAATCTCAAAAACCATTATTTCACCTAGCGATGAGCTCAAAAAACATTAACCCGACTGGCCCAAAACATATAACCGAATGAAGCACCTCTCGTGAAACTAGGTCTTACACGAGCCGAAGACAAAATAAAAATAGTGTGCATGATACTACAGAAAATGACGGAGTTCACGGCAGTCTGCACAACGTCGAAATAATAGTAGCAAGTAATAACTTGAATATTGTACGGATGCATTTTTTTTTTGGATAAACGACGATTCAGTACTAAAAAATATTACACCAGGCTCTGCATAACAAATTGTACGCATGTACAAAATGCCCTACACAAGTGATGCATGCTCGACTTGATTTAAGAATTGTAATCAATGTCCCTGCTAAAAAAATCAATGAAGTGTTGCAATTTGATCAAACAAAGCATTCGTAAAATTTGATGAGGGGCGATAAATTAATGATGAACGTTAGCTCATCTCCTAGGGTAGTTGGTGTCAGAAAAAAAGAAATATGACGCGTAATATGTTGATAGTAGTCAGTTCAAGATCGGTAACTAGAGAGAATGATGACGCTGCTGTAGAAGAATGAGTACCTAAGCATCACAATTATGAGATAAAAAGTCGTACACAACTATTCAACCTTGGCATGGAAAACTTATATCTATTGACGTTATGGTAAAGGTAATTTTATAAAGTATTATGGAGATTGTTTGATCCTCATATTTGTTTTATTGAGAATGTTATAAATCTTAAAATGATTCTCTATTGATCACACAAAAATCAAAACTAAAACTTTTGTTTGAGTGTAACCTTATTTAAAATCAAATACACGTTTTGTCAGATAATTTAAATCCTAAAGATTTTAATAGACATATCATTGGCATCAAGTTTTTTAATTTGGTTTGCGCTATTTTAGATATATCTATCAAATAATTGACATAACATATTGGGACATAATGATGATAGTTACCGAGGAGTGTTCATGACAAGTTGGGAAGAATTTTTTGACTCAATGGAAATAGTAGAGATTAGAGAACATGTATGACTAATTAAAGCTTTGAAATTAGCTGCATGACAAGACATGATAAATACATCTGAGTACGGCTGTAGATCACCTGGACTGAAGAGTGTGGAACAATATAAAAATAGTAAAAATACATCAAAACAGCCCTACTATGTTACGAAACAATGAAATGACATTTTTAAAATATCGCACTAAATATTCAACCACAAATTAAATTGGTTCAAACTATTTTTCACACATATTATTTTGCTTACCATCACATATTTTGTGTACATAGAACCATGTAATTAATAATTTGATACTTTTACTCTCTTAAACCATAAATAGTTTTGATACACCTATTCAATATGCTAAAGATGATGCCCTCGCAAATGCGAGGGCCACCTTGCTAGTTTTATCAACAAAAGCATTTGCTGGTTCAATAGCTCTTGGATGAAAGTTCTGCAAAACTATGCTAATGGGCAATCGATGACTAGTTAATGACAAGGCCATGTAACTCTTCAAGCAAAACTGCAAGGATTGTCAGTTCAGCACAGAAAAGAAGATAAAGTTGTTTGAGACGGAGGAGGTTTTTTCCCCTCTTTATTGTATTCTCCATGTACGCAACCACTTTGCTGGCCTAGGACAAACCTAAACCCTAAATATGCCAATGTGAACGTGCCCTCCTTATGATCTTACTTGTAGAATTTCAGGGAGTTATCAGTTAAGTAGTTACCAGATCGTCCCCTAGCACAAATGAGATAAGCCTTAATCCAAGAGCTTTTAAACCATACGATCATTTTGTTACGAAATTCCCACCAGCCCTTCACTCTGGCCTTTTCTTCTCTATACTCTGGTGATCTGTATACAAAAACTAATAATTTCTCAAAGCTAGTTTGTTGGAAGATAACCATGGGGCATGTGCAGCGTCTTCTGTCCAGAGAAAGGCACAGATTCAGAAATTAGTTTGACAACTGAAAGTTACATTTAACGGTATTGCACATACAATTCAAAATAAGGAATTGCGACTGAAGAACATGCAAGAAGTAACAAGTACTCCAACAACTGACAATAAGAAGCACTGCCGTGTACCGCTGACATGTGTGTCTGGTTGATTAGAGTTTGTTAATTAGAATGGAATTTCGTCAAAAGCTTAATTTTGAGATCGATGTGTTGAAAATATGTAAACTTGTGCAACTTTCTTGTATGTGGGGTTCGACAAATATTTACTCCATGTGATCACTATTATTTCTATGATTAAATTAACAAAATCATTCTCACGGACAGAGAGTTAATAGTGTAATGGTATGTCAAAAAAATTCATGACAGACATGAACACTGCAGGGAATTAGAAATTCTAAGACATCAAACTATAGAATGACAAAGAAACGAGTTTGATCAAGCCACTAACTTGCCTGAATATCAATGAAGGTACAAGGATGAAAAAAATACATTGATGCAAATTAGAAAATAAATATAAAAGTAACTGCAGATGTTCATCAATATAGACAAAATAAAGGTGGAAGCTATGGTGATTTTGAAGTCGGGAACAGAAGCAGTGTGACAGCTCAAAGTTAATAAATGATGCATACAAACAATGAAAGCAGTTCAGGATTCCATACAAATATTCTGCAATCCGATAGCAGGAGAAATCCAGAATTATCGATACGAGCTTAAACAGCATCAGCCTAAAAAAAACTTCGCAAACACGCCTGTCATGATTCATATGTATTCCACAAAGGCACTAAAGTGCAAGCATGACAAATCAAAGAGTTGCATATATCACAATACTATGACGAACTTTTGTTCGGCTGCATATGAATATATGATAAGCAATACGCATAACTCTGAACACCCGATTATCATCTATCACAAGGAAAATAATATTATTAAGATGGTATGAATGGTTCATTCATACTTACAAGACGCCATGAGTAGAAATTTAAACACCAGATAGAAACTTAGAAAGGATGCATAGATCAGTACCAGGTATTTGTAGTATATTTACAGAAGTGCCCTGACACAAATTGTATGTCGAAGAATAACGATGATGGATGCAGGGAGATACAGAACATTTTTTATATGAAATAAGCCAAATCTAGCATATAACATAGCCATATAATGATGTAATGAGCAGAAATTGAACTACTGTCCTTGGCTATTTGAAAACTTGAAACCGTCAGCAGTATCAAGGATATAGTATCCACTTGCTAGTATTCCTAACTTCCGAGTACTCCTGAACTCCCGGTGCACCCACTTATTTTGGCTCATCTAAACTTGGTAAAAATAAGGGGAAAATCATAGCACTAATATTACATCCATCAATTATGCACAAAGTTTCAAACTTAAAAAAAATCTCTACCTCGAGAAACAAAAGGACAAATACAACTAGCTAATGTTGTTAGCGGGCCAAATTCAGTCCAAATTGATTAGCCACTATTCACAGCTAGATTTGTCTTTTTTTCTTCCAGATGTGTGCTGTGAATTTGAATTTGATGTTTTGGCACATAGTTTATATCTGCTGTGTCAATGTCAACTCGTTTTTTTGAAAATAATTCATGACATTTTGTGTGAGGATTTTGGACTTGTCAGTACCAGGAGTACAGGATACTCTCTCCAGTATCAAGATATGCTACATTAAACTAGTGTGGTGGTGTATCATAAAGTTTATAACAAATATTCTTGGTGGCCATTAAATTATCAAGATGAATCTCAATCAAGATTGTCCAATCTGAAGATGTTAGTGTATTTTGAAAAACCAAGCATTTTTACAGTATTCGCCATGATACAACAAAATAAAGAGGAAGCTGAAGACCTTAACTGCAAAAAGAGCTATGGATGAGTGATAGCTCGAGATAATAAGAAGCTTAAGAATCGCAGCTGCACTCACCAGATTGGCAGCTTAAGAATCGCAGCTGCACTCATCAGGTAGGCACGGACAGACTTTGAATATACTGTATGTATGAGGGTAGGATGGCTGAGACATGATATATGAAGATAAAATCTGCCACTAAGTAATTTCAAAATTGCAAGTTTTGGATTGCACAGTTTGGAGAGATATATGACTTCCAATAAATACATGTACAGATCTCCAGATCCAACTATGAAGATAACACATCTGTGAGCTTGCTTCCAAGAATGATTTTGATGCCATTTGAAGTGCAGCAGAAGCACAACCATCCAGAAGGCTAATGTCATGGGATTACTCTCGTTGCTCCAACCTAGGTGTCCACAAACATATTTCTTGCATTTCTCATGTTTCTGTTAGTTGACTTTTCTCATCATGGTACACTAAGTACAACAGTGACATACTTTGACACTATACGGTATTTGAGAGCTGAACCGCAGACCGAATGACTGGAAGTGGGTGGGCCTCTGTATTGAATACATACTTATCCAGTGGAAGAATATTGCTTTCACCAAACAGCAAATACAAGTACTTCAATGTTTCTCCCAGGAAGAAAGTTTCCATCTTGTCTCTCTTAGGAGGAGGTAGGCTTGTGACATCATCCAGTGATGAATAACCACCAGAATCAACTTTTGTGTACTTCTCAAAGGCCTGAAAAATTTGCCAACCCCACTCCCTATACCTGTGTATGAAATAGATTTATGTAAATAATAATAAGCAATTACTAGCATGATGCAACTCAGTAGGCAGCCTGATATTATATTAGATGATTAGATCCCAAAAAACTTACTTTGGATCCTCTGTGATTCTGTGCAAAACAAATAGAGATTCCACGGTCTCTGGGCGTAGAAGGTTGTGACGGTCAAGTGGTTTGATTGTGATGTCACTAATATATTCCGAACTTTTGTTCCCACCGTCAGGCCCACCTTCAGAATTACCCTATAACGTTCGAAGTCAAATAGATGTTATGCGGATAGCTCAAGAGTATGTCAGGATATTCGATAGCTCAGAAGTGCATACCTCAATGTGAAAATAAGCAATTTCAGGAGCAAGTCCAGTAGAAGTCACAAAGTACATTTCAACACAAGTTTTTGCCAGATCTTCAGCAAGCTGAAGATTTTCAATGTCTTCGTTAGTTAGAAGATCACTTTCGAGAGCCTTTTTCTTGGTAATACCCTTTGTTGCACCCAGAGCAAGGGTACCAGGAAGAAAACAAACCTACAGAATAAAGACATATCATCATTCATTCTCAAGGAACACTAGATAGTGCACATCGCAAGTAGGGTAAGAAGGTTGATCAGAAGAAGAGGTTACAAAATTATGCAGTTCTAATTAAAGAGAAAATATGAGAAATGCTTAATGAGTCACATACCAGGTGATCCATTTTAGGGCTAAAAGCACCACTACGTCCATTGGGAAGCTCCCCAACAAAAACCAACCCATTTGGAGTAGTTTTTCGAACAAGAAGATGCCTGACCCCTCTCATCGCTTCCGTATACATTTCAAATAGATACTTCAAGCTAGTGTTACGATGATTTTCTTGCTGAACCCACACTTTTAACAGGTACTCATAGTAACTATCACCACGAGACCCTAGCCGAATATTTTCTCCGCTGAATTGACCAGAGTAGGGACTGCATACAAGAAGGAAAGAAACATGGTCATTTTTTTGTAAAATCTAATGTTTCTGATTTCAGACAAATGCAACTGAATATGAAGGCGGGCAAAGTTTATGTAGTTGCAGAAGATAGAAGGGTTGAAGCAATGCATACCTAATGTAAATAGGCACCAGACCCTCGACTGTAGGGAGCGTTCGCATATGCTCCAATACCTTCATCGCCTCTAAGTCATACTTAGGATCTCCTGATATTCTGCTAAGGTAAGTAAACTCCAGTTGCAACGTTGTAGCCTCAGAGGTGCTGCTTAAGCCATCAGGGGATGCATGTGCAGAGCGATCACGAAGAACAACATCACTAAAAGGTATGGCTGTCGGGCTTGATGTAAAAGCTAACAATAACCTGTCTGCTAAATCCTTTGAGACTTCAAGAAGACGATCTGGATTAGTCTTGTTAGGTGTTACTGGTATCCCAGAATTACCTCCTCCTGCTTGGTCACTACCACTCAAATGATATGCACTTAGAAGCCCTCCCAAGACACGGATAGTAGTTTCAAATAAGTTGACCTGTCCTTTCTCATTGATCTTTTTCATTAGGTTGTCTTCAATCCATTTTGATGCTTCAGACACAACATCATCAGCACCCATTATTATTGCAGTGTCTAAAGAATCAACAACAGTAGCACCTAAACCTCCTAATCCATCTACACCTCTGTGGCTCAAAGGCATAAGTTCGTCATAACCCATTGCATAATTTCGGTAGCCAGACCATGCATGCTCGAATGCTTCTTTAACTTTCTTCTGCCTGGATGTCCATTCAGATGGAGGGGACTGGTGAAGTATTGAACTATTTTTATATATTTCATTTGGAGGAAGACGTGGAGGTAGCCTTGGCGGCTTTCTCCAAAACGTACGAATATTGGGAGAATCTTTACTGGCATGTCTACTGTCTACTTCTTTGTCATGGAGCTCACCAGATACAAAACCGTCCGAACTTTTGTGCACAACCAAATATATTAAGCCAGTTACCATTAAAAGACTCAAGAATTTCCCGAGGGTAAATTTTCCACATTGGTACTTGCTGCTCTTAGAAATCAGAGCCTGAGTAACCATCTATACAGGAGAAACAAGAATTATCAGATGAAAGAACTAATGAGCAGATAACAACAATACATAAACATTGCATAAGGCAGAAACAGAAACTGATGTGAATTAGCATGTAGTAGCTACAAATACTCCCTCTATGCCAAAATGTAGAGCATATTAGTTTTAATCAAAGTGAAATTTTTTAAAGTTTGACCAAATATATAGAACAAAATATTAACATCTACAACATCACATCAATATTATTAGGACCATCAGGAAATACACTTTCATATTATGTATTGTAAATGATGATACTTATTATGAGTTTTATAGTAAACTCCACTTTATATCCCCTAGTTGCGACCTTGTGACAACGTTTACCGCATTTAAAAAATCTTCCCACGTTTTACACCTTGATTATTACCTTGTTACTGCTTTTACCCCATTTTATTATTCTGCCCAGACTAACAAGGCGGAACCAAGTATAAGAATGATGTGGCAGCTAACTAGGCTAGGCAGACAACTCAAGACCCTTATTTGCTAGCAGTGTGCCCAATATGCCAGAGGGGCAGTGTGGTGCAGCTTAGCCAAACCTGATCGGAAAATTGAGACACTTTTCTAGACTTTGACTGAATTTGCTGAAATTTGAGAAAATTTGACATAGTTTGATATGCAGCTAAGGCCCTGATAAGTACTTGTACAAGTTGTCTACCCATGTCATCCTAACAAATGGATCTAGCTTTTCATGAGTTTGGAGAAAGTAACAAAATGGAGTAAAAGATGTCACAATGTGACAAATAAAGGGCAACATATGGCAATATTTTATAGGATAAAAGTAGTCACAATGTCGAAATAGAGGGTAAAATGGAATTTACTCTTATTTATGCAATGAAACGTGCTCAAAGCAATGCAGATTTGACAAAACTATTTCGAAGTTCAGAGACTGACATGATTTATAGATACTTCCATGTATGATCTGACATGGTTGTAGCGTTCAATTAAGTAGTGTTGTCTCCCACAGTGATGGTAAGTCATGGCAATTTTGTGCCTGGGGAAGTCGTTTCTGTTAGCGCGACGAAACCAATGGAGATGATTACCAACAATTTGAATTCTTCACCCCACAACTGTTGATGCAACACGACTAGCACTTAATTTCATTTAACATGGCAACCTAAAATACAGCCACAAACAAAAAGCAGTAGCTCCAGACCAGACGCTACAGAGGTCCAAATCAACACGCCAAATCCGTTCCCACGACTCTAAGGGCAGACGACCATGCTAACCAGAACGAGCTCGGCAGTGGGAAAAGCCACAGATCCAAGGACACAAAACCCCTCGAAACCGACGGAATGTTTTCACACTCGGCTCCTTGAACAATTGAACAGACATAGACCGATCGAATTGTCTAAACGAACCTAGCCGCCGCAACGCACGGGTTTGAGATTATCACCACGGTTAATGCAACGGAGACTAGGTTTCGTGGCAAGTCAATGTTTCAAAAAGGAAATGGGCGCCTGGATCAGGACTCAGGAGCACCTTGAGGCGAGATCGTTGGCGGAATTTGGCGTTGTTGTAGGCGCCGCCATCCACATCTCGCATCGAGTAGGGGAGGGGGGCCGAGCCGCCGCTCATCCGCGCGGATGAGGGGATGGAAAGAGGGGGCTTCTAGAAGCTTCTGTATGGATGGAGCTCAGTGTTATCTCCGCCGCGCGCGAGATCCGGGTGGGAGGGAGAAGTGAGGGGGAGGGAAGCGGCCGCGGGACAGACAGCTCGGAGGAATCGTGTCGGGTGCTCCGTGCTCGGGTGTTGTACTTGCTGATCTTATTTTTCCTGTTTTTATTTATACTTTGTATTTCGACATTTCAAGTTGACAAATGAACCAATTTAAAAGGGATTAGATATACTAGCTAAATGCCCGTGCGTTGCAACGGGACAACAAGATGATATTCATTATCTTTACATTTCTCAAATTGTGTGTATGTTTCTTATTTTCGAATAGCAATTTAACCATAGACCTTTCGCTGTTCACCAATGGAGTAACATTGTTCCTCGTCCTGGGTCATGCAATGTACCGCGGGCAGCGCGAATGTAAAATTTTGCACGATGCTCCCGACAAATTCGGGTATTGTGCCACTGCTCCCCATAGGCTTCCAGAGCGACTATGTCACCTTTCTTCCCCCGCTAGGGTCGTCTTCTTCGCCTTTCCAACCCCTACCACCGTATGTATGACACCCAACAGCAGCGAGCTAGCCATCATTTGCCATGTACTAAGTTGGCTAGCTAGCCCTTTCAAAAAAAAAAAAGGCTAGCTAGCTGATGAATGATTGTGCTCTCGTGCGTACATTTGTTTTACCTCGCTGATGACGCTAGTGCTTAAAAGATTTAGAGATTTATTTTGCACTATAAAAGAGCTGTCAAAGGACAGATGCATGCCGCGCTGCTACAAGATCTCGAATAAAATCAACTCATCTTAAGCTGGTTAGGCATTGTTTTTGTGATCCATGACATCCTAGCATTATCTCACCACACGTCCTAGTTTTTCGTCCGGTCTAGGTTGCTAGATTTGGGTGCACTGTGTACCTAGTTTTTTTTTAGCAGACACTGAGTACCTAGCTAATCCGAATGAAGGCAATACGTGGTAATTTCGTAACTGCTGCCTACGTGGGCTGGTGGGGTTAATTTCGTTATTGTTGCCTACGTGGGCTGGTGGAGTTGCTTAGTAATGGGCCTTTTGAGTTTTCTTTCTTAATCTGATTGACATACATCGATGGAAACAGACATCGATTAGGATTTGCTCAAAAAGAAAAGACATCGATTAGGATTTCAGCTCCGATCTGAACCCAGTCCGATTTCAGCAAACTGGTATGGGCGTAGGCTTTCCGGCCGAATTAGGCTTTTGAGCTGGACGTGTTTGACTTGGCGTGGAAGTTTTTCTATACTACTATTAAAAGAGCAAACTTGTCTTGTTGGAATACTTTAAATCTAGACCGTTCAATATCCGATCAAACGGCTCAGATCGTCCCAATGTTTGACAACTCAACATTGTCCGTTTTGGACCGTTTTGTCCTCCCACTAATCACATAATACGACCAAATTGACACCACCTTTTCGTTTTGCGGTTAATTACAAAGGATTGCCGCCGATAAAAAGAATCTCCAATTTCCCCCGTTGCCGGCAGGAGGCAGCGCAGAGCGCCCACCATCCACACGCCGCCGCCGGCCCTCTCTCGCTAGCGCGCCCGCTGCCAGCCCTCCCTCTCCAGCACGCCGCCGCCGAGCGTTCTCTTTCCAGCACGGTACCTCTGGCTGCAAGCCGCTCCCATGAGAGGTGTGCTCGGTTTTGGAGTGCCATGCCGGATCTACTCCACGTCGGCGTCAACACGGAGGGTGACCATGGTTCGCGCGCACCGTCGTCGGTAGTGGTCATGGGCGTGGTTTCCGCCGCCGTGACATCTGCTTGAATTTCGAGCACTCACGGCTGGTTCTGCACGCCGACCACCATGTCCAAACGCACCGGATGCGTTCGAGATCGACATGTTCGACAGGATCTATGTCTTACCCACAACAGACAAGCGATGTTCATCAGGACCCTTCTTCAAGGATGAAGATGCTTCGATCGGCCATCGTGTCCTCAGTAACGTCTCCGTCTTCTGCTAACTGTACTGTCAGCCTCTTCCAAACTAAGCCGTGGTTAACTCAGTTGTAAGTGCCACGCCCGCTTTTGTGATGCCCAAGGTTGCTCCTTCCTCTTTGGGAGGAGCTCTTGGAGGTGCTATGTTGCCTGATTGACTGCAAAGGGGCTGGATCTCGCAGTACTGCAGAAGTGGTGATGCGCTGTTGCTACAAGAAGCCATGGCAGACTTTCATAGGGTAGGCTTGTTCCTTCCCAACGATGAGACATTACACAGGAGGCAGACTTCAGAAAAGTCCAGAAACAATGCACGCAGTTCGTTAAGTTTTTTTTTGAAGTTGAAGAAAGTTAAAACAAGTAACTTTGGTCCCCATGCATTCATCTGAAGCTTTCTTTTCGTGAAATTGACGTTGTTAAGCAGGGTGTTGAACTGATGATCATAAGACAGTTGGGGCTTGACTTCATTGAGGTCATCTTGCTGACAGATGGCACTGCTCCTGTCGAAGCTGCCAGCCATGTTTTGTGCTGCGAACCGCTTGCAATTGTCATGACCGGGAAGGAGTAAAAAAGTCCAAAAATGAGATCAAGGTACAGTGGTAGTGTGGTACACTATTAGCCTGCTGTGTCCCATCGTTAGTAGGGGTCAAAAGATTTGCTTTTTTTCTTATTTCTGAGGACTGAGGACATATGTCGAAATTACATTAGATCTAAAAATAATGTACTTGCATCACCTTATTTCTCCAGGCATGTTAATATGGTTGACTGCAAGAAATGATACCATATTATTTGTAGGTTACCACATATTGAGTGAATTTAAAATTGTTGCAACGCATTAACGAACGGTTTTTTTAGGCTGTGACAAACTTTGTACTTTCCGTGAAAACAAAAAAGCGTGTTGAGATGTGTTGAATTGTCAAACATTGTAACGATCAAGATAGTTGATCAGATATTTAAGTATTTAACGACTGAGATTTAATGTATCTGAACATGTTTGTTTTTTAATAGTACTATAGATAATAATACAATGTACTCCAGCTGCTCCTAAAAAACTGTCGCAAGTTATACTAGGAGTTAAGTTACTTCTTCTGATGTCTATGATGCTTGGACTACCGTGGGCAATTTTTGTTTTGAAGAAATCATGGAGGAAAAACTGCCGCAAGTGAAACAAACCTAAAATTGGTGACATTTGTGGTTGATAATAATAGAAATTGTCATACGTTTTTCTTCCTGTCGGTCCCAGGTTCAAAGAAATAGGTTCAGTGGTTCGACTTCCCAAAAGTATTTTGCAACTGAAAACACACTATTTTTGTTATTTTTAGAATTTTACATATATTGATCAATTGTAGGGTCGTGCGTTGCACGTGCACGTTCACTAGTGTAAATAAGTAAAACAAAACGGTTCGATGGCATAGGTGCGTAATATGTGATTTGGTGGGAGGGTAAAACTGGAAAAGTAAAAAACGTACCAACCATCAACCATCACCTCTAGCTATATTATATAGTAGAGATTTGAAGAAAAACTATATCGTCAATTTAGTGCGATTCATAGGAGGTGTGGATATAATCATATCCGATTATATGTTTGGCGACTCCATATGTCATCTTCTTCCGGAGGACGTGGACCCTCACCAAGGGACATTTGTTTTACAAGTCTTGTGCATAAACACATTATCGAGCTTTTTCAAATGTTAGAGTATCACCACCGGCATACCCGAAGCATCCACAAAGGTTTATTGGGGTCAGGCAGTGGCGGAGCTCGAAAAAAATCATGGGCGAGCCAGGCTGTAAGAAAGCACAAAAAAATGAGCAGAAAGATTTTCTTATCTCTGTTGCCGTTGTTCCAATTCAAGCAAGGGCAATGGATCATCTGCTGGTGCTACCAGATCATTTTCAACTTCACTAATGTCATCACTTTTTCTTTTCAAAACAAAACCAATTCTTATCTGAATTGCCTTTCCCATGGCTGCAAAAGTGAACAACAAAATCAGTGAACAATCAACTGTGCACTGGCACCATGCCATCAAATCTGCTGTCCAAAAATTTGGGGAAAGAAAGGAGAAGTACCTGAGGAGGGAAATTGGAGAATAATGGGGCTCGATTCGGTCGCAGCTTCGATTGCCGGCTGCTGGACCTCCGCCCGGTGCCCTAGCTCATGCGGCCGTCAGGCCGTGCCCTGCCCGTGAGGTGATGCCTAGTGGCCGCCCCCAGGCTGCGGGCGGCGCGGCGCTGCTGCTGCTTGCAGCTTGTCCTCCACCGATTCCCCCCTATTTTCCATCTTTTCTTGTCTAATTCGTGCCAAAATTGCTAGACCTAACCAGCTCTACCCTAGAGGAGACAGGCAAAAGGTGAGATCTCTGCGTCTTGTGGAAGTGGACGCCGCGGACGGGGCCGTCGTGCTCGTCGAAGCGCTCGAGGAGGGTCAAGGGTGCCCATGCGGTAGTCCCACATCTGGACGACCCCGCTGTGGAGGCTGGCGAGGATCCATGGGCGGCGCGGGTGGAAGGCGAGCCCCTTGACGCGGTTGCTCTTGGTCTCGAACTTGGTCAGCATCTCGACGCTGGCAGTACCTCCGGCTCCACCGAGATCTCACCTTTTGCTTGTCTCCCTCCATGACCAGAGGTGAGGAAATTGACTTGTGAGCAGCGTGAGGTGAAAAGAACTGAGACGAGATGCAGAGGTGAGGAAACTGGCAGGTGCGCTGATGGGCTGGGCCTTTTTTGCTAAATACTACTAGTTGATATTATTTTTGCAAAAAACTTGGGTGGGCCGTGGCCCAGGTCGGCCATCACTGAGCTCCGCCAGTGGGGTCAGGCAGGAAAGACGGTCAAGCCGTCACCCAAGTGTCTGGCCCAATTCAATTTCTGTCCGGCACCATCGAGAGTGCTTCTAAACTTGAGGGCTTGCTCGAGTGCCGGACAGTGGCCGGACAACCCCTCCAACAGGCGGAGCTTATCATGCGTAGACATAGTGCTGGTCAAGTTATTGCGACGTTTAATGGCGCAGCTGTTCCCCTGACGGGCGCAAATGACGTGACGTGTCGAGCCGCACCATACACGTGTTGACGTTGCAGCGGATCTTCCAAACGGCGGCTGAACACACGTCGTCAGCATCAATGCGTGTTAGGGGAACCGGTGCTCGTAGTTAATGGGCGCCAACCAACCCCGCTCCTCCGGCCAGCTTTAAAACGGCACGTGGCGCGTCTCTCCTCTCCCCACACAGTTCACCACCCTCTCGCTCTCCGAAGTCCGTCCGCCACCAGTAGATCCACTTCGAGATGATGGAGTAGAAACTCTTTTTTGGGTGGACAAGATATGTCCAGAAAATGTAATTATATTGTACTGACATGTGAATTAACATGTTTTAATTTAAACTACATCATTTGAAAATTTAAATCAATTGTTGAAATTTATCTTTGTCCCAATATTTATTTGTTATTGTATAATATAAAATGGCGAAGAAATAGATGATAGAAAGATACTTGTAAACTACACCTCTCAAAATGCTTACATAACCTTGCTAGCCTAAACTATCAGATGTAAACACAAACATTTAGACATAACCAGTACTAGTTTTACACAAACATTCAGATCTAAACATAGGGTTTAGGTCTCCTCCTGCGGCGATCCCGTAGGAGTCCACCATATCGCCGCCGATCTTGGAGATCCTCGCCTTGATCGACGTCGAAGTAAATTCCCAGGAGCCCTTGGTCCTGGATCGGAGGAAGGAGGAAGCCGAAACCCTAAATATGGCGGATAACTCGGGCGGAAAAGCGAAATCGACCGCGAGGCCAGCGGGAGGGGAAGTGGCGGCTGAATCTATGGCGGCCGAGGAAGAACGGGATGCTCATACCCCGGAAACTGGAGAAAAAATTGAGGAGATGCTGAACCGCTTGGAAATTACAGCGGAGGAAGAAGAAGCGATCGATCTCTCGGGGTTGATCGAGGAAAATCGAACACCCATGAAGTGGGCTGTGATCATCAAGGTTTGTTTGAAAGCCCCTTTTAGCCATATGGCGTTTTACCAGAAGATGCAAGTAGCTTGGACGGTGGCTAGAGAGGTTACGTGATTTGGACGACTATACTTTTATCGCACAATTTAACTGCCTCGGTGACTGGAAGACGGCCATGCATGGAGGACGGTGGTTATTCAGGAGACAGGCTGTTGTCATTGAGGAATACGATGGTATGATGAACACTGAGACAATACCCTTGGATTCGATTAGGGTGTGGGTGCGTATTATGGGACTGCCGGACCTGGTTCGCAATGCTGCAGTGGCGAAAGCAATGGCAGGAAGGATGGGCAAGGTTCTGGATGCAGAAACGGGAATTAATGGTGTTGATTATGTGAAGTTTGTGAGAGTTTATGTCAAAATCAATTTGAAGAAAGCTCTGATGCGCTTCGTTACAGGGACGGTTAGCCCTGGAAAACCTCCACAGAAGTTCAGAGTTCTGTATGAAAAAATGCCACGGTTCTGTGCACAATGTGGTATTATTGGACATGTTGCAGATGAATGTGGTGAGGGTGCTCATGATCCTACCAAGTACCAGTATGGTGATTTTATGATGGTACCACAAGAGGACTTCTGGTATCAGCCAAAGAAAGAATATGTGGTGAGACCACAGACCAGTAACTCCAGAGGTGGAGGTAGGAATGGTCGTGGAGGTCGATCTGATATGAGACAGGACCGTCAGGACATGGACGAAGATGTTCCGAGCTTTGGCTCTAACCTGGGTGAAACCGCTGGAAGGTCGCTGCGGAAAAGGTTGGTGGTTAGTAGGGATGAGCCACCAAAGAAGAATACATTGTTGCTCACAAACTCGGCTCACGATTCAGTGGAGCCAAGGGATGGGATACCTAATGTCGAAACAACACCGCAGAAGGTGCAACTACAGAAAAGACACAAACGGACGGAGGATACTATCAATGATGGTAATCCATCTTTAGGATTGGCGGGCTCCCTCGGGAGTACCGCCAGGAGCAATGAAAATATGCGGATACAATTGTCGGGGAGCTGGCAACTCCTCGGCAATTAGATCGCTTCAAGCGATCAGAAGGCAACACAGGCCTGAGATAACGTTTTCTGTCTGAAACTCATCTTGACAGAGATAGTGGTGAGAGATGATACGTCTCCAACGTATCTATAATTTCTGATGTTCCATGCTTATATTATACCAATTGCTACATGTTTTATATACACTTCATATCACTTTTATGCATTTTCTGGGACTAACCTATTAACAAGATGCCACAGTGCCAGTTCCCTGTTTTCTGCTGTTTTTGGTTTCAGAAAAGTACTTCTGCGAATATTCTCGGAATTGCACGAAACAAAAGGCCACGTCCCTATTTTTCCAGCACCGTCACGGAGTCCGAAGGAGAGACGAAGGAGGGCACCGAGGTGCCAAACCACACAGGCGCGGGTGGCCCCCTGCCGCGCCACCAGGTGGTGTGGGCCCCTCGAGCCCCACCGACATCGCCCCTTCGCCTATTTATTGCCTCAGACGCGAAAACCCTAACACCAAGTCATATTCCACGAAGAGTTCCGCAGCGCCGCCATCGACGACAAGTTTCGGGGGACAGAATCTCTGTTCCGGCACGCGCCGGGACGGGGAATTGCCCCCGGAGTCATCTCCATCGACTCCACCGCCATCTTCATCGCCGCTGCTGACTCCCATGATGAGGAGGGAGTAGTTCTCCCCCGAGGCTGAGGGCTCTACCGGTAGCTATGTGGTTCATCTCTCTCTCCATGGTGTGATCTTTATGTGATCGTGTGTATTGCTAGTATCGCTGAATACATTAATAATGTTTATGCTACTCAAGTGATTTTGTCTAGTTTCTGGAGTCGTTGTGACAACACGGTATCAAGGTGACAGTGTGGGTACTTGTGTGACTCTATGAATAATTTAGATATTATCATGGCTTATTCTTGGGAACTGTGGTGTTTGTTTACTCAGACTTTGAGGAGTGCTTTTGCAGCCCTACACGTAGTACTCTTGTGTTATCAAGAAGGAGAATAATCCCGAGCAGTATTTACTTGTGTTCAGTTGTGCTAATCTAGTTGAATATGTAGATGTTACTCTTTATCTATTATGCACTCTATAGGTTACTTTAATATGAACTCCGGTACTCTCCACGGTGTAAAGGTGACAGTGTGTGCACCGTGTGTGATTCCTTTATGACGTTGTGGCGCTTGTTTACTCCGGCTTGAGGTGTGCTTTTGTAGCCCTACACAATGAATGGTGTTTGTTATCCAACAAGAGAGTGTTTAAGAGTAGCTTTTACTTATTCAGTTATGAGATCATTGTTGAGAGTGTCCACTAGTGAAAGTATGATCCCTAGGCCTTGTTTCTAAGCATTGAAACACCGTTTACAACAAGTTCTGCTACATGTTTGCTTGCTGCCATCTTTATTTCAGATTGCAGTTACTACTTATAATCATCCATATCACTTGTATTTCACTATCTCTTCGCCGAACTAGTGCACCTATACATCTGACAAGTGTATTGGGTGTGTTGGGGACACAAGAGACTTCTTGTATCTTAATTGCAGGGTTGCTTGAGAGGATATCTTTGACCTCTACCTCCCTGAGTTCGATAAACCTTGGGTGATTCACTTAAGGGAAACTTGCTGCTGTTCTACAAACCTCTGCTCTTGGAGGCCCAACACTGTCTACAAGAATAGAAGCACACGTAGACATCAAGCTATTTTCTGGCGCCGTTGCCGGGGAGGTAAGGTAAAAGGTATTCACATCCTCTGGCTACAAAGCTATTTTCTAGTATTGTTGCTAGTGTGTGAGTGCTCGAAGTTATTTCCTTTAGATTCTGCAATTATTCTTTTTGTTTCTTGTTTTTATTTTCACTAGTTAGGCTTAATGGAAAACAACAAAAAAATTAGAGATCTTTATGAACTTTATATTGAATTAGGACATGATGCTTTTGAAGAGAAAATTAAAAAACCTATGGAAAATTATTTGCATGATGGTAGCAATGTTATTACTATAAATGCTTTGAACACCATTATTGCTAATGCTATGCAAAGCTCTAAGCTTGGGGAAGCTGGTTTTGATGAATATGATATTTTTAGTCCCCCAAGTTTTGAGGAGAAAATTTTCTTTGATGATACTTTGCCTCCAATTTATGATGATTATAATGATAGTGGTATTTTGGTGCCACCTACTATGGAGGATAAAGTTTATTATGATTATACTATGCCTGCAATTTATGATGAATACAATGATGGTTGTGATAGTTTTACTCTCACTATTACTAATAAATTGATTATGCTTATGTGGAGAGTAATGATACTTTTATGCATGTGGATCATGATAAGAATGCTTTATGTGATAGCTATATTGTTGAGTTTATTCATGATGCACTGAAAATTATTTTGAGAGAGGAAATATGGTTATAGAAATTTCATGTTACTAAACACCTCTCTTTATGATGAAGTTTTGAGCTTTCTCTTGATTTGCTTTTATTTGCTGGGTACTTTAAGACCTACTGGTCCTTATGAGAGAGGGAGACACGATTTCATATATCACAATAATATTAAGTCTCTCTCTTTTGTTGAAATTTTTGAAGTTGCACTTGTTTTGCTTTCTATGCTAGTCACTTTGCTTCATTGATTGTTTTCTTACAAGACTCCTTGCATAGGAAGTGGGTTAGATTAAATGTGTTTATTTGCTTCTTGATGCTCTCTTTTATGTTTCAACTCTCATCTTTATGTGGGCATCATAAAAATCACTATGCCTAGCTAAAAGGCTTTAAAGAAAAGCGCTTATGGGAGACAACCCATTGTTTTTATTTTCTGTTATTTTTTTTTCTTTTGTTTTGAGTCAAGGTGTTGTTACTTCTGTAGCAACTCCTTTGTATCTTTATTTTATTGCATTGTTGTGCCAAGTAAAGTTCTATATTGAAAGTTGATGCAAGATTTGGATTTCTGCGCAGACAGATTTTTAGCTGTCACGATTTGAGCTTATCTCCCTGTAGAAAATTCAAAAATTCTGAAAAATCACGCATCTTCCTGAGATATGTACGCAACTTTCATTATTTTGGCCAGATCCATCTGAGCAACTTAAGTGCCTCGAAAAAATTCGTCATTCCAGACTGTTCTGTTTTTGACAGATTCTGCCTTTTGTTTTGCATTCGCTCTTTTATGTTTGTGTGGATTTCTTTGCTCCACAAAGCATTGGTGGCTGTAGCTAATGTCCAGAAGCTTTGGGATTGATTGTATCATTACAGAATATGAGAATTTTTGATTATGCACTAACCCTCTAATGAGAACTGTCTTGAGTTTGGTGTGAAGGAAGTTTTCAAGGATCAAGCGAGAAGGGTGATATTATGTGATCAAGAAGAGTGAAAAGCCTAAGCTTGGGGATGCCCCCGTGGTTCATCCCCATATTCAAGAGACTCAAGCGTCTAAGCTTGGGGATGCCCAAGGCATCCCCTTCTTCATCAACAACTTATCAGGTCATCTCTAGTGAAACTATATTTTAATTCTTTCACATCTTATGCGCTTTACTTGGAGCGTCTGTGTGCTTTTATTTTTGTTTTTGTTTGAATAAATTCGGATCCTAGCAATCCTTGTGTGGGAGAGAGACACGCTCCGCTTTTTCATGTGAATACTCATGTTCTTCACTTATATTTGTTGAGTATTCTTAACTAGCTACTGCAGTGCTTTTAGCTCCTGTTTTTCATGCATCTCTTCGAGCTGTTAGCACTTGTTTATAAATACTCTCTTGCTGCATTATATTATCATTTGGAGAGTTTATGTTTAAATAAATTGATTGGTGTTTGTTTGGAAGAAAGAAAATGCTACATGTAGTAGTTGGTATTGGAAAAGACATATGCATTCTTGTAGATCATTGTCTTGTTTTGATTTGATGCTTTGCAATTGTTTTGAGCTCTCAAGTAGATCATGTTTAAGCTCTTGCATCATGTAGTTAAAGCCTAGTAGTGGAGAACTACCGTAGAGCTTGTTGAGACTTGGGATGCATATTTGTTCTCTCTAAGGTCTAGATATTTTCTGGTAAAATGTTTGAGCAACAAGGAAGACAGTGTAGAGTCTTATAATACTTGCAATATGTTTTTATGTGATTCTTGCTGTACCGGTTTATACTTGTGTTTGCTTCAAACAACCTTGCTAGCCTAAACTCTGTACTGAGAGGGAATGCTTCTCGTGCATCCAAAACTTGAGCCAAAACCCATGCCATTTGTGTCCACCATACCTACCTACTATGTGGTATTTCCTGCCATTCCAAGTAAATATTTCATGTGCTACCTTTAAACTATTCAAAACTTTATTACTCCTTATTTGTGTCAATGTTTTATAGCTCATGAGGAAGTATGTGGTGTTTTATCTTTCAATCTTGTCATTTACTTCTGACAGACTTTCACCAATGGACTAGTGGCATATACATCCGCTTATCCAATAATTTGCAAAAAGAGCTGGCAACGGGGTGCCCAGCCCCAATTAATTACAACTTTCATTAATAATTCTCTTCACATGTTTTGCCCTGATTTATCAGTAAGCAACTTAATTTGCAAATAGACACTCCTCCATGGTATGTGAATGTTGGAAGGCACCCGAGGATTCGGTTAGCCATGGCTTGTGTAAGCAAAAGGTTGGGAGGAGTGTCATCTATAAAGAAACTAAAATACATGTGTAAACAAAAGAGAAGAGGGATGATCTACCTTGCTGGTAGAGATAACGTCCTTCATGGGAGCCGCTCTTGAAAGTCTGGTTGACAAGGGGGTTAGAGTGCCCACTACCATTCGTTGACAACAACAAACACCTCTCAAATACTTATTTTGTGCTCTCTATATGCTTTCGAAAACTTAAAAAGCTCTAGCACATGATTTAATCCCTGCTTCCCTCTGCGAAGGGCCTATCTTTTACTTTATGTTGAGTCAGTTTACCTACTCCTTTCTATCTTAGAAGCAAACACTTGTGTCAACTTTGTGTGCATTGATTCTTACATATTTACTTATTGCACTTGTTATATTGCTTTATGTTGACAACTATCCATGAGATATACATGTTACAAGTTGAAAGCAATGCTGAAACTTAATCATCCTTTGTGTTGCTTCAATGCCTTTTACTTTGAATCTATTGCTTTATGAGTTACCTCTTATGCAAAACTTTTTGATGCTTGTCTTGAAAGTACTATTCATGAAAAGTTTTTGCTTATATGATTCATTGTTTACTCTTTATCTATTTGTTAGCAAACTATAGATCATTGCTTTGAGTCACTTCATTCATGACATGAGCCTTGCAATATATTGATCAAGATTGTGTGAAAGCATGTCTCCTCAGAAATTATTTGTTGTTATCGTTTTACCTACTCGAGGACGAGTAGAACTAAGCTTGGGGATGCTTGATACGTCTCCAACGTATCCATAATTTCTGATGTTCCATGCTTATATTATACCATTGCTACATGTTTTATATACACTTCATATCACTTTTATGCATTTTCTGGGACTAACCTATTAACAAGATGCCACAGTGCCAGTTCCCTGTTTTCTGCTGTTTTTGGTTTCAGAAAAGTACTTCTGCGAATATTCTCGGAATTGCACGAAACAAAAGGCCACGTCCCTATTTTTCCAGCACCGTCACGGAGTCCGAAGGAGAGACGAAGAGGGCACCGAGGTGGCCAAACCACACCGGCGCGGGTGGGCCCCCTGCCGCGCCACCAGGTGGTGTGGGCCCCTCGGCCTCCACCGACATCGCCCCTTCGCCTATTATTGCCTCAGACGCGAAAACCCTAAAACCAAGTCATATTTCCAGAAGAGTTCCGCAGCGCCGCCGCCATCGACGACAAGTTTCGGGGGACAGAATCTCTGTTCCGGCACGCCGCCGGGACGGGGAATTGCCCCCGGAGTCATCTCCATCGACACCACCGCCATCTTCATCGCCGCTGCTGACTCCCATGATGAGGAGGGAGTAGTTCTCCCCCGAGGCTGAGGGCTCTACCGGTAGCTATGTGGTTCATCTCTCTCTCCATGGTGTGATCTTTATGTGATCATGTGTATTGCTAGTATCGCTGAATACATTAATAATGTTTATGCTACTCAAGTGATTTTGTCTAGTTTCTGGAGTCGTTGTGACAACACGGTATCAAGGTGACAGTGTGGGTACTTGTGTGACTCTATGAATAATTTAGATATTATCATGGCTTATTCTTGGGAATGTGGTGTTTGTTTACTCAGACTTTGAGGTGCTTTTGCAGCCCTACACGTAGTACTCTTGTGTTATCAAGAAGGAGAATAATCCCGAGCAGTATTTACTTGTGTTCAGTTGTGCTAATCTAGTTGAATATGTAGATGTTACTCTTTATCTATTATGCACTCTATAGGTTACTTTAATATGAACTCCGGTACTCTCCACGGTGTAAAGGTGACAGTGTGTGCACCGTGTGTGATTCCTTTATGACGTTGTGGCGCTTGTTTACTCCGGCTTGAGGTGTGCTTTTGTAGCCCTACACAATGAATGGTGTTTGTTATCCAACAAGAGAGTGTTTAAGAGTAGCTTTTACTTATTCAGTTATGAGATCATTGTTGAGAGTGTCCACTAGTGAAAGTATGATCCCTAGGCCTTGTTTCTAAGCATTGAAACACCGTTTACAACAAGTTCTGCTACATGTTTGCTTGCTGCCATCTTTATTTCAGATTGCAGTTACTACTTATAATCATCCTATCACTTGTATTTCACTATCTCTTCGCCGAACTAGTGCACCTATACATCTGACAAGTGTATTGGGTGTGTTGGGGACACAAGAGACTTCTTGTATCTTAATTGCAGGGTTGCTTGAGAGGATATCTTTGACCTCTACCTCCCTGAGTTCGATAAACCTTGGGTGATTCACTTAAGGGAAACTTGCTGCTGTTCTACAAACCTCTGCTCTTGGAGGCCCAACACTGTCTACAAGAATAGAAGCACACGTAGACATCAAGCTATTTTCTGGCGCCGTTGCCGGGGAGGTAAGGTAAAAGGTATTCACATCCTCTGGCTACAAAGCTATTTTCTAGTATTGTTGCTAGTGTGTGAGTGCTCGAAGTTATTTCTTTTAGATTCTGCAATTATTTCTTTTTGTTTCTTGTTTTTATTTTCACTAGTTAGGCTTAATGGAAAACAACAAAAAAATTAGAGATCTCTATGAACTTTATATGGAATTAGGACATGATGCTTTTGAAGAGAAAATTAAAAAACCTATGGAAAATTATTTGCATGATGGTAGCAATGTTATTACTATAAATGCTTTGAACACCATTATTGCTAATGCTATGCAAAGCTCTAAGCTTGGGGAAGCTGGTTTTGATGAATATGATATTTTTAGTCCCCCAAGTTTTGAGGAGAAAATTTTCTTTGATGATACTTTGCCTCCAATTTATGATGATTATAATGATAGTGGTATTTTGGTGCCACCTACTATGGAGGATAAAGTTTATTATGATTATACTATGCCTGCAATTTATGATGAATACAATGATGGTTGTGATAGTTTTACTCTCACTATTACGAATAAAATTGATTATGCTTATGTGGAGAGTAATGATACTTTTGTGCATGTGGATCATGATAAGAATGCTTTATGTGATAGCTATATTGTTAATTTTGTTCATGATGCTACTGAAAATTATTATGAGAGAGGAAAATATGGTTGTAGAAATTTTCATGTTACTAAAACACCTCTCTTTATGATGAAAGTTTTGAGCTTTCTCTTGATTTGCTTTTATTTGCTGGGTACTTTAAGACCTACTGAAAGTTCTTATGAGAGAGGGAGACACGATTTCATATATCACAATAATATCAAGTCTCCTCTCTTTTTGTTGAAATTTTTGAAGTTGCACTTGTTTTGTCTTTCTATGCTAGTAGCTTCATGCTTCAATAATTTGTTTTCTTACAAGATTCCTTTGCATAGGAAGTGGGTTAGACTTAAATGTGTTTGGTATTTGCTTCTTGATGCTCTCTTTTATGTTTCAACTCTCATCTTTATGTGGGCATCATAAAAATCACTTTGACCTCTACCTCCCTGAGTTCGATAAACCTTGGGTGATTCACTTAAGGGAAACTTCCTGCTGTTCTACAAACCTCTGCTCTTGGAGGCCCAACACTGTCTACAAGAATAGAAGCACACGTAGACATCAAGAGATTACGAGTTAAACTCGGTTATGCACATAAGCTGGTGATGCCTAGTAATGGGCGAGCTGGTGGGCTATTCTTGATGTGGGATCACCATGTCAATATTCAGTTGAAGTACGAGCACAAAAACTATATTGACGTGCTTGTGTCTGGAGATACCCCGGAGAAGGACTGGAGGTTAACGGGGTTGTATGGTGAGTCTGTCTGGCGCCACAAATACCGGACATGGCAGTACTTACAAGATTTACACCGCCAAGTTAGTATGCCTTGGTTAGTGTTGGGTGATATGAATGAGATTCTTTCTGAATCGGAGAAGGAGGGTGGAGCTCCAAGGCCACTCTCATACATGCAAGCCTTTCGTGACTGTTTATCTGATTGCGGATTAGAAGATCTTGGTTACATTGGTAATGTGTTCACTTGGAAGAGAGGAAACATCAGAGAAAGATTAGACAGAGCTGTTGGGAATGCTGGTTGGTCAGGACTTTTTCCAAATGCAGCTGTTCATAATCTGACGTCCCCTAGGTCAGATCACCGACCGATTTTGGTTGATACAGAAACATACACTGCTGTGACGAATGCCTCAAGGAATCGTCGTAGATTCGAAGGTAGGTGGCTGAAGGAAGAACATGTAGGGGACATTGTCTCCACGGCTTGGGTGCATGCACCACCAAATGCACCTGTTATGGAGAAACTGGCTTCGATCCATTCCGAGATGCATGAATGGGATCGGACAGTCCTGAAAGCTCCAAGAAAGAAGATTAAAGAGCTGACAAAAGAGCTGGATCAGCTCTTGAGTGGCCCAATGAATGAAGAAACTGCACAGCAACAGAAAAGAAGTAACACGCAAAATTGAAGTTGCGCTAGAGCAGGAAGAAGTACATTACATGCAGAGAAGCCGGGCTGATTGGTTACTGCATGGAGATAAAAACACTACGTTCTTTCATAATTTCGCGAAAGCACGTCGGAAAAGGAACGGTATTCTAAACCTGAAAAGGGAAAATGGGAGGTAATTGAGGGGAATGAGGAACTCAAACCTTTTATTCGTGACTACTTCTCGTCTCTATTTACGACGGAGGTGCAGCAAACTGATGCAGAATTACTGAACCGTGTCCAACCACGGGTTACAAGAGAAATGAATGAGGCTCTGAGAAAACCATACACGGCTGAGGAAGTTAAATCAGCCATGTTTAGTATTGGTGATTACAAGGCACCAGGAACTGACGGATTGCATGCGATATTTTACAAAAAGTTTTGGTCTGTTGTCGGAAATGAAGTGACAACGGAGGTTCTGAAGGCCCTGAATACTGGGATTATCCCTGACGGATGGAATGAAACTGCTATTGTCCTGATTCCAAAGGTTGATAGTCGGAGCTAATCACACAATTTCGCCCTATCAGCCTGTGTAATGTGATTTATAGGGTAATTTCTAAAGTCTTGTCCAAGAGGTTAAAGGATCTGCTGATATTATCTCAAAAACTCAGAGCGCGTTCGTACCAGGATGTTTAATCACTGATAACGTGTTGGTTGCTTATGAATCCTTCCATGCAATCAAAAATAAAAGACAGGGGAAGAGAGGCATTTGTGCAGTTAAATTGGATATGCATAAGGCGTATGATCGTGTTGAGTGGGGTTTTCTTCGTGACATGATGATTAAGCTGGGTTTTTAGCAAAGTTGGGTGAATATGATCATGGCCTGTGTAACTTCGGTTAATTACAGGATCTGGTTCAATTCTGATGAGACTGAATCTTTTACTCCAACTAGAGGTATCAGACAGGGCGACCCCCTGTCACCTTACCTGTTTTTGATCTGTGCCGAGGGTTTGTCAAGCCTTCTAGAGTATGAGGAGATGAATGGTGGTATTCAAGGGGTCAGAGTGTGCCGAGGTGCACCGTCAGTTTCACACCTGTTTTTCGCTGACGATTCTCTGATCTTGATGACAGCTGATATGTCTAACGCCACATCGCTCCGTAATGCCCTGGATATGTATTGTGCAAGTTCTGGCCAGCTTGTGAGTGATGCGAAATCGAGCATCTTTTTTAGTCCAAACACTGACGTGCAGGTTCGGGCTGATGTGTGTGAACACCTGAATATTGTTGTTGAATCTCTCAATGATAAATACTTGGGCTTGCCCTCTTTGGTTGGTATTGACCGAAGTGACTGTTTCCAACATTTGGTGGAACGGATATGCAAGCTGATCAGTGGATGGAATGCAAAGATGTTGTCGATGGGAGGGAAGGAGATTCTCCTAAAAGCAATAGCACAGGCTATACCGGCTTATGCAATGTCGGTGTTCAATATCCCTAAGCAGGTTTGTAAAGCAATTTGCAATGCAATTGCTAGATTTTGGTGGGGTGGTACTGCCAACCAAAGAAAGATGCATTGGATGGCTTGGTGGAAGATGAGCATTCCAAAACAAGAAGGAGGCATGGGTTTCCGGGACCTGCATTGTTTTAACCAAGCAATGCTAGCAAAGCAATGTTGGAGGCTATTGAGTGAACCTGACTCTCTCTGTGCTCAGGTTCTCAGAGCTAAATACTATCCAGATGGATACTTGATTAATGCTGTTTTGAAGAAAGGTTCCTCGGATACCCGAATTTTGGTCAGCCTGATTTTATTGCCTGGCAACCAAATAAAAATGGTTGCTTCTCGGTGAAATCTGCCTATCACATGGAATGGAGATGTGAATATCGGAGGAGAGCTGCAAGAGTAGATGGTGCTGATAGATCAACTCCTCACGATGTATGGAAAAAGATTTGGAAAACTAAGGTTAGCCGCAAAATTCAGATTATTGCGTGGCGAGCTCTACATGGCATAGTACCGTGTTTATGTACCTTGGCAAACAGACATATTGGGTCAACTGTTAATTGACCAGTTTGTACAACAAACGCTGAGGATCTAAGGCATATGTTGTTCTGCTGTCCCCGTGCTCAGGAGGTGTGGCGTGGCCTTGATCTGCTTGAGTGTGTCAAAGCTGCAATAGAATTGGACAGGTCTGGTTCAATTACTATCGAGGAACTATTATGCTCCAAACGGCCAGGAGGTGTAACATGCAATATTAATCATAAAGCAGCTACGGTTATGACAGCATGTTGGTACCTTTGGTGGTCGAGAAGACAGATAAAAAATAAGGAGGCTGTTCCGAGTGTGGAGAGGTCGATAATTAACATCAAAGGTATGGTGGCAAATTTTGCTAAGCTGAAGGTGAACTGTCGAATTCGAAGAGAAGGTTGGAAGAAACCAGCTAATGGTGTTTACAAGATAAATGTGGATGCTGCCTTCTATCCTGATTCTGGGAAAGGAGCAACAGGAGCTATCATCCGAGATTCCGGAGGAAATTTTATTGCAGCTTGTTGTGATCATACTGATGCTGCAACTGATGTGGCGGCAATGGAAGCTTCGACGTTGCTAGCCGGACTCAAACTTGCCGAATAATTCGGAACCCAAACTTTGGTGGTTGAATCTGATTCTATGGATGTGGTGCAAGCTATACACAATCCAGCAGAATATAGAGGCTTGGGAGCGGTGATTACTGATGACTGTCGGTTGCTTCTGTTGCAACTAGGCATGGCGACGATACAACATTGCCCACGAGAAGCAAATGAGGCCGCGCATCTGCTTGCTCGTCACGGTGCCACGTAGGGTGCTCGGGAGTTCTGGTTCTCTGATCCTCCCTCGTTTCTGATCCCTGTTCTGGTCGATGACATGGAATGGAGATGTGAATATCGGAGGAGAGCTGCAAGAGCAGATGGTGCTGATAGATCAACTCCTCACGATGTATGGAAAAAGATTTGGAAAACTCAGGTTAGCCGCAAAATTCAGATTTTTGCGTGGCGAGCTCTACATGGCATAGTACCGTGTTTATGTACCTTGGCAAATAGACATATTGGGTCAACTGTTAATTGCCCAGTTTGTACAACAAACGCTGAGGATCTAAGGCATATGCTGTTCTGCTGTCCCCGTGCTCAGGAGGTGTGGCGTGGTCTTGATCTGCTTGAGTGTGTCAAAGCTGCAATAGAATTGGACAGGTCTGGTTCAATTACTATCGAGGAACTATTATGGTCCAAACAGCCAGGAGGTGTAACATGCAATATTAATCATAAAGCAGCTACGGTTATGACAGCATGTTGGTACCTTTGGTGGTCGAGAAGACATATAAAAAATAAGGAGGCTGTTCCGAGTGTTGAGAGGTCGATATTAACATCAAAGGTATGGTGGCAAATTTTGTTAAACTGAAGGTGAACTGTCGAATTCGAAGAGAAGGTTGGAAGAAACCAGCTAATGGTGTTTACAAGCTAAATGTGGATGCTGCCTTCTATCCTGATTCTGGGAAAGGAGCAACAGGAGCTATCATCCGAGATTCCGGAGGAAATTTTATTGCAGCTTGTTGTGATCATACTGATGCTGCAACTGATGTGGCGGCAATGGAAGCTTCGGCGTTGCTAGCCGGACTCAAACTTGCCGAGCAATTCGGAATTCAAACTCTGGTGGTTGAATCTGATTCTATGGATGTGGTGCAAGCTATACACAATCCAGCAGAATATAGAGGCTTGGGAGCGGTGATTACTGATGACTGCCGGTTGCTTCTGTTGCAACTAGGCATGGCGACGATACAGCATTGCCCACGAGAAGCAAATGAGGCCGCGCATCTGCTTGCTCGTCACGGTGCCACGCAGGGTGCTCGGGAGTTCTGGTTCTCTGATCCTCCCTCGTTTCTGATCCCTGTTCTGGTCGATGACCGTGTAATAGTTCAGTAGAAGTAGTCGCTTAAATTTAAAAATAAACATTCAGATCTAAACACAAAGCATTTTAAAGCGCTGAAGTGTGAGAAAGTAAACACAAACATTCAGATTCAGATATACTCCGTAGTCCGTACTAGTTTTACAGTTGAGAGCGGTCACATGACTAAACCTTCATCGGCAGATGCAATCCAACACCCCAAACACGAGCGCAAACCGTAAACCTCCGCCTATGTATTGGGGCCAACGGCACGAACGCGCGGGATGCTGTCGCGCCCCTCGGCCGGCGGACCCTCTCCGTCGCCGGCGAGTGAATTCCGTAGGCATGCTTCTTGGTCCGGCTAGCCGGCCAGGACGCGGCAGGCATGATGGCGAGGCTGTCAGAGCGGATAGCCTCGCCTCGCGCGGCGGCAGCATCCGCGCCTCCGCGGTGTCACCATCTTCGTCCCCGACGACAAGCCCGACGTATTCGACTATCGCAGACCGATTCTTACTCTTTCCTCCCATTACGGCATTTACACAAAGCAGTCGGTCCACCACCTGTTCGATAGATTGCCCATCAGGTGGATGAGAGTATGTTCATATCACAATCTTTGTGTTCAATTCCAAATTTAGATCCGGCCATTCGCATTAATCCAAAAGGATAAATCAGTGGCTCCAGCAGTTTGCCCGGATCGGTTCAATCGATTATTAGGCAAATGCCTCCTTCTTGCAACACAACTATGCAACCAATCCCTTTGCAATGTAGTACACTTTTCTTCTTCACCGTCAGTCTTCATCTTATAAACCTTAGTTTGCAGTGAATTTAAGTGCAATCCGAAGCTATGTCATTGCCCATACTTTCTTCTTGAGTTTGTCAAACTGCTTCACTGCACAAGGATCTACTGTACGACTACCTGATCCTGACCCCAAATACAAGATTTAAGTTCCTCGCTTCAAACCAGGTTTGCCCACTTTTTGGTGAAAAATTGGCTGTGTTCAATGCTTCATTTCCAGTTATGTACTCACTCTGTCCTAAAATAAGTGTCTTAAAGTTGTACAAAAGTGAATGTATCTATACTTGTTTCATGTCTAGATACATCTACTTTTTGACAAATCTAACACAGTTATTTTGGGACGGAGGGAGTATGTCTTATGCTGTAGTGCTGTGATGTTATTGCGGCAAGTTTGCTCCCTTCATTCTTCTAGGGCTATTATTTGTTTGACTTGTAGTATAACTGGCAAAAAGGTAGGACTCTGGTGGACATGAATTGTGTGACTTTGTTTTGAGATTACCAAAATATGATATTGATCAAACGGACCCACCTTTTTTTTACTACAATATGATCAACGGATAATCCTCTCCCCCGTAACCCTCTCTCCCGTAACCCTCCACGCCGCCCCCGCGCGGCGGCGGGAGGGCCGCAAATTCGGCCGCCAGCGCCTCCCCTCCACGCCGTACTCCTCCCCCGCCGTCGCCTAGTTGCGCGGTCGTGCGCTGCACGGCTGTCGCCGGCGGCGGCGGGGTCTTCTCCCGTTCTTCCGCCCGTGGGATCTTCGCGTGGGAGGTGACCTCGGGCCGGAGCGTGGTGCGGCCGCCGGCACCATGGCGCAGATCTTCTGCGTGGCGGATGGCGCTCTGCTCCTCTCCAGGCAGATCGACAACATGGCGGTGACCTCTCTTCAGATCCCGTCCGTCTCAGTCATCGGATCTTGGAGGTGAGGACGGCGGCCGGCGAAAGTCGGGCTTTGGCCGGCGACTGCGGTGCCCGTGGGTGTCGCCACCTTGTTGAAGGAGTTGCTGCCGCTACTCACTCGCCTCCTGCTCTGTGTTCTGGGGGAAACCCTAGATCTGGTATACTCAGATCGGATGATGGCGGCACCTTCGGTGTCGTATACCTCCTTGGGGCATCATTTTTGGAACACAGGCTGTCTGGAGGGGGTCTATTGGCGGTGCGGCGTGCCATTTTCCGCGTCGACAATGGTGACTCGGCAGCATGGTGCAGTGGGGTCTCGGCGTGGATGCGTGCGAATGAACGAGGGCAGGGCGGTGGTGCTGTTTGGCGTCATGGCGACGTCGCCGGCTGGCCTTGCAAGGTCATGGCGTTGATCTTTGCCTGAAGATAGGTTCGAGGAAGATGGTGGAAGCGACTTCTGTAGCGCGCGCATGCGGTGCGCGTTGAGGGTCTGCTGGACCGGTACTCCGGTTGTAGATGATGCACGTAGGTGGGAGGTCAAGGCATGCGGCTTTGATTATGTCCACCTCCATCATAGTTGTAGCGACTTTTGTTGCCGAGCGGTGGACTTCGGTTTGATCAATGTTGTAACTTGTAAGCTTTGTTGAATAATTGCGGATGGCTGTGTGCATCATTTTGATGCAGAGGCCGGGGATCCGCACCCCCTTATCTAAAAAAAAAAAAAAAGTTTGCTTGGGAAACATGGAATTCCCGGTCATTGTTTACCAACAACTCTTAGAGTAAACAGGAATAACAGATATTAGAAAGGGCTGAAGGTACAGTATGAATTCTGCGGGTTGGTCCCAAATTCATCATTACGTTGGGCGTACGTGTGTGTAATGTTCAACTTATATGGAGTTTCACATACAAAAGGTTCTTAAATTCGTAGTTGTGGTAGTTAAGACAAAATACATGCAGTTCTACGAAGCTCAACAAAATACTTACCAAGAAAATAGATCCACACTGTCAAATTGAAGAAGTACATGCTAAATCAGTGATGTTGTTTTAAGAAGACAATTATATGCTGTCCTAGTGGAATGCTACCGATCAAGGCTATAAAAGAATATATCTATAACCTATAACTATTGAGTCGTGGCTTATATGACTAACTTAGACACGCAATTGCTGTACAATGAGCTGGAGGTGCGTACTTGTACTTAACAGTCAATTAGTGGTCCAACAACTGCACATGTTGGAGATTTAAAATAATTACTCACTGTAAGGTAACAATGTTTCCTTGTGCTCACTGAAACACCTACCAGAACAAATAATTTAGTCCCAATTGAGGTGGACACCACAGACTTGATTTGGATTTTTTTTTTTTTTGCATCTGCCTGTGAATTTTCACCCCACTTGACCCTACTTTTGCCAGCAAGATAATTTAGTCAACTCCTCTTTTCCCTTCTAGTTCTTGGTTAAGAACAGCAGAAGGCTAGAATATTGATCTGCTCCTGTCTCCTCCGATCAGCTCCTACTGCAAGTCTCCTAGGTACTGCCCAACCTCCACTCTCTTTTCCAAGAAGCTCGTTCATTTATGAGAATTTTCTTATTGGCTTTACTTCAGTCTATAATGCAAAGGTTTGTAAGAAATTTATTATGTATATATCAGAGAATACTCTTGAGTTGGCCGAAATACCCTTCTTTTCTGCATATGAACACTCTTTTCAAAAGAAGTTTTTGCTCACTTTGGCAGAAGACATGGAAGTTGTGGTTCACGATGCGATAGACGTTGCTCTGCATGCATGTGTCACACTCTAAGCCCCTGAGAGCTAAAGAGGCTAACCTTCCTTTTTCTTATTTATTTGACCTTTATCTCGAACCTGCAAATAAAGCCAATTCTTTCAAGATAAACATGCTTAGTTGGGCTAAGTTGCTGAATGTTTGAAGTTTATTTTCCCAGAGACCTAGTAAATATCGTCTAGGTACTGAGTTTAAATATACCATCATTCACTCTTTCCAGCTACATGGCTCCGTTTCCGTTTGCGATAATGTCCCCAGTTGTTGACCTCTTTGTACGCGAGATGTGGAAGCCAATTAAGAAGCACTTTTGCTACTGTCTCAAGCCTGAAAGCAAAGTTCGCGAACTATCAAAAACTGCTGAAGATTTGAAGGAAAATATAGATATTGTCAAGGAGAAAGTTAAACTGGGTGAACTCGAGGGCAAGAGACCGAGGGTGCAAGCAACAAGGTGGATGGACGACAGTGCTCAGTTCGTTGAAGATGAATCATAATATAGAATCAAGAATATGTACGATGGAAGGAGCATACATATCTTTGGTTGCTCGTGGAATTGTTTCTTCAACCACAGGATTAGCAGTGCTGCCACCAAGAAGAAGGCTGATGCTGATGAACTCAACGAGAGTACTCCCAAGAATGATAGTATGTTCAGTTTGCTCCCACCAGTTGGCAGAGAGCTGCCTCTGCCACCTAACATAATGGGTCAAAACAGGTACATGAAAGAGATTGTTGCTTGTATCAAACAAGGCACCACGAGCTTCATTGGGATATGTGGCATGGGAGGAGCTGGTAAAACCACTCTCCTTAAGCAATTAAATAACTTTTTCCGCCGTGCTGCAGAAACACATGAATTCGATTGTATCATTTATGTGGAAGTCGGTCAGCAGCAAGATCTTAATATAGTCCAGCAGAATGTTGCATCCCAGCTTGGCTTGGTGACAGGAAAGGATGAAAGCACCACATATAGATCTGCATTCCTTTATAACTTCTTGAAAGAAAGGAAGTTTCTGTTGTTGATAGATGACCTTTGGCAAACGTTGGACCTAGTGCAGATCGGCATACCGCAAAGTTGCAGGTTGATTGGCCCTCAAAATAGGCAGATGATAGTAATCACCACACGCTTACGGCATGTATGTCACATAACTAGATTCGAACGGCGCGGCTCGCCGCGCGGCGCTTGTTGCTTCTTTGAATTACTTGCCCGTGGTCACCATCATTTATACAAATCACTTAAAAGGACATTTATATCCATATGAATTTGATCACGGATATATAGATTTGAAAGCGTATCTTCCAAATCATATGAAATGAGTAATCAGAACATCGTACAATTAAAGTCTTTAGCAACAGGACTACCACAGTGGGCCTTCTGTCTTGGACATGTTCTTGTTGGCTGCCGCGATAGCTGCACCCTCCCTGGATGAGAAACTACACACGCAGTTGAGAACAGAGAAGCACATATAATCAGACAATGTTGGGGCCGCATAAATTCTGGCTGGATCCACCATCGTAGGAGACCGGTTGAACCTGAACAGTCTGAAAGTTTGAACTGCAATTAGGCAAATAAACATAAGGCAGTGCGGGGAAAACATGTGAACAAATATAATTTGCATGCCTAAGAAAGTGCACACAACCAGCCAGATTGCCTAGTACCTGTTCGATCATGCCTCCCAACAGATCCAAGCATGTTAACTAAGACAATTAAGTTCTCCCTCCGTGCGACTTCAAAAAGTAAAGAGACGTGTAAGCGTCATGTTAATGAAGACAAAGCAAATACATTCTTGCATTCTAAGCAAATGCTTGTGGAAATGTTTGTACGATCAGGTGAACTACTAACCCACACTATTAATTTGGGGAATGCACAAATATATATACTATATACAGCTTACATTTCTTGACAGAACACCTAGATTTTTATGACAATCAAGAGCCACAAATAAATAATTGTAAACTACAAAGGATATAAATTAAGAATCAGGAGTAGAACAGATACACTGTTCTTTTAGGACAACAATACACATCAATCTAGTTCAAACTAAGCAACATCAGTAAGTGCATTTTTCACTCTAAAAAGATCATATTACATGCAAGAGCATAACTGTTTAAAAAACAATGATGGAAACATGGAAGGTTCAAGGTAGTGTACCTTTATCTGTATAAGATGTCAATTTAAAAAGTAAGGATACAATGTCTCCGCAAATATAGATACGTTGTTTTTATTATTTTTTAACATCTTGAACTAACCTGCAGCATAAGACATATGCTTGTTACAAATTTGGAAAACATGAATCAAGAAATATTAAATTGTTAAAGTAAGCATTGGTCTTTACTATAACTATGCCAAGTAAGGTCTAGCTTCCAGTTCATACTGGGAGAGGCACAATCATGCTTAGTTCAAACTAAGCATCATCAGTAAGTACATTCTCGTCTCAAAAAAGATCATATTATAGGTAAGAGCATAACTGTTTAAAAAAACAATGATGGAAACATGGAAGGTTCAAGGTAGTGTACCTTTAACTATTTAACATGCCAATTTAAAAAGTAAGGATACAATGTCTCCGCAAATATAGATACGTTGTTTTTCTGTTTTTAGCATCTTGAACTAACCTGCAGCATAAGACATATGCTCGTTACAAATTTGGAAAACATAAATCACGAAATATTTAAGCAAAAATAACCAAATCTTTAGACCGTAGTGCCTAATATAAGAAATGGATGTCTGGAGGTCAGAATTTTGTGAATCCTGAGGGGTTGATTCCTTCTATTATTCTGATGAAGAACTTGTGAAATACAATATATGACAAAATAAAAAATGCAGTATAATCCGATATACATATGACACTCTTTACATCCATGTGCTAAATCTAACTATTATTGTACAATATGAATATGAGCTCCTCTCTGGAAGTAAACTTTGAAAAACCATTTCTTGACACAATGCCAAAATGGAAGCTAAATAGAAAATTATTTCAGATCACCACCCAAGAAACAACATTCATATCATAAACCATGTCACGGCAAAGAAAGTTCTTATTTCATTATGTTGGTCGAACCATAAGCTAATTAAAACAAAATTATGTTCAAGGAGATGGCTGAGTATAACTGAAGTGTTGAGAACAGCAAACTGGGACAATGATATGGACATCATTCTTTTTACCTCTAAAAATGGAATAGAGCCTTCCCTTGTTTGTGCCGTGAGCATTTTCTTGAATCCCGCATACACAACAACACATCAAACAACTTAAAACCCAATTAGTGGATCGAAATGAATGTATTTGAGTTGGTACCATTACCAATATTTAAAAACCATATAGCAATAGAAGGGTAGTAAAGGCTTCAATGTAAACAATACAGGAATATGCCTATCATATTAGGCTCACATGAGGGAGAACTAATTTTGATTTTTTTAGAATATCCATTGGTATCAATCCTAGGCACAATGAATCTTATATATACAGTCTATTAAGAATAAAAAACTTAAGGACATAACTGTAAAATCGTTGCAGCATACGTGTGTACTGACTAAAGATATAATTAATTATGGTAATGGATCCTAGAGAAATGTTTTCATATGCAGAAGTGTGTCACTGGCATCATCTATCAATATGCAAATCAAAGCAGGTGTCCTACAGTTCTACCACATGCTTAACTACACATTCATATGCGTCATAGTGCTCATAATCATGAGCTATCATCGTTGCAGTATCATGAAAATAGCTAGAAGTCTAAATTTTTGCACATTGCCTTCATCATGTGCAACTACACTTTATAATGGTGACTGCTAAAACTTGCTAAAACATTAGCCTCTAAAGTTTGGCAAGCTCTTATGGAAGCTAGTTTAGCATCTGCCAAAATAGGGTATAATTAGAGATCATCTGTCATTTTTACCCAAACTGATGCATCACACGGGCAGAACCCATAATAGTTTCTGAAGCTATAAATGGAGACGGAAAAGATAGAAGAGCCAATCTAAACCCGTGTATCACACAAACAGGGCACAAAATCGAGCATACAAATGGAAACGTAGATACCATCATTGTTGGCAAGTCCTCTTATGTGCACCTGTTAGTACCACAAATATGTACAAACAACCACACAATAATACTTTCGGACCTGGTTAATACCAAGGGCAATCCTGGTTAATACACATTAAAGAATCTGCATAGATAAACTGGAGCTGAAGGGGATGAGCTCACCGTGGCTCTCACTGTCGTTGACCACTGCAACAACTGTGTCACAGCAACAACCACAGCAACAACACATATGTTAGTGTGCTCTCCCGTGTCATCTCTAGAAGCTAATGCACCACAAATCAGCGGCGCCTATCCTCGAGTTGGTGTCCTCGCTAGTCTCTTTGGTAAATCTGCAAACGGTTCACAACATGGACTTCAGAACTTATAAATAATTTCAGAACAAAGACAAAGCTGGAGCTATCAGTTGATTTAAGAAATGATCCCAGAAAAAGTCTGAATTTGTACAAAAATTACATCAACATGGGCTTTAATGAGACCATCTTCTGCATGTCATAAATAATCCAGCAAAAAAACATTTTCAATAAAAACATGATTAGAGATTTCTTAATTCCTATATCCATCGTTTAGATTATGATTTAAATTGATAGCACTTCAGATTGACCATGCTCGAGCTGAATCAGTTGGACTGAGTACAAAATCATCTGTAAGCAACGCTAACGGCAAATTATTATATCTATGATTTCTATTTAAAAGGCTAACAACTGAGAAAATTCCCCAGTAGTAGTCTATGCTTGTATAATGCTGACTTTAGATTAATTGTTTCTTCCATCTAAACATAAACATGCAGTCAAAAAGGTTCAAATAACAGGGCTATATGTATAACAAATGAATCCCACAATTTGTACGTGGTTTGGTGCCAGGAAAGGTAAATAACTAACAGAGTCAGCGTGCAAAAATATTGATATATTCTATCACATGATCTTCTACCCTTATTGAAATCACAGAACTTATAAACCCAACAGATACAGGATAGGAAGGACAATATATTCAACTGTAGGTTCTTTCTAATCAAAGAAACAGTGATTTTCTACGCAACTGCCACCTCCAACTGTTGGGTCCTTCTCATATTTTTAGCAGTAAGACAATAATGGACACTGCCAGCAGACAAATCAAGTATATATGGCTGCAAGAGAAATTTTCAAATGAAAGTGGAGACCGGTGATGATTTCTTACCTTCGACAACATATTGACCGGTGAGCACACAACATCTCCAGCTGCTACTACAACACGTGTTGTACTTCAAAATCATGCCAGACCCACCACATTCAAGAAATCCACGTATTCTGAGATGAAAGGTGTCATTTATTTGGTTCCAAATGGGGCAGTAGAAGCAAAGAAGGTTGATGCTCACTTTAGGAAGTTCCTTACCACTCAAAGAATCATCCATACAGAAGTTCAATAATATTGGCCCCGGTAGTAAACGACAGAGTCCTGGAAAAATCTACCAGGTTCAGTCATGAGCTATAAAATCAATGTCATACCACACCTAGTCTGCTTCAATTGTCTAAAGAAAGAAATAACAAACAATTGAACTACCTTCCCAGAAGTCACCAGCCGTTCCTCGCTGAATCACTCGCCTTGGCATCGCAAGAATCTGAAAGCTACACCATGAGGCCATGACCCATCAATACAACTTAGGTAATGTCAAATCTGAACCAATAAGGGTCAGTATAAGAAAAGTATCATAGAGAAAGAGGAAATAATGTAATACATAGAAGGACTACAGAAACTCAACAACAAAGGAAAATAATATTTTCTTAATTCATTTAGTAGCTCATGGCAATCAAAGAACTAACAGCTCCATATATATTGCTCCTCATGCTCGGAATAACTCTTATTCAGACCAAATGAATATATATTATCTTTGTTGAATGTTAAGGAGAAAAAAAGCATCTGCTAGCTACAATTGGAACACCAATATTCAGTAACTTCAGGGTGACCATGTTAAATGCTTGCACTACGGTGTAGATCGAGAAAACAGATAGATGAGGAAATGAGGATGAACCCTGTTCCTTACCAACAAGAGAAATGAGATTAAAAAGGTGATAATAATGAATCTTTAACACAGTCAACACAAAATCGAGAACATGCTGACTCATAACTACTGTAGGTCTGCAGTCGCACAATTCCAAATAATTTCAATACATGACAGAACCAATCTGACGTGCAGCTTTCTATTTTGGTCTACATGAACGATCATAGAAGCATCTCATAATATTCTGCACATAAAGCAATTCCTAACTCAGAGAAGAAAATAACCAAGTGCATATCTTTGAGTTATCATATAGTTGAATAGTACAAATAAGCAAATAAGTTGATATGAAGCTTAACAAATAACATCTCCGCAGGCACTATTAATCCCAGACCAAACCGACCTGCTGCTTAGCTTACTATCAGCAAAGCATGATTAACAAATGAAAAAGGAATTTAGAAGAAAATATTATCAGCAAAGCATGATTTAAAAAGACCAAACTATGCTAGAACACCCTGTCTTAGTGTTAGCAGCGGATGCAACTATTTTACTCCAAAGATGTAAAAATTAAAGAAGTCCCGGACAGTCACTCCGCTGCTGCAAGATGTGAAGGAAAAACTACAGACTGGGGTGCTCACCTGGTCGTTGCTTGGGGTAGTAGAAAGCTTGGAAGAGGCAGCAGCAAGCTTTGAGGAGGCAAGCCACATCTGAATACCTGATCGCAGCGCTGCAAAACCATAGGCCTAGTCAGCACTTATTGAATTATTGTAAAACATAAATGAGAACTATATAAAACAAGATATGAGACAGAAAAAGAGACGATGCTTATTTAGAGCCTACTGAAATACTTTAACTGTATAAAGCAAATCTAATGCAATTCGAGTTAACTAAATGTAGTCAACATCAAACCCAAAAAAAAATAGAACAACGTCCCAGGCACGTACATTAACTCCACAATGCTACATGTGTCTTTGACTAATTATGGAATTGCTTCTTTATCACATAATCATGTCTCATACATGATGGTCTAGAAAGATACCTGAATTACCATTCAGGTAGAAATATGAAATTCATTTGTGTAAAAGTAGCTCACCTGGGCTCGACCTTCATATGGGTATAAGAGGCAACATGTAGGGATGTTGGCCACGGCTAGGCTACCGAGGGTAGTGTCCTCATCTCTGTCGCTTGCTGCGCCCTTTCTTCATATGATGAAAACAATTGACACATCTGTGAAGCTTATTCATCCCAGCATATCAATACATAGTTCAGTGTTCTGCATAAAGTTTTAAGCTGGCTAGCTGGCAAGAGAAAAAAAACCTAGCAAGCATCAGCGTTACAAAGCAAGCTAGCTAGAATCTGCCTCCTCCGCATCTTCTAATCGATCATAGCAGCAGGCTAGCTAGCTCCATATCTCCATTTATAAAACCAAGCAGCACAAAGCTAGCTAGCAATTGCCAAAAAACTAAGCTAGCACCAGCGCCACAAAGCTGGCAGACAGTATGTACCTCCACCTCACGACCAAGAAGAAAAAAGTGAAACACCTAACCTGCTTGTCCATGCGTATGACGACTTACAGAGTTACATGTCGTTGGAGAGGAGGCCGGACGTTCCGGAGCTGCCAGCCGCTGCACGGACGCCGAAGACGAAGCCCGGCGAAGTGCCAGCCAGGGCCACCACACCAGCACCGGATCGGAAGCCCTCCGAGGCCACAGCCCTGCGCCTGTCCAGAAGACACCAAATCGAGCACAAAACGCAGAAATAAATCACCCACTGGGCCGCCATGGCCAGGGGCAGCTCCAGCCAACAGCTTCTTCTCCCCTTCATCTGTCGCCCCCATCCCTTCCAGCTTTCACTCGCGTGCGCCGCCGCCACCGATGGCTAAGAGAGAGAGAGAGAGAGGAGGTGAGACAGGAGAGAGAGAGAGAAATCAGAGGTGGAGGATGGAGATACATACCTGCCGCCGTGCCTCACGCCCACGGGCTCCTTGTCTCCGTCCTTGCTGCCGAATTTGACCGCTGCTCGATGTGCCTCCTCCTCCGTCCATTTGCCTCTTGCTGCTCGTGGAGGACGTGGTGGCGCAGCGAGGCGGCCGGCGGCGGCAGGCAGCGGTCGGCGGCCAGGGGCGGACGGCGGCGGCAGGACCTGCCACCGCCGGTGGTCCGTCCTCTGCGCTCGCTCCTGCTCCTTCTCCCTCTCCACTGCCATCCCCATCTCCTCATCCACCCGCGGCGCTGCGTCCGGCGCCCTCCAACTGCGGGTGGGGGATCTGGTAGGGGCGGGGAGCGCTGGAGGAGGAGGAGGAGGGGGCCATGGTGGGGAGGAGCAGTGGAGGCGGGAGGGTCGAGCCGGCGGCGGGAGGAGGAAGAGGATTGGGGGAGGAGCGAACGCGAGGAGGATTGGAGGAGGACAGCGCGTGCGGGGATTGGGGGCCGGCGGCTAGGTTTTCCAGCACGGTGTGCTGCGTTTTTATACCACAGACGCGAAATGACGATTTTGCCCAGAAAAGCTTCGTCGTAATAACGGGCACTGCCACCGCGGCCCGTTTTGCACGGAATCTCCCAGCCACGCAGTCGATGACAGGGGGGACCAGGCACAGTAAAAAAAAAAAACTGCGTGATCGGACGGCTCAGATCGCATCAAGTTTCGAACGGACGGTCGGTAATTCCAAAGCTGCGGTGAGCCTCCTACCCCCAGCATGATTATACTCTTTAGATGCAAGTGCATGGTCAGGTGATTATGTTACAAAGGCTCGAATTTGAGGAAGCGTGGAATCTCTTTGATGCGAATGCAGGCTGCAATAGACTAACCAACAATAGTGCACAAATCAGAGTTTATGCCAAGAGTATTGTGAAGATGTGTGGAGGCCTTCCCCTAGCTCTTAAGATAGTTGGTCAGCCTATGGCATCAAAAGAAAGTGAACATGAGTGGAATCATGCTATGCTGTTGCTTCGACAGTCTTAGTTCCACAAAGTTCCATATACAGAAACTAACTTATATTCTGTGCTGTATATTAGCTATTGTTGAGATATGTATTGTATAGATATAGGTCCCCGTGTATTTCAGGGTTGTATCTGTATCTGTGTCTATATATACATGAGCAGCCGGCCCTATTGGGTTTGTGCATTGTCCCATACCTTTCCACATGGTATCAGAGGCCCTACGGTCTCCCTACCCTAGCCGCCGCCCCTCCTCCCCCTGGCGCCGCCGGCCTCCTTCCTCCAACCCTAGCCGCCGCCTCCCTCCCAAGGCGCCGCCGGCCCCCTCCCTCTCCAATCCCAGCCGCCGCCTCCCAGTGCGCCGCCGGCCCCCTCCCTCCTCCACCGCTTCCGCCCCCAGCACCACCGCTTCCGCCCCCACGCCGCCATGGCCGACCTCAACTCTCCCTACTCCGGGAACCCCTTCAGCGATTCCGTCTCCGGGAGCAGCAACCCCTTCGCCGGCCCCTCCGTCGCCGTCATCCGCGACGTCCCCATCCTCGAGCGCGTGCCGGTGAAGCTCTCTCACACCGCTGCAAATTTCTTCCCGTGGAAGACGTACTTCGGCCTCCTCTTCCGCGAGTATGATCTCCTTGATCATGTCGACGGCACCATCGACCTCCTCGCCATGCCGCACGACCCCGACTGGTTGGCCATCGACGCGACCATCATCCGCTGGTTTTTCCAGACCGTCTCCAACGAGATCTTCCGCACCGTCGTCCGCGACGGCGACTCCGCGCACACCGTCTGGACCAAGATCACCGGCCTCTTCACCGACAACAAGATCCAGCGCGTCACGTTCCTCCAACAGGAGTTCTTCGGCACCCACCAGAACGACCTCTCCCTCGACGACTACTGCCTCCGTCTCAAGAGCCTCTCCGACGAGCTTCGCGACTTGGAGTTCCCGATCGATGACAAGATCATGCTCTCCACGCTGTCGGCCGGCCTCGGCGAGGATCTCAGCAACGCCGCCTCCAACCTCACGCTCCTCTCCACGCCGACGTTCGAGCAGGCCGTGGCCTATCTCCGTCTCGAGGAGCGCCGGATCAAGCACCTTCGGGCTCGGGCGGCTCACACCGCCTTCGTCGCCGGCTACTCCCGGGGTGGTCCTGCCCCCGCGCCTCGCGCCCGGCCCCCGCACCGCGCCCCGGGTCCGCTTCCGGGATTCTTCTCGCCCCCGCCACTCGCGCCCCTACCTCCTGCCAACGGCGGCGGCAACGGTGGTGGCAACGGAGGACGCCGTCGTCGACGTCGCAACGGTGGCGGCAACGGCGGTGGCCACGCCGGTGACACCGCTCCCACGCCCCGTCCACCGCAGCAGATCGCCCCCACGCCACCATGGATCGCCGGCCATAACCCCTGGACCGGGGTCGTCCACGCCTACACCATGCCCGTGCCGCGCGCCCCATACCCGGGCACCATGGGGCCGCGCCCGGCCCTGCACCAGGCTCTCTACGCCGCGGCGCCCCAGCCCGCCGCCACGACCAGCTACGCTGCGCCCCCGGCTCCTCCCGCCTACTACGCCGCGCCCCCGAGCACGGCCCAGTGGGACCCCGCCTTGCTGACCGCCCTCCAGACCGCCTCCACGGCGGGCGCGTACAGCGGTGGCGGCGATTGGTTCATGGACACCGGCGCCTCCGCGCATATGGCCGCTCACCCCGGTAACCTCTCTAATTCTACTCCCGCCTCCACTTCCTCCCGCATAATCGTCGGCAACGGTCATGCTCTTCCTATTACTCACACTGGCTCCGCCTCTTTTCCCTCCACCTCCACTCCTCTTTCTCTCAATAATGTCATTGTTTCTCCTCAGTTAATTCAAAACCTTGTTTCTGTTCGTTCTCTTGCTCGCGATAATAATGTGTCTGTGGAATTTGACGCCTCTGGTTTTTCTGTTAAGGATGGTCGTACTCGGATGCTTCTCCACCGCAGTGACAGCCCCGGCGATTTATACCCTGTTTGGTCGTCCTCCACCACCGCCAGCAGTCCACTCGCCCTCTCCGCCGGTGTCGACCTATGGCACGCTCGCCTCGGCCATCCTAGCTCCACCGCCCTCGTCACATACTGCAAGGATTTGATTTTACTTGTAATAAAACGGATGCTCATTCTTGTGAAGCATGTCGTCTAGGCAAACATGTTCGTCTTCCGTTTAATTCTTCCTCCACAGTCGCGTCTTTTCCCTTTGAGCTTATTCATAGTGATGTTTGGACCTCGCCGGTTCCGAGTAATTCTGGTTATACCTATTATCTTGTGATTTTGGATGATTACTCGCATTTTGTGTGGACTTTTCCCCTACGCCGTAAATCCGACGTCCCCGCCACCCTCACCGCCTTTTTCGCGTACGTCTCCACTCAATTCGGCCGCCCCATCCACGCCTTACAAACCGATAACGGCAAAGAGTTCGACAACATCACCATCCGCACCCTTCTCGCCTCCCATGGTGCCATCTTTCGTCTCACGTGTCCATACACTTCCCAACAAAACGGTCGTGCTGAACGCATCCTTCGTACTCTCAACGACTGCGTGCGCACCCTTTTGTTCCATGCCTACATGCCCCCACGGTTCTGGCCGGATGCCCTCGCCACGGCGACCCTTCTCGTCAACATCCGCCCCTGCCGCGTGCGTTGGCAATACACGCCGCACCAGCTCCTCTTTGGTGTGCCACCCTCCTACGATGATCTTCGCATCTTCGGCTGCCGCTGCTACCCTAGCACCGCCGCCACCGCCGCGCACAAGCTCGCGCCGCGCTCTCTCCCTTGTGTGTTTCTCGGCTACCCCGCCAACACCAAGGGCTACCGCTGCTACGACCCGGTCTCGCATCGTGTCTTCACCTCACGGCACGTTTACTTTGACGAGTTGGTGTTTCCGTTTCAGCAGGTACCTTCGGCGACTCCATCGACGACGACCCCGGCGCCCGCTGGCCCTCCTGCGGCCGGCCCTCCGCGCCGACGAGTGACCGCGGCGGCCCCGCCTGGTCCCTCGGCGCCCGCGCCCGCGTCGCCCCCTGGCTCGCCGGCTGTCGCGGCTCCGCCCTCGCCCGAGCCCGCGCCGTCGTCACCGCCCGCGACGCCGCCATCTGCGTCGTCCCCGACCAGCGCGGCCTCCTCCTCGCCGGCTACGTCGTCGCCCGCTTCATCGCCCGCCTCGTCGTCCTCTCCCGCCGCTGCCCCAGCCGCGGCCGCTGCTGCTCCTACGGGTGTGCTCACCCGCGCGCGTGCGGGCGTGCGTCGGCCGTCCACTCGCTACCCCGCCGACCAGTACGTCTGCACGGCGTCTACGTCCGAGCTTTCGCCGGTGCCCACCTCTGCCAGGGCCGCCTTGCGCGACCCGCAGTGGCACGCCGCCATGCAGGAGGAGTACGACGCGCTGCAGCGCAATCGGACCTGGGAGCTGGTCCCCCGTCCTCCTCGCGCCAACGTCATCACCGACAAGTGGGTCTTCAAGCACAAGCTCGGCCCGGATGGCAAGCTGGAGCGCTATAAAGCGCGTTGGGTGGTCCGCGGATTTCGCCAACGCGCCGGCGTCGACTTCACGGATACGTTTGCCCCAGTTGTTAAGTCGGGCACGATCCGCACCGTTCTGCACCTCGCCGCCTCTCGCGCGTGGCCGGTGCACCAGATGGACGTCTCCAACGCCTTCCTCCACGGTCATCTCTCCGAGCAGGTGTATTGCCAGCAGCCCATTGGCTTCGTCGACACCGAACATACGGATCACGTGTGCTTGCTCTCTCGGTCCTTGTATGGACTGAAGCAGGCGCCCCGCGCCTGGTACCAGCGCATCGCCGCATTCCTCCATCAGCTCGGTTTCCGCTCCACGCGTTCTGATGCGTCGCTCTTTGTCTATCGACAAGGCGCCGACACCGCCTACCTGCTGCTATATGTCGACGACATCATCCTGACGGCATGCACTGATGGTCTCCTTCGACAGCACACCGACCGTCTTCGTGCTGAGTTCGCCTTGAAGGACCTCGGCCCGCTCCACTACTTCCTCGGCATCGAGGTTGTCCGGCGCTGATGACCCACAAGTATAGGGGGTGTATCGTAGTACTTTCGATAAATAAGAGTGTCGAACCCAACGAGGAGCAGAAGGTGCTGACAAGGAGTTTCGGTAAAGGTTTCACTGTAAATACTAGCAGACAAGTTTTTAGGGGTTTTTGATATAGCAGGTAAATAAAATGCGAGTAAGTAAAAGACAGTAATAATAATTGCAGCAAGTGGCCCAATCCTTTTTAGAGCAAAGGACAAGCCGGTTGGTTTACTTATGATGACAAAATGTTCTTGAGGACACACGGGATTCTAGTCAAGTGCTTTCGCTTCACATAGTTGATTAATCTTTATTGTTTTGATAAGTGTTGTGTGGGTGAACCTATGCTAATGCACCGCCCTTACTTGGACTAATACATACTTGTGATTATACCTCTTGCAAGCATCCGCAGTTACAAGAAAGTAATTAAGATAAATCTAACCACAGCCTTAAACTCTGAGATTCTACGCTCCCTTGTGCACCGGTATACTAACGGGGGTTTAGGTTTCTGTCACTCCGGCAACCCCACAATTAGCAACCAAATACACAATGCACTCCTCTAGGCCCATAAAGGTGAAGTGTCATGTAGTCGACGTTCACACGACACCACTAGAAGAATAGCACCACAACTTAAATATCAAACCATTAAATATTACTCAACATAATTCCACTAGTAACAGCATGACTTCTCCCATGTCCTCAAGAACTAATCGAACTACTCACGAGACATCATATGGATTATGATCAGAGGTGATATAATGATGGATAACGATCTGAACATATACTTTAATTCACCGATAAAACTCAATAGCATCAACCACAAGGAGTAATTAACACCGGGAGAGTTTCCCCTATGAACTAAACAAAGTATAGCCCTAGATGTTACAGCGGAACGAGATGGTGCAGCGGTGATGGTGGTGATGGCGGTGGGGTGGTGTGGGCCCCTCCTGGCCCATCTCAGCCTCCCCTTTTGGCTTAGTCCATCTTCTGATAAAATAGGAACATCTGTCTTCTCGGAAATATTTATAGTGTTCCAGAAATATAGTGCCTTGACGTTGCTTTTTCCAGCTGAAATCTGACTCCGGCAGTTAATTATCCAATGATCATCAAACATGCAAAATAAGACAAAATAACATAAGTAACTCCTCTTAATATGAAATATATCATTGAATAACAATAAATTATGCTATAAAATAGTGATGCGAAATGGACGTATCAGGCGTGCGGACGGGTTCTTTCTTCATCAGCGGAAGTATGCCCATGAGCTTCTCGAGCGCGCAGGGATGCTTAACTGCCACCCCGCGCCCACTCCTGTCGACACGAAGGCCAAGCTCTCGGCCAGCGATGGGTCGCTGGCCTCCGACGCGCCGTTCTACCGCTCCATCGTCGGTGCCCTGCAGTACTTGACGCTGACACGTCCGGAGCTGCAGTATGCCGTGCAGCAGGTGTGCTTGCATATGCATGCTCCCCGGGACGCTCACTGGTCAGCGGTGAAGCGGATACTCCGCTATATCCGCGGCACCATGGACTTCGGCCTCTCGCTGCACGCCTCGCCCTCGACCGACATCGTCGCCTACTCGGATGCGGACTGGGCTGGCTGCCCCGACACGCGGCGCTCCACCTCGGGTTACTGCGTCTACCTCGGCTCGTCGCTCGTATCTTGGTCCTCCAAAAGGCAGCCCACCGTGTCTCGCTCCAGCGCCGAGGCCGAGTACCGCGCCGTGGCTAACGCCGTGGCTGAGTGCACGTGGCTTCGTCAGCTTCTCTCCGAGCTCTCTTGTCCTGTCGACAAGGCCACGGTGGTATTTTGTGATAACGTTTCAGCTGTCTACCTCTCCGCCAACCCCGTTCATCATCGGCGCACCAAGCACATTGAGCTGGATATCCACTTTGTCCGTGAGCAGGTTGCCCTCGGTCACGTTCGAGTTCTTCACGTGCCGACTTCTCAGCAATTTGCAGACATCATGACGAAGGGATTGCCGTCGATGACTTTTCCTGAGTTTCGCTCCAGTCTATGTGTCGGTACCGACCCTTCCACTGCGGGGGGTGTTGAGATATGTATTGTATAGATATAGGTCCCCGTGTATTTCAGGGTTGTATCTGTATCTGTGTCTATATATACATGAGCAGCCGGCCCTATTGGTTTGTGCATTGTCCCATACCTTTCCACAGCTATGAAAACCTGCCAGATGAGAGGACAAAACAGTGTTTTCTTTTCTTTGTCTTGGCTGGATATGATCATTATAATGATGTTCCATATGCAATAATTTATGGATGGGACATGGTTTTCTCGATGAAGATGATGACATCAAAAACAGCTATTTGAGAGGTCACTCCGTTGTTGGGTGTTTAAAAAGAGCTTGCCTGTTAGAAGAACATCCTCGAGGGGAAAATTATGTGAAGATGCACGATATAATCTGAGGTCTAGCTCTTTGGACTGTAGCAATGCAACAAGGTGATGGATGTAACAAAAAGTGGCAAGTGCGTCTCTGTGGAGAACCTATGGAACCAGAAGAGTGGAACACTGCCCATAGAATTTCGCTCACGGGCATGAATGCTGTGAAGATCCCTGATTCTTGCAGTTGCATTTGCCTGTTAACTCTCTCGGTTCCAAGAAGCAAGATTATTGGCCATGTTCCTACAGGCTTTTTCAGAACTGCTCCGTCTTTCACCTACTTGGATCTAAGCCGAACCAATATTCAAGAACTACCGTCAGATGTTGGAGCGTTAGTGAACTTGCAGCACCTTGATCTTTCACTCACCCCAACCCGAGCGATCCGAATGGAGCTTAAACTGTTGAAAAGTTTGAGGTACCTATATTTAGGACATACGCGTCGGCTGAAAACTATCTCAGATGGGACCATATCTTCACTAACTATGTTGAGGGTGCTCGATTTATACAACAGTAGTCTTTTCTCAGTGAACAGAACACAGGCATACGTTGAGGAGTTGGAGAGTTTGGTATGGTTACAATCTCTTGGGTTCACGGTGGCTGATTCCGAGTCGCTTCACAGGATACTAAATCTGTCTAATACTTTTTCCTTGAAATTCCTTAATGTACAAGGAGTGGAAAGCTTGCAATTTCTCCATATTTCACCTTCACTTATTGGCAAAATGAGGGCACATCAACTCGAGAAGTTGAATTTTCGTGGAATGAAAAGCTTGAAGGAGTTGCTGATCGGTGAAACCATTGTGGATTCAGATTGGCACTTTCAAAGCCTTGACGATCTTGTATTTGCTGATCTCCAGCAATTGGAAAGCATCATATGGAAAGGGGTGGTGCCCCATGTTTGCCTTCCCACACGCTTCGTTTCCTAGTGATCTTTGGCTGCCACAGTATCAAGACACTTACGTGGATCAAGGAGCTGCCGTGCCTAAAGGAGGTATATCTGATTGACTGCACTTCAATGTTGGAGTTAGTGGCTGATGATTAAGTAGAAGGAAACATGTCAACTGGTGCAGCTTCATTTCCCTGTCTCAAGTTACTCGGACTAAGTCAGCTTGGGAACCTGCAGAGCATATGTGGTGGCACACTTTCGTCCCGTGTTTTCAGCGCTTACTTGTGTACAAGTGTCCTATGCTGGTGAATTTTTTTTTTTGAACAAGGGGTGGGGTCACAAGGACCCCGGAGCTGCATTATATTGAAACACGTGGTGGGTACATTTTGCACGAAGGCCCTTTTACAACACTCGTCCAAGAGAACCTAGTATTTGAAGATAAGGCCTCGGCTCTTACGAAAAGCACCATAGAACTAAAAGATAAAAAGCAATCAGGTCCTAGAGTACCGCCGCCACCAATCGCCGCCGACCTCCAGGTGCTTGGGACACCGAGATCAGAGAGTGGAATGCTCGACGTCTCTCCTCCGGCGATGTACCGCTGCCGCTGGCCAGCTTGAGGTCTCCGGGGACGAACCACTTGGCGACAACGAGCTGTCGAGCTCCAGTGCAGGGTCAGCAGGGCCTCCTTATCGGAGGTTGAAGATAGGCCGCCATATCGGCCGCAGATCACGACGGCAAACATGGCCGTCACGTGAGTTGCTCTGGGATGCAGCAGGAACACGAACCTCCACCGCACAGAAGTCGAGGAGGACCAGCGACATCTCTTCCACTCCTCGCCGCCACGGCCGGCCAGAGGAAGAGGCGCCAGCTTCACGCCCTCTGTGAAGTTGACACCAATGGCTTCCAGGAGCAGAAGCCACCAACCGAGCTTATTAGAGAAGCAGCGGAAGATGGCTGACACGGAGGAACTCCGCCATGGAGCTCCACAGAACGCCAGATTCTTCCACTCCGACAGCGCGCTCGCCTCGCCGTCAAGGTAGCTGCAGAGCATCAGCAGCCGCACGCCTCCCTCTTTCTTCTCACCACCACCATGGCCAGATCGAAGAAATAGAGGAGCCCGCAACAAGAATATGCCAAGACGCTTATTGAAGAAGGCTGACGACGACCTGCCATCTCCGTCTGTCCTCCTCCTTGGAGGCTTGACGAAGCACAGCTCGTTGGCGTGCTCGACGCCGCGCCCATGCGCCGGAGCCGCTGACCTTCGAGATAGGGGAGATAGCATAACGCCATTCGCTACATGGGGCAACTCGCCTAGCTCAGGAGACCCTAAACTACTTCCTAATGTACTGCTATATAAGACGGGCCGGCACCCTAGAGCAGCTCCATGCCAGTCAGCGCGAGCGCCGACGGCGGGAGCGGCCGGATCTGGCCGGATACAGCGGTGGACTCTCAACGGGGACAGGGAGGAGAAATGAGAGGGGAAAAGTGGAAAAGTATGCTTAATGAATGATCCTATGCTGGTGAAATTTCCATCCGGATTACTGAAAGAAGAGCATGTGCCGCTGATACTCGGCAGACAAGACTGGTGGGAACACCTATGCTGGGAGGATAGTAGGGTGGAATCTACTTTCTTCCCATTCTTCAGAGAATTGCCTGCAAATTTTCGAGGAAATTTCGTAGATGTTGGCAATGCATTAGTTACTAGGAAATGTCGAGCGGCGACACGCTGCGCCCGTTGTGATACAAAATTGTGAAATCCGCTGGTATTTGGTTTTTTTTGTTTCAGCAAAAAATACAAAAATTATTTGGAAAACTAATCCAAAAAATCTGCAACAAAACGAACATTTCTTAGTTTGTGCGAAAAGTTTAAAAATTTCTTAATTTTAAGAATTTCTTAGTTTCACTTTTGTACACAATGGATATTTGGTGCAACCTTTATATGTAAAGTTTGAAAATTTCTTAAATTTGAAATTTTCTTAGAGGTAGAGGAGACGACGGCGGAGTTCCTTGTGTGCTTTGATTTGTCGGGGGAGGAGCTCGACGCCGCCGGCGTCTCCGTCCGAGCGGAGGAGGAAAGGGGAGAGGAGGAGGACGAGAAGGACCGGTTCACAAATTTTAAAACATGTAGGGACCTTTGCGCAAAAATACTACGCGTACGTGCCGGGGCGCCGTGGACACCTCGAGTTTCAAAATTTTGAAATCCGTCAGAATTTGTCTTTTCTACGCAGCAAAAAATACAACGAATTTGAAGATTGGAGAGAAATATGTTTATGTCCGTCAAAACCAAATTGTTAAAACATGAAAGTTGTTCGGAAGGTTGATATTCATCTTTCCGTGAAAGGAAAATCTAAACAGTTGTCTGAGTGCGACGAATTTGATAAAATTCGTCAGATGTTTTTGCGAGTTTGGATCCAAAATTAAGGTGTTAGAGTCGACCAAACTCGAAACAGATCACGGAAATGAAACCTGCTCGTCGGCACGCATATATTTCATGTACATATTATCGCGATAAGAGCAAAAAAAAAAGTTACTGTAGAAGTGCGGACTGTAGCACTTCTACAGTACCCGGTGAGGTGGCCACCTTTATCGCTCGCTGAACGATGGGGAGCAAAATGTCCTAGGGGCTTGCTGCTGGGCTGTCCCCGCCGCTTTTGACCGGAAAAGCAGCTACACAGCGACACATATTGTAAGGGTCTGTTCGTTTTTGGAATCGGAAGAAACGGAATGGAACCATTCTATTCTCCTGTCACGGAACCATTCCATCCCTGTGTTCGGTTTGGACAAAAAATTGTCACGGAACCGTTCCATTCTTGTGTTCTTTTCTGGAATGAGGTGGAATGGAATGAGAATGGAATGGAATCAGAACGGCATCAAACTCGATTAATTATTTCCTAATCTAGATTAATTATTGCTAAACTTAATTAATTATTCATAATCTTGATTAATTATTCCTAATCTTGATTAATTATAATTAATCTTGATTAATTATTGCTAAACTTGATTAAATTAGAGTTAATCACCCATCATTACTGTGCCGTTCCACCCCGTCCGGCCGAATCGGCCGGACCGGTCGGTTCCGAATATTGAGTGAATATTCCCTTTTCTGGAACCATTCCATTCCACTCCATCCCAGAAAAGAACACAAGAATGGGTTCCGAGAATGGAACGGTTCCATTCCATTCCCTGGCATTCCAAAAACGAACAGACCCTAAAAGGATACGTGGAACAAAACGGGAAGCCAACACCAAGTTCCCTACACCGTGTGGCACTGTAGAAGTGCTAATTTTGTGCACATCTACAGTATTCTTGGTGACGTGGACACAGCCAGAGGGGCCTCAAACCGGCAGCTTTGATATATAAGTAGTGATGTAGATAGCAGAAGGAACAACTGTTTGAAGAAGGTGTCGTGGATCCTGTGTGTCTCAGAATATAACATTGTCAGAAGGTGCATCGAGCAGGCTCGCAGATGGCGGGGAGTTGGCGAATGTCTGGGCTCTCCCCTCTCTTGCTGGCATCCTGACTCGTCGCTAGATCACGGGAACCCCAAACATTGCCTAAAGGTTAGTTGCTTCTTTCTTCCAGTGTGATTACTGTATGCGCCTGAACTGCTGTTCACTGTTGTATAGCCTTTACTGATTGTGTGTCGGCAAGATGCTTTGTAGTACTCCTGTATGAATTTAGTTGTTTGCTTGTGATTGACTACTTGGACTTGTTTGAGAAGCCTGGTGTTGTCCTCCTTTCAAGATGAAGATTATTTGTCATGTCATAGAACCAGTGCTAGCAGTGGTGCCATGATATCTTCAAGAAACTGCAAAAATTGTTCCATTCTCTAAGGGCGTGTTTGGTAGGTCGGGCCAACCCAGAAATTCTCTACTCATCCCACTTTTTGCTGTTTGGTAGCCCGTGTCGGCTATGTTGGGTAGTGCTCATCTCATGCGAAAAGTGGCCTCAGCCCTGCCCAGTTGAGAAGCTCAGATCGAGCTTCTCGACTCAACCCTGCCCACTCCATCCCGCGCCTGCGGCTCAGCCCGCTAGGGTCACGGCCCCGCTCGGTTCGAGCGTCTCATTTCCACCCGTAACAAAAAGCACGCCCCGACCTCACGTCGCTCACCTCTCGCGACCTAGCTCCAACAGCCAGACCACGCCAGCGAGAGAGAAGACCACCGGCAACCAAGCAGCCGCGCCGCCTCCTGAACTCGTCCATCGCGCGGACCTTGGCGTTCTGGCGTCCTAGCGGCAGCTCGTGGCGGCAGTACCCGTCGGAGGACACCGCGCCGTCTTCGCGTGCTGGCGTCCTGGCGGCGGCTCGTGGCGGACGTTCCGGGCGGCGCATGGCGGTGGCTCATGGAGACGGCACGCTGCGTGGTGCGGCGGAGGCTCTCTCGCCAGCGGCGGGCGGCGCGTGGCGGCGGAGGCACCGGAGCCCGAGCTGAAGGAGTTGATTGCTTTTTGTTTTTTAATCAGAGACCCGATTGCTTTTTATCTTTTTATCTTTTTATCCAGGGACTTGTTTGCTGTTTAATAATGGTTAGCCTAGCTCATGCCATACGGGACACCAAACACAATCTCAACTGAGCACATCTCACCTCACACAACCTACCAAACAACACATTGTAAACCACACTTGTATGCAGTCCACATGGCTAGACTCGCACGTATAAGGTGAGATAGCCCACCTGGGCTACCAAACGTACCCTAAGAACTGTTAGCTTGTTCATGTGGCTCATATTAACGAGAAGCTATACCACGTTGCATGGTTAAATTATCAGAAAAAGACGATAGTAGAAACCTAAAATTGACATTAGTCAGCATGCACGCCACGCGGATTCTCTATACTGTATGCAGAATAGTTTAACGAATTTTGATAAAATTATAAGACATGTTCGTTTTGGAAAGCAAAAAATTTATTCTTTCACTTACTGAGATTGGCGGCTACGTATCTATTTTGGGAGAAAAAGGGGAGGAGGAGATTATGTTTTATAATAAAGAATGAATATGCAAGTTAACCATTATTTTATTTATGAAACTATTTCTCATGAGAAATACCGTTATGTGAAACAATCAATTTCTGAATCAGTTATAAATGTTTAAAAGGTAGATAAGTCTGAACACAAATCATTTCTAAAACGTCTTCTATCTTGAATCAGTTATAAATGTTTAAAAGGTAGATAAGTCTGAACACAAATCATTTCTAAAACGTCTTCTATCTTCGAACACACAACCAATACAGGCAAACGGAGCTTGGCTCTGATGGTTGGGTTCCCTGTGGTGGAACCAGCCCACCCAGGTTCAAGTCCTAGACTTGGCATGGGCGTTTGCATTTACCTGGATTTATTCCAGGATTATCCGGCGCTATTCTTTCAGTGGTAGGTGACGTGCCCGTCAACAGCGAGGCGCCTGTGGTGACTTCGTCAACCTCAAGATCTGCCGGCTCAGTCCTTCAGAGGTGCTCATAGGGGTAGGGTGTGCGTGCGTGCGTTCATAGGGGTGAGTGTATGTGCGTATTTGTGAGCGTCTGTGTTGTACTGTGTTCTCAAAAAAAAAACAACCAATACAGGCGTTGAAAAGCAAAACTGGACATCCATTTTGGCATTGTCTTTGTAATTTTATTCTCGCACAATGCTAGAGCAGTTACAAGCGTCCCTTCCGTGTACAGTTCAGTGCATTATTCTACCAGCACGCAAATTCTAAATCACGTGCCTTCCCCTAATTTGTGATCATCTACATGCTAGAGCTACGAACACGCAAAGAGAAAATGAAAATGCAACAACATTTTACTTCCTACCAGCCCGCTATCAGACGATAATAACTTCCTACCGGTCAAGGTACATACTACTGCGCCTCCAGGTCCCTCTCGCCGTCGTCCAGCACCCGTTCCGGCGGTGGCGGTGGCGGCGCGGTTGGCGCAACTTCCCGCGACGTGCTGCCTATATGTTCTTTCCCGGTTGGCTCCCCTCCGGCCGGCCTGACGACCACCTCAGCTCGGCAGACCGGGCACGTGGAGTGCTCCCTCAGCCAGACGTCGACGCAGCCCCGGTGGAAGACGTGCATGCACCTGGGCAGCCGCCGCGCCGCCTCCCCGTCCACCATCGCGGCCAGGCACACCGCGCACTCCGCCTCGTCCTCCTCCTCGCCGTCCTCCTTCCGGTACAGGAACTCCGGCAGCGCCGCGATGGCGTCTGCGTCCAGCCCCACGGGCCGCTTCTTGGGCGCCGCGTCGTTCGCCGCGGCCACGGCCTCCTGGTGGCGCGCGGAGCGGCGCACGAGGTACCACCGGATGACGCAGAGGACGAGCAGGATGGCGAGGAGGGAGCCGAAGCTGATGCTGAGGACGACGATGTAGGAGGTGGTGGTGCAGCAGGCGGCGCGCGCGGCGCGGCGCGAGGGGTAGGGCGGGCCCGCCACCGAGAGCGCGAAGCAGGACTGGTCCGCGGGGAGGCAGCCGCCGGCCGTGGCGTTGTCGCGCGACATGGCGCGGCCGGGTGGCGTGGCCGAAGACGGCGACATGTCGGGCGCGTGAGGTCAATAGGAGCCTAGGAGGCGGTGGGTGGAGGGCAGAGCTTTTGAAGGGACTGGTTAATTGGTTGCATGGTGGTGTGGGGAGTGTGGAGCGAGCGAAGCGCGGAGGGGACGGACGGGGTTCTTGAGATGCGGAGTTGACCGCCCCGGCGAACGCGTTTGACAAGAATAGGCTCGTCAGTGGTGATGCCACGTTTCGGCGCCACATTTTTCGTTTCCAATTTCCCCATTTTGTTTGTAATTGGTTGCTTTTCTTCAGCAAAATTCAATCTTTTTTTTGTGTATTGCAGTTCGCTTGTAGAGCATGGAAACAGACGGGACCGGCGAGGCAAGCGAAGCGGCTCCGGCGAGCAATTGCAACGCCGGCCGTCTGACCAAGCTGAAGATTTCCGTCTGACCAAGCCGAAGATTTCGGTCGGCTCGCCTAGCTAGTCACGTATGACATCAAGCCTCTGCTAGAAAGCCTGTCATAATCCATCGCGCTATGTCAATGAGACGGAACGGAACGCCACTTACAATCCACTTCTCTCTCGTTCCTATCTCTTTCTACAGTAGAGAAGAGGCGACCCGAGGGCGACCAAGCTTCCCGCCGGGGATTCCGCCGTCCTCTTCTTCTCCGGTGGCCGGGTGCCGTCGGGAAGGGGAGGGAGGTTGAATCTCCGGCCGGATCTGTGTACAGATAGTTAGGTTTTAGCTATTCTGTCTTTGTGTGCGGGGTGGTGGTCGGTCTGTGCCGCCGCCGCCGCCGCTTGTGTCTGCTTCGGTTCTTCGGCTCGTCGTTGCTTTGCTTCGACGGCGCGGAGATGCGGAGCCAAGCTGTCTAGGCAGGGTCGCCGGCGCGGCGACGGCCCTGTTATGGACTTTTGTTTCTTCCTCTTGGTCGCGTCTTGCCGGCGTCCCCTCCAGCGCCGGTGGGAGAGAGGGAGAAGGTCTGCCGGAGCCTCAGTCGCCGGTCTTCTTTGGCTGGCGAGGATCTGGAGGATGCTGGCGTCCGTGCTGGTTCTTTGGTTCGTGGATGGCGGATCTGGGTCTGCTTCTCGCCGGCGGCGACGGGAGAGGCCGGATCTGGTGGTCGTTGTTCTGCTCGGGGCACGTCCCCGCCCCGCTCGCCACAGTGATAGGTGGGTACTCTGTGTACTCCTTCTCGGGGTCTTCAAAGCCTTTCGGCGATGGAGCTGCTTCGGCCTTGGGTTTGCTGGTGGTTGCCCTTCTTCCTTGCGGCGTCTCGGCGTCGGAGAAGATGGGTGCTTCCGTGCTGGTGGAGCAGAGAGCTCGGAGGACTTCGGTGTAATTTCGATTTCTTTCGGGGTTCTTTCTGTAATTTGTACGGCGTGTCGGATCCTTCTGGATCGGTCTGTTGTTTCCGTATGTAAGTATTCTGTACTCCGTATGCTACTGGCTTAATATATACGTATGTACTTCAAAAAAAAATGTCAATGAGACGGACGGGTCATTGGTAGTGGCGTACTGTCGTGTACAAATCTTCGAGCAACAACATCGACGGCGACCTCTCCAACCAAGCCCCACGACCTTGGTATCATCGCCGGCGCCACATTATCACCGCACGGCCGGTGCCATGATGAGGCCCCTCCTCTCCCGCCTATTCACCCCCACTTACATTGCCATGGCCGGCCCCTCCTCCCCATCGCCGACTCGACACCTTGCCCACCTCACACGCCACCTCCTCGCCTCCTCGTCCTCTTCCGGCGAGCTTTCCTCGGTGGGCGCTCCTGCCGCCGCCGCCGCCCGCCCCGCCCGCGCGGCCGCATCAAAGGGCTTCGCCGCGGTGCTGGTCTGCATCTTCGAGGATCCGAGCGGCGACCCCCGCATCATCCTCACCAAGCGCGCATCCTCCCTCAACTCCCACTCAGGTGCAGAACACCACCGGTTTGTTAGGATCCATGTAGCTCGATTCCGTCACTAGTGGTTTAATTTCTCAACAAAAATTCTAGGGGAGGTGTCGTTGCCGGGAGGGAAGGTGGATGAGGGGGATGCGGATGTGAGGACCACGGCTCTAAGGGAGGCACATGAGGAGATTGGGCTGGACCCGACTCTTGTATCTGTTGTCACAGTTCTTGAGCCCTTCTTGTCCAAGGTAAATAACTGCTAAAGCTTTTGCTTATTGTTAGTTGCCTAAATATTCCTAAATCTCAGTCACCTAGAATTGCACATTAGTTATATCAAAATTACGTTCTCCAAAATGCGCAATTATAAGTGTAATGTTAGTCCATCTTTCGGTCAGAAGTTTGTATATGAAGTGAGGTGACATGAAAATGGTTGGATGTTAATCCAAATGCCAAGGAAATTGGCTGAGACGTAAAAAAAGGTTCAAGCAACTTATGAATAATAGGCATTCCCTATAGTCTTGTGCTGGTATGGTATCAAAATCTTGGCAGTTGGTGTTAGCTTTTACTTATTTTTATTAGCTTTTACCTATGAATTCTCTAGGTCTGCATATGTTCTGATACAACCTCCGATCCATATTAATGGACTCAACTTTATCTAGATACGGATGTATCTAGTTAAGTGTTTAGACTAGATGCATCCGTATCTAGACAATGTTGAGACCATTAATATGGATCGGAGGGAGTAACATAATTTTCTCTGCTTTTGTAACGAATACATAATTCTCTTTATGTACAGAAGTGAAGTCATTTTTTGGTACAGGAGCATCGCTTAGTCGCTATAGTGCAAATTCTACAGAACTGTGAAGTTTAACAAATCACAAGTCAAATCCTGATACAAATTCAGATCTATCTGGAATTTTATTGTTTATGTCAGACGTTTTAGTCTTTTTCATAATTTTCACATTGAAATGTTAGATGGTCTAAGTGAATATGTGACATGTGACAAAACAAGAACTTGATTCTGTTGTGGGCTAAATATTCAGTTGACAGATGTTCTAGGATTTTTAGTGTTTAATGGTTACTTGGACGGTGAATGAGTTGATAACAGAGGTCATGTGATGTTTCTTACTTTATCTTCAAATATCAAGTGTCCCTCTGTACATACCAAGTAATTTTTTTCTTCTTTATGTTAGAAACCAGTATGGGGAGCAAAGGTGCATGCTGGAGTTTAGTGCATTTAGGGACAAGAACTCGAGAGACATACAAAGAGTAATATGCTTGTTTTGCTCTAAAAAATTAATATGCTTGTTAATTCATTTTATGTCTCTCGCCTTTCAGTATTTTTCTACTCTAACCCCATTCAGTATCTTCCAGTGCATATATTGCATATGAGTTGTGAAATTGCTCAACCAAAGGCGCATGTTGTACAAATTATACATATAATCGATTCATAAGAACAGTATTCATGCATGTTTGTTCGACCTAATTCTTGGACTGACTTGTTTTAGCTGTTAACCATCTCAAGCACAGTTTTGTGCTTCCGGTATTAAAGTTCCTGGTTAATTTGTTAAAAGACATACTCAAATTGATCATTCAAATGCGTGAGCCCAACTATGTCCATTTAAATTACTTCCATTTTTCCAGGCTTGGTATGACTTATGGCATCACATAATATGCCCAAAACTACTGCTTATTCACCTTAGTTAAGCGAGTTAGTTACGTTATTAGCTGGAGGAATTTGCCTGCTGTTGGTCTAGTGCTCGACTTCGCCTTTTGGATTCATTGGAAGAGGGCCAATCAAAATGGCATACATAGATTGAAACAATCAGGAGATGCTTTTGCACTCTTTCAATAGAACTGCAGATTGGCCAGGGCTCATGCTTTAGTCTTTGTTTTTGCAGAATGGCCTTGATGTTACTCCTGTAATTGGCATTCTTTCGGATAGAGCTTTATTCAATCCTGTCTTGAATAAAGATGAAGTGGAAGACATCTTTGACGCCCCTCTGGAAATGTTCCTGAAGGTACTACTAAGATTTCCTTATACCTAGCATTGAGTCTTTAATCAGCTTCTATTCATATCAATAAGGACACGTGCATTGGCGGATTCTCACTTCCATCAAAATCTATAGGATGATAACCGGACAACGCGGGAAAGGAATTGGATGGGAATGACAATTCCGGTCCAGTTTTTTGACTACGAGGCAGAGGGCAAGAAATATGTCATTTGGGGCCTAACTGCACACATTTTGATCCGAGCAGCAGCAGTCGTTCTGCAAAAGCAACCATCATTCGTCGAACTCCCTAGACCCTCAAGTGCTCCCGTAACCAGCAAACACTAATGAACTGAAACCCTCGTTCTATAACTAGTGGAAGAGGGTATCAGAAGTCTTAAATTAAATTGTTCATGTGTTTTGTAGAGATGTAGTAAAATGTATATCCTGTATAGGCTATAGTATAAACAATAATATCCTCGACAATGAGAGCTTGCGTTCTGTTAAAGAATGAACTTTGTGGCCATTTATTTTAAGCGTGAACTGTAAGGCCATTGTACATATGATGCGGCTTATGCAGTTATAGTGCATTTGAACTATTTGTTTGCAGTTCAATCTAGTAATATACAGTGAACAAATGTAACATTGAAAAAGAAGGCAAAATGGGAAGCGTACTGGCCTTCTGGAATCTGCATGACCAGTTAACATGTGGTAGTCCATCCGATCAGCTGTGGAGGTGTGACACGCCAGGTTGCAGGAACTTGTATATACCTCTGTTCCTATAAGGAAGATGTATTTGTTTTTAGTAAAATAGCACTCTTAGGTGTATTTATTTTCTATCCATTTAATTGCGTTTAGATTCCTTGATTTTTTTACTTGCTCCTTGCAAAAATACCTAGGATGTGATGCTGGATTGGACTTGGACGAGATCATGAGGGAGCAAGACTGAAAGGCTAGACTGACTGTTACTGACTAAATTGTTCATGAGATAGAATTTCTTTGGCATCCCTGCAGGCTGCAGGCAAAACAACAGAAGGAAATATAATACGGGGTCCACTGCAAAAGGATGCAGAGCAGCCACCAGGAGAAGTACATCAAGGTGCACATAAGTGAGATTTTTTTGACGTCAGTCTAACTTTTCCTAGAACTAGCTTGCACTGGTGAGCATGGCATATTGACGAGTTGTATTCATCTTCAAGAACTAGTTGTCATCTTTTTGCAAAAAAAAAAAAAAAAAGAACTGGTTGTTTTCTACAACTTTTATAATTCTAGGATAAGATTATTTTCTTTAGAAGCTTCTAACATCGAATTCGGTCCTCGACAATTTCCACAATCAACGGCCGGTCTGCTTTCATACAGTATATAATTCACATCACGTAGTTTCATCCAAGATTGATGAATATCATAATAGTACCTGAAACGGATTAGCAAATAGTGCAGTTCATTTGAGGCTGACCTCCTGGTTCATTGCTGAGGATAAATATGACACAAGAGCTTTTTGCATAGAAACTACACTACTGATCCTAGGACTTTATATATAGAAATTCAAGTAAATAGAATACGGTAGAACCGTAAGTTTAGAGAAAATACGAAGCTGCTTACACAACGAGAGTAGAACTAGATGGCCCTTGTTGATAATATACAAGAGCAGAGATTACTCCCTAGCACATATGAGTCTTGACATGAAGATGTATCAAAGACATCAATAGTATAACACAATTGACCCCTTAAACTACATATAAATGCTATTTTAGCCAGACATAGAACCTATCACAGATTTAATGTCATTGGCTATATGGCAATACCAGCCAATCCTCTCCTCGCTAGTCCAGTACAATAGAGCCAATTTTCACCTTTCCAATGATTCGGATTTTCTTTGGTCGGTAGTTCATTGTCATTTAATATGCTCTCACAATTCTGCACTCGTAAATAACACGTAACTTGGTTAGAATGTCTAATAGTGTTGCTTAAAAAAGAATCCGACTTAGACGAAAAATCAATTGTAAGTACCATGAGCCACATATTTGCTGTGCTCTTGTATCCGGTTGCAAACACGATTGCGTCAAATGAGGCATCGTCACCGCTTTGAAATTTAACTATATTGCTCATAATCTTACTAATGCTTCCTTGAACCTACATGAGGTAAATAATATGTTAATAAACCGACGTAGGAAATTAATATATGGTATATATAAGGTTTATATCAGGCACGAGAGAATATACTTACTTGGATGATGCCTTTTTTTACTAACCCAACAGTCCCAACATCAATAACAGCAGAGCGGCCAGTTTTTGACTTGAGTATCATTGGGCCCATTTTTGGTATTGTGATGCCATGTCTTGATAGGTCTCCAAATATGAATTTTGCTCCCATAACAAGGAGGTTATCCACAAGATTCAGTGGAAGATGGTGGGCTAGTGTCATCCCCAACCGGATTAATTCCTTCGTCATTACATGAATCTGCAGTCAAATAATGAGTCACACATCTTTGCAACATGCAAGATAAAACAAATATTGTTCTAATGGTAATAATGCTAAATAAATCATATTCCTATTACCACTAAAATTATACAGCGAACATGCCGGGCTTCGTATAACAATCGAAGTATTGGCACCATGGGTCGCAAGGTCGTAAGCGATTTCCATCCCGGAGTTGCCAGATCCAATGACCAACACGCTCTTACCAGAGAAGCTCTTGCCTGACTTGTATCTTGATGAGTGGATGGCCTCACCCGGAAAACTGTTAAGTCCAGGGATCACCGGAATATTCTCTGCACTATTCTCACCACTTGCAACAACAAGGAACTTTGCAAGGAAATTTATCGTCGTGCTCTCTGCCATGTCGCGAGCCACGACGGACCAACACTTCTTATCATCGTCATATGTGGATGACTCCACGCTGGTGTGATACTTGGGTTGAATATTGAAACGCACAATATAGTCATCCAAGTACTTGACAAACAAGGCTTTTGGTATGTAGGTTGGTGCATCTGCTGGGTATGACATGTGTGGTAACTCACATAACTCCTTTGCAAGATGCAGCTTCAAGCGGTCGTATGCGCGATTGCGCCAAAGTGATGCACTGCGGTCCTCACGCTCGACGATGACATAGGGGATGGAGAACTGGGTAAGGCATGCTGCCGTAGCGAGGCCTGCTGGACGAGCACCAACAATCAGCACGACAATATTCTCCATTGCAAAGACAAGATTTGGCGAAGTTGCGGAATTGGGGTGCGGTGGTAGGCTTAGAATAAGAAGAGGTGTTTGTTGGCTTGGTGTTGGTTGGATGTATCTTGGGATGAGATGGTCGCATATGAGTCATATATATATGCTTATGAATTCCGTGTATCTATTCTATTTTGTGAATGGTTTCAGATTATGGGGTAAAAAAGGTAATGATCAATTGGCGGATATAACATGCGCTATCCAGTTCCTCTATAAATTGGAATGTTATAAATGTGGTTGTTGGTGCGAAAGTATGTTCTGATACAAAAAAAGGTAGGAAATGCAATCTGATCGTTTACATTCTTTTGGAAACTTACCAGCCCTATTTGGGTATGTTTAGTGTATAGTTGATTAGTGTTTCTTTCCTTCTCTGTCATCATCATTCAAAAATCCTATAGGACAAATATATGTACACGGTATATTATCCACGACGCAGATTTTCTATCCGGGGTGGTAGCTACGCATACACTTAGAGCCACTAGATGTAGTTCTGTGATTCGTGCTACCGTCTGTCTCCGTTCACGTCCGTTTACCGTTCCTTTTGTCTCAACGAAAAAACAACAGGGTGCGGCGCGAAGATACGCTGGGGTGTGGTCTGTTGCGGCTTCGCCCGTCCGCCGGGATGGAGCACGTCGGCCAGCCGCAGAACGCGTCCGTGCCAACAAAAAAGCTCGCCCCGTGCCCCGTGCCCGTAAATTATTTCCTTCTTATAATTATCTCGTTATCCAGAAGCAGGCTCGTATTGGTGCTTTACCAGCAACCCAGATAGTAAAAACCAATCACGATACGACATTCCATGTTTTCTGTAAAATAAAGTGGATGAACATGGGATTTCGATAGAAAAATGTTACGACTGCAATTAACAGAACTTTTCACTCATATATTTTGGATCGGGAGCACAACATGTATTAAAGAAAATCAACATCAACCACGGTGAAGCAAATGCTAGATCGGAGGAAAAAAAGTTGAAGCAAATACAAGATCGGAGAAAAAAAAGTGAAGCAAATACAAGATCGGAGAAAAAAAAAAGGATAGAACTAAATCCAGATCGAAGAAAAAACTGCTGCCGACCTCGTGCTTGCCTGCACGCCCGACTTCTCCTTCCAGCCAACGCGAGCTCCTGCTGGGCGTCACCGGAGTGCCTGCCGACGCATGCTCCTGCTGGACGGGATAGTTGGGGGCGCGGACTGGATCGGCCGGCGGCGGGGGAGATGGCCGAAGCAGGGTGTAGATCGATTTCCCGTATTGCCGTCACCCGCATCGAAGCACGGACGCCGGATCCGGGATTCCAACCGCCATGGCCGCATCTGCTTCCTCTTGAACCCACTGCTTTCGACGTGCTCCAAGAGTGGACCGGGGCGGCGCTAGAGTCGACGGTGCCAGCGGTTCCGCACGTGGTCGAGAGGTTCCGGCGGCCGGCGCGCTCGATGCGAGGTGGTGGTCGGCCAGCTGCGGAAATTGGTGCGGCAGCCACGGTGAGGATCCAGCGGGTGTGGGGCAGTAGGAAAGGACGGGTGGGGTCATGCGAGCGCAGTGTCGAGCGGAATGGAAGCAAAAGATGACCGTAACGACGTTAATCACAAACGGTGCCAAAATGCCCTGTAGGGCTGATCCAATGGTTGGATTGGGGTGCGCAGCTACCACCCTAGTCATCCCACTATTTCCCATATTATCCAAATATTTCTTACCTTTCCTGCACTTGGTAGGATAAGGATGAGTCAATGTTTCTCAAAAATTTGACCCAGAAAAAGTTTCCAAACATGCATAGACGAAATATTATTTGATCCGTCTCTTTTACGATACGTTCTACTACTGGTTGGATAGGTGCATCTTCACTTGCTAGCATTCCGTATTAGACTAAGCAGACCACAACATTTCTTTGTAGGTAACGTTGTGACCATGCGAATGGACTATTCCACCACGCTACAATCTGAAACTACTTTGGTGAACTATGCTCTGCAGCTTATTCTAGGTTTTGCTATTAGTTGATGGGTGATCACCGCCTCACCGGCCACGAAGTAAACATGTGTACTCAAATACCCTATGTGCATGGGAATTTGGCAATTTGTATTTTCACATAGTGTACTTTCTATTCATTCAGAATTTGAACTACTATAAAACATAAACACTTTGTATTTTACATGAAGTTTGTATTTTGAAAAACACGACGTGTTGTGAGAGTCGTGGTTTATTGATGAGAACGAGGAATAGACATGTATGCAATGCATCTCATACATCCAAAAATACAAAAATAAAAACTGTAAATAACTAAAATCATTATACGGGAGCTATCGAGTGTAACCGTTGCTTATGTTACTACTTTTGGAGCACGATGTAAATAGGATTTTTCAGTTTGGAGCCCCACTTCGCTTAGTTCTCCTTATTTTGCCCCACTCGCTTAGCTTTTCTCAGTTTTTCCCACTTCGCTCTTTTGAGGCTCACAGATGGGCAAAAGCGCGTGATGTTTCTGTCGGGTCAACCCCTTTGACCGTTAATGAAGTCTGTCACGTGTCCACCCAACGAATGAGGAGTGCATGCACCCATGCGCGTCCATGTTGCTCGCCATACCCACTTAAAACTTACAAGTGGGACGAGTGGAGGAGTAGTCCAAGCACCGTTGTGCGTCAATGCTGCTCGCCGTCCCCGAATTAGCGTGCCTTCAATGGTGTTGCCCCCTGGTCGGCAAAAAGCTACATCACTGCCTACGCTATTGGTCTGACCGCTCATCTGCTCTGCCGCCTTACTGTCTCTCTTGCCTTGTCTGTCCTGCCGCATGCTGAGTCTGGCGAGCCGATCAATAACATGGTCGTCATTACTACCGGTCCAAACGCAGATGCCTAGAAAAGCCCCTTTTTCCTCTTCCATTGCATCCACGTCGCCCACTGACCTCCTCTTACTCTCCTTGCCACCCACGTCCCTGTCCTCTAATCTTTCCATGGCTCGTGGTGGTGGCCGCTCCCAGTCGCGCCGGAAGCTCCAACTGCCGCCGCCAAATCATATATCATTGGTTTCTTGAGTCGAGCGAGGGTGGAGGAGCTAACGGTTCACGTTCGAGCAGGAGAGATCCGTGCAGTATGTAGAGGACTTCCAGAAGGCTCTGAACAACTCGGTGGCAAACCAGGAGGGAAAGGGTAAGGCCCCAATGGAGGTGGAGGGTAATGGGAAGGCCTCGATGGAGGTTTCTGACGACGATGACGAGTGGTAGTTCATTTTAGGGCTCTTGATTTTTTATATATAAGGGCATCCTATGTATAATTATGTTAGAGAAATCAGTGAGGAATATTAGTTGTTTATCTTATATAATTATGTTGTTTGGTTTTATGTCAAACTGAAATTTCACAATTTTTATTTTTGTCCCCAAAATTATATAAAAATCATACAAACATGAACATAGTGTACTATGATTCTACGCAATTGCATAGAAAAAACTCAGAAAATTCACCCTTTTAGCTATGAATGATCGCAGGGACACCTTTGGCCATGTTCACATAAATCGAGAAAAAACCAAAAGAAAATGAAAACCCAGGGAATTTTTAGCTATGAAGTAGGTAACACAATAAGATTCCAAATTGACCTCTCGCAATTTTCACACAAAGTACATAATATTGATCTTGATTTTTGACCTTTTGAACTATATTCAACTCATTAAATGAGTTTAATAGCATTTATTGACGAAAAATTGGAACTACAAGTGTTTTATAGTTTGGCCTCATAATTATAGAAAAATCATATAAACATAGCCTACCATGATTCTACGTCGTTGTTTCATAGAAAAAAAATGTAGGAACATTCACCCTTTAGTTATGAATGGTCACACGACCAATTTTGGCCCCGTTTTGAAAAAAAAGTCACATTAATTGTGAAAAAACCAAAAAATAGAAAACCTGAAGGAATTTTCCTTTTTTAGTGTACTAGTATATTGGTAAAATTATAAACTTGCGATACCACATTTGTATAAACAATTGTTCACAAAATGGACAACCTTGTGTGAAGATTCATGACTTTCAAGCCAATGACAAAGGTCATGGCCATAACCATGGCTAACTTTTTGCTAGGATGATCAAACTCGGAACAAATATGTGTTTGGACATTGTAAATAGTACTAGCTGAATGTCCGTGCGTTGCTACGGGATATTGGAAAAATATTATGGACACTCCGATGAAACAATTACACTAAATTAAAAAAACATGTCAAATGACATGACATAGTTTCTATTCATACATCGATACAACCTATTCTCTCCAACTTCTTTTCTTTTTGTATGGCTGTAAGCTAGTTATTAAGAAAATTTCACAAGTTAAAGTAACTTTAATCATCTGAAGCATTGTTCTCGTGCAAACAAAAATGGTTCAGATGATTACATTTACTGCAACTTGTGAAATTTTCTTTGCTAAAATTGTCTTTGCAGTGCACTTATTTATTAGAAAAGTGTATTGCACCTATTCATTTATAGGTACTGTAGGAAATTGTGTCTTGCAACATTTTATATATCTACTACATTGTCCAGAATTAAAATTCAGTGTGGAAGCATCACGGAAATAACAGGAAATTAATGATGTGGATCTGTACTTAAGAAGATATACTTAAGGAAGCCGGTACGGCTATACTGGAACACGGTGTATATTAATACGCTGGAATTATACCCGGGAACAGTATAGAGCGGAATACCAGGTTGTCCATAGGATTGGCTCTATGGATTGTTAAAGCCTGCGAGTTTGATTTTGTATTCGAACTCGGCGCATGACTCACACATGCGTGTTGGGACCTAATTGTCGAACAGTAATAGACTCGGTAAATGACTGTTAATGATAGTGGTTGGTTTAACAAGTCACGAGTCCTATCTGGAAACAGATTGAGTTATCTGGAATTGGAGTCTATATAAATGTCCTACCCTCTAGCCTCAATATGCATTGTGAGCGGCACCACCGATAAGGCAGAGGAATAGAGGGTAGGCCGAATTAGCTCCTAACCCTAATTTCTTACATTGGTATCAGAGCCGACGGTTGTTCGCCGGCGTCGTCCGAAATCCGCTGGGCACTCTGCCGGAACTCCGCAATAATGCTGTCCCGTCGTTGACTCGTTCCACTACGCGCTCGTGGTCCCGATCGGATTGGGTGTACTACTGATGCAAACTCGCTCATCGAGGTGTCTCGTCGGCTTGTCGGCATGTTCCGCTGCGTACTCGTCTCGGTCAGATCAGCTGCTCGCGGCATACCCGCGAGGAATCGATCGTCGCCTACTGCATCGGCCGTCCAGCTCTGGCTTGTTGTTGCTGCACCGCTGCATGTTGGGCTGATACTGCACGTGGATCGGAAGAAAACGAGAGACAAGGCTCCTCCGTAAGGATTCGTGATATCTGCTCGCGGATCGAGGATCCACACGGGGACGCTACTTTTCTTGATCGCTGCACACTCTCCGTCTCGCTGGTGTATCGAGCAGAGGCAAGCGGCAGACCGACGGTAAGATTTCATTGACACTCGGCTACGAGGAAAAATTGTTTGCTGCCCTTGTTGGATCTTGCTTGTACACATCGATCGAGCAATTGGAAAGTGCCATGTCCTGGCGCAACTCAAACAGCAGACTGTGATTTGATTGACAAAGGATTAGTGCTCCCGCATGTACACTTGATCTGGAAAGCAAATATGATTTAACACGCACAGATCAAGGAAACACTAGTAGTACTAGTTCCATGGTGGATCGGTTGTTGGGATTTCTACCATGCCTGATCTGGAAAGCAATTAACACGGATTGGGGAAAATTAAGGAGCAAGCCACTACGTGCGGGATCAAGGATACGAGGAAATTACCAAGAATCAAACAGCAAGGCTCCCTAAAATTGTTTCTCTCACACGTGAACGTGGAAAACTTTCTGCAGCTTATTTCACCATCCATGCACGGTAACACTTTCTCTGATCAGAATTTTCTTTCAGTTGTTATTTAAAACATGCCATTGCAGATTAGATGGCTTTAATTGTACGGCTGAGAAAGGAAATTTATATTTATTTTCTATCGAGTACATTCATTTGCCGTAGACATCTCTAGCCGGAAAATCAGGAAAGGAAAGTATGCGTAGGAATTATGAACTTTGGGCAGCGGACTACTGTATTTGCTGGACATATGTAGGCCGGAACTTGGTACTTCTAGTTATTTTTGCTCCATTGGAATCTACTATGGTCATCAGATTATGCGGAAATTATGCATAGTCGGGAAAAAGGATTTTTGGACTTATTTTTTTTGGACATCACTCGGTTTTAGAGGAAATTGGACTACACTCTGAGGGGAATTATTAAACTCATTGTCATATTAATTTTCTTTTATCACTGTTTTTTTTAATTGGTACGGTGTGACGTTGTCACCGGAATATATATTGGTCTTGTCGGCATACTCTGGAATTTGTTGGAGTACTTAATTATTCTGGCGTCCAAGCTTATTGATATTGAAATTGGCATCATTTATTTTTTGAGGAAAATTGGAAATACTCCAATGGAAGAGGAAATTAATATTTACTCAAAGGTATGTCCAATGTTATATGTTATTGTTTGCACTAATACTTGTTTATGACTACTTCATGTAATTTGGATTTTTCTTGTACGTCATAATTTGATGGAATACAATAGCAAATTTACTGACATGTGAACAATTCCAAAGGAATAATAAGTGTATTAATTAGTCACTAATAATAAATTGAATATACTTTGGAACTGGAAATTATGTAATCGAACTCTGTTTATGGAGGAACTTTCTTTTTGTCACTTACGATGAGAAGGAATTTTAATTTACACTTCTCTATCGGAATTTGTTGATTATGTATGCTATTTGGAAAAGGAAGAGTGAAATTATTGCTCAACATAAAGGTTAGTGCAATATTGAATTTAACACAACGGTTTCATGTTCTATTAATTCTGTTGGAAGTTTGTTTTGAAGATAACTCCATAGGGAGGAATACTGATATATGAACACATGCTCGGAATTTATTATTAATGTTATTTACGACTTGGTCATACTCTACAAACATAATTACGCTTGTTAATTATGGAATTATAAACTTTAAGTGGGAGGACTATCAATTATGGATTTCTCTTCAATGTGACATTTGGTTTTACACTCCCATTAGAGGTTCAATTATTTCATCTCATTTACAACTTGGTCACATATCAAGGAACGGAATTAGTGGATTATTAATTCTGGAATTCAAAACTTTAGTGGGAGGATTATGATACTTCATGAACATATATTTACGGTATTTTTGGACACTCCTACTTGAGGTGGATATATTTATTTATTTCATGATTCACTTGATATGGTTATTAATATCTTTGACAATACAAGTCGGAAGTTTTTTGTTGTATTAACATCTCATACTGAAGTGGAAAATCAGTTCATCAAAGGATTACGAGGTTTGAAACTGATTGGTGGGGGAAGTACACTTCAGGAATATTAATTGAAATTAATATGATGAGCATGGAATTATTCACCGATGTCTTATGTCATATACTCCATGGTTGAATGGAGGAATACAACTCTTGGTTATTCACTGGATTATGAAAGCATTACATACTACTATTTGTTGAGTAAGTCATTATTTATCACAGTCACTGTTTATATTTTGTGAACTGGAAGGAAGTATTCTATTTATATTTTGGTAGTATGGAATTGGAATCATTGTTTACTACATAGCACACCAATATTTTATTTAATGTTTGTATTCTAGTGGATCAAATGGTATTTTGGTTTGATCTGGAAATAGGAAAATTGGTGGAAAGTAGGAACATGGTATTGTGTGATGAAGAGTGGATTTATTAGTAGTCACACCGAAATATATGTGCTAAACTCAAAGAAAAACACCAAGTTACACTCCCAACACTAACATGCTTAGGAAAAGTGGGAGGAATTAAATTGGGTCATCATATATTGGCTACTATTGTGTGTTATTTGAGGAAGTTACTCTATATTTTAGAGGAAAGAAAAAAAACTAAACTTGTTGCTAATGTTAACTATGGGTGGAAACATTGCGGGAAGGAATAAACTCAATGATGAATAATAAAAGTTTGGGAACTTGTTATTTTACCAAACAACCGCATGCCTATAGGTTGTTATTGGATTTATTTACAAGGAAGTTTAATGCAACATTCTTAGTGGAAGTTACAATTCTAAGTTTGTTGTTTCATTCTTTACACAAAGGAAATATTTATACTTGGTGGAAACTCTGGAATTTAGAGGTGTTGTTGTTTAATTATTTACACAAAGGAAGTGTTATACTTTGTGGAAACTCTGGAATTTAGAGGAGGTGGGAACAATGACAGTGTTTGCTAATTGAATTGATAAATTCATGTTTTTTGGAACAAGCTTCACATCAATGGAATATCAGGTCATACGGTTTTATTACTGATGGAAGATATTCATATACAAAGGTTAGTGTGAATTGTTTTGTGTTATCATTATATGTGCTGACTATGTTCTCATTGGTTTAAAATATCACATTGATGGAAGTGAAAGTTTGGTTCAGTTCTAATTTCTTATGAAAGGATTGTTCAAAGCTTCCTGCGTTTTGGGAGTGGAATCACATAGTGAATGTTTTGATATATTTTTCTATGGAAAAGTGCAAACCTGTCATGTACCTTTTGATTAAGGGAATGGTACTCTGCGAGGAATTATATTTGAACTCATGAGGAAAAAGGAAGAATAATTATCATACCACAGTTATCGTGGGACATTATTCGTGCGACCTGAACTTAGCCATGCCACCGTAGTTGTTGCTATTTTTATTAGCACGGAAACGATTTGCTGGAATTATTAGCAAACGGAATATGAATCTTATTGAAAATTTTGGAATCACATAATGGACTTGTCGCGCAATGTCAAGAAATATGGATTACTCATTATTCATTGATGATCTCAACCTTCAACTATGTGGATATATTGACGCTATTTGTCATCTTGGTGAAAGGTAATCTATTTTATGATATGTGTTAATATTTGCTTTTGTAGGTCTTTATTGGTGTACAAAGGAAACATGATTTAGTACTTGTTATTTATGAAATATGAATACTTTGATGCATTATGCATTGAAGGAAGGTCTATGGCTAAGGAATTTTCTGTATGAACTTAAAGGTCGTGGAAAGGTGCATCATAACCTGTTACTTTGTGATAATTTGACTCCAAATGTCACAAAGGTTGATATACAACGTGAATGCACTGAAGGAAGGAATTAACCACTCACCATGTTAATTGCATGGGAATTCATTTAGCTGAAATAAAATGTTTTCAGTCAAGTGGGAGATGTAGGAAATTGTGTCTTGCAACATTTTATATATCTACTACATTGTCCAGAATTAAACTTCAGTGTGGAAGCATCACGGAAATAACAGAGAATTAATGATGTGGATCTGTACTTAAGAAGATATACTTAAGGAAGCCGGTACGGCTATACTGGAACACGGTGTATATTAATACGCTGGAATTATACCCGGGAACAGTATAGAGCGGAATACCAGGTTGTCCATAGGATTGGCTCTATGGATTGTTAAAGCCTGCGAGTTTGATTTTGTATTCGAACTCGGCGCATGACTCACACATGCGTGTTGGGACCTAATTGTCGAACAGTAATAGGCTCGGTAAATGACTGTTAATGATAGTGGTTGGTTTAACAAGTCACGAGTCCTATCTGGAAACAGATTGAGTTATCTGGAATTGGAGTCTATATAAAGGTCCCACCCTCTAGCCTCAATATGCATTGTGAGCGGCACCACCGATAAGGCAGAGTAATAGAGGGTAGGCCGAATTAGCTCCTAACCCTAATTTCTTACAGGTACTTATGTGCAATATTTTATTAAACAAATGAAATTTCCACACGAACTCCAATGAAAGCAAATAACACAAAAAAATAACTGGATTCGTTTGCCTAATTATATTAAATTAGTTTAAATTTAACATCCTCCTTTGTCCACCACACTTCCCCCCTCTCTCTCTCGGTTAGATTTTTCTTAGGGATCTCGGTTGTGCCAAATCCATAGCAGCTAACTGATTCGAAGAAACAAATGATGGCGAGCGCAGCAGCTTCGGTGCTAGAGAAATAAAACAAAAGGAGCCGACTACATATGTCCGAGCCAAATTGTTAAGCTAGCTCTGGATAATAGTACAATAGTGTAGTGCCGAAGAAGAGGCCAGGCCGCTGAATTAGTTGAATTAGCAAGTGCAACTCACCAATCTTATCTCTATACATCAATATTCAGTAGAAGGCCGGCGCATGCAGTGCATTCTTATTATTCCTTTAATTCGCACATCTCCAGGTCAGGTTCAGGTTCAGGCCTCCCAGTCTCCAGTCCAATCCAGGGGACACATGGCTCTGGCAGGTGCAGACGCGAAAGAAAATTGTCCATCTCGTCGATCTTCTCCACTTCCAATCATGTGCGAGGAGGAGCGCCGAGACGTAGCATCCGACGAAGTCGGTGGGGAGCACGAGCATGTGCCCAGCCTTTTTCGGCCGCGCGGCCGTCAACGGCACCGCTAGCTCGGGCCTCGGTGTCGATTGAGTGTGCAGGTAGTTATGGAGAGATATGAGGCCGACGGAGAAGGAGGGCATGGGGGAAGACGGCGACATCCAGGACGTAGGTCGGGATTGGGGCTTGATCGGGATGACCAGAGAGAGGAGCAGATTATCTCATGGAGCCATGCCGCTCCCCTGTCGAGTCCTCCACCATCGTCTCGTCCCCCGCGTGAGTCCAGCCAACCATGGCTTCGCCCACACTCCGGCGACCCAGCTACCCCGCCAATCGAGGCGGCGACGACGGCCGCGTGGGGTGCAGCGCAGAATCCCGTGGCGAACCTCACCAGCTGAGGAGCCGCTCCCCTGCCCACCCATCCAGTCCTCCACCATCATCGCCTACCCCATGTCGGTCCAGCCAACCACGGCTTTTCCCCCCACTCTGGTGAGCCAGCTACCCCTCAAATCGAGTACGCGACGACGACCGCGTGGGGTGCATCGCCAGCTACCCCTCCAATCGAGGCGTCGACGGCCTTGAAGCTCTTGTCGCCATTTGTTCACCGGGAGTAGCGTGCGCAACTGGAGAAGGGTGAGAAGACAAGGCATAGGCGCCGTCGGCGTGGCCGCCGCGTAGTGCAGGGTCGGCGACCTCCCCGCCGAGATCGCCGCTGCGACGCCTATGTTTCGAAGCACACAAAAAACTCTTGTCATCACAGCCCAACAATGTTTCGACACGCAGCTAAACAAACTCGATTGAACAATTCAGGCCCAATATCGTTTAGCCATCGGCCCATAGAAAAATAACCTGGGCGCAACACACACAGCGCTAACGATGAACTCGATACTTTTAGTACCACCTCGACTAAGTACCGAGATGTTTGGAGCGCGCGAAAACAACCGTGACGACCGACGTACGACGTACCACCGAACGTACGAAGGAAGAAACACTACTCGTATTATATAGTAGAGATAGAGATATTGCCAAAGCAAGCTTTTAAGATTTTTTGAAAGTTTTTTTCATTTCTTTTAGTGCCAAAATTCCTATTTTTTGTGAATTAGGTAACACAAATAACATTGCAGATTGACCCCTCAAATTTTTTACACAAAGTATATAATATTTTTCTTTATTTTTGACCTTTTAAACTATATTACACTCATTAAATGAGTTTAATAGCATTTATTGACGAAAAATTATATTTGAACTACAAGTTATAGCGTGGCCCCAAAATTATAGAAAAATCATATAAACGGAGCCTACCATGATTCTATGCACTTTCACAGATAAAGTAGAAAAATTCGCCCCTTAGTTATGAATGGTCACTCGGACAATTTTGCCCCTGTTTGAAAAAAATCACATTAACCGAGAAAAGATCGAAAAATGGAAAACATGGGGAAATTTGCCTTTCTAGTGTACTAATATGAGGGAAAAATCATAAACTTTGAATACCACATTTGTATAAAACAAGTTTTCACAAAATAGAAACCTTTTGTGAAGATTCATAACTTTCAAACCAAATGACCAAGGTCATGGCCATATCCGTGACTAGCTTCTTGCTATGATGACCAAACTTGGCACAAACGTGTGTTCTAACATTGTAAACAATATTGCCAAAGCAGTATTCCAAGGTTTTTTGAAAGTTTATTTTCATTTTTAGTGCAAAAATACCCATTTTTTGTGAAGTAGGTATCACAAATATGATTCAAAATTGACCTCTCACATATTTCACACAAATTATCTCATATGCGATGCATAATCCCTGAAAGTAGGTACCACAAATACGATTGAAAATAACCTCTCACATATTTCATACAAATTATATCAATGCGACGCATAATCCCTGAATATTTTAATTTTTGAAAATTTTACCTACATTAATAGCATTTATCGATGAAAAATCACATAAATCGAGAAAAAACAGAAAATGGAAAACCTGGTGGAATCTTCGTTGTTAATATACTCGTATTAGGGAAAAATCATAAACTTGCAAAACACTTTTTTTCAAATTTTTCAAGGAGATATGCCCTAGAGGCAATTAATAAAGATATTTTATTTACCATATTTCGATTGTTCATAATATGTTTTATACCATGATATAACTGTATTGAGTGGAAACATTAATACACGTGTGGTATGTAAAAAAACCAGGTCCCTAGTAGCCTCTGCTAGTCCATTGAGATCAACGGATGATCAAGGTTTCCTGATCATGGACATTCATGTCAATTGATAATGGAGTCATATCGTTAGATGAATGATGTGATGGACACACACCCAATATATAGGAATATTTTGAAAATTTGAAAATTTTACCTACATTAATAGCATTTATCGATGAAAAATCACATAAATCGAGAAAAAACAGAAAATGGAAAACCTGGTGGAATCTTCGTTGTTAATATACTCGTATTAGGGAAAAATCATAAACTTGCAAAACAATTTTTTTTCAAATTTCGAAGGAGATATGCCCTAGAGGCAATTAATAAAGATATTTTATTTACCATATTTCGATTGTTCATAATATGTTTTATACCATGCTATAACTGTATTGAGCGGAAACATTAATACACGTGTGGTATGTAAAAAAGCCAGGTCCCTAGTAGCCTCTGCTAGTCCATTGAGATCAACGGATGATCAAGGTTTCCTGATCATGGACATTCATGTCAATTGATAATGGAGTCATATCGTTAGATGAATAATGTGATGGACACACACCCAATATATAGGAAGACGTAGTAACCAAACCTTCGACCGTGAGATCATATTTAATCACTATCTCTGGAGGTTGCTTTGACTGCATCAATCATCACACCATAACAGGGTGACCATAAAGGTGTCTATCAAGTTTCCGAAGGTCTAGGTTGAGGCGTATGCATCGAGAGCGGGATTTGCCAATCAACATAGCATGATAGATACTCTGGGCCCACTCGGTGAGATTGCATCGATGAGCTTGCAAGCATGTGACTAGGTCACGAGGATGTAATACCACGGACACGAGTAGAATATGTTTGTCGGTAATGAGATCGAGCTAGGTATGGATATACCGGAGATCGAGTCTCGGACAAACTAAGTATCGCATGGCAAAGGGAGTGGGACTCGACGTTTAAGGTTCAAGCGACAAAGATAATCGTGGACACATAGGGATCATCATGGGTTTCCAGACCCCGATGTTGATCATTGATCGGAGAAGAGTCTCGATCATGTTTGGAGTGATCCCGAACCGTAGGGTGGCACACTTAAGGGTAGACGACAGTTAGGTTTGATTTGACACCGAAGAGAAAATGGAGAAGAGAACCGGAAATGTTCCGGGATCTATCTGATGGTGATCGGAGGGCAACGAAAGGAGTTTCAGAGAAAGAATAAATTAGATAATATGTATTTATTATTAATTAATGTAATTAATAATTAAGTATATTTTTATTTTAATTTAAATAGGCAGCCCACCGTAAATGGGCCTCACCCAAGAAGGGAGGCCCGTGGGGGGGGGGGGGGGGGGAAGATCCCCCCCAAAGGGAGGCACACCAAGGAGGTGGCCGGGTGGGCCACATGGGGCCCACCTAGGGCCGGCGCACCATGCTAGTGCGGCTGGTGTGGGATTTAGTCCCACACCGCCCAGCCAGCAAGGTTGGCAGCCTCCACCTATATAAGGAGGTGCCCCTTTGCCTTTGGAAATCATCCATTCTCTCTCTTTCTCTCCTACCTCAAGCGTGGTTCTGTTTGTGGAGCTGCGCTCGGGAGAGAATATTCTCCACCATACCCACACCGCTGTGCCGCTGGTTCTTCGTTCCAAGTCTCCAACTTTCGCTGCTTCGCTGGACCGGAGTCCGGGAGTCGTCGTCTGCACCGTACGTGTGTAGAGCTACGAGGTGCTGCACTTGCGGCACTGGTCGCCTGTACGACTACACGACCTTGAGGTCGGCGCCGCCATCTTCATCGTCAACATTCTCGCGAACGTAACGCTTCCGGTCTTCAAGGGTATGAATACCGATTCCCTCCGTTACTTTATATCTGCATAGTAATAGATCCTGGCTATTTTGATTATCGTTGTTAGGATTTTTTTTTGTTTTCTACACACGATCCCCTTCAATTTTAGGGTGCGTTTGGTTGAGTGGCTATGAAAAACTAGTTGGGGACACGCCCAACCACGTGGTTGGTGGTACCCATTTTTCATGTTTGGTTGTGTAGGTTGGTTGAGCCAATTTTTTGTTTGGTTGAAAAGATAAAAAGTGGTTAGGGTAGCCATATTTATGTTTGTTTTGAGAGATTAGAGATGGTTAGGGTGATATTGTTAAGATGGCTAGAATACCCTATAATATATTTATTTTAAAAGAGAAAATTTGTTTAAATATTTATATTATAATTTGGTGAGGAGAATTGTCAACGTATTACGGAAAATATCCACGCGCGACATAACGTTTATTCCAATATTTAAAAGAGATTTTGTTGTTCAAATATTTGAAAGGGACTATTTTGTTCAAATAATTAAAAGGGAAAAGTATTTTCAAATATTATTAATATATAAAAGGGAAAAGTTTTTTCAAATATCTAGAAGGGGTAAAATTTCTTAATACTCCCTCCGTCCCAAAATAAGTGTCTCAAATTTGTACAAAAGTGAATGTACCTATACATGTATCATGTCTACATACATCCACTTTTTGACAAATCTAAGACAGTTATTATTGGACGGGGGGAGTATATTTTAAAAGGGAAAAGTTGGTTCAAATATTCTTAATAAAAAAAGCTTTTAAAAGGGAAAAGTGTGTCAAATATTATATATATATATAAGGGAAAGTTTGTTCAAATATATAAAAGGGGTACAATTTCTTAATATATTTTAAAGAAGAAAAGTTTGTTCAAATATTTAAAAGGGGTAAAAAAATGTTTCATGGGTAAGGTGAACACGCGGCAAAATGTTTCGCAAGTGACCGAGCGACTCGCCCACGGGTGGTTGGCCTCAACCACCACTTTTGTGGTGGTTGAGCTCAACCACTTTTTTGAGTGAATATGCTTAAAATGTGGCTACCCTCAACCACCCCACACCATGAACCAAACACATGGCAACCACCTAAAAACTGGCTACCACTAACCACCCGAGGGATAGCCACCCAACCAAACGCACCTTGGGTCCGAGAATGCGCACTGTGGGTATGCACATAAACATCAAATTATTGCGCCAGTTCTCGTACAACATGGTTGTGACATGTCTAGAAGGATCACACCGTTTTCAATTGCAGTTAAAATTTGACCAAAACATTAATGCACATCAACTATTCGACATATGTACAACATGCGTCACGATGGTCTACATGACGTGGTGAATATTGTAGTTATTGTCCAGCCAGTTTAACTGAACTCCTAGTCACATTATGACATCATGGCGAGTAAGTGATTCATGTCATGTCTTGTCAAAATGCAGGTTTTGGCAAAAATCGAAGCGATCGCTCCCGTATGTTCTAATTCCGCAGACATTTTTAATATGCTCTCGATTTCCTTGCTGCACTTAATTGTTCCACCGAGAATAACCCAATGTGTCAATAAAAAGACCTCATTGCGGTTTCCATTGCATGCGGTTCTCATTCTATCCACTAGCCTTCTCTCCAAAGTTTTCTAGCAATGGAGTGGTGGTAGTAGGGTATCGCCCCAAGACACTCTGCCAGCAAAGAATACAAGGAGGACTACCGCTCATGGTATTATGGGGATCCGTCGAACTCAAACACCCCCCCTAAGCAACAACGAGGATGAGGAGGAGGAGGCGGTCTCCGACGACAACGTCAGCAACGATACCGACGAGGAGGAGGATGAAGATGGTGGTGACGGCAATGATGACGAGGATGACGACAACGACAAACCCCACCACTTAAGAGGAGGTGGACCTAGGAGTAGTATTAGTAGTACTAGTATGAGTAGATTAGATGTTTAGTAGCAAATACTCCTTTTGTCACAAATATATATATTGTAATGAAGAAGAAAAACCCTTCTAATGTAGAAGAAGTTGCATGTACCCCTCTTATCGAATTTAGCTGGTTAGTTCCACGTACCCCTTCTAATCGTTCATTTAATTAGGTGCATTAGGCATGCAGAGCGCAGACGACGAAGGAACGACGTCTTAATCACAAAATGAAATGTTGATCATCATTTGATCAACGAATTATCTCTAAGCATCTTAGTTTTGAATGATATGGTGCAGGATGTGGGACAATTAGTTAAGTTGAAATATATGGTGCTCGGATATTTATAGTTTTGATCACATCCATCCATAAAAAAAGTCAATGTTTACTTGATTTTTAGAAAACCCCAAGACAAACATTTTTTTGGAATGCAAGCGTGCAGTTATGATTATAAACCGGTTGTTGACTCTCCAAATTAGTAAGGTGGGACTAAACTTGCCAACCTGGCCGCGTGACTCAACTACTGGGCACACCGTCCCCACCTGTCAGCATTTTAATCAGTCCCACTCGTCAATACTCAACAAAGTAATGGTCAAACAAGGTTGACCCGACGGAAACACGTCGTTTGCCATCTGCGAGGCTCACGTGTATCAAGTGGGGCAAAACTGAGGAAAGTAAAGGCAGTGGGGCAAAACTGAGAAGAACTAAACGAAGTGGGGCACAAAAATAAAGGACCCCTGTAAATAATGTGTAAATTAAAGGACTTGGGTGCAGAAGCAAGACTTACAAAAGAATGACCGCAATAGAATTTGAAATTTGCAGGTCCAAAAAATTAAATTTAAACTTTAACTCGGCATTTTAAAGTTATGGTAATCAGAACAAGAAGCTTCAAAGTTCATAAGGTAGTCAACACAAAGGAGAGTGTTGAATAGGAGGAATGTTGTTCAAGTAAAATAGAAATGTTGTTGTTTGGCAAAATTAACACTCAAAAATACATAGAAAAATCAAGGCATTATATGTTGATCAGATTTAAAGAGAAAGAAATCAAATAATAGGGGGTAGAATCTGTTCTTATCAGAATAAGAGGAGAGAAAGAAAATATGAAGTTAAGCAAGAAACATAAATAGGAGAGGATAAGTTCTTATCAGAATTCGGATAAAAAGCAAAATATTTAATTAAGAAGATAGAAGGAATAGTAGAAAAGAGTAGATCATCTGTTCTTAGTCACATGAGAGAGCAGAGACAAGCTAACCCTGTCACTTTGCCGTATGCAGAGGCTGGGGCTTTTTTTTTGAACAACAAGAACGCACTGAAATTAAATAGTACAACAAGTTACAACACAGTGATTACAACTTTCATCCAGCGGAAACCTGCCTAGCTGGGTACATAGAACTACTGAATAAACACGATGCTTATGCTGAAGAATACAACCGGAGCCTGACAGGGGGTCCGTCGAGAACTCGGACTCAACAAATCTGCAGTCGTACTCTTCCAGGGCCTCTCGCAGTCTAACCAACCGTAGAGCCAGCGGCTCAACCGGCAATCGCGTTGGCAAACGCCTATGAGGTAAGGGATTGAGCTGTAGATTTAGAATGGCCATCACCGAGCTCAAATCAGGAGGTTCTTTGCTGTTAAATCTGAGAAACCGCAGCAGAGACGCTCTCACCCGCCTCCGGCATGTCCCGAACAGCAAGAACACATAACCATCATGCACATCAGCATGCTTTGGATGCAGTACGCAGCAACCAGACATACAACAATGATGCTCATAGGATGAACTGGTGCGAACTAACCGATAATCATGACATCAAATAAAGGCCGCCAAGGAGTGTTCACCAGGTTGCACCATCGTCGAAGCCGAACCTCCTCCAACCTCCCAGGATGCCATGACACCCAGCTCGTTCCACTCGCGACCACCGCCGGCCAGAACGAAGAAGGGCGCATAAGACCTGAAAAAGGAGAGGAAATCCACCCCAGCAACTTTATTTGGCCGAATCAGATCAGATCCGAGCCTGCTTAGCACCCTCCATGGGTCTCTACAAGCCCATAACCAATCAGCTTCACTAGCGGCGCTGGAAACCGCCTGGAGAGAACTGGAATCCAGCGAACTGGAGGTCGCCGAATCGCACGCACACACCACAACTACCAACCACCATCCAGCTTCAGCAAGCGCCGTACTTTCCTCTTTCTCCCCCTCGCCACCAAGGCCGGCCAAAAGCAAGAGTAGAGCACAACAAATCCAAACCTGGAGGCAAACGCGCTTATTGAAGGAGCCGGCACCGAGACAACCCCCAATCTTTTTCCTCCATGGAAGCAAGACGAGAACACCCGGCGACCACCACCCAGCGCCGCGCGAGAGCACCGGAGTGGACGAGCTCGAGTAGGCGGCCTTATTGGCGGAGATGCCTGGCATCAGCTCCTCCGCATGCGACCACTCCCGCCATTGGAGCGGCACAGCAAAGAACACCAACACCAGGTTGCACCAGATCCGGCCGGAGGGATCCGACGACCTACTCCCAAACGCCATAACGGGACAAGATCTAAAGCTAATATATACACTACTACTTTCAGCGCCTCTCCTCCACCATCTCTGGCCAGCAACGCCGGCGAGAGAGGCTTCAGATCGGGCTGGAGCTACCGAGGAGACTCTCAAGTTACTGTAGCAGGAGAGAGAAAGGGAAGAGGAGGAATGAGCCCTCCACCTTCGACCACTCGAGGCTGGGGCTTGTGCTCCCATTTCGGGAAAAAAGGACGCTTTGCCAAACACGTACATTGATCACATGATCAGGCAACATGTAACACTAAGCATAGTACATAAACCAGCGGTATATTTTCATGTGTTTATGCCATTGTGCAGAAACAATAAGCTATCCGAACGCAAGGGATTAACACATCACATATACAATATAAGAACATGGTACGATAAAAATAGATATTTTCTTATCTTTTAAATGACTGAGATAGTAATCATATGATTAACACATCACATATACAATCCGAACATGCTAAACCATGTACTTATCTGCAACTTAACAATACATCAATTATCAGAGGCAGAACCAGGATTAATCCAAGCCAAATATGGCCAATGTGATCAAACAATATACTCATGCCATAGCTTCAACAGAAGCGGGTAAGCAAGTAATAGTAGATCTTAGACTGACAGAGCTAAAAGCAAGCAATTAACCCTAATAGAGGGTAGGGGCGTGTTTGATTTCCTGCATGGACCTCGGCCGGCCATGTTATATGCAAAAACGGCCGTTTGGTGTGCTGCCCCACTTCCATGTTGTCGTACGGCACGAACTCCAAAGCAACTTGGGTCAGGCCCTCGAGGAAAGGTCGCAATTTGCGCACTGTTCGCTCCACTGGATACGAACCCTGTGGGCTCCTTCTTCACTTAGGTGCTCTCTAATCTACACAACTATACTTCAAAATACTTTGTACATGAATATGTATGTGGCGATGAGTAGGTTCCATTCCCGTACTCGGTTTCAAGTTTCGTTGACTGTGCCTTCTCAATTTCAAACCAATGTTTGTCCCTTGTGTTCTTCGATCTCTGACGCCGCCGTTCGCCGTCGTGAACTCCACTGTCATAGCAGTAGCTACTGCACTTGTCGCTGTCGTTCGCCATAAACTACACTGTCACAACACTAGCTACTTCGCTTATCGCCGCCGTTCGCCGTCATAGCCTAAAGACCGCAGCCTCCGACGAAACCTTCGGCGAAGCTACTACAGCGAGCTCAGCCCGGACTGCCGCCGTTTCGTGCCACGCTGTTGTTCTGCTCGCCGCTTTTCATGGTGGTGGTACATAGTTCAAGTGTGATGGTGTGAGGAGATCACCATGTAGATTAGGAGGTTAGAGTACATGAAACACGGATGTAAACCAAACAACGGGGATTGAAAACTTGCATCAAGTGAAACGAGTCTGGTTGACTCTTTGTGGCCAACCAAATGAGATGCAGAACATGGTTTTCGTCTCGTTTTTCCAGATCCAGACCCTGTGATTGACATATCCAAGGAGGCTAAAAATGATGAGGGATACCAAACACGCCCTAGTTGAACCTGGCTGCCTGTAGTGCAGCCCGAGGTAGAGCCTGAGACAAGCCGCTGCGTTGTTTCAGCTCTTGGCAGCGTGGGCGGGGCACACGCGTGACTTTGTTGATTTTGTGAGGTCGGCGCGAGGCGAGTGTGGCCAGTTAGTGAGCAACTCTGTTTGCGGTGTCGTGGAGCGGCAAGGCAAGCACGACAGAGCGGCCAGTGGATGTCAACGCCGCGGTTCACCGAGTCTTCTGCCGCAAGCCCGGCACCAGAGCCCCGCTCAAACCGCGTGCGCGCGGCCGCAGCGTTTGCCAAGACGAATTGCGCGCCTTGAGCATCCGCGCCAAGAGAAGAATCAACAAGGGAAGAATCTCACCGTCCATACGAGTCAAAAGAGGCGGAATCTGAGTGTGGGCCTTTTATTCGCGTTTGAGAGAAAAATCGGACTCCGACTCTGGGTGTTATTCTCCTCCGGACGCGGCAGCGAAACCAATATAAGGATCACTTGTGCCTTCTTTATCCATGCCCCAAATCCAAACTCGAACCAAATCCTTCTCGCCAGGGTCCTCTTGCTTGCGGAAATGAGTCCCTTTCATCAGATCAACCATGATGGCCGGCGTCGAGTGTGTCCGCGCTAGCAAAAGGAAGACCGGCGAGGAGTGTGAGCTGGAGCACGCGGCCAAAAGGATCGACTGTTCCGAGGGAGAGAAGAGGGACCAAGAAGTGGAGGCGGCGGCGGCCGGAGGAGCGAAGAAGATGTGGCGGCTGCCGAAGAAGGAGATCGACTGGATCCTGGCCCAGGCGAACGAGCCCATGTGCGGCGAGTTCCGGGACCTCAAGTGCGCCAACCCGTCGCTTGTGCCGTCGCCGGAGGAGGAGAAGGACAAGTCCATGATGCTGCTCTACAAATGTACCCGCGACGCCTACAAGGACGAAGAGAAGTTCGCTGTGTTCCAGGCCTGGGTTTGCAGCGAGTACGCCTCCAAAGGATCGGTGGAAGTCGACTACGACTACTTCGGCGAGAGGGCGGAGGCGACGAGGCTGAGCATGGAAGCATGGGAGGAGGTGTTCAAAGACAGGGATCTTTCTTCGGACAGCGAGGACGACGACATGTGGAGACACTTCAAGATAACTATTAGGAGCTTTATCTGAAGAAAGCATTTCAGTTTACAGGAGGTGATGATGTTGCTTGTGGCTTGACCATTTCCTCTTGTAACCAACCCTGCTACAACGATTCAATGGATGATAGAGTGTGATTTAGTGATTCACCGAATCTTTCGTTGATCTGCTGTCATGCATGCTTGAGTATTTTCCCGATGCTACCGAATAGCTTTTCTGCTAGACTGCCTGTTACTGACTAGATTGTTCATAGGATAGAACTTCTTTGGCACCCCTGCAAGCTGCAGGAAAACAAGCAACATAAGGAAATAGAACTTTGTACGCAAAATAGTTTTTCCCGTACCGGTCGGACGGAGCGAAAGGCGATCCCAAGGGCGATCTAGGGCTTTGTACGCCACCACCGGCGCACGGCCGACTTCTCTGGCGCACGCCTTGGCGACGTCTCTGAAGCTACACCTGACCCCTCTTGAAGAAATAGGCTTTTGCCCGCTATATTAATATAGCAACCACCCGATACAACATTGATTCCACTGCTGGGGCAAACAGCACAGCCAAGCCAAAAGGAAAGAAAGAAAGAGAAAAAAGAAGAGAAAATAACGCCGACATTGGCGGATCAACGAAAACGAAAGTGACTCTCAACCGCTGCGTCCTCTTCAGCATATTCCCACCACGATCCTAACGCGCTGAATCGCCGCGTACCAAACAACACCTCCAAAAGTGTTGCCCTTCCTTCTTGAGGGGCGTCGGGTATAACTCTTCCCCACCTGACCCCTCTTGCTGGCCTAGTACACAACTACACATGCATGCTGCAATCCCATGGATACAATCAGTTTTGGTCATGACTAAAGCGATAGCGATCTAAGTTTTGATGGTGACACGGAACCGCCGTCCGACGTCCCGGCGCGTTCAGCGCTGCCGGTTTTATTCCCGCTCGTCTGCTCTGCAAGGTGCCATGATCTGTTCAGTTCTTCTTGCCTCGGTAAAGCCTGGGCCCTGGTGGCACTTGGTGTTGTTGGGTAGATCTTTAGAGTTTTGATAAAGTGCAGGGAGGCTGGAGAGATTGGTTCAGTTTTTTTTTAAACTTTTCTGCCCTTTATTCAAACTAGTAACCGTGCACGTGCAACACACGTCTCATAAATCAACTAACACATTTGAAATTTGGATCAAATCCATCAAAACGGAAAGAAAATTGACGATGCACTCTCTCTATCTCGATCTATGCGTGTTTTAAGTTTTTTAAAGTTCATCCTGAAAATAACAGTTACATGCTAAACATACCCCTACCCAACAAGTCAAGCTAAACCTTGAAAATACACGCGGAATGGTGGGGATGAAACAACTCTGAATGGAGGTGCTCTGTGCCAAGTACGCCGGCTCGACCGCCAAGGGATCGCTCGCCATGGAATTGTGTCAAGATAGCCCAGTCTTGTCCAATTTTATTATTCTTTTAAGGAAAATGCAGAGTTGTGTCATCCCCTTATTCTATTAGTACTAACATTTGGCAATTGAATGTAGACAAGCAAAGCTGCTAGAGGACTACTAAATAAATGTAACTATGTTCAACTGTATTTGATGTTTTATACTTCTGTTGGATGAAGGTCAGAAGGTGGATACGAGTTAGTAAACAAATTCATGCCATGTTTTTTCTAATCATGACGCTTGTATATAATTTCAAAAAACATAACAAAAACGAAGTAAGCTAACCAAAAAATCTGATCCGCACGCTGTGAACTCGATCATTCTTCCTCGTCCCAGGCCACCGCGCAGGAATCTAGTACATTCCCCCACTGGTTACTAGCCTGTTTGATTCAAACGAATTGCATAGGCTTTTTGAAGGATTCAATCCTATAGAAAATTTTCCTTTCTTGCTTGTTTGATTTGTAGGATTGGATCATATAGGAATTTTTCCTAAGAAATCATTTGTACTACTTCCCATAGGAATTCTAGCATCCACTCCAAGCTCTTTTTACAATTCCTTTGGTGGAATCAAACAAACTTTGGTACATACCAAATCCTATAGGATTGGAATGTGCATGGCATGGCAATCATATACTTTTCCTATTCCTACGTCTTCCCTATCCTACGGATCAAACAGGCCCTACATGAATGTCCACCGTCGCTGCCGGCCTGCCGCAGCCTCCGTGCCCACGACATGGCCTGCGCGGGTGCGACCTGCTGCGCCCCCGGCCGGTATGACTACATTGGTAGAGATACCAGTCTCCGTGTGATGTGCCTGGACGCCCGTTGCAACTTGACCGCCCTCGACGGATCAGTGTTGCAGTAGCGATTTGTATCTAGTCATCTCTATCATGGATGCCCCCTGCTTTAGGACCAAAGGCCAACCCTGTGAGCTTGGACTTGTCCTCCCTTGGCCGGTTCTTCATCAGTCCTGCCTGGTTCACCTCTAAAATCTCTATCAGCATATCCCTCCTACCTCTCCTCCCTCCAATGCTGCCCATCTCCGGTGGCAGTACAGGTTCCTGCATTGGTGGCGCTGCCATCTCGTCCACCTCGGCCCATATCCACCACTTTGCTCTCCGCCATAATCATTAGCAATATATCCACCGCCTTGCTCTACACCGTATGCTGCATTTTGTGGTTCAGTCACATAATTCGCATTGCCGCTTGGATCCAGACCATAATTTGCACCATAGTTAGTATAGTAATTTTGATCCCATGCATAGCCCTCGTATGGGTTAGCGCTCCCAACACCAGCAGCATAAGCCTGTTGTTGTTGGTCTCCAGCTCCAACATCAAGACCATGTTCTTGCTGCTGCGCCGGATCAGGCATGCCGTCCTCTTCGCTGCTCTCCTCCTCAGGACCGTTGGCAGCGCCAGTACTGGGCCTTTCAGGCGCCCCTGTCTTCACAGCCGAGCTAGAAGGGCCAGCTGAACCGAGATTTGACCTCTCCGGCCCGGTGGTGTCTACGGTCGACCTCCTGGCCACGCCGGAGCCGAACTCGAGTGAGTGCTTGAGCGCCGGGAGGAACGAAGACACCGGCCCCGAGCCAGCAAACAAGGGCGGGGATGCCTCGCTGGCGCTGGGGTGTCGCTTCTTGGCCTCGTCCTCCTCGTCAGAGTCGGAGTTCACGGCCGTGGGTTGTTGGATCCGGGGCGGGCGGAACTGGATGACGCGCATAGGATTTCCAGAGGAAGCAGCGGTGGAGGACTTGGGAGGCGGGGTGGCGGAGAAGGCTGGGCCGGATTTGGGCACCGGGGGCCCGACCTGGGATACGGGAGCGCGGAGAAGACACACAAGAGATCGCCAATCGTGCGTGCACGGCGGCGCGAGAATAGAGGGCAGGTGTGGCTCGATGGAGGAGAGGGCGAGAGAGGTAGAGAGAGAAATAGAAGAGAGATGCGGGGAAGAGGAGTTCAGGACAGGACGGGTCGAGACGGACATTGGCTGTAGACATATGCGAAGGGGTACGCTGGGAGGTGGTGTTGAGGTGCTCAACAAATTTGGACGTTTTCGGTCGTTGTATCGCCGTTTGGATGGTATAGATTTAATGTATCTGAACATGTTTGCTCTTTTAATATTAGTATAGAGTCAAATTAAAACCCTCTAGGTGGGCCAGCAACCAGCCATGACGCCCTGCTGATAAGGTCAAAGTAAGAGCCTCGCCATCACATGTGCTTCTACATGTTGACGCAAAGGGGAGAAGATAAACAACTCCAATTAACTCCGGCCTGCAAAAAATTAGGAGGATAGGTTCAACCAACACAACAATATGCAGCGGAAATATAAACATATTCACATGCAAAGGTGACACAATGATTTACTTGGAAAACCTCCCCAAGCGTGAGGAGGAAAAACCACGGCTGTGGACCAACCGGTACACACAAGCTTCACTATGAGCAACAGTCTTCCCTAAAACATCTAAAGATTACAACACTTACTTCAGCTCGTTGCCCACCAGCAACAACACCAACCACAAGAGGCAAGCTTTCAGCAAATCAGAGTATCACAGATTCTGTCGTATTCAGTAATCAGCAAATTAACCTCAAACCACAGATCCAAACAGTACGAAACTTGGTAGACAAGCAGACATATGAGTTACCAACATACCTACCAAAGATGATCTCAATCAGACACTGTTTGCCTACCCAAACTGTTCCTCTACCAAAACTGCTCTATGCTGAAACCGCAGCAGTCCGAACTGACGAAACCTCTCTCACATCTGATGCTCGCCAAACCCAAATCTCAAACCAGCTACCCAGATCGAAATACTCAAAGTAAGGAATGAGCTCACCAAGTATGGAGCCGATCCAAGCACGTCTGACCCTCCGAACACATGATTGAAGACAGACCGGTCAGATGCACCAATCCTGACAGAAATCACCTATCCTTCTTCTTCCTCTCTTCTCACTAGGTTGTGGTGTTCTTGTGTGTTCGTTTTACTCTCTCACAGCAGCAGCCACGTTCTGACTTCTCTCACCAGCTTGCTTGCACAGCCACAAGGGTGGCTAGGTTTTTTTTCTTCTTACCTCTCTTGGAGGCTCAGCTGTTGGATGCGAACCACGATCAACGGTTGAAACGCGTTGGACTTCCTGGGATAAATTTGGGCTGCCAACACACCTCCATGTGGAGGGACATGACCCAACAAACTCCCCCTCCCGGCATCCTGGAGGGTCTCACTGCCTACCGGTAGCCATGCCGGCGAGCCGACGGCATACATCAAGCTTCTCTCCTGTCACCACCTTGGTCAACAAATCAGCCACATCAACATCTGTGTGCACCTTCTCAATTTGCATTTGCTTTGAGTTTAGCTCATCTCGAATCCAATGATAGCGTACCTCAATATGCTTCGACCTCGAATGAAAAATTGCATTCTTAATTAGGTGAATGGCACTCTGGTTATCATAAAACAACACATACTTGTCTTGCTCAAAACCAAGCTCTCCAGCCAATCGTTTCAACCACAATAACTCTTTGCTCGCCTCTGTTACAGCAATGTACTCAGCTTCAGTTGAGGACAATGCCACACACTTTTGCAACCTGCTTTGCCATGCCACTGCTCCCCCAAATGGGTAACCAAATAACCTAAAGTCGACTTCCTTGTATCAACATCTCCAGCCATGTCTGAATCTGAAAATGCAATCAGCTTGGACTCACTACCACTAAAACAATATTTCATATTTGTGGTGCCTCGAGATGTCTCAAAATCCACTTCACGGCTTCCCAATGTGGTTTTCCTAAATAGGACATAGATCTGCTCATAGTACTAACCGCTGAGCAATGTCAAGCCGTGTGTACACCATAGCATACATCAAACTCCCAACTGCTGAAGCATAAGGAACATTCTGCATTTTCTTTTCCATCTTCTCATTGGAGGGACATTGCTTCTTGCTCAACTTTAAGTGAGATGCTATATACAGCTCGCACTTTTTGCCTTGCCCATCTTGAACTTCCGAAGTACTTTCTATATGTATTTCTCTTGAGATAAGTACATCTTGTTGGTTTTTCTATCTCTCTCAATTCCCATGCCAAGAATACACTTTGCTGGAAGCAAGTCTTTCATGGCAAAACTTTTGCTCAACTCTTTCTTTAATCTAACAATTCTAGAGACATTCTTGCCAACAATCAAGATATCATCAACATAGAGCAACAACATGATAAAATCATCACCTGAGAACCTCTGAATAAATACACAATGTCTGAGTTACACCTCTTGTAGCCTTTCTCCCCCATGATAGATTCAAACTTCATGTACCATTATCTCGTTGCTTGTTTCATGCCATAGAGACTTTTCTTCAGCTTGCACACATAGTCTTCTTTGCCTTTAACAAGAAGCCCCTCAGGCTGCTCCATGTAGATTTCTTCTTCCAACTCTCCATGCAGGAAAGCTGTCTTCACATCCATTTGCTAAACTTCCTAGTTGAGACTTGCTTCCAATTCAAGAATCATTCTAATAGATGTCACCTTCACCACCGGGGAAAACATTTCATCAAAGTCCTTCGTGCTCCTTCCCTATGAAGAGTGGCAGGAGTCACTATACGATGCCCTTGAGGTTGGCAACCAAACATTTACAAGGATAAGACACACTCCACAACCGAATTGGAGGTTCCCACCGAAATCCCACAGCACCCAAAGCCACAAGATTCACAAGGCCGAGGCATGCATCCACAACTGAATTGGAGGCTCCCGGCTAGTCCCCATGGCTCCCAAAGCCACAAAGACGACCACAACCATCTAGGGTTCCAACGAACCCAAGAGTAACAAGTTCCTCAATGGAATGGATAGGGAAATCAAATCTGTTTGGTGAAAGTGTAGATCTAGGTCAACTCCCCAAAGTCCTAGAAGGACAAGGTGTTCGAGTGGGTAGAGAGAGAGATCTAGGAGTTTTAACCTTGCAACAATGGTGGGCGAAATAGTTCTGGTCGTGGTACCCAGCCCAAGGTAGGAGAAGGGTATTTATAGTCTCTCCATGAAACTAGTCGTAGCAGGAAAAAATAACCCTAGTCTCCGGCCTAAGGAGCGGAGTCTCCGGCCCAACAAAGGGTCCACAGACTCCGGCCAGGCCGAAGACTTTGGAAGTCTCCGGCCTGACTCCGGCCATGCTCTGGACTAGGCACCATAGGCGAACGCCAAGTGCTAGCAACTAGACCAGTTTCGAAATAAACTGAGGCCGGAGTCTCCGGCTATCCTGAGTCAGAGTCTCTGGTGTTTGCACACCGTAGTATCCGACCTGACATCACCGGAGTCTCCGGGCTATTTTCCAACAGCCACTAGAAACCTTAAGAGAAACTCTTCACGATTGTTTATGAGTGGAATATCTGGGTGCATAGGTGAATCTGTGCAGATAAAAGATTTCCCAACCTTTACACTGAGCAACCCCTCTTTATAGTGCTGTAGCCCTATGACTCAAATATAGATAGAAAATCTACGGGCCAACGTATTCAATCTTTTCTCCTTTTGGAGGGGTCAACCACCGTCTTGTGCATATCAACAATTGTACCTATATTACTTTTAGCACATGGTAAGATCAAACTTATGTGGTTAACAAACATACAAAACTGATTTGGAGATACATGTCCTTTCACTTGTAATACTAGGTCATGTGCTAGTGGTTACAAAACTCATCTTGTGTCACGTGCCTTTCAGTAGGAGCATGGTCCTGATTACGTTGATTCATTTGCTCATGTGGCCCATATGATCACTGTTCGCACATTTCATGATGTGGCCTTTGTTCGCCCTTGGTATTTGTCTCAACTTCTATAAATGGTATTGTTGTATTTATCTTGTGTAGTTTATCTTACATGTATTTCTAGTAAGTTTTGCACATACTAAAAGTGAAAATTGATTTAAAATAATATGTTGCTGCTAAGAAGAAGTCAAGTGTGTCTTATTTGGGACGTGGAGTATATCTCCATAAACAACATGTGTCTAGAAATCAAGCCTAGATCTAGGATTTGTAAAAACAAAAGCAAAATGGGAAAGGAAATCGTGTAGCTTACTTAGGACCCATTAGCAACCAACGTGGTAAAAAATGATAAAGACTCATGTGACACATTATAATAAATCGAATGAAGCTGTAGAAATGGTAGAGAGAATCTAAAAACGGAAACAACTCTTAGAGGGGCAGACAATTGAACGATGTGGCAAAAGCGGATATGATCATGATCATATGAAGAAAATGGAACCACAAGAAACATTTCTGTCATATGGTGAGAATAGCTAGGCACCAAAACACCATTCATGTAGGTCAGAAAAAGGCATAGTTCACATGATGTTGTGGAAGGAGGAGCCGAATAGAATAACGATGTTCTATGATATCCTTCATCGAGTACTAAGCATTCTACCAATGCATGTATTCGTGGCAGTAAAAAAACGTTGTACTCACAGGCACGATAGGTGGGGAACAAGACAACACCTTAAAGGAAGGGTCTCATATGCGGAGGAGTTGAACGGTGGGCCAGTGAAGATGGAGCCGATTGGGTTGAAACTGATGGCGGGAGGCCCAGTAGCGGATGGAGTAGGAAAGAACTCATGAGTTGGAGAGATGGATCGCAACGGCAGAAAGCGGAGGGCCCTCAGAAACATAACACGGAGAAAGGGGTGGCGGCGGTAGTACTCGAGTGGATTGGCCCATTAGGGTTCTACCGGGGTAGGTTTGGGCCGTTACCATAGGGTGAGAAACCGAATCGAACGGCTAAGATCATTTTGGAGAGGAGATCGAATGGCGAATAAGGCCTCCCAATATTTCCTTTTATAGATATGCCATTTCCACCATATATAGGGGGACCGAGTCCATTCCTAGGGTGTTAGCCGCCGTCACACCATCATATGAGCAGAAGCATACCATGAGCAAGCGAATTCGTGGTAATCTTGCCGATCCCTTGTTATTTTACGGCGGCGACCAACCATCATTCAAATGCATATCTGAAGAAGATGAATGGTGAGTTCGATCGATTCCCCCTCAGGTCCCATTGCTTTTGGTATGATCGATGTTTTCAAATCCACCTTACATTTGACAGGAGGGATTGGTCCAACCTGCCAACCGTGCTCGTCGACGACATCGCCGTCCGGGTGCTCCGCTACGACGTGGCCGACTACATCCGTCTCCGCGTCGCGTGCAAGGAGTGGAGGAAATGCACCCCTGATCCGCGCGACCTCGATAGCCTTGACGTCCGCCCCCGCCGCTGGACCATGCTCTCCAACAACACCGACGGCGTGCGGCGCCGCTTCATCAACCTCTCCACTGGTGCATGCGCCCACGTCGACATCCCTGAGCTCTCGACCCACCAAGTCGAGACCAGCACCGATGGCCTCCTGCTGCTGCGCGACAAGGCGAGCCACGTCGTGTGCCTACTCAACCCGCTCACGGGGACCCTCACCGACCTCCCGCCCATCACCGCCGAACTAGGGAAGTTGCTCTGTATCCCGCGCATAATGTACGCCGGTATTTCCGACGAGACATCCCCAGCGACGGTCGTGCTCATGATGAAGGGCCATGTGTGCTTCATCGCCTACGCCAAGCCCGGCGACACGCGGTGGGCGCTCGTGAGCGACAGTCTACTCGATCGCATCCGGTACACGTCGGTGTCGACGCTGCAGGGGCGCGTCTACTTGGGGACGTACGAGGGGAACATAGTGCAGGTGAGGATTCTCCCCGATCCTCGGCTGGTGCCCGTGGTCATGGACCAGCCCTTCAACGATCCCTTCGACTTTTACTGTAAGGTGGTCTCCTACCTCGTCCCGGCCGACGACCACCACCGGCACCGGGGCATGCTGGTGGTGCGCCACTACAGCAGCCTCAAGCACCTCAGCGCAGGGGAGCGGAGGAAAATGAAGCGCAGGAAGAAGAAGGAGGCGATCAGGGTGGAGAGCGAGTACAGGGACGGGCGGTGGCACCTCATCCAGGTGCTCGAGGTGGACCTGGCCGGGGAGAGGCTCGTCCCGGTGGAGGACATCGGTCGCCACCGCGCGCTGTTCGTCGGGAGGCTGGCCTGTCTCTCCCTCTCCACCGAGAGGTTCCCGTCTGTGGCCGGGAACGCGGTGTACTTTGGGTGGGAGTGGGACGGGTACTCATCTGGAAAAACTGGGGTGCGCTATCTCGAGGACAGGACCATTGATCCGCCATTCCCGTTTGTCCAGGACGATGTAAAGCCTGATGAATCTGCAAGGAATCGCGGCTATCAACGAGTGCTGGGGCTAGCGCCAAATGCCCGCCCCTGTACCCTACAAGAGTATCTCGTCTGCTGCACCGGCATCAAGGGTGGCATCAAGGACTAAATAATCTCTGTTTTGTAATCAGTTAGTAGCAGACTGCCGTTCCGTGTACTGTAGCAAAGAGACTGTTGAGTTATTTCTCGGTTCTGCAGCAATTTTTTGGCAGTTGTGTTCGAGCCTTTCATCCCTGGCATGGTTGTCGCTAAAGTCTGCGAGTTGAACCCAGCTTGGTGTAGCAGAACATCTTGTAGTTCTGAAACTTCAATTTCAATATAATTTGTTTTTCGATAAGGGAGTTTTCGAAAGAAAAAAAGGACTAAGTAATCTCGAATCCGTTGGTATTATCTATGTATGGGGAGCTAATCCGAGTGAGTAGTTAATTTATCTTTTGACGTTTTTGGTTGCTTCTCTTCTACTCCATCTGTTTTTTAATATAAGATGTTTACCATTCGTTCACATGCACATGTATACAAGTGTATGTAGACACATTCTAGTCTGCATGTTCACTTATTTTAGTGTGCATGTAGACAACATATATAACACCTAAAACATCTTATATTAAAAAACGGAGGCAGTACTAGTTAGCTTGCACGTGCACGCACGTATCGACTAATATATATTCATCCAAACACTATTACAAACACTACAATGTAAGTTGCTGTATGTCGCAAAGCAAAATAGATCATGTGTCCAATTACAAAAAGAAATGTGACAGATTTCCATAGCGAATTCACTGTAGTCTAGTAAACGATCAGCTTGCCAATCAAGAGGTCTACATGTTGGTTTAGCTGCATAGTCTGCATCGTGGTATATTCTCCAGACCATGACCATTCATCGAGTTTGTCGAGGCCGTACGCATGATCATGGGTCAGCAAGAACAAACCATGTATTTGGGAATGGCAGAGTTGTACCTGAATGCATCTTCTGGATCTGAACAAAACTAAATAAACGTCTCTTGGATAGATAATTCTGTATACGATGTTTCAAATGGTCTACGTATACATATATTTCCAAATGTTTCTCTAATATGATTATTGCTAGTAATTTCTCATGTAACGATGTTTGAAAAGGACAAGTATTAATAAAACACACATCGTTACTTTTGCTAAACAAAATGGTCCAGACACACAAGTTGTCAGTACAGTATCCCGAACACAAAAGCCACCTCAGATTAGTAGCCGAAATAGAAGATCATATTTGTCCAAGCAAGGCCAGGAAGCACACCTCAGATTGTCTATGATCTGAAGGTAGCCCTGATTCAGTTCCGTGACAGTCGTGCAAACAATGAACATGGAACTATAAGATGACAAATCCAGATTTGATGACAAATTGTATAAGAGGAATAAACATAGCTCCTTTTTACCTGCATGATATAAGATGTATCAAAAAAAGGTATATAGATGTTTAATCAAAAAATTGTAAGATCCAACCAGTAATGTGATAGAGAAAGTAATGAGCTGCATCCTAAAAGATAAAAGGCAGATTGATCTCCATAGCATTAACTAATAGATTTTTAATAAGTTTTAGTTTTTTTGCAATCTTAGCCAAGTGTTGTGGCCAAATGGTTACATAAAAGTGAGCTTGCACGACAAACAATGATGTCTGGAAGCTACAAATCAAGCCTCTGATTCACATAGCTTGAGCTCTTTAAGATTACATTAATCCAAGAGTAAACAAAAGGCATTAACTAACCTGAAATGCAAAATAAGCTAATAGCCTGAAAGCCGAGCAAAGGTAAAAGCTCAACTGAGTTTAATTGTTCATTGGCGAGTATTAATTGGCAATATATAGCAAGAATATATTTTTAAGAACTTGCGGGTATAAAATTTATGCGATTATTTATGCGAGGATGTGGATGCTACAAGCGGGTCGTGCACTGACGCCTGCTCCTGAAGGAGATTCCTTCTACTCTACCCCGTCCCCGCAACCAGCCCCTCGGCCTCCACCCTCCACACTTCTCATCCCGTTTTGTGAGAAGCCCCACATGGGCAGGCAGTGTGGCACGAAGCCCCTGCTCTTGTTCCAGTGCCGGCGCTCGCTGGCCCCACAGAACGGCGGCCGAAGCGGCTCATCCGCGTCCGCCTGGATAGCAGCGGCAGCCAGCTGGCCGGCGTTCCGCTGAAGCCGCACATGGCACGTAGGCAGCGTCCGGCGCCTGCTCCCTCCCGGTGGTCCCTTGGCCGGCGTGACACGGAGCTCACTCCCGGTGCCCCTGAGTCACGGCAGCCGACCGCGAGCGGTGGCGCCACGATATCGTTCAATCCTCCTGTAGATCCTCCGACAAAGTCGACAACGTCCTCCTCGTGGTGGCAGAAAGAGTTTTGGGCTGCGCGTGGAGGAACTGGCGACGGTGTGGAGCTCGGCGGCCGCGGGGTTCCGGGGGATTGGATTGGGGAACTCTCGTAGTTTCTTTCCCACGGGATTGGGGGTTGATTTCTTTTTAGCGGTGGCAATGCTCGTAAATACATGAAACTGAAAAGGTAGAACGATCTGGAACGTTGATCACATATTGAGCGGCATACATTTAATGTATCAACACAGCTGACAAGTTTGTTTTTTTAATAGTAGTATAGAAAAGCCAATTTCGTGCCGTAGTTAACGTTTATCTATGATTTCTGGGTATGATTTCCCTTCAAGCGCACGTGCGTTTCTAGAGATTTTGCGAGGGAGGAACATCGTGGGCTAATTGTTGGTGCTAGTTCCATCCTTCTTCCAGAATTTCTTAGAATATACTCCCTCCGTATCAAAATATAAGACATTCTATTTATTCCACACACACATGAACCTTGCACTAAAACATGTCTAGATACATGTGTGTCTGGAATAGTTAGAAAGTCTTATATTTTGATACGGAGGGAGTACTAAAGACATCGTTAAGATGTTATCTACGTAGTACAAACCATCAGCTAGCCAACTGCAGTAGAAATTTTTAGGGAAATAGGAGGTCAGTTAAACTCATGCATTCCTACAAGTAAATTTTGATTGTTTCCAACGTCAACTGAAGGGAAATGTTTTGGGAACACCTTACAGTTGGGACTTGGTGTTAGGGTAAAGGGAGAAGATATACAACTCCAATTGCCTCTGACCTGCAATGAACTTCGAGGATAGATCAACCAACAACAATATGCAGCGGAAAAATAAACACAATCAGATGCACAAGTGATACAAGGATTTACGTGAAAAACCTCCCCAACACGAGGATGAAAAACAACGGCTATGGACCAACCGGTTCACGCAAGCTTCACTATAAGCAAAAGTCTTCTCTAAAATATCTAGATATTACAACACACACTTGAGCCTGTTGCCAACCGGCAACAACAATCACAAGAGGTAAGATTTCAACAAAGCATAGTATCACAAATTCAGTCCTCTTCGGTAATCAGCAAACTGCTATCAAAACGTAGATCCAAACAGCACGAAACTTGGTAGACAAGCAGAAATATGTGTTCCCAACATACCTGCCAAAGATGAGCTCTGCCCAAACTATTCTCTACCAAAACTGCTCTGATCTGAAACTACATCAGTCCGAATTGATGAAACCTATTTCAAATCTGATACTCCCCTGACCCAAATATCAGAGCAACTATCCAGATCGAAGTACTCAAAGTAAAGAACGAACTCACCAAGTATGGAGCAGGTCCAAGCACGTTTTATCCTCCGAACACAGGCTTGAAGACAGACCGGACAGATGCACCAATCCTGATAGAAATCACCACTCCTTCCTATCTTCTCACTTCGTTGTGGTGTTCTTGTGTGTTCTCTCTCTCACACAGCATCAGCCACGTTCTGGCTTCTCTCACTTGATTTCTTGCACAACCACCAAGGGTGGCTAGGGCTTTCTTCTTCTTACCTCTCATGGAAGCATGTCAGCCGTTGGATGCAAACCTCGATCAACGATTGAAATGTGTTGGACTTTCCGGGCTAAAATTGGGCTGCCAATACACCTCCATGTGGAGGGACATGACCCAACAAACACCCCCTCCCGACATCATGGAGGGTCTCACTGCCTACCGCCAGCCATGCCAGCGAGCCGACGACATACACTGAGCTTCTCTCTTGTCACCATCTTGGTCAACATATCAGCCCCATTGACATCCGTGTGCACCTTCTCAATTTGAATCTGTTTGGAATTCAGCACATCTCGAATCCAATGATAGCGTACGTCAATATGCTCCGTCCTCTAATGAAAACATGCATTCTTACTTAGGTGAATGGCGCTCTGGTTATCATAAAACAATACATACTTGTCTTGCTCAAAACCAAGCTTTCCAGCCAATCGTTTCAGCCACAATAACTCTTTGCTCGCCTCGGTTACAACAATATACTCAGCTTCAGTTGGGGAGAATGCCACACACTGTTACAATCTTCTTTGCCATGCCACCGCCCCCGCCCTCTTCTCTTTGAAGAGTTGGTTCTTCCGTGAGTTTTTGATGCATATTCGTTGTTTATCATCTTTTGAATCATCCAATGTTGCCTTTTTGGAGTTTTTACTTTTTCCATTGGATGTGTGAAGTTTTTCTTCATGTTTCGCATCTCTCCGGATTACTCAAAGGTTTCTCAATGGATATTATTGAAGACGGATTTCTCAGCAGTGGTATTCTTGAAGGTGCAAGGTGTTCGGAAGCTCAAGCTCGTCAAAGCTCAAGCTCGTCAAAGATCAGAATCTGAAAATGCAATCAGTTTGGCCTCACTACCACGAAAACAAATCTTCATATTTGTGGTGCCCCGGAGAGACCTTAAAATCCACTTCACGTCTTCCCGATGTGGTCGCCCTAGATTAGACATAAATCTGCTCACAATACTAAACGCTTGAGCAATATCAGGTTGTGTGCACACCATAGCATACATCAAATTTCCAACCGCTGAAGCATAAGGAACATTCTGCATTTCCTTTTCCATCTTCTCATCGGAGGGACACTGCTTCTTGGTCAACTTGAAGTGAGATGCTATTGCACAACTCACACTTTTTGCCTTGTCCATCTTGAACCTGCGAAGTACTTTCTCAATATACTTCTCTTGAGACAAGTCCAACTTGTTGGATTTTCTGTCTCTACCAATTCTCATGCCGAGAATATACTTTGCTGGACCCAAGTCTTTCATGGCAAAACTTTTGCTCAACTCTTTATTCTAGAGAAATTTGTGCCAACAATCAAGATATCATCAATATAGAGCAACAACATGATTAAATGACCACTTGAGAACATTTGAATAAAAACACAATGGTCTGAGCTACACCTCTTGTAGTTTTGCTCCCCCATGACATATTCAAACTTCATGTATCACTGTCTCGGTGCTTGTTTCAGGCCATAGAGACTTTTCCTTTTCTTCAACTTGCACACATAGTCTTCTTTGCCTTTAACAAGAAACCACTCAGCTGCTCCATGTAGATTTCTTCCTCCAACTCTCCATGTAGGGAAGTTGTCTTCACATCCATTTGCTCAACCTCCAAGTTGAGACTTGCTGCCAAGCCAAGGATCATTATGATTGATGTCATCTTCACCACCGGAGAAACTATTTCATCAAAATCAATAGCTTTTCTGTGGCTGAATCCTTTCATAACTAGCCAGGCCTTATACCTTGGATGTGGCGGGTGCTCTTCTTGCTTGATTCTGTAGACCCAGTTGTTCTTAAGAATTTTCTTGCCCTTGAGCAACTTCACCAACTCATAAGTATGATTCGTATGCAAGGAATCCATCTCATCTTGCATAGACTTATTTCACTCCTTCTTATTCTCATCTTCCATTGCATCTGAAAAAGCACTCAGGTTCTGAACCATTTGACAATAACACCACATATTGGTCTGATGGGTACCTGGTGGAAGGAACATGGTTTCTAGCGGACCGTGTGAGTGGAACTGTTGGTGGACTATCTGGTGTTGGGGTCTCTTGATCATGATCATGATCTTCAGCATCATACTCATGCTTCTCGGGAGCATCTTCATCAAACCACAGATCCAAGAGGCAAGATTTCAGCAAAGCAGAGTATCGCAAATTTTGTACTCTTCGGTAACAGCAAATTGCTCTCAAACCACAGATCCAAACAGCACGAAACTTGGTAGACAAACGGCATATGAGTTCCCAACATACCCACCAAAGATGAGCTCAGTCGGACACCGTTTGCCTGCCCAAACTGTTTCTCTATCAAAACTGCTTTGTGCTGAAACTACAGCAGTCCGAACTGACGAAACCTCTCTCAAATCTGATGCTCCCCGACCCGAAATCTCAAACCAGCTTTTCAGATCGAAGTACTGAAAGTAAGGAACAATTTCATCAAGTATGGAGCAAATCCAAGCACATTTTATCCTCCAAACACAGGCTTGAAGACAGACTGGTCCGATGCACCAATCCTAACAGAAATCACCTCTCATTTTGTTCCTCTCTTCTCACTTGGTTGTGGTGTTCTTGTGTTCTCTCTCACAGCACCAGTCACGTTCTGATTTCTCTCACTTGCTTGCTTGCATAACCACCAAAAGTGGCTAGGGTTTTCTTCTTCTTACCTCTGGTGGAGACAGCTCAGCCGTTGGATGCTAATCTCGATCAACGGTTGAAACGTGTTGGACTTCTTGGGCTAAAGTTGGGCTTCCAACACACCTCCATGTGGAGGGACATAGTCCAACACTTGGGACCCTCATGGATTCGTTTCCAATAAACAAAATTATATTAACAGGCTAAGAGTGTGCCCTTAAGCATTCATATTCCTTAGAAATGGATGTGTGGTATGTAACCAAACAGCAAATTGGACTGCATGTAGTCTTTTTTTTGTGAAACACAGTACAACGCAGACACTCATATACAGGCGCATACACTCACCCCTATGAACGCGCGCGTACACACCCTACCCCTATGAGCACCTCCGAGAGACTGAGCCGGCAGATCAGGTCTTTGCTATTGACGAAGTCACCATGGGCGACTCGCTGTCGACGGGAACGTCGCACCCCACTGAAGAATATTCCGTCTAAATAGGAAACACCAGCGTCAAATCTGGTGTTTGGCTGGGAGTATAACCACCCTCCTAACCAACCAACCACGAGTTGGTTCTCTAGATTGCCTGTAGTCACATGCCAATCCATCCCAAAAGAAACACTACACAGACCTGATTCAGTTGATGATGTCCTTGGGTAACATGGCCGATCATCGGTTTTCAAAAAAAAAAAAAAAAACACGGCCTATCATCGATCGTTGATATGATATGTCATTTGTTCTTTTTGCTGTGTTGGCAACTTGGCATGATTGCCGACTCGGGGAGAGTTTGTATTGGAGGCGGAGTCTGATCGAAGCGAAGCTTATTCCCTACATGTTTCGTGCGTAGATATAAAACCTACAGTTTCATCAGATCTTCGTTGCCTCTCTCCTCCTAAAACCCTAACCTCCCCCGCCTCACCTCCCAAACCCCCTCGGCCGCCACCGGCGAAGCGCGCGGCGAGAAGATGAAGCTGTACCTCCTCCACGAGTCGGCGTCCGGGTACGCCCTCTTCCAACTCCACGAGATCGGGAAGAGCGTGGAGGCCGTCGGCTTCTCCATGCTGGACCTCAAGCGGTTCAGCAAGGCCGTCAAGCTCGCCGTCTTCACCCCCTTCTCCTCCGCCGTCGACGCCCTCAAGCAGTGCAACGCCATGTCCGAAGGTACCTCGTCCTCTCGCCCCACTCAATCCTCATCTCAAGTCTCCGCCAGCTTTAGGACTCCCGTGACTGGTGGCTCAGGGATCATGATCGACGAGCTGAGGAACTTCCTGGAGCTCAACCTGCCCAAGGTGAAGGAGGGGAAGAAGGCATGGTTCAGCGTCGGCGTCATGGAGCCCAAGTTCGGCTCCCGCATCACCAAAGCCACCGGAATTCCCTGCCAGTCGAACGAGTACGTCCAGGAACTTCTCCGTGCAGTGCACCTGCACTTCGATCAGTTCATCGATCAACTCGAGGTGATGGATTGTACACTCGCGCTTATCTGCATTATGTTTTATATTACGCTGTACCGTAAAAGCTTTCACTGCCAAACATCCGTAAAAGCTTTCACTGCCAAACATCCGGCAAAAAACTGTAGCAGGATAAATCATATGCAGCGTTCACATTATGATCTCAGCTGGGGTTGTGAATATTGTATTTGATTTTAGAGGTTTCTACATCAGCTGAAAACGTGTGAACTCTGGTGCATGAACCATTGTGCTGCTTGAACTGGGTCTAGAAAGTTGGACATTACAGAGTTGGTGGGCATGGGCACCTATGTATGTAGGTTTTACAATCTTCTGCGTTACATAGCATTCTACTAGTCATGTTTATCGAGATTGTGCGAATTTCACAAGTTGGTTTCTGACATGTTACTTGGACTGTACCAGTTGTATGCCCTATGTAGGCTATTAATAGAGTGATTTATGGTTCTTGTTTGTAAACTTTGCTCTGTTATTTTTTTGGTTGCAGCCATCTGACCTGCAGAAGGCTCAGCTAGGCCTGGCGCAAGTGATCTTTCTGTTAGATACACTTGATAAGGTTGTCAATTCCTTCTCCATGAGAGTGAGGTTGGTTCCTCATCTTTTGCTTAATTCAACTTTCTGGTGCTTTGGTACGAGTCCTGAAGAAACAATTATGTTGATGACTTGAGAAAATTCTAGATATTTGTACTGCAGTTGACATTTACTGATTACATTTCAAGCATACAGAATGTGCTCCATTTTCCTGATTCCAGGAGTTAGGAAATAGCTGAAAAATTAATTTATGTCGTTTGTATGGCCCCTTTTTCTGTAAACAATATTAATTCTATCATTGGTGGACGATCATATTTTTTCAACATTCTATATTTACAAACCCCAAACCCAAGTTTTTAGTTTCATGCTTTCACCATGGGTGCTCACTTACGTCCTATGTCTAAGTCTTTACCCATATGCTCAGTTTTCGAATACATCTTCCTACGTTTATGTTTGTTGCATATCCAGTCTAGTCCCTGTCTGGCTTACAATGAAATAATTCTTGTGTATGCTGTAGTTATCTTCACAGTATATCCTATGGTAGTGAATGATCATTTTAACTCAACTTCCCTGCAGTTTATTATATGCTATGTATGTTTGCGATGGGTGTTAATGACATTTTTAATTTTTACCGTTGTTGATTATTTAACTAGTTTTGAGCGGTTGTCGTGATGGTTTTGTGACTTGTATGGGAGTATCTAATTGTTGTTTGAACATTATGCAGGGAATGGTATGAACAGCATTTTCCTGAGCTGGTCAACATCGTGAATGACAACTATCTTTATGCTAAGCTTGCCAAGTTTATAGTCAACAAATCTGATTTATCAGAAAAAGACATCCCAGCTTTAGCAGATCTGATTGGAGATGAGATCAAGGCAAAAGAAATTGTTGAAGCAGAAAAGGCATCTATGGGTAACAAATATGTCCACCATTGATTTTGCTTCTTGGTTGTCGCTGCGGTAGCTACAGTTTACATAATCTTCTTTGTATTTTCAGGCCAGGATCTTTCACCAGTTGATTTGATAAATGTCCAACATTTTGCTCAAAGGGTCACGAATCTATCCGAATATCGTAAAAATCTCTATGAGTATCTGGTGACAGAGATGAATGATATTGCGCCCAACCTGACTTCATTGATTGGTGAAATGGTTGGAGCTCGGTTGATCTCTCATGCTGGCAGTCTTTCAAATCTTGCAAAATTTCCTGCCTCCACTGTCCAGATACTAGGTGCTGAAAAGGCACTGATCAGGTCCATTTTGCTTAATGTGCTTCTTATGTATTCCTACGCCCTATTTTTAAACCCCAGGCTCGAGAAGAGCCCTGCTTTAACTTAATAAAGTTCTCGTCTCTTATTTGTATCATTCTACTCAAATATTGGGTATTTGCTGTTTGGTTAAGTATTCAAACTTTGTCCTCTATCTTTCTGAAATGTTATGATTGGTTTCCTAATTTCACTGCAGAGCTCTTAAAAAGCGTGGAAACAGACCGAAGTATGGCTTCATATTCCACTCATCTTTCATTGGTCGTGCATCAACCAAGAACAAGGGAAGAATGGCTAGGTACCTGGCAAACCAATGCTCAATTGCTTCACGCATTGACTGCTATTCTGGTAAGCTAAAGGACTTCATTTGCAAAGGTTGCACATTCTGACTGCCTTTTTCTGATTGATTGTTCCCATTGGTTCATGGATTCCAGATTTGAGTAGCTCCATTTATGGTGAGAAGCTGCGCGAGCAAGTCGAGGAGAGATTAGAATTTTATGAAAAGGGAGGTAACATAAAACTCGTCAGAAAGCTTGTGACAAATTTAAGCCTGGCTTCAGAAGTCCAGGCCGCCCAATCATGAGAAGGCCTAGTATAGCGATTAACTGGACTGGCTAGTTCAGAGTCGGATGGAACTAGTTTTTCAGGCCGTGAAAGCCATCCAGCACTGCTGTTTAATTTCGCCACCTTGTCTCGTATGCCTTCTTCCCGTGCGTGCCATCCACCACTGCTCTTGAATTTCGCCGTAATTTCATCAGAAAGTTGAACTGAGCATACAACAATGTAGATTTCTGCCGGTGAGTAGGCACTATGACATCGTGGACATTTTTTTCTGGATCCTCTTCAGGCGAGAATTGATCACACTGTCTTTTGTGCTTACAAAGATTATAATGTTTCCTTTGGACAATTCACATTTTAGCAACCTAACTAACTGAAACACCGATTAGTTGTAGTACCTGTGTCCACGGATCGGTTGAGAAAGAGTACTTTAGATGCACTAGTATAGTAGTGTGTGTAGCAAGTCACCACACGAAGGACTGGAAAGCGCTGATCATATTACAGACAATGATCCCGCATTCGGTGATTTCTTAACAATTTCATGCTTCGATCTTTTTTTGTTTGCCAAAGTTCCTACCCGGTTCGTCACGCCACCAGCTGATTCGAGTCGATTTAGCCGGTCTGAAATTGAGTCAACAGGTGGTGTCCCTCCAATGCTCTAACCAATCCACGAACTCATCTCTCCTTTTCTGAACCGCCTTTCTGAGATTAAGATTTCAAGCCACCCAACCATATGCACAGCTCCTGAATTATTCTTTTCCCCCACTTGCTGTTCTCCAGCCGGGCATGGTGTCCCTCCATTCGAGATGCATGTGCTCTTTACTGTAAGCTTTTCTTTCTTTGTCAGATTTGAAGGCGGCTCTAGCTAAAGGCCATGGCCAGTTGGCCATCCTTAGCCGCCACCAGTTTACCGATCGATCGGTTAAATCTGCATGACCTGTACTTGTGGAAGCAGTGTGCAGTGCGAAATGGATTGTTTAGTTGATGCTTTGGACTCCTGTTTGCCGCATGTTCCACACTTCCACTCCGTCAAACTTTGCAGAAGGCAGATGCCCAGCACCCTGGTCGACTTGTATGCCTAGAGGCTACAGGATAATATGGTATTCAGACATGACTTCGAAGAAATAGTGTATACTTTTGGTTCCGGGGGCTTGAAACTTCGTTTAGCTTCCTACTAAAAAGTAAAAATGTACATGCGGAGAAGGAACTATCTTCTTTTCTGCTTTAGTGTTCTGTTATCATAACACTTCTTTAGAATCTTGAATAAAATCAGCTAAAAAATAAATAAGAAAACGTCCTCCATCACGGGAATACAAACAATACTCACATGTCGGTCCTCTGCATAAATGCATTACTGCCCTGTGCCATGTGCACGATCACGCAAACTGTGATCATCAACATGGAGAGCCTCGGAACTCAAACAGCAATCTACAGTAGGCTCCTGTGATCCCGTCCTGTCCGAGCTGTGGTCGCTCAACGCCTCCAAACTATATTATCTCGATAGATTGATCAGCGATCGCTCGCGTTCTACTCGTGTGGAGGAATCCGCGGCAGGCGGAAGAGAGGAGGAAACCGCCGCCCGCCGGCGAGATGAACTCTGCAATTAACTGCCAACTCCACACGTGTTGCTTCAGTACATCCGAGAGATGCCGGTGTCCAACTTGGCTTGTCTATCTCGGCCAGCTCGATCTCCTGCGTTCATGGACCAGAAGTAAACTGGAGCATTCGATGGGATTGAGGAGTTGCCTAGGGATGTTGCATGCCCGGATGGGGTTGATTTGATTGGATAAGCCCATGCCGAGGAAGGTTTTTCATTGTCAGTTGGTGTAGTTGACCGGACATGTATATGCTTAGGAGTACGTATGTGCGTACTCACTCCGTTCTAAATTAGATGACTTTTATTTATTTTTGAGAATAAACCAGTCGTTTGCAATTCGATTATGTAGAAAAAAGAGTGTATTTCCATGGAGGACCGGCGGAAGCCAAAAACAAAAAACCTGCTCTTCCTTCACTAGGGCGCGTACGCCCTCTGGTCTATGTCTTCCTTCACTAGGGCAGCCACGTCCCTCGGCTGAAGCGCTGCGTTCTGGAAAACGCGGCGGTTCCTCTCCTTCCATACCCCCCACATGGAGTAAATGATCACCTGAAAGGATCGGTATGACACCTAGAGGGGGGGGGGGGGGTGAATAGGTGCTACTTCAATTTTAGTACTTTTTCAAATTAGGCTTGACACAAAAGGTAAATTCTCTAGATATGCAACTACGGTGAATTTACCTATATGACAAGCGAGCAACTAACAAGATACACGAAGTAAAGACAATAAACAAGGATAGAAGTAACCGAAAGTGAAAGCACGCGGAGACACGGATGTAATCCCGAGTTCCTCCTTTTTAGGGGAGTACGTCTCGTTGGAGAGGTGTGAGCTACCACAAAGGTCAAAACTCAACCGCCACAAAGGCGAGTGCACCCTCTTCTCCGATGAACCGCACCACAAAGGTTTGGTTCACCTTCCACTATCGGAATCCTTCAAGGCGGAATCCGGAACCCTTACAACAACGATCCGGGGCACAACCCACAAGAGGATTGGGGGCTCCCGAACAGCTACAATCTGTCACAAAGACAATCAAGTGAGTACAATATGAGGCTAGGTTTTCCCAATGGAAATCCTAGCAAAGGGTCTCAAGTGAATGAGGGGGAAATAAAGAACGGCTGGTGAAGATGTAGATCCGGGTCTTCTCCTTCAATCCTCCAAAGATCAACGAGTTTGGGTGGAGGGATTGGGAGATCTAGTGATTCTTGAGCTTGCAACAATGGTGTTCTTTTTTGGGCGAGCTAGCTGGCTGGAGGTAGGTGGAGGGGTATTTATACCCCTCCCAGAAAAGTAGCCGTTGCAGACAAGAAACACACCGGAGTTTCCGGCCCTAGTGACCGGAAACTCCGGCCTACAGGGGCCGGAAACTCCGCCCACACCAGGGGCTGAGCAGCTTCTTCGCAGCAGAGACTTGGGCAAAGACTCCGGTGCCCTGGGGCCGGAAAGTTCAGCCAGGGGCGGAAACTCCGGTCTTGGGGCCGGAAACTCCGCCCCCACCAGGGGCTGAGCAACATTTCAGCAGCTTGCTGCTTCTTCGAGGAAAACCAGAGACCGGAAACTCCGGTCCTGGAAGCCGGAAACTCCGGCCTGAAAAGCTCCAGAAACTCTTTTCTCTTTTTGGTGTTGATGCACATGTTGTATACAATAAACCCTGCATCACTTAACACCAGATTAGACATCCTAAGTGTTGTTAACTAACACACAAAACTAAGAGATCACAAAATGTTCTTTCAATCTCCCCCTTTTTGGTGTTAGATGACAACACACGGATTTGCAATAAGTTCACCACACTATCATGTTTAACAAATGGAAAAGCTCCCCCTAGATGTGTGCATATAATCATTTGCTTTGGAATGCAAATGCACACATATAGAGAGACAAGTTCCAACAAAAGGCGACATGATATGTAAACGATACATTTCACAAACAAGACATATCACAAAGTAGGTTGAGTCTAGAGATAAAAACCATACCTTGTGCATATAAATGTAGATAAACATCCATATAACCATAGCACAATAATGTAGGTTCAACCATACATAATAGAAATCCATATGTCTTACACTCACAAGTTCACAACACATAAGATGCAAATAAGTTCCAAATAACATAAAAGAGACACAAGCGCAATAAAATGATAAAAGCACATGCTTGTGTCCAACCCATGCAAATCCCGGAGAGAACCTAATAGAACTACTTCTCCCCCTTTGGCATCGAGACGCCAAAAAGGGAAAAGAGCATAACTACACGAAACCCATGGAGATCACCCGGAGCTTTCTTCCATGTCATCATCACCTTCCCCTTCTTGATTGTAGTCCTCATCGGAAAGGTTCATGGGAGCCTTGCCGGTGTTGCGAGAAGTGGAGGGCAATGAAGTCACATCCGCATAATCCGACCAAGGAAAGATGTCTTCGTTCCATTTCTCAAGAGGGATAGTCTCGGCCGACGAGGAGGAGATAATAGGATTGCCATCTTCATCTTCTTCCGGAGGAGGAGTGATACTACCATTGTTGAGCTTGCGCAACTCCTTGATCATGATTTGTTGGTTGTCAATGATGTGCTTCTCTCTCACATATGAGGCGTGGTTCTCCTTGTGAATGCAACATCCATGCAAAGCAACTTTCTCTTCCACCAAGAGAGTTTACTCACTTCCGAGTTCACTTGGCCCTTCCTTGAAGATATGAGGGAGGGTCGGCATTCTTGCTTCTCCTTTTAGGCATTGGGGCCTCGGTCTCCGCTTCCTCACTACTAGATTGCGGAGGAGGTGCTCGAGAGGAAGACGGTTGCTTGGTGTGCTTGCTAAGTTGGTGGAGAGTCCCCTTGGCATGCTTGGTGAGGCGAGAGGTATCGATGTTGGAGACCTTGGAGAGGATGAGCTTCATCACATAGGTGCATAGAGAGGGTTCTTGTGCTCAAAAATGGCCCAATGCATTTCACACTTGATGAAATCCATGACATCAACTTCTTGGCCTTCGCAATCCGGACCGGCTTGGAGCACCTTGTAAGCATGGTATAAGAGATTGACAAGCCCTCCTCGAATGGCATCCACATTTCCGGCTTGAGGAGCAAGATTGAGCCGAACCATGCGAAGGAAAATGTTGTAGGTGGGGAGGAGGTCTTGATTAGTGCCAACGGATGATGCAACTGAATATAAAGGGCGCAAGCGACGTTTGTTGTAGGCAGCCCCTTCCACATGCATCCTCTTCCCAACACAAGTAGTGGCCCCCTTGAACTTATATCCCAAACATCTTCCAAACTCCACAAAGTTAGAGGTGCACTTTTGAGAACCGGTCATCCAAGTCATGGTGACATCTTCATCATTATCAAAACCACTGTGGCAAAGAACTGCTGCACAAGCTGAATATCATAATCTTCATGAACATGGGAGATGAGCCTCTCAAGTCCAAGCTTCCGAGCAATCCACACGGCCTCTTGAAAATAAGGCTTCTTGTCCAAGCTCTCAAGGCTCAACACCTTTTGCTCACACACCATATGCTTCTCAATGCGGGCATATATCTCATTCATGATCAGCTGCTGCTCTCTCCTTGGAAAATTAGGATCATCGGTGTTGGATGGCAAGTCATAGAACTGCTGAGATCTCATCCGACGAAACTCGATCTTCCCCATGCCCAAAACAGTGGTCAAGGAGTCAAAATGAGCTCTCTCGGCCTCTTCTTCATCATCAAACCCACCTAGGGCAGCATGTCTTGTGGCTTCTTCATCTATGGTACTCTGCTGTCTCAGACGGCCAGCGGCTGTCAACAGAAGCTTGTCCCTTGTTTGAGCACGAGGAGCTTTTCTTGGTGACTTTAGGATGTTTCATGGAAGACTTTGTCCTCTGCACACCTGTGAAAACAGAATAGGAGAAAAGCATGGGGATAAGCTTGCATGTCCAGGAACCAAAGAAGAAGTAACCAAAGAATTCTGGGCACAAATGTCTGATCTACACCGGAGTTTCCGGCCTCAGGGGGCGGAGATTCCGGCCCTGACCGGAGTTTCCGGCCTGGAAGACCGGAGTCTCCGGCCCTGAGATGGGGAACCTCGATTTAGTTCAAGAAACTTTGTGCTGAGAATTCTAGGGTTAAATCTAGGATACACCTTGCCATCTAGAAGATTCTACACCAGAAAAACTAGGGGAACTACTCTCCAAACTTAGATCGAGGTGAAAACCTAAGGAGAGAGAGTGAGGTACCCTTTTTGTCCATGGTGCAGCCCAAACGAAGGAGAGGAAGGTCCCCTGCGTTGGTGAGGAGGAGGAGGCCGGAGGCACGGCGGATTCCGGCGGCGGGAGCAGCCGGAGAGGCACTTCGGCGGCGGCGGCTGCAGGGGAGAGTTGGGGGTCGGGGGTGTGTGGGAGTTGTGAAGTCAACTCCCACCCCGATCCCCTTTTGGACCCCTGCGAAACTGCCCAGACCGGAGTTTCCGGCCTAAACACCGGAGTTTCCGGCCTAAGCCAGAATTCCGGGTTTAGGGCGGAAACTTCAGTCAGACCGGATATTCCGGCCCAAAGGACCGGAGTTTCCGGCCCCACCAACTCAAAAATGCCAGATTTGTTGTTGAACATGCAAGATGCAAGAGGAGCAAGTTTTCAGAAGGGATAGGCCTGGGATGGGACACAAAGTCACTGGAAATGGTACTTCACACTCAAACTTGGTAAGAGGCACAAAAAAACATTAAGAAGCATCATTTGAGTGTGTTTTCCATAAAGACCAACGGATAGGCAAAAAGGCCATAAAGCTCCAACAAGATCAAATCTTCACAAAGAAGATGGCGGTGGCCTAAGCCACCATGTATGAGTGTATGTGGTGTGACACCGCGAAGATATATCTTGGGTTCACCGCCACTACTCGTCATTTAAGCTCACAATTCATAAAATGAACAATATAGAGACAAAATGAGTTCTTACTATCGGCATAATGGGGGGAGGGATAGTCCAATGGATTAGGACCGCACTCCCCCTATGTCCATGCCTACACCTAAACCAAACATATAGCTAAGATATAGGTGTGTATGCAAGATATTCAAGCGACGCTCCCCGAATCGATGATATTTAGCTCATGCCTCAAATAAGTGAACCTTGCTTCATCAAGTGGCTTCGTGAACATATCGGCAAGTTGGATCTTCGTGGGAATATAGCCAAGCTCAATGTCACCCCGGATGATGTGATCACGGATGAAGTGATAGCGAATCTCAATATGCTTCGTTCTTGAGTGCTCCACCGGGTTGTGGCCAATCTTGATAGCACTTTCATTGTCACATAAAAGAGGCACTTTGTCACAATGGACACCGTATTCCTTTAAAGTTTGCCTCATCCACAACAATTGAGTGCAACAACTAGCGGCCGCCACATACTCGGCTTCGGTGGTGGAGAGAGATATGCAATTTTGCTTCTTAGAAGACCAACTCACCAAGGACCTACCAAGGAATTGGCAAGCCCCGGAAGTTGATTTCCTATCATCCTTGCAACCGGCCCAATCCGAATCCGTGTAACCGGCAAGAGAGAAAGTTGAGCCTTTAGGATACCACAAACCAAACCTTGGGGTATGAACCAAATATCGAAAGATTCGAAGAACCGCCGTTTGGTGGCTTTCTTTGGGAGCCGCTTGGTACCTTGCACACACTCCTACACTCAACACAATATCGGGTCTAGATGCACAAAGATAAAGCAAAGAACCAATCATAGAGCGATAGAGCTTTTGATCAACATCCTTATCTTTACCCTTTGGATTAAGTTCAAGATGACACTTGGTGTCCATAGGAAACTTCTTCTCTTTAGCATTTTGCATCTTGAACCTCTTGAGCATGTCTTGGATATATTTGGCTTGAGAGATGAAGGTCCCTCCACTCAATTGCTTGATCTCAAAACCAAGGAAGTACTTCAACTCTCCCATCATGGACATCTCGAACCTATCGGTCATAAGCTTTGAAAATTCATCATTAAAAGCTTTGTTAGAAGAGCCAAATATGATATCATCAACATAAAGTTGGCATATGAAAAGCTCCCCTTTAACCCTCTTGGTAAAAAGAGTGGGATCGATTTGCCCCACTTCAAAGCCACGGTCTACCAATAGCTCTCTTAGGTGCTCATACCAAGCACGAGGTGCTTGTTTGAGACCATAGAGCGCCTTATCAAGTTTGTAGACATGGTTAGGGAAGTGTGGGTCCTCAAATCCCGGAGGTTGCTTAACATATACCAACTCCTTTAAAGGACCATTAAGAAAGGCACTTTTCACATCCATTTGTTGCAACTTGAAATTATGATGTGATGCATATGCAAGAAGGATACGGATGGACTCAAGGCGAGCCACGGGAGCATAGGTCTCTCCAAAATCAATGCCTTCAACTTGAGAGTACCCTTGAGCTACCAATCTTGCCTTGTTCCTCACAACCATTCCATGCTCATCTTGCTTGTTCTTGAATATCCACTTGGTGCCTATAACATTGAGGCAATCTTTTGGCTTCTCCACTAGATTCCACACTTTGTTGCGCTTGAAGTTGTTGAGCTCTTCATGCATGGCTTCCAACCAATCCGGATCTTCAAGAGCTTCAAAGACTTTCTTTGGTTCCACCATAGAGATGTGGGCTTGATGTTCATTAAATTTGCCAATTGTTTTCTTGTGGTAACCTTGTTCTTGCATCACAAGGATATTATCTAGATGAAGACTCTTTCTTCTCCAATCCTTTTTGACTCTTGCTATACGACGGGTTTCGATATCCTCATTGATGCGAGGAATTATCGCTTGATCATCTTGATCATTTGAGTCCCCGTCTTGACCGGAATGTTGACCTTGATCATCTTGAAGCACATCTTCAACAAAGAAGGAGAGGGTTGATCTTGGTCATGACCTTGGCTAGCATCAACAATAGGAGAACTTGGTTCTTGCATAGCAACTTGGTCAACATGAGGAGGGTCTTGAACTTGTTCTTGGGTAGGTGCATCATTTGCTTCCATAGAAGGTGCAACTTCAACTTGTGATGAGAGCCTCCACTTGATGGAGCTAGGACTTGCTTGAGGAGCTCGTAATGATTTCAACGGGGCGATGGAAACCAATGCCCATTCTTCTTATTGCATCTTGAGGCTCTCATTATCTACATCACAAACATGAAATTGCGCCACTTGGGAGCCGTCATTCTCATCGAACCTCACATCACAAGATTCTATGACTTTCCCAACGGTCTTGTCATAGACTCTATAGGTGTGAGATTCGGCACCGTACCCAACAAAAACACCCTCTAAAGCTTTAGATTCAAATTTAGACAAACGAACACTTTTGTTCTTATAGAAACACTTACAACCAAATACTCGGTAGTAGGAGACATTGGGCTTGTTGCCGGTGAGCATCTCATAAGATGTAAACTTCTTGCCAACACGAAAGAATACCGGTTAGATGAGTGACACGCCGTGGAGATAGCCTCGGCCCATAAGAATAGCGGAGACTTAAACTCCGCCAACATAGACCTTGCCATATCCATGAGAGTCCGGTTCTTCCTTTCGGCTACACCATTTTGTTGAGGGGTATATGCAGCGGAATATTGATGACGAATCCCCTCTTCACTAAGAAACTCATTTAAGGTGTAGTTCTTGAACTCGGAGCCATTATCACTCCTAATGACCAAAATAGGGACATTGTATTGGCGTTGAACAATATTGGAAAAGTCGATGACGGCTTGTTGGGTCTCATCCTTCGTCTTGAAGAAATAAACCCAAGTAAATCTTGAATAGTCATCAACAATCACCAAACAATATTTCTTCCCACCAAGACTAGGTTGAGGCACGGCACCAAAGAGATCAACATGAAGAAGTTCCAATATCCTCTTTGATGAAATGATGGTCTTGCTTGGATGGGGAGAATCATGCATCTTTCCTTCAACACAAGCCCTACAAAGACGATCTCTAGAAAAAGAAACATTGTCTTTTAGTCCAAGAATGTGGCCACCCTTGTGAAGACTTTGCAAAGTTCTCATGTTGACATGGGACAAGCGGCGATGCCACAACCATCCCACGTCGGCCTTTCCGAATAGGCATATTGCTTGAGTGTTGGTAGACCCCGAAAAGTCCACCACGAACAACTCATTTTCAACATACCCAACGAACATGACCTTTAGAGTCTTGCTCCTCAAGAGTACCACCATATCAATAGTAAAATGGACATCAAAATTCATCTTATTAAGTGCACGAACGGACATAAGATTGTAACCGAGGGACTCGACAAGCATGACATTTACAAGGGTGATATCCTTTGCAACTACCACCTTGCCGAGACCGTTACCTCCGCTTTTGATTTATCACCATAGGAGACGGATGCTTGATTTATATTTGGTCCCAACTCCGTCATGATCTCTTTGCTTCCGGTCATATGACTAGTGCATCCACTATCAACCACCCATTTAGACCCACCGGAAGCATAGTCCTACAAGAAATCATTGCTTGGTTTTAGGTACCCATTTCTCAATGGGTCCTCTTTTGTTAGCAACAAGGGTCTTAGGAACCCAAATAGAGTAAGCAATGTAACCATCATAAGGACCAACATATTTTGCATAAACATCCCCATAGTAATCAACATAAAGAAAGTAGTTGGGATTGTTATGCCCCGCAAAGTCACTACGAGTGGTCTTGCCCCTAGTGGCATTACCATCCGCAATGGGAGTCTTGGCTTGAGCGGGCTTGGCATTGGTGTTGCTCTTCTTCTTCTTTGCCTTGGCCACATAACCAAGGCCCTCCTTCCCTTTGTGTGGCTTTTGCTCAAAAATTTGAGCAACCACCTTTTCATTACCTTTAGGAATAGAGGTCTTGGCACTAGTGGCCTTGGCAAGCTCAACCTTCAACCTAGCATTTTCCTCAATAACATTTGCATGATCACAAGAGGGAGTAGAGGTGCTAGGTGAGTTAGATTTGGAAAGTTGAGTTTGAAGTTGCTCATGAGACTTGACTAGAAGAGAGTGGGTACTTTCCAAGGCCTTATGAGCCTTGTTAAGTTTCTCCACATCCTCAAGGAGTCTAGCATTAGCAACCACAAACTCGGCTTTCTCCTTTTTAACCACTTTATATTTAGCAAAGACATGATCTCTATCCTTAATGATTTTAGCAATTATTTCATCATTTTTATCATCAAGAGACTCAATTCTTTCCTCAAGAGAGGTTCTATATTCACTTTCTTCTTCAAGAGAAGCATTCAAGGATTCTATGGAAGCATTCAAGGATGCTATGGTGAGAGAATCCTCTCTCTCAATTTTTCCCTTGTCATCAAGGATTTCTTCGGCCGCATCAAGTTGTCTCAAGAGAGACTCAACATAAGCCTTAGCTTCACCTTGCAAGTTAGCCATAATAGTATCGGAAGCAACAAGTTCTTTCTTAATCACAAGACTAGTTTTATCATCTATTTCATGCATAGTCTTGGGAGTAGAAGATGATACCTCGGTGACGGAAGCCATGAGGCAACGAGCGGTGTTGACGGAGAGGTTCTCATTGGGGGATTCGAAGAGAGAAGGAGGTGGAGTTGATACAATGGCCAAAGCGGCCACCTCACGAGTGGGTTCTTCTTCTTCTTCGGAATCCTCGGAAGGATACTCTTCTTGAGTCATCAACACAATTCTTGGTGCTTTCTTGAAGAATGGCTTCCTCTTGACAAAAGGCTTCTTTTGAATCATGTTTGGATTTTGAGGACAAGCCTTCCACCGTTTTGCTCTCTATTCTCATATGGACAATCTTTGATGTAGTGATGCTTGTTATGACAATTGTAGCAAGTCTTTATCCTATTAGCAAACTCCTTCTTCCCACTTGGATTGTTTGATCGATCAAGTTGAGCCTTTGCCTTGGCCGGGTCATTCCAAAATGTCCTTGTAGCAAGAGCTATGTGACCATGGAGGGGGTTCAAGTTCATCGGGAGGAAGAGAGTTCGGGCAAGCTTCAACTTCATCATGTTCATCAAGGCACACAACCTTGGCCTTCAAAGCAAGAGAGGGACCTTGCTTCATTCCCATGGCCCTAGCACGGTTATCTTCGGCATTCTTGGTGGCAACCTTGGAGGCTTGCACTTCTTGCATAACTTCATTGGATGTCATTTCGTTGTAGTTGTGTCTTCCTTGAATGGACTTCAACTCGATGGGCTCGAAAGGCAAGAGAGCATTCACATACTTCCTCTTGACCCAAGCATCATCCACATAGGTTGCCCCCACATCAAAGAAGGCCTTTGCAAGAGTCTTGAGTCTTCCATACATGTCTTCATGATTCTCATTGTCAAACATGTAGAAGCCTTCGGCATCATTGCTCAAAGAATCATATCGGTTTCTCTTCATGCTTTCATTCCCAAGAAATGCAACCTCAAGACAATTCCAAGCTTCTTTGGCGGTGGAGGCATTGAGAACATAATGCTTGTCATTTTCACTCAATGAAAGTTCAATCATATGGAGTGCGGAGGCATTGAGTTGCTTTTCGGCAAACTCTCTTCTTGTCACATTGCTTGGATCCGCAACCTTGTAACCATCTTCAATGATCCTCCAAAGCTCGATAGAGGCACTGTTAATATGAGATTTCATTGAGCGTTGCCAACTAGCAAAAGCTAATGCATTAAGCTTAGGTGGAGGACCAATGGGGTTTAAGCGGGTGGTGATATGTGGGTCGATAGGGTACCATCCCGAACGGCATGGTACTCTTCCTTCCCATCTTCATGCTTGGTAGAAGGTGGAGGAGATGGTTTAGCTCCGGAGGTGGATTCCACCCCCTTCTTATTTTTCCCTTTACCCTCCTCGGTATCACCTTCATCGGAGTTAGAGATACCCTCTAGTGGAATGAGTTCCGAAACCTTGGCATTTGTGAATTTCATGAGCATGTCACGCAACTCATCAAATTTGACATTCATGTTATTCATGGACGATGTCAATGTTGTTTCCAACTTTTTGATATCGGCCATGGATGCCATGGTCTCTTTGGCCTTGGCAAGATCGGCCTCATCCTCACTTTGTGTCATACTTCTCTTAGGCGGTTAAGCCCAAAACAAGAGAGCCTACGCTCTGATACCAATTGAAAGGATCGGTATGACACCTAGAGGGGGGGGTGAATAGGTGCTACTTCAATTTTAGTACTTTTTCAAATTAGGCTTGACACAAAAGGTAAATTCTCTAGATATGCAACTACGGTGAATTTACCTATATGACAAGCTAGCAACTAACAAGATACACGAAGTAAAGACAATAAACAAGGATAGAAGTAACCGAAAGTGAAAGCACGCGGAGACACGGATGTAATCCCGAGTTCCTCCTTTTTAGGGGAGTACGTCTCGTTGGAGAGGTGTGAGCTACCACAAAGGTCAAAACTCAACCGCCACAAAGGCGGTGCACCCTCTTCTCCGATGAACCGCACCACAAAGGTTTGGTTCACCTTCCACTATCGGAATTTTTCAAGGCGGAATCCGGAGCCCTTACAACAACGATCCGGGGCACAACCCACAAGAGGATTGGGGGCTCCCGAACAGCTACAATCTGTCACAAAGACAATCAAGTGAGTACAATATGAGGCTAGGTTTTCCCAATGGAAATCCTAGCAAAGGGGCCCTCAAGTGAATGAGGGGGAAATGAAGAACGGCTTGGTGAAGATGTAGATCCGGGTCTTCTCCTTCAATCCTCCAAAGATCAACGAGTTTGGGTGGAGGGATTGGGAGATCTAGTGATTCTTGAGCTTGCAGCAATGGTGTTCTTCTTTTTGGGCGAGCTAGCTGGCTGGAGGTAGGTGGAGGGGTATTTATACCCCTCCCAGAAAAGTAGCCGTTGCAGACAAGAAACACACCGGAGTTTCCGGCCCTAGTGACCGGAAACTCCGGCCAGGGGCGGAAACTCCGGCCTACAGGGGCCGGAAACTCCGTCCCACACCAGGGGCTGAGCAGCTTCTTCGAGCAGAGACTTGGGCAAAGACTCCGGTGCCCTAGGGCCGGAAAGTTCAGCCAGGGGCGGAAACTCCGGTCTTGGGGCCGGAAACTCCGCCCCCCACCAGGGGCTGAGCAACATTTCAGCAGCTTGCTGCTTCTTCGAGGAAAACCCCAGAGACCGGAAACTCCGGTCCTGGAGGCCGGAAACTCCGGCCTGAAAAGCTCCAGAAACTCTTTTCTCTTTTTGGTGTTGATGCACATGTTGTATACAATAAACCCTGCATCACTTAACACCAGATTAGACATCCTAAGTGTTGTTAACTAACACACAAAACTAAGAGATCACAAAATGTTCTTTCATCACCCCGCTCGACTGCCTCCGCCTCTCCTTGGAAGGGCCGAGATCGTGTCATCCTACCAAGTGTTTAGACTTCTCCCTCCCGGCTGTGTGGGAAACCCGATGGTGCCACTCCAAGCGAAAACCTGCTCTCGCACGGTGGTCGCGAACTGGCAGTCCAGAGTCAAGTGCCGAACTGTTTCGGGTGGATCCTGCAAAGCTTGCAAATAGCGTCGTGTGACCATCCTCTGAGGGCCAAGTTGTCCGCCGTGAGCGTCTTCCCATGTAGGGCCAGCCACGCAAAAAACCGGCACTTAGCCTCTGTGTGGCCCTTCCAAAACTTCGCCGTGCGGAAGGGGACACGGCTGAGTAAACCCCTGACTCCGTCCACCTCCAACGTATAGAGTCCGGCTCCTGATGCAGCTCCACTCCTTGTAGCAAAGACCAAAGCTTGACGAACTGTGCCATCTGCCCGACGTTGGAGATATTTGCAAGTGCCCGAATCCAGTTCCGCTGGTGCAGCTCCTTCTTGACCGATCTCTTCTTTCTTGTGGCGATGGCATAGAGGCCGGGGAACTGGAAGTGTAGAGCCCCTCCCGGTCTCCAGCGATCATGCCAGAAGAGGCATTTCTCGCCTTCGCCGATGGTAACCTCCGTGGAAGCTCTAAACAATGCCATGTCCACCTCATCGCACGGCGACGCCATCCCCTGTCATGGCCGATTCATCTGTCCATGCAAACCAAGGCCAACGGAGGCGCATGGCCCTCCCGAACCTATCGAGGTCCAAAACTCCAAGTCCTCCAAGCTCCTTCGGTCTGCATATGGTCTTTCGATCAACATGTGAATATATTTATACTTATAACATGTCTAGATACTGTTATAAACGATAGCAAATAAACGACGAAGAGCGGAACGATCAAACCAAAGGGACACGAGATTTAACGTGGAAAACCTCTCCAAACAAAGGAGAGGAAAAAAACCACGGGCGCCAGCTGATACGTCTCCAACGTATCCATAATTTCTGTTGTTCCATGCTTATATTATACCATTTGCTACATGTTTTATATACACTTCATATCACTTTTATGCATTTTCTGGGACTAACCTATTAACAAGATGCCACAGTGCCAGTTTCCTGTTTTCTGCTGTTTTTGGTTTCAGAAAAGTACTTCTGCAAATATTCTCGGAATTGCACGAAACAAAAGGCTACGTCCCTATTTTTCCAACACGTACACGGAGTCCGAAGGAGAGACGAAGGGGGGCACCGAGGTGCCCAGACCACCTGCTCGCGCGGGATGAACAGTAACCACGCCGACCTATGAGGTGGGCCCCTCGGGCCTCCACCGACGCTGCCCCTTCGCCTATAAGTTTCCCCCGACGTGAAAACCCTAAAATATCCTGTCATATTCCACGAAGAGTTCCGCAGCGCCGCCGCCATTGACGACAAGTTTCGGGGACAGAATCTCTGTTCCGGCACGCCGCCGGGACGGGAATTGCCCCCGGAGTCATCTCCATCGACACCACCGCCATCTTCATCGCCACTGCTGACTCCATGATGAGGAGGGAGTAGTTCTCCCCCGAGGCTGAGGGCTCTACCGGTAGCTATGTGGTTCATCTCTCTCTCACATGGTGTGATCTTTATGTGATCATGTGTATTGCTAGTATTTCCGAATACATTAATAATGTTTATGCTACTCAAGTGATTTTGTCTAGTTTCGGATTCATTGTGACAACACGGTATCAAGGTGACAGTGTGGGTACTTGTGTGACTCTATGAATAATTTAGATATTTATCATGGCTTATTCTTGGGAATTGTGGTGTTTGTTACTCAGACTTTGAGGTGTGCTTTTGCAGCCCTACGCATAGTACTCTTGCTTCATCAAGAAGGAGAATAATCCCGAGTAGTATTTACTTGTGTTCAGTTGTGCTAATCTAGTTGAATATGTAGATGTTACTCTTTATCTATTATGCACTCTATAGGTTACTTTAATATGAACTCCGGTACTCTCCACGGTGTAAAGGTGACAGTGTGTGCACCGTGTGTGATTCCTTTATGACGTTGTGGCGCTTGTTTACTCCGGCTTGAGGTGTGCTTTTGTAGCCCTACACAATGAATGGTGTTTGTTATCCAACAAGAGAGTGTTTAAGAGTAGCTTTTATTTATTCATTATGAGATCATTGTTGAGAGTGTCCACTAGTGAAAGTATGATCCCTAGGCCTTGTTTCTAAGCATTGAAACACCGTTTACAACAAGTTCTGCTACATGTTTGCTTGCTGCCATCTTTATTTCAGATTGCAGTTACTACTTATAATCATCCCTATCACTTGTATTTCACTATCTCTTCGCCGAACTAGTGCACCTATACATCTGACAAGTGTATTGGGTGTGTTGGGGACACAAGAGACTTCTTGTATCTTAATTGCAGGGTTGCTTGAGAGGATATCTTTGACCTCTACCTCCCTGAGTTCGATAAACCTTGGGTGATTCACTTAAGGGAAACTTGCTGCTGTTCTACAAACCTCTGCTCTTGGAGGCCCAACACTGTCTACAAGAATAGAAGCGTGCGTAGACATCAAGCTATTTTCTGGCGCCGTTGCCGGGGAGGTAAGCGTTGGAAGTATTCCTTTAGATTCTGCAATTATATCTTTTTGTTTCTTGTTTTTATTTTCACTAGTTAGGCTTAATGGAAAACAACAAAAAAATTAGAGATCTTTATGAACTTTATATTGAATTAGGACATGATGCTTTTGAAGAGAAAATTAAAAAACCTATGGAGGCTTGTTTGCATGATGGTAGCAATGGTATTACTATAAATTCTTTGAACACCATTATTGCCAATGCTATGGAAAAGTCTAAGCTTGGGGAAGCTGGTTGTGATGAATATGATATTTTTAGTCCCCCAAGCTTTAAGGAGGAAATTTGCTTTGATAATACTTTGCCTCCAATATATGATGATTATAATCATTGTGATATTTTCAGTCCACCTACTATTGAGGATATAGTTTATGTTGATTATGATATGCCTCCTATATATGATGTTTACAATGATGAATATGATATTCTCAGTCCATCTACTATTGAGGATAAAAATCATTTTGATTATTCTATGCCTCATATTTATGATGATTACAATGATGGATGTGATACTTTTACTCTCACTATTACTAATGATAATGTTCATGCTTATGTGGAGAGTAATGATACTTTATGCATGTGGATCATGATAAGAATGCTTTATGTGATAGCTATATTGTTGAGTTTATTCATGATGCCGCTGAAAATTATTTTGAGAGAGGAAAGTATGGTTATAGAAATCTTATGTTACTAAACCTCTCTTTATGATGAAAGTTTTGAGCTTTCTCTTGATTTGCTTTTATTTGCTGGGTACTTTAAGACCTACTGGTCCTTATGAGAGAGGGAGACACGGCTTCATATATCACAATAATATTAAGTCTCCTCTCTTATGTTGAAATTTTTGAAGTTGCACTTGTTTTGCCTTCCTATGCTAGTCACTTTTGCTTTATTGATTTTTTTCTTACAAGACTCCTTTGCATAGAAGTGTTAGACTTAAATGTGTTTTATTTGCTTTTGATGCTCTCTTATATTCAACTCTTATACATATGAGAGCATTATCAAAATCACTATGCCTAGCTAAAAGGCTTTAAAGAAAAGCGCTTATGGGAGACAACCCATCGTTTTTATTTGCTGTTATTTTTATTTTCTTTGAGTCAAGGAGTTTTGTCACTTCTGTAGCAACTCCTTTGTATCTTTATTTTATCGCATTGTTGTGCCAAGTAAAGTTCTATATTGAAAGTTGATGCAAGATTTGGATTTCTGCGCAGTAACAGATTTTTAGCTGTCACGAATTTGAGCTTTTCTCCCTGTAGAAAATTCGAAAATTCGAAAAATCACGCATCTTCCTGAGATATGTACGCAACTTTCATTAATTGGACCAGTTCCATCTGAGCAACTTAAGTGCCTCGAAAAAATTCGTCATTCCAGACTGTTCTGTTTTTGACAGATTCTGCCTTTTGTTTTGCATTCGCTCTTTTACGATGTTTTGTGGATTTCTTTGCTCCACAAAGCATTGGTGGCTGTAGCTAATGTCCAGAAGCTTTGGGAATGATTGTATCATTACAGAATATGAGAATTTTTGATTATGCACTAACCCTCTAATGAGAACTGTCTTGAGTTTGGTGTGAAGGAAGTTTTCAAGGATCAAGCGAGAAGGGTGATATTATGTGATCAAGAAGAGTGAAAAGCCTAAGCTTGGGGATGCCCCCGTGGTTCATCCCAACCATATTCAGAGAGACTCAAGCGTCTAAGCTTGGGGATGCCCAAGGCATCCCCTTCTTCATCAACAACTTATCAGGTCATCTCTAGTGAAACTATATTTTAATTCTTTCACATCTTATGCGCTTTACTTGGAGCGTCTGTGTGTTTTATTTTTTTTTTGTTTGAATAAATTCGGATCCTAGCAATCCTTGTGTGGGAGAGAGACACGCTCCGCTTTTTCATGTGAATACTCATGTTCTTCACTTATATTTGTTGAGTATTCTTAACTAGCTACTGCAGTGCTTTTAGCTCCTGTTTTTCATGCATCTCTTCGAGCTGTTAGCACTTGTTTATAAATACTCTCTTGCTGCATTATATTATCATTTGGAGAGTTTATGTTTAAATAAATTGATTGGTGTTTGTTTGGAAGAAAGAAAATGCTACATGTAGTAGTTGGTATTGGAAAAGACATATGCATTCTTGTAGATCATTGTCTTGTTTCGATTTGATACTTTGCAATTGTTTTGAGCTCTCAAGTAGATCATGTTTAAGCTCTTGCATCATGTAGTTAAAGCCTAGTAGTGGAGAACTACCGTAGAGCTTGTTGAGACTTGGGATGCATATTTGTTCTCTCTAAGGTCTAGATATTTTCTGGTAAAATGTTTGAGCAACAAGGAAGACAGTGTAGAGTCTTATAATACTTGCAATATGTTTTTATGTGATTCTTGCTGTACCGGTTTATACTTGTGTTTGCTTCAAACAACCTTGCTAGCCTAAACTCTGTACTGAGAGGGAATGCTTCTCGTGCATCCAAACTTGAGCCAAAACCCATGCCATTTGTGTCCACCATACCTACCTACTATGTGGTATTTCCTGCCATTCCAAGTAAATATTTCATGTGCTACCTTTAAACTATTCAAAACTTTATTACTCCTTATTTGTGTCAATGTTTTATAGCTCATGAGGAAGTATGTGGTGTTTTATCTTTCAATCTTGTCATTTACTTCTGACAGACTTTCAACCAATGGACTAGTGGCATATACATCCGCTTATCCAATAATTTGCAAAAAGAGCTGGCAACGGGGTGCCCAGCCCCAATTAATTACAACTTTCATTAATAATTCTCTTCACATGTTTTGCCCTGATTTATCAGTAAGCAACTTAATTTGCAAATAGACACTCCTCCATGGTATGTGAATGTTGGAAGGCACCCGAGGATTCGGTTAGCCATGGCTTGTGTAAGCAAAAGGTTGGGAGGAGTGTCATCTATAAAGAAACTAAAATACATGTGTAAACAAAAGAGAAGAGGGATGATCTACCTTGCTGGTAGAGATAACGTCCTTCATGGGAGCCGCTCTTGAAAGTCTGGTTGACAAGGGGGTTAGAGTGCCCACTACCATTCGTTGACAACAACAAACACCTCTCAAATACTTATTTTGTGCTCTCTATATGCTTTCGAAAACTTAAAAAGCTCTAGCACATGATTTAATCCCTGCTTCCCTCTGCGAAGGGCCTATCTTTTACTTTATGTTGAGTCAGTTTACCTACTCCTTTCTATCTTAGAAGCAAACACTAGTGTCAACTTTGTGTGCATTGATTCTTACATGTTTACTTATTGCACTTGTTATATTGCTTTATGTTGACAACTATCCATGAGATATACATGTTACAAGTTGAAAGCAATTGCTGAAACTTAATCATCCTTTGTGTTGCTTCAATGCCTTTTACTTTGAATCTATTGCTTTATGAGTTACCTCTTATGCAAAACTTTTTGATGCTTGTCTTGAAAGTACTATTCATGAAAAGTTTTTGCTTATATGATTCATTGTTTACTCTTTATCTATTGTTAGCAAACTATAGATCATTGCTTTGAGTCACTTCATTCATGACATGAGCCTTGCAATATATTGATCAAGATTGTGTGAAAGCATGTCTCCTCAGAAATTATTTGTTGTTATCGTTTTACCTACTCGAGGACGAGTAGAACTAAGCTTGGGGATGCTTGATACGTCTCCAACGTATCCATAATTTCTGCTGTTCCATGCTTATATTATACCATTTGCTACATGTTTTATATACACTTCATATCACTTTTATGCATTTTCTGGGACTAACCTATTAACAAGATGCCACAGTGCCAGTTCCCTGTTTTCTGCTGTTTTTGGTTTCAGAAAAGTACTTCTGCAAATATTCTCGGAATTGCACGAAACAAAAGGCCACGTCCCTATTTTTCCAACACGTACACGGAGTCCGAAGGAGAGACGAAGGGGGCACCGAGGTGCCCAACAACCTGCGCGCGGGTGCAGCCGCGCCGACCTATGGGTGGGCCCCTCGGGCCTCCACCGACGCTGCCCCTTCGCCTATAATTCCCCGACGCGAAAACCCTAAAATACCTGTCATATTCCACGAAGAGTTCCGCAGCGCCGCCGCCATCGACGACAAGTTTCGGGGGACAGAATCTCTGTTCCGGCACGCCGCCGGGACGGGGAATTGCCCCCGGAGTCATCTCCATCGACACCATCGCCATCTTCATCGCCGCTGCTGACTCCCATGATGAGGAGGGAGTAGTTCTCCCCCGAGGCTGAGGGCTCTACCGGTAGCTATGTGGTTCATCTCTCTCTCCCATGGTGTGATCTTTATGTGATCATGTGTATTGCTAGTATCGCTGAATACATTAATAATGTTTATGCTACTCAAGTGATTTTGTCTAGTTTCTGGAGTCATTGTGACAACACGGTATCAAGGTGACAGTGTGGGTACTTGTGTGACTCTATGAATAATTTAGATATTTATCATGGCTTATTCTTGGGAATTGTGGTGTTTGTTTACTCAGACTTTGAGGTGTGCTTTTGCAGCCCTACGCATAGTACTCTTGCTTCATCAAGAAGGAGAATAATCCCGAGTAGTATTTACTTGTGTTCAGTTGTGCTAATCTAGTTGAATATGTAGATGTTACTCTTTATCTATTATGCACTCTATAGGTTACTTTAATATGAACTCCGGTACTCTCCACGGTGTAAAGGTGACAGTGTGTGCACCGTGTGTGATTCCTTTATGACGTTGTGGCGCTTGTTTACTCCGGCTTGAGGTGTGCTTTTGTAGCCCTACACAATGAATGGTGTTTGTTATCCAACAAGAGAGTGTTTAAGAGTAGCTTTTATTTATTCAGTTATGAGATCATTGTTGAGAGTGTCCACTAGTGAAAGTATGATCCCTAGGCCTTGTTTCTAAGCATTGAAACACCGTTTACAACAAGTTCTGCTACATGTTTGCTTGCTGCCATCTTTATTTCAGATTGCAGTTACTACTTATAATCATCCTATCACTTGTATTTCACTATCTCTTCGCCGAACTAGTGCACCTATACATCTGACAAGTGTATTGGGTGTGTTGGGGACACAAGAGACTTCTTGTATCTTAATTGCAGGGTTGCTTGAGAGGAATATCTTTGACCTCTACCTCCCTGAGTTCGATAAACCTTGGGTGATTCACTTAAGGGAAACTTGCTGCTGTTCTACAAACCTCTGCTCTTGGAGGCCCAACACTGTCTACAGGAATAGAAGCGTGCGTAGACATCACCAGCCAGCAATACTTTACTATATCGGGGTGAGGTTACAAACGCCGGGTATTTACACAATGCGACTTATCCCAGCCGGCGGCTTACAAGATGTATATATAGTGGTAAAACCCTAGGTCAACTGCAGTCCGACCCGAAAACAACTCGTACGCTCCGCTCTCCTCGTCACAAGTCGGCCTTTATCAGTATATACGAATTTGGATCACTACAAAATAACACTCCACCTTGAGACAAATTCCATCTTGTAGCATGAACAAGAACTTCACCCTGAAACAACAAAGAAAACACCTTCGGCGCCAAATAGCCTCTTGGACTAGACAGTGATACCAACTAAGCCCGAGCAAAGCTCGAACTTAGTAACAGGAACTGGCTTTGTCATCATATCAGCAGGATTATCATGAGTACTTATCTTGCATACCTTCAGCTTACCTTGTGCAACAACATCACGCACATAATGGTATTTGACGTCAATGTGCTTTGTTCTCTCATGGAACATCTGATCCTTAGTAAGGTAAATAGCACTCTGACTGTCACAAAACAGATTAATGCAAGTATCATCTCCACAAAGCTCAGCAAACAAACCTTTCAACCAAACCGATTCTTTACATGCTTCAGCAATAGCCATGTACTCTGCTTCAGTAGTAGACTGGGCAACAACGGATTGCAACGTTGCCCTCCAACTCATGGCACAACCACCAAGCGTGAACACATAACCTGTGAGGGATCTCCTCTTATCCAAATCGGCAGCAAAATCTGAATCCACATAGCCTACGAGTCCCTCATCAGTCTTGCCGAACTTGAGGCAAGCATTGGATGTGCCACGAAGGTACCTGAAAATCCACTGAACAGCCGTCCAATGTTCTTTACCAGGATTAGCCATATATCTACTAACCAAACTCATAGCATATGATAAATCTGGATGTGAGCAAACCATGGCATACATTAAGGAACCAACAGCACTAGAATAGGAAACTTAGACATGTACTCAAAATCCTCATCCGTACTAGGACATTGTTCAGCTGACAATTTAAAGTGAGGAGCAATAGGAGTACTAATAGACTTTGCATCATGCATGTTAAAACGATGAAAAACTTTCTTAATGTAATTTTGCTGACTAAGAAACAAGTGACCAGATTTTCTGTCACGGGTAATCTCCATACCTAGAATCTTCTTAGCAGCACCAAGATCGTTCATCTCAAATTCGCTGCTCAACTGTGACTTGAGAGCAGCGATATCTTTCTTGCTCTTGACAGCAATCAACATATCATCAACATATAATAACAGGTATATAGGCGATCCATTAACAAACTTAATGTACACACATCTATCAAATTCAGACCTCTTAAAGCCATGTGACAACATAAAAGAATCAAACCTTTTATACCACTGTCGAGGAGATTGTTTCAAACCGTACAAGGACCTTTTCAACTTACACACAAGATCCTCCTTACCCGGCACTATGAACCCTTCTGGCTGGTCCATGTATATCTCCTCCTCCAACTCTCCGTGCAGAAACGCAGTCTTTGCATCTAACTGCTCAAGCTCAAGATCACGCATAGCAACAATACCGAAAAATGTACGAATTGAACTATGCTTAACAACCGGAGAGAAAACATCATTATAATCCACACCTGGAATTTGACTGAAGCCTTTTGCAACTAACCTTGCCTTAAACCTTGGAGGCTCGCTAGGAGATAAACCCTCCTTTCTCTTGAAGATCCACTTACAGCGGACAGCCTTCTTTTTCTTGGGCAAGCGCACAACATCCCATGTGCCATTTTTCTCGAGTGACTGCATCTCTTCTTGCATGGCAGCAATCCACTTCTCGCGGTCACCCGAACCAACAGCTTCAGTATACGTGGACGGCTCATGTCCGTGCTCCACCTGTTCTGCACAACTCAGAGCATAATCAACAATGTTACACTTTTCAATTAAACGTGGTCGAGGACCACAATTCCTCCTGTTCCTACGAGCAGCAATAGACTGATTTTGTGGCTGCAAAACAGGGGGTGAGTTCTGAACATTATTATTATCAGAATCAGAAAAATCAGAATCATCAGAACCAGCAGAATCAGGATCAGAATCATCTGAAGTAGCAGCACCATCATTGTCAACAGTGACATTTTCCTTTTCAACAGAGTGCTCCAGCTCGACACAAACCTGCTCCTCAGAAAAATCTGGCAAAATATCTGAGGACAACTTATCAAAGTACATAACAGATTCATTGAAAACAACACTCCTGCTCATAAATGCCTTGCTAGTTTCGGGATTCCATAATTGTATCCTTTTACACCCGAACCATAACCAATGAACACACACTTAATAGATCTCGGCTCTAACTTTCAATTATCAACATGAGCATAAGCAGTGCAACCGAAAACTTTAAGCTGTGAATAATCAGCAGGAGAATCTGACCATACCTCAATGGGAGTTTTCTTGTCGAGGAGAATAGATGGTGACCTGTTTATCAAGTAGCAGGCGGTGGCAGCCGCCTTAGCCTAGAAACGCTTACTCATGCGAGCGTTGGAGATCATGCAGCGAGCCTTGGAGATGATGGTCCTGTTCATCCGCTCCGCTACACCATTCTGCTGAGGCGTGTACGGGATGGTGAGGTGCCTGACAATGCCTTCTTTCCTGCAATAATCATTAAAGGCATTCGAACAAAATTCGCCACCATTGTCAGTACGAAGCAATTTCACCTTCCTTTCTGTTTGCCTTTCTATCATAGCTTTCCACTCTTTAAAAGCAGCAAACGTATCATCCTTATTTTTCATGAAATAAGGCCAAACTCTTCTAGAGTAATCATCAATAATGGTAAGCATATAACGAGCACCACCATAAGAGGGCTTACGAGACGGCCCCCAAACATCAGCATGTACATAATCAAGTGTACCTTTGGTGAATTGGTGGTGTGGACGGAAGCATTAAACTTAACTCTTGTGTGCTTACCGAAAATGCAGTGTTCACAGAACTGCATCTTACCCAAGCTGCAGCCTTGCAGCAAGTCTCTCTTGATCAATTCTGCCATACCAAGTTCACTCATATGTCCAAGACGCTTATGCCAAAGGTTAGTTTTACTAGCGTCATCATGAGAAACAGCAGCAACAGTACCAGATAACGTGCTACCTCTAAGAACATATAACTTAGCAGAATTCATATCACCAACCATAACAATGAGAGAACCTTTTGATACCTTTAGGAGTTTATTTCCTCCTTTGTACTTGTACCCGTCACAGTCAAGGGTACTGAGCGAGATCAAATTTCTTTCCATGGTTGGTATGTGTTCCACTCCCGTCAACGTGCGTGTCATACCGTCGTGTGTCTTGACCCGAACGGAACCAACGCCAGCAATAACACATTGTTGGTCGTTTCCCACGCGCACGAAATCTCCAGTCTGCATTAACTTATAAGAACTGAACCAATCTTTGTTACAGCAAATATGAAACGAACATGCAGTATCAAGAATCCTCATCATGACGAGAAACACATGCAGCAAGAACAGCTAGGCATTCGCCATCAGAACTACCATCAACAACAGCAGCCTCACCGGTATCATTACCTTCATTATTTTTCTGTTGGTAAGTACCTTTCATTTTCTCCTTGTTCTGCAATTTTCAACAATCATCAATGACATGATTAGCTTTCTTACAATATCTGCAGAACTTGTCACGGCCTTTAGACTTTGAGCGACCTCTGTCACCCTTGCTCTTGTCTCTGTTGTTGTTGTAGTAATTATCTCGCTGCTCAGGCCTCCCTCGGATATGCAAAGCATCGCCCTTGGAGAACGACGTCTCCTCTTTCTGTACCATATCTTTCATCTTTTCCCTAGCAAGCAGGGCCTCATATACTTCCGCGGTGGTTAGTTTATCACGGCTTAACAGTATGGTATCACGAAAATTGGCAAAGGAATTTGGCAGCGAACATAGAAGTAAAAGTGCTAGATCTTCATCATCGTACTTTACCTCCATCGACACTAGGTCAGAAACGATCTCCTTAAAGATCGATAAGTGATTCATTACCGAACCACCTTCTTGCAACTTGTGCGTGAACAACTTCATCTTCACATGCATCTTGCTGGTTAGATCTTTTGACATTCAGATCGACTCCAGCTTAGCTCACAGCATCGCTGCGGTTTTCTCCTGCAGTACTTCTTGCAGAATATCATTAGACAGATGAAGTTGAATAAGCGATAAAACCTTATGGTCTTTCCGCTTCTCATCGGCGGTCCATGTCGCCGCATCCTTGTCGCCGAATTTCTCTAGCGCCTCGTCAAGATCATTGGACTGTGCGAGAATCGCACGCATCTTGACCTGCCACAGCGAAAATCTCGTCTTGTAGTCCAGCGCCGGTAGATCGAACTTCATCGATGCCATCCAAAACCCTAATCTGAAAACAGATCTGAAACAGGGCTCTGATACCACTTGTTATAAATGATAGCAAATAAACGACGAAGAGCGGAACGATCAAACCAAAGGGGACACGAGATTTAACGTGGAAAACCTCTCCAAACAAAGGAGAGGAAAAAACCACGGGCGCCAGCCAGCAATACTTCACTATATCGGGTTGAGGTTACAAACGCCGGGGATTTACACAATGCGACTTATCCTAGCCGGCGGCTTACAAGATGTATATATAGTGGTAAAACCCTAGGTCAACTGCAGTCCGACCCGAAAACAACTCGTACGCTCCGCTCTCCTCGTCACAAGTCGGCCTTTATCAGTATATACGAATTTGGATCACCACAAAATAACAGATACATCTATATTTAGATAAATGTAAGTACGTACTAGCTTCGCTTGGTCTGGACGTCAGTCGGTAGACGCATGTTCTTGGCCGTGTCCCATTTGTTGGTGTTGTCTCTAGCTAATTCTCAGCCTGTGAGTGGTTGGGACGTGCACCATGTCAGATTTTGATGAAACTTCGGTGGTTTAATTTGGCGACTGCGACAGCAGCAGTTAAGGGACCAAGCGAAAAACCCAGTTTTTTAAACCGGTACCGATGCTACAGAGCACTAGGAACATGTTCGCCCTACCATGCATAGGCATGCAAGAGGATAAGATGTGCATGAGGAGCAAATATTTTTGCCAGCCTAATGAGTTGTCTCCATACGAAACTTATACTCCCTCCATATCAAAATGTAAAACTTTCTAAGCTTTTTGGGTGTGTCCCGATTGTACGCATGTAGACATGTTTTAGTGTGTTGATTCACTCATTAGGTAACGAATCTGGACAAATCCGAAAAGTTAGAAATTTTTATATTTTGATACGGATGGAGTAGTTCAGAACGGAATGCTTCTCAAGTAATATCGCAGTACACATTGCATGTCTTTAGTAATTTCATTCCCTCGCAAGGCTGGTATAGATTCTCGAAACAAAATTTTGTCTCGCTTTATAAATAAAGTCAAACGATGGAACCTATAAAAACTGATGTGGAGAACCTCTTACAAAAGCAGATCAAAGAAAAGGACAAGGAGAACTGGACTTGCATCCGAAGACACCGAGATCGAGGGATATTGAAGCTACAAAACGACGCCATAAGAGGGTAATGACGTAGTTTGGCCATCGTCGATGGAATAGATTCAACACAAGACCGGAAAAAGATGCAATCTGCGTTACTATGTAATCAAGACAATAAAGTCTAAGCTAACCTAGATGGCTAGATAGTTCATGTATTGATGAAGGCTTATAACGACATTCATTATGCTACCTATCCTAACCGAAAAGAACAAAGCTCATAATGACATTTATGCAAACATTATTAGGAATCTGCAAAGGAAACTATCAAGGAGAAGTAGCAAAGAAACGAATGTGTTCTCCCATGCTCTTGCTAGTCTGGCGATCTAGCTACCTATTGGAGGAGGGGGACCAAACGACAAAAGCTTAATTGGCTTCTCAACACTTCTATGTAAAAAGCCTCCAAAGAGCCGGAGACTCCAAAATGAGTAAGATTGCTTCTGAAGCTATCCTTCCAACTAACTAAAAGGACATATGGCCATATGGGATATGTCCAAGCTGAACTGGTACAGTGGTTAGATTGCTCCACGGCTATCTTATCTGTCAGGAGCTTGCATGAACCTACCTGTGCGGTGATCGTGCTGCTTACTACCGTTAATCGATTAACAATTTGGCCCAGACAAGGCCATGGAAAGGTAGCTAAGGCCGGTGAACCACACACCACTATGCCTAACACTTGCACGAGTCCATGCATGCAAGTTCAAGAAACGAAAGTTAAAAACAAGTAGCAACTGGCAACACATGAAAAGGGGCAAAGAGAATTGACGTCACTTAAGGTTCTATCGCTCTTTTTTGTTGTTTATCTCCAATTCATGGCCACGGGCAGTCCATGTGTGATAGGTATGTCGAATATGTCCTTCAATCATAATAATTGGTTGCCTCCATCGACTGAAGTCGACTTATCAAGTGTGCTTTTGCAAGTGGCTACATGGATGGATGATTGATTTTGCATGGAAGGTTCCGTGGTACTGATTCTGAGCATTGCTTGTGCAGAAATGGAAGTGTTTGCTTTGTGATATTCCGTACATGCATTGCCGCGATTGCTTGGTTTTCTGTGGGAATTGCAGCCTTTATTGACCTCGCAATTGTTTGAAATATTTTTTTACATGATTTGGTTGAAATACAGAAAGAGTTATCCGGTTTCAAAAAAAATGCACAAAGTTAAGATATACTCTAGGCTCTACTGTGTACATTGTCCCCATTCCAGGTGTGCGTGGGTTCTCTAGGCTCTACAGTAATGAATTAACTATAGTTGTACAGTCACACTTGTACTGCCCCCTCACTTAACTGAATTGTCTTAAGTTATTAAAAGCATCAAAACTATAAAAAGACAACAAGAAGTTCAAGAATAGAAATGCATTTTCTGCACGTTCTTGGAACAACATGCGATGACTTAATATTTTAAGCATTATAACGATAAAGAACTTTAGGCAATATTTCTTTCATAGATCCACATAATTTTGACTTGAACCAGTAGTTGTTAATGCATTCCACACTAGTGCTATGGGGCTCACGTAACAAGGTAGAGTTGCCTAGTGGTGGGCGCCCCCATAAGGTACACAAGGGGCACAAAACCTAGCCGGTGTCTCCTCCTCCTTCATTTTCGTCCCTTTGCCATCGCCACCACTATTAGGGTGGTCGTCTGTTTTTTGTCGCTCGTCTGTGGTGATTAGTGAATGCGCCTCTCAAGAGCAATGCGCATGCAGCTTTCAATTGTGTGTAACAATTACGCATATCAGTGTTACTTCTAGGAGAGATCTGAATGGGCCCAAGCTTGAGACCTGCAATACTCGGCTCCTATCACTAGCATCGTGCGGCCTTGTCCAATTGTTGCTCAACTCTATCTCAGTCCGTAACTCTGACACCGCGGGTTGAGGGAGGGATCCTCGTCCCTCGGCTGGTGGTGTGTAGTAAGATTTCTCGATTTGATTTTGGTGGTGGCGACGTCACTCAAATGGTGACGGTGACATTATATCGAATAGCACTTCAGCTGAAGCCCTACCGTGCTGGCGCTTGGTCTGGTGTTGTTGAGGATCTTGTGAGTTTTTGTCCATGTTGGCCCTCATTGACGATGGGTTGGCTCTTGTTGTTGTGTGTTTTTCGTGGTTCCACGGGCATCCTCGGTGACAACGTCGTTTTGTTTCAACAACCCGTTATGTCAAGCCTTGCGTGCAAGTTCATCGGCCTGATCTCTGGATGTTGGTGGGGCAAACTGCCTAGATCGTGGTGGTGTACTGTTGAGATGTTGGCAAGGAATGACTCACTTTGTTGATATATCTTGAAGTTGAGTAGGCCAACTTTGTCAACTTTGACTAGCCGCTAACCTTCAAAAAATACTCGGTGCCGTCTTTCACTCCATCAACCAGGGAGGGGAGTCCACCTGGAGCGCTGGTTTATGGAGAGGACGCCACCGGAAGGGATAAGCGGGTGGGGAAGGAAGGAATCGGAGAGGGGATGGAGCAGGCGTCAGCCGGAAATCCTAGGAGAGGACGCCCCTAGAAGGGAGAAGCGAGCGGGGGGAGGAATCATGGAGCGATGGAGCAGCCACGCTGTTCGCGGCTGGACGTCGCTGGCTGGCCAGAAACCCTAGAACCTAAGGCACACGTGGAGGTCAGGAGAGAGGAGGAAGACAAAGAGAGGTGCGTTTTTTTTTTTCCTTTTTCTTGCGGAGCTGCGATGGGTTGGATGGCAGTAGAAAGCCTTCAGTGGCCCTCATGGTATAGTCACAAAATGGCAGATGGCCTAACAAGGCCCCACAACCAGCGACACATGATGCGGCAAGTGCTCTCAGCATCACTGCATGGCAACAAGCTTACCACTATAGTTAATGAGTGTTTCCGAAATGGAAAGCAAATATGTCACATTTATACTTCTAAAAAGGGAAGGAAAAAGAGCAAGCAGAAGGCATTTTCCAACTTCGTCTAGAATAAGGTAAGATCATATGTGGTGGTCGACTATTGCGGAAATTAAATGAGGTTTTGCCCTCTGCGGGTTTTTGCAGATATTTTGTGATTGAATATATCAAACTTTGTTCATTCCGAGCGAGAGAATGGTGCTAGGACGCCGGACGAGGAATTTTAGTACTAGAGTCTTGGTTGTATTTTCCCTATATTTGTTTAGGGTCTTTTTTTCGAGAGTCGGTTTAGTTACTCTACTCAGAGGCGTAGACAGGCCTCAGGCTACACAGGCCTTGGCCCGGGGCATGAGCATGCGTCGTAGGCTTAAGTGTAGCAACAGTCGCTTATTGTAGCTACAGTGTCCCGAAGGTGGCCTGGGGCGTGGTTTTATTTTGGCTACGCCTCTCTACTATCGGATTGATTGATAAAAAAATTATTTATCTAATACTCTGTTCGTTCCTAAATTTTTTAGATGTTACACACACTACAGGAAGTAGGACCTACGCCGACGGCTTTTTGCCGACGACAGCCCCGTCGGCATAGGTCCTTGTAGGCATAGGATAGATGGCCGTCGGTATAGTACTAAGCCGACGGCTTTGCCGTCGTCATTTTTTCAAAAAAAATATTTCAAAAAAATTAACTTTTTTATATTTTTTAAATTTTTCTCCGAAATTTTCCACTTAGCCACACACTTAATCTCAGGTCAAAATACTTATCCTGGTCAAACTTCCCATTCGATCACCCATCCTCAAATTGCTCCAGCCCAAGCACGCTTAACTTTTGAGTTCTTTCCAAATTAGCTTACAAATGAGATATTAGAACTTACTGATATTAGTATCCTATCAATCATATTAACCCCTGAGTCATGATGTTACACTTTTTATTGTTTAAATTTTGAAAATTTATTTGAATAAATAACAATTATTATGTTATAATATTTTTAAATAAATAACAATAAAATTTATTTTACTTTATTTTCTCCTTTTCACATTTAATATGTAATAATTTATATCTTTAAATCCATAAATCGAAATTTAACAAATAAAATGTCTAAATCGATTAGAAAAATGAGAGGAATCCAAATATGACATCCATATCATATTTTCATCATGTATATGACTTTTTGCAATATATTTTTGGTACATGCTTAATAAAAAAGTCATTTTGGCACTTAAAAAATGGAAAATTGATATTTATAAAAATATTTTAAAAATTATTTTTGGTAGCAATGTTTGCCATACCAAGACACACCTATGTGTAAAACATGGACAGTTTATCACAAACTATGGCACGGGGATGGCCATAACTTGGTAATTTGGCTTGAAACTTATACATGTCTATAGATGATAGACCTTTTTGTGAAGTTTTTTTTTAAGGTCTGTCAAAACTAAAGTTTATCATTTTTCCTAGCAACTAGTACACATAAAAGGAGTCCATGCCAAAAGATTTAATTTTTTGAGTATTTTTTCACTTTCTTTTATTTTTTTTTTGAAAAAATGGTCAAAATGGCCTCCGTGCCTATTCATTGAAAGGGGTCACATTTTTCAAAACTATCGAAAGTTCTGTGATATAGTCACTACTTGTGTATCTTAAAATGATTTTTGTAAAATTTTCAGAGTAAACTATCACACACTTGTAGTTCAAATTTGAATTACTTTCGGAAAATCGGCATAAAGTCGTTTAAATAGGCGAAATTAGGTAGAAACTGAGAAAATTCATAATATTTTGGTATTATCCATAAAATATGGTCTACTTTGTGTGAAAATTGGATGGGTGCCATTTTGCACCATATTTGTTGTACTTGTTTCACAAAAAATATCATTTTTGACACTTACAAAATAAAAAATGATATTTATAAAAATTATTTAAAAAAACTCAGTTCTGCAAAATTGTTTGCCATCCCAAGATAAACCTATGTGTGAAATATGGGCATATTATCACAAACTATGGCACGGGAATGGTCATACCTTGGTCATTTGACTCGAAACTTATACATGTTTATAGATGATTGACCTTTTTGTGAAGAAGGTTTTTGGAAACTTTGTCAAAACTCAAGTTTATCATTTTTCCTAGCAACTAGTACACATAAAAGGACTCCATGCCAAAGGATTTCATTTTTTTAGTATTTTTTCACTTTCTTTTATTTTGTTGAAAAAAGGTCAAAATGGCCGCCGTGCCTATTCATCGAAAGGGGTCGCATTTTTCAAAACTATCGATGGTTCTGCGATATAACCACTACTGGTGTATCTTAAAATGAATTTTGTAAATTTTTTAGAGCAAACTATCACACACTTGTAGTTCAAAATTCAATTACTTTCGAAAAATAAGCATAAAGTCATTTAAATAGACGAAATTAGGTAGAAAACGAGAAAATTCCTAATATTGCTGGATTATCCATAAAATATGGTCTACTTTGTGTGAAAATTGGATGGGTGCTATTTTCCACCATATTTGTTGTACTTGCTTCACAAAAAATGTCATTTTTTGACAATTAAAAAATGAAAAATGATATTTATAAATACATGTTTATAGATGATTGACCTTTTTGTGAAGAAGTTTTTTAGAAAATTTGTCAAAATTCAAGTTTATCATTTTTCTATCAACTAGTACACATAAAAGGACTCCATGCCAAAGGATTTCATTTTTTGAGTATTTTTTCACTTTCTTTTATTTTGTTGAAAAAACGGTCAAAATGTTCGCCGTGCCTATTCATCGAAAGGGGTCGCATTTTTCAAAACTATCGACGGTTCTGTGATATAACCACTACTGGTGTATCTTAAAATGAATTTTGTAAATTTTTCAGAGCAAACTATCACACACTTGTAGTTCAAAATTCAATTACTTTCGAAAAATAGGCATAAAGTCATTTAAATTGACGAAATTAGGTAGAAACAGAGAAAATTCCTAATATTACTGGATTATCCATAAAATATGGTCTACTTTGTGTGAAAATTGGATGGGTGCGATTTTCCACCATATTTATTGTACTTGCTGAACAAAAAAAATTCATTTTTGGCAATTAAAAAATGAAAAATGATATTTATAAAACTAATACATGTTTATAGATGATTGACCTTTTTGTGAAGAAGTTTTTAAAAACTTTGTCAAAACTCAAGTTTATCATTTTTCCTACCAACTAGTACACATAAAAGGACTTCATGCCAAAGGATTTCATTTTTTGACTATTTTTGACTTTCTTTTATTTTGTTGAAAAAATGGTCAAAATGGACCCCGTGCCATAATTTGTGATAAAGTGTCCATATTTGACACATAGGTGTTTCTTGGTATGGCAAACATTGTTGCCAAAAACAATTTCCAAAATATTTTTATAAATATCATTTTCCATTTTTTTAGTACCAAAATGACTTTTTTATTACGCAAGTACCAAAAATATGTTGCAAAAAGTCATATACATGATGAAAAAGATGATATGGATGTCATATTTGGATTCCTCTCATTTTTTAATCGATTTAGACATTTTATTTGTTAAATTTCGATTTACGGATTTAAACATATGAATTATTTCATATTAAATGAAAAATAGAAAAAAAAATCATAGCTATGCCGACGGCAGTAGCCCGGTGAACCTAGCCGTCGGCATAGCCCTGTGTCAAAGGGCTGTCCTCCGCGAAGCCGTCGGTGTAGCCTCTGGCCATCGGCATAGGCCGCCGTTCCTGTAGTGACATGTTGTCTAGATACATAGACAAATGAGTGAACATATATATGAAATGTGTCTAGATACATTTGTGTACATGTGTATCTGGACAAAGTCTAAAACATCTGAAATGTTTTAAGTGTTACACATGTTATCTATGTGCATATTAAAGTGAGTGAACATACACATGAAATGTGTCTAGATATATTTGTGTATATTTGTATGTAGATAAATCCTAAAACATCTTATATTTGGAAACGGAGGGAGTATATACCAAATTTAACTTTTTGATAAAATCCGTGCAAAAGAAAAGCACACTTCATGACTTCAAGTTGACCCCAACACGACAATTCACGTGGCTTTCCCCAAAACATAGCTTGGACCGGACCGTACATCACTGCATATGCATGTGACCTTGTCTTTGTTTAGGTGAGTAGAAAAACCAATCCCAAGATTCGTCTTCGTTACCGTTCTCCAATCTTAAACTGTCCATGCATCGGTGAGAAGCGAAGTTGTTGAGGACTTCTGTGCAGAAGTAGGAAAAATAATGAATTTGCGTTCCATACCGTTAGCATGAGGCCGGTCGATTGCTCTTGGATATATAATTTCCGCAACACCTTCTGTCGTCTACGACATGAATCCTGTCAATGATTAACCGAAAAATATGGTAGCGTCGAGAGAAGCCTTAGCGACTGAGTAAACTGAGTGCTGAAATATCTGCCGACAAGTCATTCTCATCTGTCAAATATTCAGTCGATAACCACAAAAGGTGTTGCACTCACCAGCAGCAAAGCTCGGTAGAAAAACAAGATGCCAAGAAAAAGCTCGAAAACGCTTTAGTGCTTTACGTATCTCGCAATATCACAAGGATGCGTACCTGACAGACTGCGCACTTGGGTGTCGTCAGTGAAGGGAGGAATATGGAAGGGAGCACGTCGCCCCCAGCAGCTAGCATAGCAGTCCACCGGGGAAAGGGACGTCTTAATTAACGGCCGGACGGCCAACCCGGCAACCCCGCCTATAAAATCCCACCAGCCGTAACCACAGACTGACAGACACACGCATCATCGTCTCGTGCCACCCTGACCGTACGTGTAGTTAACTTCGAGCTATGGGGATGATCAGAGGCGCGCTGCTTGGCGCCGTGGTGGTGCTGCTGTGCGCGCTCCAGCACGGGGCGGCGCAGCGGTACGAGGCCATCTACAGCTTCGGCGACTCCATCTCCGACACCGGCAACCTGTGCGTCGGCGGCTGCCCGGCGTGGCTCACCACGGGGCAGTCGCCCTACGGCGAGACCTTCTTCAAGCGCCCCACCGGCCGCTGCTCCGACGGCCGCGTCATCATCGACTTCCTCGGTACGTGCCTACCACACATGCGTCGTCGTTGATATTGCTTGTCCTATCGATATGATTACGCGTCTTGAAATAGCACAAACTCCTATATGTAAAGATAGACACGTGGGCGTGACTAGTTGGTATATATTTGTGCAGCTGAACACTTTGGGCTGCCGCTGCCACCGGCGTCCAAGGCCGGCGGCGACTTCAAGAAGGGCGCCAACATGGCGATCATCGGCGCCACCACCATGGACTTCGACTTCTTCAAGTCCATCGGCCTCAGCGACAAGATATGGAACAACGGGCCACTCGGAACACAGATCAAGTGGTTCCGCCAGCTCCTCCCGTCCGCCTGCGGCAAGGGTAAACAACCACTTCAACACACCAACTTCACTACTACTCTATTACTATAAAGAGTAATCTTGAGTATCTAATTATTAAAATCTTGCATGTGCAAGCAGATTGCAAGAGGCATCTCTCCAAGTCCCTGTTCGTCGTCGGCGAGTTCGGCGGCAACGACTACAACGCGGCGCTCTTCTCCGGCCGGACCATGGCCGACGTGAGGGGCTACGTGCCGCAGGTCGTCAGCCACATCATCCGTGGCCTCGAGGTAAGTAACCTACTCCACCTCACCAATCTAGCTCATTCGATCCATCTCACTGACTTTTCTCAGCTAGCTAGGTAGGTGGCTCTGCCCCCTTATCTTACAGTGGCAATAATCGTTCTAACGCCATAAGCATGCATGCTAATCTGGGTTGGCGCAGACGATGATACGATTAGGCGCGATCGACGTGGTGGTGCCGGGGGTGCTGCCGATCGGTTGCTTCCCCATCTACCTGACCCTCTACGGGACCTCCAACGGCGCCGACTACGACGGCGACGGCTGCCTCAAGAGCTACAATGACCTCTCCTCCCACCACAACTCGCTGCTGAGGCGGAGCCTCGGCAACCTCCAGAGGACCTACCCCCGCACCAGGATCATGTACGCCGATTTCTACTCCCAGGTCATCCAGATGATCCGGGCGCCACAGAACTTCGGTAAGTTGGTACTATCTTCTTCGGCAAGATGATCTGGGCACCACAGTACTATATGATCATTAGGTTGCATATATTCCACATGTGAAGAATATCCGTGTGTTAAAGTTGTATCCGGCTGGAGAGCTGTCTCTGGACATCCCTGTCCAGAGCCGCAAGGCAGCATCATCTTTACACTTCACACCCCTTTAGCAGCAAGGCAAAGGTGACAAAGTTGAAGTTAAGGTGATCACGTACGACATGTTCTAGTCTAGACGAGACAGCTAAGGGATAGCCACTACATACGTAGGAGACTTTTATCCAAAGTTGCGTGTGTCTGATGTATACTAGTCTTTTTTTTTTTTGAAAGGATGTATACTAGTCCTAGAAAGCTAGTTAAGTGGAGCTTCAGAGTAGTATATGGCGTCCTGGATTCTTAGCCCACCAGTGACTCAATTCGGCTAATTAGTAGTGGTCAAGTTATGCTCCGGGGACCATGACTCATGTCCATATAATTTGGGAATCAATACCTTGCTAGCTAGCAAACCAGTTGGCATCCCCATCTAACAAACACATGATCCAATTATTATGAAATGAGGCCCTGTCACTGTATAATACTAGTGCTAAAGCACTGTACATGTGACAGCTCTTCTTTCAATCTTAACGGACATATAAATTTGACAGAGAGATGCTCCAAAACACAGGCTCACAAAAGATAATAGGATGTGCCCATGTCCATACACCGTGCAGTGCATGATCTTTTATTACAGTACCTCATCCATCCCAGTGACTTATTCGTCTCCTCGTGCTCATCGAACGCGACAAATTAAGCGCTCGTGATCACGCATTACGAAGCAGATTAATTAGTAACAAGCAATCGTTTAATTAGCTATATGTCGTTTGACTGCAGGGTTGAAGTACGGGCTGAAGGTTTGCTGTGGCGCCGGCGGGCAGGGCAAGTACAACTACAACAACAAGGCGAGGTGCGGCATGTCCGGGGCGAGCGCCTGCTCCGACCCCCAGAACTACCTCATCTGGGACGGCATCCACCTCACCGAGGCTGCCTACCGTTCGATTGCCAACGGGTGGCTCAAGGGACCCTACGCCAGCCCACGCATCCTGCACTGATCACAAATTAGTAACAGTAATTTATTTATTTACTTGATGTGTTTTGGTCTGGGTTGGCTGGTGTGTGTATGTGAATGTGAATGTAGCAGCTAATTGTACTGGTGTTGTATTTATTATTTGTTGGTTATTCATGGAGGTAATTAACTGTTTTCCTTCCGGAGAATGAATAAACTTTTGATGTGTTGATTTGCTTGGGATTAACTGTATAATGAAAAACAATAAAGTTCAGAGTGGCCTTTATTTTCCTTGGTAATGGTTCCATTTTCTGTTTGAATTGATCTTGATTTAATTTTTTGAGATATTTGATTCTACATTTCAGTCCACATAAATCCATTTCCTGCTATGTTTTGACTATCCGCGTGCTCGCTCACACCATGACCGACTACGGGCCCATTGTACTAGTCATATGTCAGATAGGTAGAAAATGAGGCCCATGAGGCTCTGCTAAGAATGCAGATTTAGAACGGGCCTTCCACACATCCAGTTTCCGAACAGGCCTGGTCGTCCTGACTCCTGAGTTTTGATGATGCGTCGTTGGAGCACTGGAATTATTTTATCAACGACATTGATCTCTGACAGATGTTTAGTACTCCCTCCGTCTAATAATAAGTGTCTCAAGTTTGCTCAAAAGTGAAGGTATCTAGACATGTTTCATGTATAGATACATCCACTTTTTGCCAAACTTGAGACACTTATTTTTGGACGGAGGGAGTACATTGCTTTATTTCAAAAAAAAAGACGAGTACATTGCCAAAAAAAAAATCCTGAAGCTAGTCCATGAAACTTTTTGTAGTTCCAACATAAAAAGGCTGTTGATTTGCGTGTACATCGATGTGTACCTTATGCCAGCACCTCTGCAATGTCATGCTACGAGATGGCACATAAAGCACTGTAAGAGGCCACTTGTAATTTTTCCTATCTATAGCTGCAAAAAGTTCTGACGTGTATGTATATGTGTTCAAGCGCTCAGGAGAAAATTTGCTCGCTTTATCTCAGTCTACGAGATTTACAAGGCAACAGAGTCATCCAAGGAACTGCTCTTCAATTATCCCTCGTTTGCAACTTTCAGGAGCTCATCCCAGGCTGTGATCTTCTCTCTAGGCTTGTTCTTCAGCTGGCCTGCCGTCTTCTCTTTGGAATCGAGCTTCTCCCAGTCATCGAAGGGCACATAGCGGATATTCTTCTGTTCTAGAATCTCAACTAGTCCCCTCCGGCCTTGCCTTTTTGAACCAGCTGATGAGGCCATGAACACGCCCTTCTTGTCATCTTCAATGATGCTAGCCACCTGTTAATCAACGAATAATTAGAACACGATGTGCATAGCATGCTAAAACCTCAAAACCAAGTTCCGGTTGCTCTGTTGCCAGATAAGTTGCTTGGAAACAAATGAGAAAACTAGCAACTTATTTGGCCATACCATTATAGGTTGAAATTTTATGTCATACACTGGTTAATCCTGAAAAAAATCTGACTTCCAACGAAATTACATTTTAAAGTTTAGAAACATTTTGACCAAATTCCTAGATGTGTATTATGGGATGAAACACCAATCTTCAAGCCTTAGGCCAAAAATATGTGAATTTGTGTGCTGAGTGCTGAGCCAAAAAAGGAGGACTAATAAAGAAACTACTATAAGATTATGCAAATAAAACATTGTACAACACACAAATGGATTTAAGTTTGGCCCAAATTTTGTAGGCTTGCACTTCATACCACAATGTACATCTAGGATTGTCTAGGATATTTTCAGAACTAGGAAGTACATATTTTAGGGTGGTAAAATTCGCACATGATCATTTTCTTTAATTTCCGGATAATCCTTACCTATTTTCTCTTAGAGTTATATTCTTCAGTAACAACTTGCATGTTTTTTGTTGTTTGGAGTAACAAAAAAAACAGCCAACAAGATACCAAAATATCCTGAAGGGTTTCCACCAATGTGTTACTGACCTTGATCCACAACGAGATAATTTAGGTACAGTAAAGGTCTGAAGACTGGGATAAGGTACTCGCCTCAACAAGATGGCGACAGACTTGTCCCTGACGTGGAGGAGAAGCTCTGAGGCTTAGAGAACTGTTGTTTATTTATTTTTTGATTAATTAAAAGAGTACAGTCTAGTCCCATACATAGGACAACTAACTTGATCCACAAGTTGGATCTCAATTCAAACTAGAAACATAAAGAAGATAATTAAGCTAAGAATTTTTGTAATAATTTCCCTTGCCCATGCACGACACACGCACGGATGCATCTGCTGCAAATACTACTGGTCGTATCCTACCCTAAGGGACACTTACCACCCATACCAAAACTAACAAGCTAACTGATCTTATCCTATGCCTTCATTAATTAGCACACTTGCTGTCTTGGACAAGCCAGCCAGCGACAGGACACAGGCCCATGACCATAATACAATTGGATTATGATGTTTTCACAGGAAAGAACCAATCAAAGCTACACCAGTCACTACAGGATAAGTCATATATCGATTGGTGCTCGAAAATCTTCTACGGCACAGCAATAGGAAATAATGATAACAAGGTGTATACTGTTTCTTCTTTTATAGATAAAGGAGCATAAGGTACATACTGTTTCCTCAGCACAGTGGAGATTTGTAGCAACAATCCCAGTTGGGCCCCTTTTCAACCATCCTACTACATACAGTCCTGGTTCCACCTTGGCAGTGTCTGATTCACTGCTCAGAATTCTGCCCCGCAAATTTGGGACAACTCCTGCAATGAACAGATGATCGTTCCACATGTATAATCGAAAAAAAATCTTTATGGGTCAGAAAGAGAAATAAAATAAAGCCTAAGCTCCAAAGAATTAAACAGAAAGGCAATAACATGCACCTCTGTATTGGTCGAAGGGTAAACCTTCTATTGGCAAGGATTTGTAACCAATACTCTTCAAAACCAGTCTAAGAAGAAGATAAACCTTAGAAACCAAGAGTTAATTGGTCATCAAAAAACAGGAAAGCATCAGCTAATGCACTCACCCACATTTCAGATCTTCAAACTCACCAGTTCCGACTGCCACTTGCTTTCCAGTTACTCCATCATCTATATAACCAACAAAAAAGTAAATGCCAAAACCTGTGCCCAAAAAATAATCAAGAAGACTCTTGACATCTCACCTTTTAAAAGAGTCTTTTCAAGTTCCACAGCGCCAACCGTGGAACCATCTTCTGAAGGGAGAAATCTTGTAGGCTTCCTTAAAAAAACAAAGTGAAGCTCCTTTCGGTCATCATTGTTCTTTTCCTGTTGCGCAGTAGCAGCTTTAGACAGCAGCTCGTAGACCCTTCTTTTAATTCTACTATTCCTCATCTCCTCCTGCAACGAGATAAGCTTTCTTCTATCACAAGCAAGATGACCATATCAGGTAATGTGAAGGGAACATTTTAGTCAATTTCGCAGCATGGTGGCACCAAAATACGAGTAAGAAGTCTAGTAGCACTGTGATTTAGATATTAGTAAATGATTGGTTACTCCCTCTGTCCCCAACTAACTGACACCATTTGTACTAGTATGAATTTGCACTAACTCAGTTCACTCTCCCCGTCACTTAGAACGGGACAGAGGGAGTACAATTTACAACCAAGAGGCAAGAGATGTAAAAATGGTATAGGAGTAAACACTCCCCAGCCAGTGTCGTTCTCAGCACATAACCAGAACAGGATCAAAACATTTTGCAAAGAATGCTGATTTACTGATTTTGCTGAAAATAGAAGGGGTTTGTCATGTTTTGCTGATTTTAAATGGGCATTCCTCCCAAACCTTGAGCCCTAACCCATCCTATATGTTGCCTAACAGCCCACGCACACCAAGCACCTCCCTCATTCTAACATGCTTTGTGGTGCCACGGTTCTAGAAACAAGTGTTCCATATTTCAACAAAAAATAGATATGACATGTTGATTAGCATGAATAACAAGCAAACTTGAGCAGAATAAACACTATCCAGCCAAAAAACTAGCCAATAACAGTAAAGAGCAATACATTCTGATCCCTAAGTTGCAAGTTCTCAAAAACTGGGCTAGTTATATTTAACACAAAGCCGTAGATGAAAACCCAGCAATTGGAAATATGCAACTACTGCCACAATTACTGCCCAAACCTTATCTGCAGGTGAGGTCACAAGATCAGCTTCCTTGATGCAAACGTGGACATTTTTCAAACCTACATGATGTCAGTTTTGGAATCTAATATGAGCAATCAAAAAAGCCAATACAATGTACTAAAACTTACAAACTTTGCAACAAGAAAATACCTAGTATTTCACGTAGCTCCTTTGCTGTGCAAGCTGCTTGTACCGGGCCTCGCCGTCCAACCAAGAACACCTTCCTTCACATGAAAACAATTGCAACAGAAGAACTACTTTAATCATCGTAACACATAATAAGAGCTCACAAACAAAAGAAAGTATTCAAATCAAAAGGTATGGATACCTTATTGTGCTGCTACGGAGAGCATCCAAAGCATAACCAGCAATGTCTGTGGAAGCCAACTCGGTTGTGCACCGAAGAAGAATACGGGCAACATCAAGAGCAACATTTCCCTTGATATAGCGAACAGCACGGCAGCAAATAAATATTACAAAAAGAGATGGAGAATAATCTGGCACGTAACGGAACATTATGTTCATTCTTACATATGAGAACATCACTTTTCATGTGAGGGCATCACTTTAATAAAAAACTTGCAGAAAGAAATATAATTTCAGGACAATAGTAACTTCCCAAGAAGGACAACAAACACAGTAAAGTATGAACTTTTCTATAACAGAGAGTTCAGAAAACTCAAAACATGATCGCTTTATTGAAGGAGCTGGCAATGCTTTTACCATCTTATATAGCCACACAAGAATACTTCAAGGTTAACTGAATTAAATGATCAATGGAAATCTCTCGGTTTACTACTGAATAATAGGTCGGACATATTTTGACTTCAAGTTTAGAAAGCTAAAACCTACTAAGTACTTCTGTGACCCATAATGTTGATACAGCATTCAAAGTTTATCTACTGATTCTTTTCATAGGACTAAAATCAGATACCTGTCCAAGGACCACAGCAGATTCTGTGTTTTTCAAGTCAGGTGCCAAGTTACACATGTCTGGGTGCCCATTATACCACCATACAAATTCTCGAGCTGAATGTATTCCCCTGAGGTCCTAGATATGAAGACAATATGAGGAATAAGACAACCCACAGACACCAAATAAAGCAAAACACAAATCATGCAATAAAATAATAACACTACAAAAGCTTGCACATTAGATGCTACATCGCTAGCATATATCAGCCCGTTTCAGCAACTGTACATAATTTGTGTTTCTTTGGTGATACTGTTTCTGTGTTCCATATGCAACTATTTTGGGTGATTAAATTTTCTAGTTTATTTATTATGGCGATAATACAATTGTAAGCACAAATACACGCTACTCTTATGTGGCATTCATGATACACCATTCACGAGGCTACATAAACAGAATCCTATGTGTGACCAATAAAAGAAAGACTAGAGCAAAGATGATTTTGCGCCATCAAAATATGTGGCACATCGAAGGAAGTATGTTATACCTCCCCAGGAATGCCAAATGATCTATCACTTTCAGCACCATAAGCAAGAACGACCTGTTAAGTAGGACATACAACATCAGCATCCTATCAATAAAGAACTGCATAAGTTATGGTAAAAGAAATAGCCATTTGGAAAAAAGTCACAGATCAATGCTTTATCTGCTTACAACATCATATGTCTTCCGCAGCTCTGATAGAGATACATCACTTCCAATCGTTACATTCCCAAAGAATGAGCAGCGGGCGTTTGCAGCTACACGAGAAAATTGATTTACCACAATCTGTTGAAAGTATATGGAAAACTTAATCTCCTATGGAATATCTTTAGTGATATATGTAATTATGTATGGAGATTGAAGGGCCAGTAAAATCATGAGGTGACAGAGTAACTTGTACAGATGTTGGTGTAACCAATAAATTACTTTTCTAAATGATACAAGAACTGAGGAATTATGAAGAAGCGAACCAACTCTAAATAAAAAGTGTATCAGAATTTACTGCAGCTGCTGGTACATAAATAATTGACTGAACTTAGATTTCACAATAAGACAGCAAAATGAAATGCTCACCTTTGTTTCTGGATGATCTGGAGCCACTCCAGAACGAACTAAGCCAAACGGGGTCGGTAGCCTATCAATAATATCGACTTGCGCTCCTTCATGACCCTTTAGCATCTGCTTAAAGCAAGAGTCGATATAAGCTTTGAAGTGCTACTGCTGAAATAAGTGGGTATTCCCAAGAAAAACTTAGCAAGAATTTTCGCCTAATTATCTTCATCTTGTTTGTATTGTTGCAACATAGCAACCAAAAAACTAAAAATGCACTTTTATCCAAGCATGGTTTAGTATTTTTGAGATTTTACTATACAGCAACAGGTTCCAGATTACATCACATTTGACAATCCATATTAAGCTACACAGTTCCACGGCTATGATGGCACCTTAGTATTTAGATTTTCGTAGAACTGGAATAGGGAAAAATTCGAGTATAGCACAGAAGAAAACAGTGAAACACCCTTATCACCATCACACTGGAAAAAAATAGAACACACATCAAGAAGCAAAGCAATCAGGCCCCAAAGACTGGCAGGACGAATGGAAGCGAACACCACGCACCTTTTCCGCAGTGTAGAATCCGGCGGGGCCGCTGCCAACTACGCATACGTGGAGCGGCTCGCGCGTAGAAGCGACGGAGGCGGACGAGGAGAAGCCCTTCGGCCGGAGGAGCAGCATCAGCCTCCTCGTGTGGGGGAGAAAAACCCCACGACCCATCTCTGAAGCACCAACCTGGCTGGCGAGGGGGGCGGGGATGCAGGAACAACCGCCTGCTCGCTACTGGCCGATGCAATAGGGACGATGAACTGCGAATGGTGGTGCGCAGCGGCGTCCAAAGCCTAGTCGCTGGGCGTTGGGCGCTGGCGGGAGCCGCCGCGTGGGCTTGTCGCTTCCCGCGTTCCGTAGGTCGCACGCCCGCCCCCGCGCCGCCCGACCTACGGCCCTCGGAACTCGTGCCGCCGCCGGCTAGGGTTAGGTAGCCGCTGACTCGTGAGCAGGGAGTTGCCGAGTTTTTTTGTTTTTTTTTAGACAAGCCGAGTTTGGAGGTTGGGCCAATGGAACGAGAGTTAGGTCGTATTCTATGTGGGCTGAGCACGGAGAGGGAAATGAATCGCAGCGAAGGCGGCGGCGTTCGGAGCGAGGGACGGGCCGACGGCGGCGAGCAAGGGAGAGGGGAAGGACGCCACGCTCGAGGCCGAGTCGCCAGGCTCCGCTGCCTGCTCGTCGACATCAGGAGCAGGATTGATGGGGAGATCGGCGCCTTTCCGTACGCCCGGCCGCCCGTCGCGAAGACCGCCGTGGATTTGGGAACAAATGGTGGCGGTGGGGGTTGACTTTGCGGGTGGTGGCGCCGCCCAGGTCACGAGCTCCTGCGATTTCAGGTGCAACGACCAGCTCAACTGCAATCCCGGGATGCAGATTTCAGGTGATTCTATGATCTTCTCTGCAAACTGCCCACCTGTTTGTTTACCTACCTGTTGTTCGCTGTCAAAATGCCTGCTCACATGTGATGCTTTCATTGTTGTGCTTGATTGCATCAGTATAGACAGTATGATCTGTGCTGATCAGACTAGTAGTGCTCTTCTGACAGTACGTTATGAACTTATGATCTCTGCTTGCTTAGGCTATTGCGTTGCAGCATCTGATTCTGGCCATGCTTTCTGGGGCCAGATTTTAGCCTTAGAAGAAGATTGTGAAACAGAGTGGTGCTCTGCTCTGATGGAAGTTCAGAGCAGGGCGTTCTAAACTAGATTGACACGCATACTGCCCGTTAAAGATATCTGGGTTCTATGCTCAGAGCTAGTGCCCGATGCTCTCTGCTCCTGCTCTGGAAATCTTGGACCTGGCATTTATTTTGCTTCATTATGTTTCTGCTGACCCATGTTTGTTTTTCTTGTTTGGGGCTGGACTAGAAATAACGTCAGTTCTGCCCCAGTAAAACTTATCTGTTTCTGCCTTTCTGTTCTCATCCTATGCCTGTAACCATCTGAAAAGGCTAGCATGATACTGGATGCCCATCCCCTATTGCCCATCCGTTCTGAAGCTTTTATTTAAGTTTCTGTCACCAGAACTTTGTGAGTTAGCAAATTGCCCTTTACCGAAGCTCTGTCATTGTAGGGTTACCTGAGGGGCAGTCATCACATGATGCTGCATTGCTGCCAATCATGTTCGCTTAGATGTCTGGCTTCCTATTTCTGTTTTGTTTTGTTTTTCTCCTGCCATGAACTGCTGCTTTAAGGTGTGCAGCAACAATTATTTTGTCCCTTTTGTTTTGTGTAGTGCCAGAAAAGCCTTTTCTAGTTTTAGAGCAATCTTGAAGCCTACTGTACAGATCACCATTATCCAGTATATAAGTTTCAGTCACAGAACTTTCGGTACAGTGAGGAAAACTCTTTTCTTTCTTATGCAAGAAAACTCACACCATGTGTAAATGGTCAAATGCTATATGAGTTTCCTTCCTGGCCCTCCACATGTGGTACTTGTTTGAAATGCTTGCTTCTACAGGTTTATACTCCACTGTTTTCTTGTACACTACTGTGTCCCTTGCTAATGTTTGCACATCTTAACTCCTGTATTGGTCACTGAACTGCTGATATACTCATCGTCGGCCCTTCAATGTGACTTGTGCAATTCAGGTATTCTACCTATGGAGTGAGGTCCTCGGCGCTGGACGAGCACAGCCAGTTCATGACTGGGGCCATGGACACCTCCATCGACAACTACTCGTGGCGCCTGCTGCCATCCCAGGCCTCTGCATTCTCACTCTCGAGCTACCCCATGCTCGCAACACTGAGTGACCTGGACCAGACCACGATCTGCTCTCTGCCCAGGACGGAGCGGGAGCCGCTGTCTTTCTTCGGCGGGAGCGACTTCGTGGCGACGGCGGTGGACCCGGTGAAGCAGGAGAACCAGACGCTGCGCCCCTTCTTCGACGAGTGGCCCAAGGCGAGGGACTCGTGGCCGGAGCTGCAGGACGACACCAACAACTCATTCTCGGCCACCAAGTTGTCCATCTCCATCCCGATGACTGGCTCCGACTCAAAAATAGAAAAAAGGGTTACAAAATTTAAAAAAGTTTCCATTTTACAAATTGGTTCCATTATGATTTTTTTGGAAAATGGTTCCATTATGAAAATTGGTTCCTTTTTGAAAATTGGTACATTTTCAAAAAATGGTTCCATTTTTGAAAATTGTTTACAACTTCACAATTGATCCATTTAAAATGGAACCATTTTTTAAATTTCGGTGCGATAATTTAAAAATGGTTCCATTTTGAAAATGGTTCCAATTTAAAAATTGTTCCGGATTTAAAATGGTTCCAAATTTAAAAATGGTTTCAAATTAAAAATGGTTCCAAATTTAAAAAATGGTTCTGAATTTAAAAATGGTTCCAAATTTAAAATGGTTCCAAATTTAAAAATGGTTCCATTTTGAAAAGGGTTCCAATTTAAAAATTGTTCCGAATTTAAAATGGTTCCAAATTTTAAAAATGGTTCCAAATTTAAAAATTGTTCCATTTTGAAAATGGTTCCAATTAAAAAATGGTTCCAAATTTAAAAATGGTTCCATTTTGAAAATGGTTCCAATTTAAAAATTGTTCCGAATTTAAAATGGTTCCAAATTTACAAAATGGTTCCAAATTTAAAAATTGTTCCATTTTGAAAATGGTTCCAATAAAAAAATGGTTCCAGATTTAAAAATGGTTCCATTTTGAAAATTGTTCCGAGTTTAAAATGGTTCCAAATTTAAAAATGGTTCCAAATTAAAAATGGTTCCAAATTTTAAAAATGGTTCCAAATTTTCGATTCAGAACCATTTTCTAAATGGGACCATTTTCGGAAAATCAGAACCATTAAAATGGTTCCATTATGAAAATTGGTTCCTTTTTGAAAATTGGTTCATTTTCAAAAAATGGTTCCATTTTTTAAAATTGTTTACAACTTCACAATTGATCCATTTAAAATGGAACCATTTTTTAAATTTTGGCGTGATAATTTAAAAATGGTTCCATTTTGAAAATGGTTCTAATTTAAAAATTGTTCCGAATTTAAAATGGTTCCAAATTTAAAAATGGTTCAAAATTAAAAAATGTTCAAAAATCGGAACCATTTTTCAAAAATCGGAACCATTTTTCGGTTCGGAACCATTTTCGAAAAATCAGAACCATTTTTAAAAATCGGAACCATTTTTTTCATTCGGACCATTTTTCAAAAATCGGAACCATTTTTGCCAGTTCGGAACCATTTTCAAAAAGGAACCATTTTCGAAAACTCGGCACCATTTTTTCGGTTCGGAACCATTTTCAAAAAGGAACCATTTTTGAAAAATCGGAACCATTTTTTTCATTCGGAACCATTTTTTCGGTTCAGAACCATTTTCAAAATGGAACCATTTTCGAAAAATCGGAACCATTTTTAAAAATCAGAACCAATTTCAAAAATCGGAACCATTTTTTTTTGGTTCGGAACCATTTTTGAAAACCGGAACCATTTTTGGTTCGGAACCATTTTCGAAAAATTAGAACCATTTTTCAAAATCGGAACCATTTTTTTTAATCGGAACCATTTTTTCGGTTCAGAACCATTTTCAAAATGGAACCATTTTCGAAAAATCGGAACCATTTTTAAAAATCAGAACCAATTTAAAAAATCGGAACCATTTTTTTTTTGGTTCGGAACCATTTTTCGATTCGGAACCATTTTCAAAAAATCATAACCATTTTTTAAAATCGGAACCATTTTTTCATTCGGAACCATTTTTTCGGTTCAGAACCATATTCAAAATGGAACCATTTTCAAAAAATCGGAACCATTTTTAAAAATCAGAACCAATTTCAAAAATCGGAACCATTTTTTGGTTCGAAACCATTTTTGAAAATCAGAACCATTTTTCGGTTCGGAACCATTTTCGAAAAATCAGAACCATTTTTTAAAATCGGAACCATTTTTTTCATTCAGAAACATTTTTCCAAAATCGGAACCATTTTTGCCAGTTCGGAACCATTTTAAAAAAGGATCCATTTTCAAAAAGGAACCATTTTCGAAAAATCGGCACCATTTTTCCGGTTCAGAACCATTTTCAAAAAGGAACCATTTTTGAAAAATCGGAACCATTTTTTTCATTCAGAACCATTTTTTCGGTTCAGAACCATTTTCAAAATGGAACCATTTTCGAAAAATCAGAACCATTTTTAAAAATCAGAGGAAAAAAATAAAAAATGGGAACCTTTTTTTTGGTTCGGAACCATTTTTGAAAAAAACCATTTTTTGGTTCGAAACCATTTTTATAAAAGGAAGCATTTTCAAAAAAGAACCATTGTCAAAAATCGGAACCATTTTTTGGTACGGAACTATTTTCAAAAGGGAACCATTTTGGAAAATTAGAACCATTTTTAAAATGGTTCCATTTTGAAAATTCTTCCAATTTTAAAAATGGTTCTAATTTTTTAAAATGTTCCATTTTTGAACTGTTCATTTTTTGGAAAATGGTTCGAAATTTATAATGGTTCCGAATTTAAAATGCTTCAAAATTTAAAAATCAGGAGACGTCAATCAGAGAAACAGTCAGCGAAACATTTTCTGAGTCAAAGAAACAGTCAGGCACCGCATTTTTTACCCAGCGCCGCTTATCCAAAAAAAATCAACGAAACAGTCAGCAGAGCTACGAAACGGGAAATGAAACAGAGTGATACGGCGGTATACCAAACGGGAAACAAGAAACATAGCTCGCTATATGAAACAGAGTGAATACGAAACAGAGCGAAGCGCGTAACTGGGCCGAGCCCATTTAGCTACTTCACGAGCGGGGGTACGCAAACGAAAAGTTCACAATCGCGTAACGCGCGCTATAGGCTCTCCCATCGTGCGCGCGATTCGTCCCGCAAAATCGCCCCCACGGGTGGGCCAAATGGGTCAATTGCTTCTGTACGTGCATCCCTAAAACAAAAGGAGTATGTTTCTTTCCTGATTTTATCTTTCTATTTTCTTTTTCGTTTCGATTTAGCTCCTTTTTATTTCTTGCATTTTTTTTTCTTTTTTCGTTCTTTTTTTTCCATGTTTTCTTTCTTGTTCTTCTTCTGTTTTCATTCATTTAGCCTCTTATCTTCTTATTTCAAGTAAAAAATTATATTTCTTTATACACCCTCTGTCATTAAATATAAGACGGCCTAGAAGTTTAATTTGAACTCTCATGACATGTTATATTTAGCGACGGAGGGAGTATTTCAAAATTTTAATTTTATTCTATAAAAAATGTGTGTTTCACTACTACTCCAATTTTGTGTCTCATTTGTTTCAAGTTTTGGCACCACCTCGTTGAACAGGACGTGCACGTTGGGTGGCTACAAAACGGTTTCAGCTTGACACTAACACAAGGATCTCGCCATGATTTTGTCTTTGGAACTTTCTTCTGCACATGGCATGAATAGACCAGTTGTTGCGAAAGAAGCCGTTTCGAGCACGTATTCCTCTCATCCTTAACACACACCCATACCCATGCATGCACCAGAAAAGCTCGTGGGTGTTGTACTGCTAGTAGCTAGTATCTCAGTTGCTTCGGCTGAACGAAGAGAATCATGGGCGGACGTTACACCTACCTTCTTTGAAAGCGCATTTTTGGCCTGCTTTAGGAACGGCCAACGGCTGCACTTGATTGCATTGCACGTCCAAATCGATTCATGAGTAATTCCAACAGTTTAATTGAGAGTGTCATGCACCACGGCCGTTGCTCCCTTGATGATGATGATGTGACTAGCTAGTGGCTATGAAATTAAAATAGAGCGCCGAGGAATAAAGGTAAAATGATCGACTGAGCAACAAGGTAAAATGATTGGGACTAAGCAACTTGGATAGGCTTCGAAATGATACATATAAATCTTCATTGTATCGGTCGAGGTGACACTGCCAGCACTATGACACCAAGGAACTCTTTTTTTACAAGATGTCCAAGGAATTTATTGTGTTTTCATATGTTAAGTACGTACTACTCTTGCTGAATTCGTCATAATCGAAGCCGTCCATAGATCCAAATTCCATGTGATGTTACAAAGTAGATGAATTCCCCTTAAGAAAAAACAAAGTAGATGAATTGCATATACCACGTAAGAATAGATGAATTGCCACAGCTAGAATGTTTGCATTGATTGACCGGGATTATATACACGTACATGAGTTGTCATTTGAGTAACTACCTAGGTTAATTACAAGGTAGGAATAGGCAAACAAGGGGTCAAGGATACAACCGATCGTGCATATGAAATGTGTCATCTGACACAGAGAAAATTATATATTGTTTCAAGCCACCAGAGAAACAAATTTAGAGTGGAAATAAGGTGAATCTTGTAGCTTTTTCTAAATACATCGTTGTTGCCACATCGTGCCAACAATTCACTCTACTTTGGTGAAAATATCGACAAATCATGATTTTGATGGAGAGACACGATAGTTGATGTCCTTCTCATTGATGTTGATTGTGATCTCGTTGCCTTTGGTCCAATGGTTGATGAGTCGAGATATGTAGACAACCGTAAGACCTCTTCCGCATTGAATAGGTCGTACCCAAGTGTTTTTGGTGAGGGCTTGGTTAACCCTGCATTTTTTTCCTTTGGGAGGCCAAAAATATGAGAGTGGCCAAGTCTCTAGGCCACTCGCCCCCAAGCCAAGACAAGTGCCAATAAGGGGCCTTCTCCCCTTGTCCAATACAAATAATCATGTGGAAATTCCCTACTGATGGTGAATATTAAGCCTCCTCAGCATACAAAGTCCAATTTGTTGGGGTTGCCTCATCGAGCTTGCAAAAGATGGGTTGGCCTAACAGTTCTTTTGTGCCTCCTTGTGCAAAAGAGCACCGGAGAGGGTGGCTCATTTTTTCTCCAACGTTTGTTACACCGTTAGCGTTTGGGGTATGGTAAAGGATTGGTTGGGGCTACATGCTCTCGACCTGGATTCTTAGTCATCCGAGGATTCTGCCAAGGAATGATGGACAAACCTTCTTATCAACACTAACCACCGAAGGAAAGGCGTTGGCACCCTCGCAATGCTTGTCGCCATGAGTTGGAATGAAAGGAATGGGAAGTCAACCATGCCAACGATCATCTTTTGAAAGATCAAAAGTGAGACGGCCAATTGGGTCAAGACCGGGGCGAAACATATGGGAAACATCATGTTGGGAAGCACTTTTTTCTTTTTTGGCATTTTTGGCCTTTCGTTCTCGTTCTTCATCTTTGGTTCCTTGCTTGAACTCTCCCTTAATTATAAACGAGGCAAAAAAATTGTCTCTGTTTCGAAAAAAAATTGGTGTTTACTTTGTCTCTGTTTCAAAAACAAATGTGGTGTTTTTTTTCTAGAATACCAATAAATACAAAATAAATAAAATATGTGATGCAATTTCATCCCAAATTGAGTCACTGTCTGGTATCTTTCATAATTTTAGGCTTTCACTTTCAGTTTATTACAGGTTCACTACCGCCAACGAAAGCATCATCATGAGCTATACAAGAACTTGACCCAAGGCTAGCAATACTATCAGTTATTCAGTGTACTAATGCAAAGCAAAAACCTGAAACTATATACTAGCCGCACCACCACCATACCAGCTAAAGAGAGATTGCCAAACTTGTGTGGATTGAAGAGATCCAGTATTATCGATCATTGCAGGTGTCGTCGTATGAGTCAGACAGAAAAGATCGTCTAAGGTTAAATTCAGTAAACACCAGTAGTAGGATACTGCAGGGGGTCGTATGCGTAAATCAAGGTTTTAATTCCGCGAACAATTCAGTACAGACTTTTTGCTGCCGGGCACCAATGATCCCTCCAATTTAAAAATTCGAAAATCATATTTATGAGATTCAAAAAATTCTGAAAAAATCTCCGGGTGTAGCCAATAGTGTATTCCACGAACGTGTAAAACTTCAACTCCAAATACTTAGTATTTTGAGCTATACAAAAATGACAAATTATGGATCTAAATATGCCTATTTTCAAATCTCAAGTTTTACCAGATTTTGTTATTTTTGTATAGCCCATAATATAAAGTATTTCAAACTGAAAATTTGCACGTTCATGGGATACACCATTGGCTACACCCGTGATTTTTTTCAGAATTTTTTGAAACTCAAAAATAGAATTTTCATTTTTTTTTTCTTAAATGGATGGAGCACTAGAGCTCGGGAGTAAATAACACTCTCCGCAAACAGTTTCGATACTTGACCACCTTTTCATATGGATGAATGATGCATGCATGGATGGCGTACGTCTAGCCATACTCTTCCAGATCAAGTGTCCGTGTAGTTGGAATGATGTATATATATTTAAGAGGCACTTGCTGAAGTCTTATTTTCCCGAACTGATAGTTCTCTGATCGAGCTTCGAGTGACAGCGCCAGCCGCATGGTGCACAAAAACGGCCGAGACCAACTGGCAGCAGCCCACTCTCGGCCGTGTAATGTGTGGAGTGGGCGCGAGCGACTAGTTACCGAGACAGCCAATCTTGCTTAGCCAATGAAGTGACACGGCCGGCGGGACTCACATCAGCACATGTGCCTGTAGGGCGGCGTGGTTCACTGCACCTAAGTTGGTATCCAAAAGGAATGAACTAGCTAGTATAAAAAAAAATTGTAACCTAGCAAGCTTATTTTGATCTGATAGGGCCAAAAACGCAATTCAGATAACTGACTCTCCCGACCCCCTCCCTCTCGCGACCCGCGCCGCTCCCGCGGCGGCCGGGCCACGCCGCCGGCTCCCTCCTCCCTTCCCCTCCCTCTACTCCTCCCTCCCGCCGTCGCCGGTGTCGTGCGCCTGGCCCCTTGGCCGGGCGGCGCCGGTGGCGGCGGGCCGACGGCCTCTACCCTCTTGGATGTTGGGCGGCGCGGGGTGGCTCGGCTCCAAGTGGTGTTCCTCGGCGACACAGGGCCGTCGTGGCGCCGGGCTCTCCCGCGTGCTGCACGGATGGTGGACGGTGCTGGCGGCGCTCCCTGTTGGTGGCGGGGCAGCTGGGCCCGAGCTCCGGCCCTGCAGGCCCAGATCTGGCCCCTTCGGGCCCGATCTGGGTCAGGCCGGGCTCGGCCGGGCCGCCTCCGGTTGGCTGAGGAGCGGCATGTGACGGGGATGACCTGAAGAACATCGCCCCTGCTGCAACGTGACGACAGGAGCTTCGCGGGCCTCTCGGGGACCGGCCGAACCTTTGGAGCCGATTTGGAGGGCAGCGGCGGTGGTGGCCTATGTGCAGCAGCACGACGGCAAGGACTTTACGAGCCCTCCGAGGCTCGGCCGGGCCTGCCCGGCCTGGTGTGTCCTTGCTGATGTGTTCGGTCGGCACCCGTCCATGGCGGTGGAGGACGTCCTCCAGCTGGCTGCGCTACTGCCGCCCTCCGGCTCCAATGGCACGGTGTGCTCCTGATGTTGCGTCCGGTCGGCTACCGGCTTTCGGTGGAGGCAGTACCCTCCCGCGCGATTGTGATTCTGTCGGACCTTGTCTACACGGTTGCTCATCTCGGTCGGTCGGCCCTACTACGTTTGCCATGGTGAGACGACGATGGTGACTTCAAGACCGTGGTGGCGTGTGTTGGTGGGTGGCAAGTTTGGTGGAGCGCTACAGATTGTCCGAGATTTGGTTTTTTGGAGGTCGGGAGAAATCCCTGCCGTTTTGGCACCGACACGGCGACGCTTGAGAGTGTCGCCCTTCCTTCTTGAGGGGCGTCGGGTGTACCTCTTTCCCACTTCTCGGAGCGTACCGGGGGAAACCCTAGGACTAGTCCGGGCAGCAGCGTCGTCGTCGTCGCCTTCCTTCTTGGAGGTGTTGTTTGGTACGCGGTGATTCAGAGCGCTAGGATCGTGGTGGAATTCGCTGAAGAGGACGCAGCGGTTGCGAGTCACTTTCGTTTTCGTTGATCCGCCGATGTTGGCTTTGTTTTCTCTTCTTTTTCTCTTTCTTTCTGTTTGGGCTTGGTTGTGCTGTCTGCCCCAGCAGTGCCTCTTCGTTGTATCGGTTGGTTGCTATATTTATATAGCGGGGCGAAAGCCTATTTCTTCAGCTTATTTTGATCTGGAAGAACTGTTTCTACTGCAGCTACGAAGGAAAACTATATATGCGTCAAAGGCTACAAAACACTCTACTGTTCGTGGTACTAGCACCTAGTAGCAAGCTTATTATCGGCCGCCAAAAATAAGGTATGTTTGTCACTTGGAGAGTTGAGATGTCCGTTTCTTAGTAGTGGTCCAAGGCTCCAAGCAACAGAACATGGAAGTACTAGCAGTGATCCGAATACACCATTGAGCCCCATGTTTATGGTCTCATGGAACTAGAGAAGATCCACATCCAACGCGTGTCAGAAATACTGTGCATCTCAGCTTGTCATATGTCAACACAAAGCTAAAATATGTAAAGAAAACCACTCACCGTCTTAGCTCTCCGGCCGCAGGTCAAAAGCTAATGCAGTAGTATATTAATTTGTTCATCAGAGGACCGATCTGGGGCTTGACGGTGATGCTGATTAATTAGGCTGTAAGCGGCAGGCAGGGCAGATCACGATCTGTTCAATCGATCGACGGGGAGCGCGGGGATATATAGATGCACCACGGGATGCGGGGGAGAGATGATCGTGGAAACCGAGAACTGTGCGGCAGTGGCTCGGAACCATACGGCGATCCCTCCGCAAAGTCGATTTTTTTTTTAAATAATATTTTTTAAAAAGTTTATTCGGAAAGTAGCACGCGATTTGGAGAAATTTGAAAAGTAGCGCGGCGTCGTCGCGGCCCGTGCCGAAACCGTGCTGTTTCGGCACTGGCGACGCCAAAACAATCCTTTCGGCACCGGCCGTGCCAAAAGCTGGCTCCTGCATGCCGCGGCAGGCCTGGCCCACCTGTTTCGGCCTCTTTCGGCACGGGCGCTGCCGAAACCGCGGAGATATCGACGCTGCGCCCGGCTCGGCCTTCTTCCTTCTCCTCTCTTCTGTTTTTTCCGTTTCCAGAGAAAACAACACCGATTTTTACCCCCAAAAAATCACCACAAACCCACATATTGAAGAAATAGAGTAGAAGAAGGTTGGGGCATCCCCGATCTATTGATGGGATAGTTGTTCGTGGAGGCGTTTGGGGGAGTGGAGGTGGAGCAATGGTGGTCAACAATGGTGGATAGTGGTGGTGTGTGCCGGTGTTGGGGAAGCTATAGGCGTGTTGCGGCGATGGTGGTGCTAGATTGAAGCCGGGCAGCGGGAGCTACGCACGCGTCAAGGGTAAACCCTAATCTCTAGATTTTTAGGTTAAATGTTAATATAGTTTGTCGGTGGATGTGTCAGGATTAGTGTAGATATATGTTGTCGGTTAGATGTATTGTATATTTTGAGTAGTCTTTATTTTATCGGGGGACGTCATATTTATTTTCGGCGGTCGTAATATTTAGATATATCCGCTGTGGAGTATTTAATGATGGAATAAATTTGTTTAGGTAATGGAAGTGGTCGATGTTGTTGTGCACTACGGTGCCGGTACAGTCCGTGCATCTGAGTCAGGGTTGATCTTAGTGAATTTGAAAATGTGGAGATTCAGTTGACAGAGCCAGAGAAAGTGAAAATCGGCGTTGTCCAGTGGTATTTGACGGTGAATTTTGGGTATGATCCTAATTACTGGCTGTTAGGATTCAGTCGGTATGGACCAAATCCCGGTCAAATATTCGCTGGGAGTTGTTGCCGCTTGATCGGACAAATCAGTGGGTTTCTTGGCTAGCATCATGCAAACGCCGAGGGACAAAACCAGAAGTCCTAGTGTCGTTTGTTCTGAAGCAGAATAATTTAGAAATGGGTGGCGGTGCTGTTCAGACTGGAGAGACTAGTGAAGCAACTAGTTCGCATTGTGCCCAAATGGCTGGTCATTATGAACCATCACCGTCAGCAGGACATGCTCAAATTCCTGTTGACTATGTACCATCACTGTCAGAAATTTCTCGTCATTATGAACCAGCACTGTCAGCAGGACCTGCCCAATTGGGGAGGCTGATGCGGATGAGCACGAAGGTACAGTACAGGCTGAGATATTGGTGGAAGACGAGGATGGCGTCGCAGAAGATATTGATTCTGATGAAGATTCTGATGATCCGGATAAAAATAATGATGAAGATGTGCCTATTCCCAGTTACTGGAATCAGGACAAGTCTGTCGTCACGGCCGTGCCTGATATCCATGAATCGTCCTGGGAGTACCACATGAATAACATTGAAATCGGGGCTCAGTACAGCACGAAGCAGCAGTTAAGGGAAGCCGTGATTCAGTGGGCATTGTCCACGCAAAGGTTTTTCCGCACTGACGTGTCAAATAGCAGATATTTGACAATGAGTTGTGCTGACATTGGTTGTCCGTCACGGGTACATGGTCACTTGCCGAAGTATGACGTGGTGTGGGTGGTGACAGACGTCGTGCCACACACATGTGAAATTGATAGTTTGCTGACAAATCACCCAAACCTAACGTCAACTCTCATTGCACGTCTCTTGTTCAGTGAGATAGTGAGCAAGAAAGACATGGAAGCAAAGCACATCATAAGTACAGTTCAGGCAAGATGGAATATCACCATTAAGTACGGAAAGGCCTGGAGAGCTAAGCAGAGGGCTCTAGAGGTGTAACAGCCCGAAGTTTGAGAACCCGAAAAACCTGTGTAAATTTTCCACTTTTGTGTACATTGCATCATGGCATCATGCATCATGTTGTTGTTGCTAGGGAATTGTGCTAGGGAATTGTTGTTGTTGCTAGGGAATTGTTGTTGTTGCTAGTAAATTGTTGTGGTTTGGCACCACTTCAAACAAAATGCTAAATTTGCTTCAACCAATTTCGAAACAATGAAGGCACTCAATCTTGAAAAATAAAATTACTTTGACATCTCCTATTTGTCAAGGAAGTTCCAAGAGCTCCAAAATAATATTTTGCACTTGCTCCAACTTGTTAAAGGAGCAACACTTTTGAATTTAGCAAAATGCCCTATCTAACCTTTATAAACAAAAGTGGTTCAAAACATTTTATTTTGAGACGCCAATTTTTGTAGAGCTTCTTCACAATGTGGGGAGGCAACACAAATTTTTACAGATTTTAATAAAATGTTTAAGTGCTTAAATTAAATCGTTGAAGCCACAGTTTTTAAATAAAAGGTGAAAAGGACCTATCTGTGATGCGTCTAAAAGTACCAGGGGGTTTTCTGGAAAACTGTCATCTCTCTCTCTCACCTCACGCGCACTGGCGCCATGGCGCCGTGTCGCGCTCGCGCGCACGTCCTCGCCCGGGCCCCTCCGCTGCCCTCACCTGCAAGGAGAGCAGGACAGCAAGCCCCTGAGACCCACCTGCTCTCTCTCCCCCAGATGCTTCCCTCGATCCCCCATTCTTCTCTCCCCCGAGCGCGCACCCGAGCCGCCATGGTCGTCGTCGCCGCCGCGGTTTGAGCTCGCCTCGAGCGAAACGGAGACCGCCGGAAGCTTTGCCGTGTCGCCCTCCTCTTCTCCGCCGAAGGAATCGGCGAGGGAGGCCGTGAATCGACGTGGCCGTCCACTACTTCGCCGCCGCCGTTCACGAGCCGCCGCGGACGAATTCGTCGCAGGCACGCCTCCTCCGACCTCGCCGTCTTCTCTGACGTGTCCAGGGTGAGCTTGCGACCTCCCCACTGCCTCCACTCGCTCTCCCTCGCCCTGTGTCGCCGGAGCACCCCACGCCGCCGTGCATCGCCGTGCATCCTGTTGCGCTCGGATAATCCGGTTTGGTAACAATCGGATCTTCCGATTAGTTCCAGTACGTCTGGACCTTAGGTCCTTAGCAGGATTTCGATCCTCTGCGATCATCGGATAATCTGGGTGGAGTAGGAATCGGATCTTCCGAAATTCTTCAGTACGAGATGTTCTGTTTTCCTTAGCCAATTTTTCAGTCTGCTTCCTCGGTCGGAATTTCCGAGTCAAATAAATTCGGATAATCCGATTTGTTTTAGTACCTAATAAATTTCATATTTCATCTTTTCCAAATCTAAACAATTAGTTTCACTTGTTGTTTAACATATTTCATCAAAGGGACAGATTTTAAAAGAGGGAGTTTATAATTGTAACAACTTTTTCTCGGGGTTTCAGAAAGTTGTGTTGGTTATACCAATATGTCCAGAAAAATGGGATTTAACCTCCAAACTAAATTTCATGCATGTTTACCTCAAATTAAGCGCAGGAAAACATTAAAACAAGGAGTAGCTATTTCCTCTCTTGTTAAATAATTATTTCCGTACCTCATGTAAATTGGTAGACCTTGCTATATTAAGTTTGATGCATTCAAAATGTCATCTCATCATATGTTTGCGCACTGCATTTGTTAAGCATATGTGTGGTGATTGAATTGTTTTCTTCCGATGTTTTGTGCTCGATAGATCAAGCAGCCGGGGTTACTCCACAATACCCCGAAGAGCCGTACTACCAGCACGTTGAGCAAGGCAAGCGTAATCCCCCTCTGAGCATGTCTTATCCTATTTTCCGCAAATATTTTCTCCACTATAATATTGCATACGGTTCCAAATGTCAATTTGCTTGGATTAGAGTATCCTATAGTTGCATTAAGATTCCGATGCCTATTACCTGTTTCCCCTCCTAATATCCATAGGATTGTACTGTTGGCCTGAAATAATTAACTATGCAGTGTTGATGCTTAGCCATGCTTAGTTAAAATGCTTAGCAGTCCGGTGGATGTTTCATGGTTGGAAACAGGTGATGAGATGTACAGATGATGGTGGAGAATTTGTGGTGACAGGTAGTAAGATGCTTAAAGGTGGGGATGAGAGGCCACTTTGGTATGGTGGTGTTTTGTCTCACTCTCGCCGCCTAGGTGCGAGTTATTTACCTCTTGAACCAAGAATGAGCGCGCTTCCTTTCGGTGGGGTATATGGAGCCCTCGTCGACCGACTAACTTGTGGCGGACTAGCCGAGGGTCCTCTAGTTTGGCTTTCCATTTGCGCGTGCGTTGAAGATGGTGGCCAAGACTGAGATGAGGATGGTGGTGTCAGGAAAATAAGTGGCCGCGGGATAGGGTGCTGGAGGTACCCCTTGTCCTACCGCCACTGATGATCCTGGGTTAGTCTCAAGCAAGGTAAAGGTTGTAACCGTTCCCACTCAGCCGGCTTTCCCCGGAAGAGAGCTACGTGTAGGCAATGAGCCGGGCGGTACCGAAGGTAAACACAGTGCACCCCTGCAGGGTTAAATCTTTTCAAAAAGCTGTGTCCACGGTTACGGACAACTTGGGAAAGGACGATAAGACCATAGAATAACTTTAACGGAATGATTAAAAACTGGGTACTAAAGGTACCACTTCAAGATTGCAAGGTGAGCTTCCTCGAGGGTGATTCGGGGAGGTGCCTTTGATGAACAGGTACAGTGATGATGGTGGTTGATGTTGAGAAAGGTGATCAAAGAAAAGAGTCACCTCTTACCCCTTTTGAAAACTATTCTGATTAGTCGATGCCATTGAGTTAGGTTTTATTAAATAAAATCAGATTTATGCAAAATAGCCATAAAACTTTGAAAGCCTCATCGAGCTAAAGCTCTATTTATAATCTTGCGAGTTCGTCGAACTCAACGTCGTTTGTTTTGTTTCAGAGGAGGACTTCACCGACCTCGAAGGTGGGTTCTTTGTGGACGTCGACGAGTAGTCTGGGGTTCCCAGGTGGCAGCTTGGGACATCCCGGAACAGCTGGCGCTGGATGTTTATCTGTAGGCCACTTAGGCCATATTTGGATCTTGTTGTTTAGAACAACTTAATTTGCTTCCGCTTGTTGTAATGTTGGGTCTGTGACCTCTGGTTGTCATTTGCTATCTTTCTCTTTTATAAGAGTTGAACTATATGATTTGTGTCGTAGAGTCTGTGATGTGCCAGTTGTTCCACAAGTCTTGATCTCTCTATTATGCTTTGATAGTGTGTCTGGTGGTATCGGATAACCGGGGACACAGTATCACTGTATAGCAGTCGGGTCGGGGTGCCACAAGTTGGTATCAGAGCAGTACTGCCTGTAGGAAACCCTTCTACTGGTCGATGTTGAGTCTAGTGTTTGTGAAAATATTTTTAACCTAAAAATGAGTTGTGAAAACCATTTTAGGATTCTTTTTACTCCTTATCTGGTTACCCTCTAATCTCGGAGCAATCTTATCTCGATTTGAGTTTAAAGTTTTACTCCTCGTCTGTTACTTCAAAATGATTAGAAACGGGTTGGTTTCGACCTTTAGTGTTATGTGTCACGTTGCTCCCGCTGCGTTGTAATCCCAAATCAACTCAGATGTTTCTACCGAGTCTAATCATTTGATCCTTTCTTTGGGTTTTAACCCAAGGACTTGAACATAAGGTTCCGGATTGTGTTAACTAGAGTGTGTTAAGTTGTGATTTCTTAACTCTCACTAGTAGAACATGATGCTGATCTTTGACCCAAGTTCTATCTTGTTGATTTTTCCTTCTCGCAAGGTATTATCGTCCCTAGTCTGTGTACTTGTGTAGACGCTAATGCTATTGTTCGACCATTCGGAGAAAGATACTAACTGTGTCATTGTCAAATCTCCAGAATGGCTCGAGGAGGCCGTGGAGGCCGTGGTGGTCGCGGTAACCACCACGATGATGAGGATGATCTGCCGCCACCACCCTCGATGGCTGAGGTCTTGATGGCCATTGAGGAGAACCGCGAGCGCAATGAGCGTTTGCTTGAGCAGTTGGTGCAGCAGAATGCACGGAGGAACGAGTGCAACACTCTCACCGAGTTCCTGCGCTCGCAGCCACCCACTTTTGCTGATGCTAAGGAGCCACTGAAAGCTGATGATTGGCTTCGTGCTTTGGAGCGCAAGTTCTCCGCGCTTCATGTCCCAGTGGCGGAGCAAGTCAACTTTGCCACCTACCTCTTGGTTGGTGCTGCTGGCTGTTGGTGGGAGAGCCATGTGGCTCTGTTTCCAGCCAACCATGTCTTCACCTGGGCTGATTTTCGCACTGCTTTCCGTGCGGAGTACATTCCTCAGCCGATCATAGATTTGAAGAGGAGGGAGTTCCTGGATTTGCAACAGGGACGGATGGACCTCCGCACCTATGGACGTGAGTTCAACCATCTCTCTCGTTATGCCCCAAGGGACGTGACCAATGATGCTGACAAGCAAGAGCTGTTCCGCAAAGGTCTTACACCGCAGCTCCGCTATGAGCTACTGCCCTTCAGGTTCCAGACCTACCAGGAGCTGTTCAATCAGGCTTTTACTCTTGAGCAGGGAAGAAAGGAACTTGAGTCTTCCAAGAGGCCCGCACACGGGGACCACCAGAGTACCTCGGGTTCCGAGAGCAAGAAGCGTAGGGTGTTTGTCCCCTACAGCGCCGTACCTCGTGCTGCATTCATGCCAAGAGCCGCAGGATACAGGCCACCCCCTCCGCGCCCCACTACTTCGACACTTGGGGTAGGCGGGAGTGGGTACCGTCCTATGCTACCTGCTCCACCTGGAGTCACTTGCTACACCTGTGGCCAGGCTGGCCACTACTCCAGGGAGTGCCCCTGATACGTCTCCAACGTATCCATAATTTCTGCTGTTCCATGCTTATATTATACCATTTGCTACATGTTTTATATACACTTCATATCACTTTTATGCATTTTCTGGGACTAACCTATTAACAAGATGCCACAGTGCCAGTTCCCTGTTTTCTGCTGTTTTTGGTTTCAGAAAGTTACTTCTGGAAATATTCTCGGAATTGCACGAAACAAAAGGCCAAGTCCCTATTTTTCCAACACGTACACGGAGTCCGAAGGAGAGACGAAGGAGCCACGAGGTGGCCAAACCACCTGGCGGCGCGGCCCCACCGCCGCGCCAGCCTGTGGTTTGGGCCCCTCGGGGGTCCGCCGACATCGCCCCTTCGCCTATTTATTCCCCGAGACGTGAAAACCCTAAAACACCGAGCCTTTCATCCAGAACATATTCGCTGCCGCCGCCGTCGTCAACCCTAACTCGGGGGGTTCTGAAGCTCTTCCCGGCACCCTGCCGGAGAGGGGAATCATCACCGGAGGGCTCTACATCGCCATGCCCGCCTCCGGAGTGATGCGTGAGTAGTTCATCCTTGGACTATGGGTCCATAGCAGTAGCTAGATGGTTGTCTTCTCCACTTGTGCCATCATGTTTAGATCTTGTGAGCTGCCTATCATGATCAAGATCATCTTATTGTAATGCTACATGTTGTGTTTGCTGGGATCTGACTTATATTGATACCTATGTGGAGCTGAATATTATATTATCATGTCTATGTCATTTGTGATCTTGCATGCTCTCCGTTACTTGTTGAAGCCTTGGCCAAGTGAATACTTGTGACTCCAAGAGGGGGTATTTATGCATGATAGTTGGGTTCAACCTCTATTTAACCTGGGATAGTGACAGCAAGTTCTAAGGTTGTAGATGTGTTGTTGCCACTAGGGGTAAAACAGCAATGCTTTATTCAAGGATGAATGTATTGTTTACATTACGCACATTACTTAATGCAATTGTCTGTTGCTTGCAACTTAATACTGGAAGGGGTACGGATGTTAACCGGAAAGTGGACTATTTAGGCATAGATGCATGCTGGATAGCGGTCTATGTACTTTGTCGTAATGCCCAAATGAATCTCATAGTAGACACCACACTCACACATGCATGTTATATGCACTTATCAATTGTCAATTGCCCAGCTGTAATTTGTTTACCCAGCATGTTAGTTATCTTATTGGAGAGACACCACTAGTGAACTGTGGACCCCGGTCCATTCTTTTACATCTGAAATACAATCTACTGCAATCATTGTTCTCTACTGTTTTATGCAAACAAACATCATTTCCATTCGATACGTTTAACCCTTTGTTTTCAGCAAGCCGGTGAGATTGACAACCTCACTGTTAAGTTGGGGCAAAGTAATTTGATTGTGTTGTGCAGGTTCCACGTTGGCACCGGAATCCCTGGTGTTGCGCCGCACTACACTCCTTCACCAACACCTTCGAAGCAACCTCGTTTTCCTACTGGTTCGATTAAACCTTGGTTTCATACTGAGGGAAAACTTGCTGCTGCACTCATCATACCTTCCTCTTGGGGTTCCCAACTGACGTGTGACGTACAAGCATTGTTTCTGGCTGTTGCCGGGGAGATATTCCCTCGTCAACTTAGCGCTAGCAACACGTTTTCTGGCGCCGTTGCCGGGGAAAACCGAATTGCTTCTGCAAGGGGAGTCTCTCACACCCAATCTCTTTACTTTGTTATTTGTCTTGCTTAGTTTATTTTTATTTAGTCTTGTTTGCTCTCTTTATCAAAAACACAAAAAAATTAGTTACTTGTTTATTTCGGTTTTGTTTTGTCTCTTGTCACCATCATGTCTTGTTCCATGCCTGTTGCTATGTCACCTGAGGAATTGATCTTCACTTTTAAACAAGGGAGTGAGGAGAATTTTAAAGAAGCTTGGTCTAGAATTAATGATTCCTTTGGTAAAACTGATCCTAAAATGACTTTAAGCTTGCTTCTCACTAGCTTCTACTTTGGTCTAGCCCTTTGTTATAGATATGCTTTAGATGCTATTGTGGGAGGAGATTTCCTTCACTGTGATGGGGACAAGCTTTTAATGCCATAAAAAAGTTGATTGCAACTTCTAGCTCAACTAATAAATTTGATTCGGCCCTTGTTAGCATCCATGCTAGATTAAACACTCTTGAGACACATATATCTTGTTTAAAGGATGGCTATAATCAAATTCGGGAATATTTTGACTATGTTCCAACAAATTTTGAACCTTCGATGTGGGTCCCTACGGTAAAGGTTGCTATTTGTGGTGAAACCTTTTATGCTCGTTGTGATATTATGTCTGAGTTTTGCCTTATGCCTAAAAGCATTTATGAAACTTTGAATCTTTGGGGACTTGCTGAAGGAGGAGAAGGAATAATCTTACTGATAACTCTGTTATATTTCCCGAGGGGATAGCTGAGGGTGTGTTTACAACCTTTCTTGGGAGAACGGTGTCCACTGATTATCTTGTTATTGAATGTGCAGGGACAGGACAAATTACACTTGGAAGATCTCTGCTCAAATTAATGGGAGCAACCATAGATGTGGGAAAAGGCACTCTGAATCTTACCTCCACACCAAGGTGCGGCCATGTATTCCCCAAACCAAAGAGTAAGTCTAAGGGTAAGAGAGGTAGGCGCATGGCCCTTGGTATTGATGTCAATGCTCCTCCACTTGACACTTGATTTTCACTTTCTGCGCCTAGCTGAAAGGCGTTAAAGAAAAGCGCTTATGGGAGACAACCCATCGTTTTTATTTGCTGTTATTTTTGTTTTCTTTGAGTCAAGGAGTTTTGTTACTTCTGTAGCAACTCCTTTGTATCTTTATTTTATCGCAATGTTGTGCCAAGTAAAGTTCTATATTGAAAGTTGATGCAAGATTTGGATTTCTGCGCAGTGACAGATTTTTAGCTGTCACGGATTTGAGCTTATCTCCCTGTAGAAAATTCAAAAAATTCTGAAAAAATCACGCATATTCCTGAGATATGTACGCAACTTTCATTATTTTAGGCCAGATCCATCTGAGCAACTTAAGTGCCTCGAAAAAATTCGTCATTCCAGACTGTTCTGTTTTTGACAGATTCTGCCTTTTGTTTTGCATTCGCTCTTTTACTGTGTTTGTGTGGATTTCTTTGCTCCACAAAGCATTGGTGGCTGTAGCTAATGTCCAGAAGCTTTGGGATTGATTGTATCATTACAGAATATGAGAATTTTTGATTATGCACTAACCCTCTAATGAGAACTGTCTTGAGTTTGGTGTGAAGGAAGTTTTCAAGGATCAAGCGAGAAGGGTGATATTATGTGATCAAGAAGAGTGAAAAGCCTAAGCTTGGGGATGCCCCCGTGGTTCATCCCAACCATATTCAGAGAGACTCAAGCGTCTAAGCTTGGGGATGCCCAAGGCATCCCCTTCTTCATCAACAAACTTATCAGGTCATCTCTAGTGAAACTATATTTTAATTCTTTCACATCTTATGCGCTTTACTTGGAGCGTCTGTGTGTTTTTATTTTTGTTTTTGTTTGAATAAATTCGGATCCTAGCAATCCTTGTGTGGGAGAGAGACACGCTCCGCTTTTTCATGTGAATACTCATGTTCTTCACTTATATTTGTTGAGTATTCTTAACTAGCTACTGCAGTGCTTTTAGCTCCTGTTTTTCATGCATCTCTTCGAGCTGTTAGCACTTGTTTATAAATACTCTCTTGCTGCATTATATTATCATTTGGAGAGTTTATGTTTAAATAAATTGATTGGTGTTTGTTTGGAAGAAAGAAAATGCTACATGTAGTAGTTGGTATTGGAAAAGACATATGCATTCTTGTAGATCATTGTCTTGTTTCGATTTGATGCTTTGCAATTGTTTTGAGCTCTCAAGTAGATCATGTTTAAGCTCTTGCATCATGTAGTTAAAGCCTAGTAGTGGAGAACTACCGTAGAGCTTGTTGAGACTTGGGATGCATATTTGTTCTCTCTAAGGTCTAGATATTTTCTGGTAAAATGTTTGAGCAACAAGGAAGACAGTGTAGAGTCTTATAATACTTGCAATATGTTTTTATGTGATTCTTGCTGTACCGGTTTATACTTGTGTTTGCTTCAAACAACCTTGCTAGCCTAAACTCTGTACTGAGAGGGAATGCTTCTCGTGCATCCAAAACTTGAGCCAAAACCCATGCCATTTGTGTCCACCATACCTACCTACTATGTGGTATTTCCTGCCATTCCAAGTAAATATTTCATGTGCTACCTTTAAACTATTCAAAACTTTATTACTCCTTATTTGTGTCAATGTTTTATAGCTCATGAGGAAGTATGTGGTGTTTTATCTTTCAATCTTGTCATTTACTTCTGACAGACTTTCACCAATGGACTAGTGGCATATACATCCGCTTATCCAATAATTTGCAAAAAGAGCTGGCAACGGGGTGCCCAGCCCCAATTAATTACAACTTTCATTAATAATTCTCTTCACATGTTTTGCCCTGATTTATCAGTAAGCAACTTAATTTGCAAATAGACACTCCTCCATGGTATGTGAATGTTGGAAGGCACCCGAGGATTCGGTTAGCCATGGCTTGTGTAAGCAAAAGGTTGGGAGGAGTGTCATCTATAAAGAAACTAAAATACATGTGTAAACAAAAGAGAAGAGGGATGATCTACCTTGCTGGTAGAGATAACGTCCTTCATGGGAGCCGCTCTTGAAAGTCTGGTTGACAAGGGGGTTAGAGTGCCCACTACCATTCGTTGACAACAACAAACACCTCTCAAATACTTATTTTGTGCTCTCTATATGCTTTCGAAAACTTAAAAAGCTCTAGCACATGATTTAATCCCTGCTTCCCTCTGCGAAGGGCCTATCTTTTACTTTATGTTGAGTCAGTTTACCTACTCCTTTCTATCTTAGAAGCAAACACTTGTGTCAACTTTGTGTGCATTGATTCTTACATGTTTACTTATTGCACTTGTTATATTGCTTTATGTTGACAACTATCCATGAGATATACATGTTACAAGTTGAAAGCAAATGCTGAAACTTAATCATCCTTTGTGTTGCTTCAATGCCTTTTACTTTGAATCTATTGCTTTATGAGTTACCTCTTATGCAAAACTTTTTGATGCTTGTCTTGAAAGTACTATTCATGAAAAGTTTTTGCTTATATGATTCATTGTTTACTCTTTATCTATTTGTTAGCAAACTATAGATCATTGCTTTGAGTCACTTCATTCATGACATGAGCCTTGCAATATATTGATCAAGATTGTGTGAAAGCATGTCTCCTCAGAAATTATTTGTTGTTATCGTTTTACCTACTCGAGGACGAGTAGAACTAAGCTTGGGGATGCTTGATACGTCTCCAACGTATCCATAATTTCTGCTGTTCCATGCTTATATTATACCATTTGCTACATGTTTTATATACACTTCATATCACTTTTATGCATTTTCTGGGACTAACCTATTAACAAGATGCCACAGTGCCAGTTCCCTGTTTTCTGCTGTTTTTGGTTTCAGAAAGTTACTTCTGGAAATATTCTCGGAATTGCACGAAACAAAAGGCCAAGTCCCTATTTTTCCACACGTACACGGAGTCCGAAGGAGAGACGAAGGGAGCCACGAGGTGGCCAAACCACCTGGCGGCGCGGCCCACCGCCGCGCCAGCCTGTGGTTTGGGCCCCTCGGGGGTCCGCCGACATCGCCCCTTCGCCTATTTATTCCCCGAGACGTGAAAACCCTAAAACACCGAGCCTTTCATCCAGAACATATTCGCTGCCGCCGCCGTCGTCAACCCTAACTCGGGGGGTTCTGAAGCTCTTCCCGGCACCCTGCCGGAGAGGGGAATCATCACCGGAGGGCTCTACATCGCCATGCCCGCCTCCGGAGTGATGCGTGAGTAGTTCATCCTTGGACTATGGGTCCATAGCAGTAGCTAGATGGTTGTCTTCTCCACTTGTGCCATCATGTTTAGATCTTGTGAGCTGCCTATCATGATCAAGATCATCTTATTGTAATGCTACATGTTGTGTTTGCTGGGATCTGACTTATATTGATACCTATGTGGAGCTGAATATTATATTATCATGTCTATGTCATTTGTGATCTTGCATGCTCTCCGTTACTTGTTGAAGCCTTGGCCAAGTGAATACTTGTAACTCCAAGAGGGGGTATTTATGCATGATAGTTGGGTTCAACCTCTATTTAACCTGGGATAGTGACAGCAAGTTCTAAGGTTGTAGATGTGTTGTTGCCACTAGGGGTAAAACAGCAATGCTTTATTCAAGGATGAATGTATTGTTTACATTACGCACATTACTTAATGCAATTGTCTGTTGCTTGCAACTTAATACTGGAAGGGGTACGGATGTTAACCGGAAAGTGGACTATTTAGGCATAGATGCATGCTGGATAGCGGTCTATGTACTTTGTCGTAATGCCCAAATGAATCTCATAGTAGACACCACAACTCACACATGCATGTTATATGCACTTATCAATTGTCAATTGCCCAGCTGTAATTTGTTTACCCAGTTAGTTATCTTATTGGAGAGACACCACTAGTGAACTGTGGACCCCGGTCCATTCTTTTACATCTGAAATACAATCTACTGCAATCATTGTTCTCTACTGTTTTATGCAAACAAACATCATCTTCCATTCGATACGTTTAACCCTTTGTTTTCAGCAAGCCGGTGAGATTGACAACCTCACTGTTAAGTTGGGGCAAAGTAATTTGATTGTGTTGTGCAGGTTCCACGTTGGCACCGGAATCCCTGGTGTTGCGCCGCACTACACTCCTTCACCAACACCTTCGAAGCAACCTCGTTTTCCTACTGGTTCGATAAACCTTGGTTTCATACTGAGGGAAAACTTGCTGCTGCACTCATCATACCTTCCTCTTGGGGTTCCCAACTGACGTGTGACGTACAAGCATAGTTTCTGGTGCTGTTGCCGGGGAGATATTCCCTCGTCAACTTAGCGCTAGCAGCCCCCAGAAGGCACCTCTCGCGATAACTCCTGCACGAGCCCCTGCCACTCCAGCTGGCAAGGCTGGACCTATTGTGCGTGGTCGCCTGAACCACGTCTCTGTTGAAGAAGCTGAGGATGACCCCGGCGTCCTTATGGGTGAGCTTCGAATCAACAACAATCGTGCTACAGTTCTGTTAGATTCTGGAGCATCGCATTCATTCATATCCATAGCTTTTGCAAAAGACCACAAAATATCGTTCGAGAAAATGAGCCGTCCCTTGGAGATCTCCACCCCTGGCTCCAAATGGCAAACCGATGGGGTTACTCCTGAAGTCCAGATTACTATCGGTTACTACTCTTTTCCCTTTGCTTTGATAGCTCTGAGGTCAAATGGCATTGATGCCATATTGGCCATGAACTGGCTAGCCAAATACCGGGCTAATCTCGACTGTGCTGCCAAGACCGTCACCGTGACCAATTCCTCTGGGAAAGTGTGAAGTATTGGTCTGCACTGTCAAGACCTCCATCTTCAGTCATACCCAACTCACCTGAGATTCTCCTTTGCTTTATGGAAGGCGAAACCCCTCCTGAAATCTAGGACATACACGTGGTGTGTGACTTCCCGGATGTGTTCCCGGAAGAATTGCCTGGCATGCCTCCTGACCGAAGTGTGGAGTTTGTCATAGATCTACTTCCCGGTACTGCTCCAATTTCCAAGAAGCCCTACCGTATGCCGGTGGAAGAGTTGGCTCTGTTGAAAGAGCAAATTGATCAGCTGTTAGCTAAGGATTTCATCCAGCCTAGCAGTTCACCTTGGGGTTGTCCGGTACTCTTTGTCAAGAAGAGAGATTCTACCGTTCCTCGGTTAGTCTCTGACTATAGACCGTTGAATGCGGTGACAATCAAGAACAAGTATCCTATTCCTCGCATCAATGATCTGTTGGATCAGTTAGCTGGTGCAATGGTATTCTCCAAGATGGATCTGAGGTCCGGCTACCATCAGATAAAAATCAGAAAGGAGGATATCCAAAGACGGCATTTGTTACTCGTTATGGCTCATATAAGTATACCGTCATGTCCTTTGGTCTCACCAATGCTCCAGCTACTTTCATGAGGCTCATGAACTCCATCTTCATGGACTATCTAGACAAGTTTGTCGTCATTTACATTGATGACATCCTCGTCTATTCCAAAACCGATGAAGAGCATGCCGAACATCTTCGGTTGGTTCTGACAAGACTTCGAGAACACCGCCTCTATGCCAAGTTCTCCAAGTGCGATTCTGGTTGGATAATCTTGTCTTCCTTGGTCATGTGATATCGGCTAATGGTGTGGCTGTCATTCCCGACAAGATTCAGTCCATTCTGGATTGGAAAACGCCAATGTCAGTCAAGGACATTCGAAGCTTTCTCGGATTGGCAGGTTATTACCGCCGATTCATTGAGGTTTCTCCAAGATAGCCAAGGCTCTGACTGACCTTCTCAAGAAGGATAAAAAGTTTGTATGGTCGGCCGAAGCTGAAGAGAGCTTCAAAACACTGAAAGCCAAACTCACGTCCGCTCCTGTGCTTGTCTTGCCGGACACAAGCAAGGATTTCGTCGTCTTCTGTGACGCTTCTCTACAAGGTTTGGGCTGTGTGCTAATGCAAGATGGCCATGTGGTGGCGTATGCTTCTCGCCAATTGAAGCCGCATGAGCACAACTACCCGACTCATGATCTAGAACTTGCCGCTGTGGTCTATGATTTGAAGCAATGGAGACCCTACCTGTTTGGTAACCGTTGCGAGATTTTCTCGGATCACAAGAGTTTGAAGTACCTCTTCACCCAGCCGGATTTAAATCTCAGGCAAAGGCGTTGGTTGGAGTTAATCAAGGACTATGATGTGAGTCTGAACTATCAACCCGGCAAAGCAAACGTCGTGGCTGACGCGCTAAGTCGGAAGTCTTATTGCAACAATATGATGACTGAAAAGGCCCAACCTGCCCTTCATGAAGAGTTCGCTCGTTTGAACCTAGAAATTGTTCCTTCTGGCTACCTTGCAAATCTGGAGATCAAAGCTACTCTAGTAGACCAGATTAAGGATGCTCAGAAGCTGGATGAGGGTATCCTGAATATCAAGAGGAATATTGCTAGCGGAAAAGCCAAATGTTACTCGGAAGATGAATCCGGAGTTGTTTATTTCGGTGACCGCTTGGTTGTGCCAAAGAACCGGAATTTGAGGGAGCTTATCCTACAAGAAGCTCATGAATCACCTCTCTCTATTCATCCCGGTAGTACCAAGATGTACCAAGACCTTCGGCCACAATTCTGGTGGACCCGGATGAAACGGGAAATTGCCAAGTATGTGGCTGAATGCGACATATGTCGACGGGTAAAGGCTGAACATCAAAGACCTGCCGGCACTCTTCGCCCTATTGCTGTCCCGGAATGGAAATGGGATGAAATTGGTATGGACTTCATCACCGGGTTTCCCGATCACAAAAGGGCAACAATGCAATTTGGGTAATCATTGATCGTCTTTCCAAGGTTGCTCACTTCCTACCAGTCCGTGATGATATACGGGCAAGTCAACTTGCTGACTTATATTTGGCTCGTATTGTTCCATTGCATGGGGTCCCTCTGAGGATCATATCGGACTGTGGAAGTATCTTTGTCTCCAAGTTTTGGCAGAGTTTCCAAACTGCCATGGGGTCCCGTCTCAACTTCAGTACCGCTTACCATCCCCAAACTGATGGTCAGACCGAAAGAGTTAACCAAGTGTTGGAAGACGTGCTTCGGGCATGTGTAATCTCGTTTGGCAAGGGTTGGGAAAAGTATCTCCCTTTCGCGGAATTCTCCTACAACAACAGCTATCAAGCTAGTCTGGGCACGGCTCCATTTGAGGCTCTTTATGGAAGAAAATGCCGCACTCCTCTAAATTGGTCCGAGACCGGAGAGAGATCACTCTTTGGTCCGGATGTGATCAATGAAGCTGAGGAGAAGGTTCGAATCATAAGAGAGAATCTGAAAATCGCTCAGTCTAGGCAGAAGAGCTACTATGATAAGCACCATCAGGAAATTCACTATGAAATTGGTGATAAAGCTTATCTCCGCGTCTCTCCCCTTCGTGGCATTCGCCGCTTCGGAATCAAAGGGAAATTGGCCCCTCGCTATGTTGGCCCTTTCACCGTTCTGGCCAAGCGAGGAGATCTTTCTTATCAGTTGGAATTACCGGTCAAATTCCCAAATGTACATGATGTGTTTCATGTCTCACAACTTCGCCGGTGTTTTAAAGATCCTATCCATGGGGTCAATCATGAGGAGTTGGATCTCCAGGAAGACCTTACTTATCGCGAGCATCCTATCCGAGTCCTGGATGAAGCCGAAAGGAAGACCCGTAACAAGACTACCAAGTTCCTCAAGATTCAGTGGTCGCACCATTCCGAGGAAGAAGCGACTTGGGAACGAGAGTCTAGTCTTCGTGAGGAGTATCCCGACTTCTTTCCGCAATCTTAGAATCTCGGACGAGATTCCTGTAAGGGGGTAGAATTGTAACACCCCGAAGTTTGAGAACCCGAAAAACCTGTGTAAATTTTCCACTTTTGTGTACATTGCATCATGGCATCATGCATCATGTTGTTGTTGCTAGGGAATTGTGCTAGGGAATTGTGCTAGGGAATTGTTGTTGTTGCTAGGGAATTGTTGTGGTTTGGCACCACTTCAAACAAAATGCTAATTTGCTTCAACCAATTTCGGAACAACGAAGGCACTCAATCTTGCAAAATAAAATTACTTTGACATCTCCTATTTGTCAAGGAAGTTCCAAGAGCTCCAAAATAATATTTTGCACTTGCTCCAACTTGTTAAAGGAGCAACACTTTTGAATTAGCAAAATGCCCTATCTAACCTTTATAAACCAAAGTGGTTCAAAACATTTTATTTTGAGACGCCAATTTTTGTAGAGCTTCTTCACAATGTGGGGAGGCAACACAAATTTTTACAGATTTTAATAAATGTTTAAGTGCTTAAATTAAATCGTTGAAGCCACAGTTTTTAAATAAAAGGTGAAAAGGACCTATCTGTGATGCGTCTAAAAGTACCAGGGGGTTTTCTGAAAACTGTCATCTCTCTCTCTCTCTCACCTCACGCGCACTGGCGCCATGGCGCCGTGTCGCGCTCGCGCTCACGCCCTCGCCCGGGCCCCTCCGCTGCCCTCACCTGCAAGGAGAGCAGGACAGCAAGCCCCTGAGACCCACCTGCTCTCTCTCCCCCAGATGCTTCCCTCGATCCCCCATTCTTCTCTCCCCCGAGCGCGCACCCGAGCCGCCATGGTCGTCGTCGCCGCCGCGGTTTGAGCTCGCCTCGAGTGAAACGGAGACCGCCGGAAGCTTTGCCGTGTCGCCCTCCTCTTCTTCTCCGCCGAAGGAATCGGCGAGGGAGGCCGTGAATCGACGTGGCCGTCCACTACTTCGCCGCCGCCGTTCACGAGCCGCCGCGGACGAATTCGTCGCAGGCACGCCTCCTCCGACCTCGCCGTCTTCTCTGACGTGTCCAGGGTGAGCTTGCGACCTCCCCACTGCCTCCACTCGCTCTCCCTCGCCCAGTGTCGCCGGAGCACCCCACGCCGCCGTGCGTCGCCGTGCATCCTGTTGCGCTCGGATAATCCGGTTTGGTAACAATCGGATCTTCCGATTAGTTCCAGTACGTCTGGACCTTAGGTCCTTAGCAGGATTTCGATCCTCTGCGATGATCGGATAATCCGGTGGAGTAGGAATCGGATCTTCCGAAATTCTTCAGAACGAGATGTTTGTTTTCCTTAGCCAATTTTTCAGTCTGCTTCCTCGATCGGAATTTCCGAGTCAAATAAATTCGGATAATCCGATTTGTTTTAGTACCTAATAAATTTCATATTTCATCTTTTCTAAATCTAAACAATTAGTTTCACTTGTTGTTTAACATATTTCATCAAAGGGACAGATTTTAAAAGAGGGAGTTTATAATTGTAACAACTTTTTCTCGGGGTTTCAGAAAGTTGTGTTGGTTATACCAATATGTCCAGAAAAATGGGATTTAACCTCCAAACTAAATTTCATGCATGTTTACCTCATATTAAGCGTAGGAAAACATTAAAACAAGGAGTAGCTATTTCCTCTCTTGTTAAATAATTATTTCCGTACCTCATGTAAATTGGTAGACCTTGCTATATTAAGTTTGATGCATTCAAAATGTCATCTCATCATATGTCTGCGCACTGCATTTGTTAAGCATATGTGTGGTGATTGAATTGTTTTCTTCCGATGTTTTGTGCTCGATAGATCAAGCAGCCGGGTTACTCCACAATACCCCGAAGAGCCGTACTACCAGCACGTTGAGCAAGGCAAGCGTAATCGCCCCTCTGAGCATGTCTTATCCTATTTTCCGCAAATATTTTCTCCACTATAATATTGCATACGGTTCCAAATGTCAATTTGCTTGGATTAGAGTATCCTATAGTTGCATTAAGATTCCGATGCCAATTACCTGTTTCCCCTCCTAATATCCATAGGATTGTACTGTTGGCCTGAAATAATTAACTGTGCAGTGTTGATGCTTAGCCATGCTTAGTTAAAATGCTTAGCATCCGGTGGATGTTTCATGGTTGGAAACAGGTGATGAGATGTACAGATGATGGTGGAGAATTGTGGTGACAGGTAATAAGATGCTTAAAGGTGGGGATGAGAGGCCACTTTGGTATGGTGGTGTTTTGTCTCACTCTCGCCGCCTAGGTGCGAGTTCTTTACCTCTTGAACCAAGAATGAGCGCGCTTCCTTTCGGTGGGGTATATGGAGCCCTCGTCGACCGACTAACTTGTGGCGGACTAGCCGAGGGTCCTCTAGTTTGGCTTTCCAATTTGCGCGTGCGTTGAAGATGGTGGCCAAGACTGAGATGAGGATGGTGGTGTCAGGAAAATAAGTGGCCGCGGGACAGGGTGCTGGAGGTACCCCTTGTCCTACCGCCACTGATGATCCTGGGTTAGTCTCAAGCAAGGTAAAGGTTGTAACCGTTCCCACTCAGCCGCTTTCCCCGGAAGAGAGCTACGTGTAGGCAATGAGCCGGGCGGTACCGAAGGTAAACACAGTGCACCCCTGCAGGTTAAATCTTTTCGAAAAGCCGTGTCCACGGTTACGGACAACTTGGGAAAGGACGATAAGACCATAGAATAACTTTAACGGAATGATTAAAAACTGGGTACTAAAGGTACCACTTCAAGATTGCAAGGTGAGCTTCCTCGAGGGTGATTCGGGGAGGTGCCTTTGATGAACAGGTACAGTGATGATGGTGGTTGATGTTGAGAAAGGTGATCAAAGAAAAGAGTCACCTCTTACCCCTTTTGAAAACTATTCTGATTAGTCGATGCCATTGAGTTAGGTTTTATTAAATAAAATCAGCTTGATGCAAAATAGCCATAAAACTTTGAAAGCCTCATCGAGCTAAAGCTATATTTATAATCTTGCGAGTTCGTCGAACTCAACGTCGTTTGTTTTGTTTCAGAGGAGGACTTCACTGACCTCGAAGGTGGGTTCTTTGTGGACGTCGACGAGTAGTCTGGGGTTCCCAGGTGGCAGCTTGGGACATCCCGGAACAGCTGGCGCTGGATGTTTATCTGTAGGCCTTTAGGCCATATTTGGATCTTGTTGTTTAGAACAACTTAATTTGCTTCCGCTTGTTGTAATGTTGGGTCTGTGACCTCTGGTTGTCATTTGCTATCTTCTCTTTTATAAGAGTTGAACTATATGATTTGTGTCGTAGAGTCTGTGATGTGCCAGTTGTTCCACAAGTTTTGATCTCTCTATTATGCTTTGATAGTGTGTCTAGTGGTATCGATAACCGGGACACAGTATCACTGTATAGCAGTCGGGTCGGGCGCCACAAGAGGAGAGGTTTGGGTCTTTCTATGACTCTTATGATAATGTTATTCGTCTTGTTAGCACATTGAAGGAGAGGAATCCTGGCACATATGCTTTAGTAGAATTACAACGGTTCCCGGATATTCCTCAATATGGTGTATTCGGCCGACTGTTCTTCTCATTTGCATTTTTGCATCGAAGATTTTACCCATTGTCGTCCAGTGCTCTGCGTGGACGGCACGTTTCTCACAGGCAAGTACAAGGGGCAGATCCTGACCGCAATAGGTGTGGACGGCAATGGGCAGATCGTCCCGATTGCCTTCGCCTTCGTCGAGGGTGAGAATTATGAGAGCTGGATATGTTTCTTCAGGCAATTGAAAAAGGCAGTTGTGAAGACTCGGCCAAATGTGTGCATCCTTCATGACAGGCATGCTGGTATGCTTAAGGCTATAAAGTTACTGCAGCACCCCGCCGAGGATGAACCAGCACCATGGACTGACATGCTGAGCCGCTGGTGTATGCGCCATCTCGGCGCTAACTTCTACTCATGCTTTAAGAGTAAAAGGCTGATGAATCTATTTAAAAGACTGTGCAATCAAATCAGGAGAGGAAGTACCAGTTTCTGTGGGAAAGACTGACTGAATTCACTGGGCAGCAAGTGAAGGAAAGGAAAGCTGCACAGGCGCAAGCGTTAGCTACACCGCCGCCCCCGACGCAGGAAACCGAGACACAGGAGGAGGAGCCGTTGCAAGGCCGAGGGATGCGTGACCACCGCACTCCGAGACGCTTGTCACCTTCCGGGCGTCGACCCGCGTAGACAGCCGCGGACACGTCCTCACAGAGATGAGTGATACTACTATTGTGAGACATATTTCTATCTATGTACTACTATCCGTATTTCTATTTCTATGTGAGACATATTCATATTTATGTTTGTATGAGACATATTATCTATGTACGAGACATATTCATATTTATGTTTGTATGAGACATATTATCTATATATGAGACATATTATTATCTATGTATGAGACATATCAGAGGAAAATAAGTTGTACGAGACATATTATTAAACAAACATTGCAACTTACACAGACAGCAAGAAAAGTGGTAGTAGCGACAACACAACATAAATTGAAAAAGAAAAGTCATCTACCATCGACACAGCCTCTCACGTCACTCTTCCCCTTCGACGATGCTTCATCCTTGCCCTTCGACGACGCCGCACCCTTACCCTTCGACGCCGCCGCACCCTTGCCCTTCGACGCCGCCGCCGCTGCTGCAGCTTTCTTGCTCGCTTCAGTCGGCATGAAGATATCATCTTCATCCTCGCTATCCTCGACCCATGAAATCGGTATACGAAGAGCATCCAACATATCTGCTTCACTCCTATATGTTAGTTTCTTCTTCTGCCACCTAGCATGCAGCCTCACAAGTTCTTTTTCTATTTCCTTCCAACTCCTCCATGGCCACCCATGCCTAGCTAGCTTCGCTAATAGCTCACGGAGATGAGGTGGATGACTAACAATATCCGCGAATGGGATCTCCTTATTGTCTACCTTGAACTCGGACGTAAACTTCAAAAATAGTGCCGACATTCCATCCGGGAAACTACCATCTGAAGGAAAACTCGACATGTTCGAGTGAGTGGACTATGCTTACCAACTCGACATCTCCTCCTGGGGTTTTTATAGGACGAGCACAGAACAATTGGCGGGAGAAATAGGCGGGAGCAAGACTGGCGGAAAATAAAAGGCGGGAGCGATGACGGCGCGAAAAATAGGCGCGGGAGAGGGAGCAAGGCTGGCGGGAAAATAAAAGGCGGGAGCGACGACGGCGTGAAAAATAGGCGCGGGAGAGGGAGCAAGGCTGACGTGAAAATAAAAGGCGGGAGCGACGACGGCGCGAAAAATAGGTGCGGGAGAGGGAAATGGTAGGTGGCCATGTTTCGGCTCGGGCCGTGCCGAAACATGGCTGTCGGCGCCACAGTTACGCGAAGCAGCGATGCGCATGCAGCTTAGCAGGCTTTCGGCGTTGGCGAGGCCGAAACGTGCTTGTTTCGGCACGGGAAGTGCCGAAACCAGTTGTTTCGGCACGCACCGTGATGACGCCGCCCTAGTCCCGTGCCGAAACAAGCACGTTTCGGCACGCACCGTGACGACGCCCCGCTAGTTTTCAAATTTCTCCAGAACGCGTGCTGGATTCCGAATAAACTTTTAAAAAAATATTCTTTAAAAAAAAATTCCCGCAAAGTCCATGCGCGCGGCCGCGATTAAACAAGGGCACAGGGCGTCTCTGGCGCCGGGACGGCAAAATACTGTCGGTTAAATATCTCGGAAACCACGGCTCCAGGTCTCCAGTTAAGCACTTGGATCAAGTATCCCCTTGACTGGCGGATTTAACCAGTCCGTAACCATCGTTATTGATTGATAGACGATGGTCGAGTGATCATCATTGTCGATCTTCCTTCTTTTAGCTTATTACGTATATATGGGGTACAATGCAAGTACGTATGGTATTCTTCGTGCCATCATTCGTTCTGGAAACCTTTCCTTCTCGATCAGTCTGCAATCAGGATAACTGAACACTTTTACGGCAGCTCTTCTCTTCTCTCTCTCGTACTGGATTACGGGGAATTTTATTTTTTTTCCCACTTTACTTTGACACTAACCGATTTGCCCTCTTTTACTTTGGACTCTTTTTTTTTGCCCCACTTATTTTTGGAAGTTTATTATTTGCCCTCCTGACATATCGGGCCCACACTTAATTACCAGAATACCCTCTTTCTTTTACCTGGATGGATCGAGTGGAGCAGCTATGTTCGTCCCCTTTGCATCGTTGTTCCAGGCTGAACCAACCGACCGGGCCGGCCCTGTCCGCCCAAAGCAGAGGAGCCTGACGGCGGCACCGACAACCCTCACGGCGGCCGGAGATAGAGAGCGCGGTCGGAGGCGGGATTCCGGGGAGCGCGGCCAAATCTCCTCCACGACTCTAGGTACGAGCTCCTCTCTCAGGGCAGCAGCAACCCCCACGGCTGAGAGCTAGGGTTCGAGGCGCTCCGACCGTCGGTGACGAGCTTGCTAGTGGTCGCTCTGTTATCTACAGTTCCTAATCCTGCTAACGCGCGGTAGGCTACAGGGGACAGCAACCTGGGGCAAGATGCAGCGGCGAGCGGCGGAATCGCCAGGCAGGAGGGGGAGCAGCTAGCAGCGGAGGTGCGGCGGCCTATTGCGAGGAGCAGCGGTGTAGGGAAAGTACAGAGGCGACCGGCGAGCGGCGGCGCCAGCGCGCAGGGAGGCAACAGGTGCAGCCTGATGGATCGAGCTCTGTTCTTTGGTTCTGTTCTAAACGGGGAGAAAAGAGGGCAGTTTAGTTGATTTCAGTCGGTTTACAACCAAGGGCATTTGTGTCTTCAAGTTTTCTGCTAAATACTCAAAACAAATGAAAACAATTCAAAAGGGCAAATAATAAACTTTCAAAGAAAAGTGGGGCAAAAAAGAGAGTCGAAAGTAAAAGAGGGCAAATCGGTTAGTGCCAAAGTAAAGTGGGGCAAAAAATAAAATTCCCCCTCGAATACATGTTGCAGTTAGTTAGTGGAAAGAAGTGAGCCGTTGTGTGACGAAAGGAGGGTACCTTGTCTGTTTCCACCAGCCGGAATCTCGCAGGCAGACCACGCTCCCACTTTCAGTCCTCCTGCGCCACCTTTTTAACGGATCCCTAACGTAAAAACTTTCTCACGATCTGTATGAACCAGCGGTACAATTTCAAAGGTGCTCTGCACAGGTAAAACCTCCGCGGAGGCCTTTCCTTGTATGATTCCTTCGCCCCGCTTGACTCTACCACCATTGCCCTGTTCAGATGAAACCGCGACAGATAAACGTATGATAATACGTACGAGGAGGAATCTGCTGCTATGCGCTGTGCTTACAAGAAAATTATTCTGCACGTGAAACTGCAGTGCGTGCATGCATGTATGTGCTTTTCTTTCCAACAGTCGCGAAATATTTTCTGTCGGCCTTAACGGCTAGTAGAAGAAGATGGATTATGGTTAACAAGACAGGAGATAACATATCCCTTCCGTGAGTGTCTGGCATAGCTGTCCCCGGTGCCACATGCTCTGAGCTGAAAAAACCCACCGAGCAAGCAAGGCATGTGTTCCATGTCTCGCTACCTTCCTATCAAAGTCATGTATCCAATCTCCAGCCATCCATCCTTCCATTAGTAATCCATAGCATCATAGGCCACCCACTAACAAAAGTTCCTTGTTTTTTTAACCAGCTATAGCATAATTACCACCACGACCTTGGAAGCTGTAATCCATGTGCCCTGCTATATAACAATCCCCTAAGCGCTCTTTCTTTTAGCAGTCCCATTTCCTCCCTTCATTCTCTTTCCTCGCGCGGCACAGTACTGTTCGGTGGGGTGCCAACTTTGGGTGGGCATGGAGAGGACGAGTCGGTTCTGGGGGTTGCCGTCCCTCCTGCTGTGTCTGGCCGCCGCGGCGACGATGGCGGCTGCGGATACGTTGCCGGTGCCCTACTACAACGCCATATTCAGCTTCGGCGACTCCTTCTCCGACACGGGCAACTTCGTCATCATCAACTCCGGGAAGCTGCCCAACATGCCCAAGTTCCCGCCGCCGTACGGAAGATGCTCCAACGGCCGCCTCCTCATCGACTTCCTGGGTACGTAGTCGTACACGAATACGTCATACGTTTGCGCGTGAATTCTGAATGACTGGATGATGGATGATTTCATTGACTTATGCGATGCTGCAGCCGAGGCGTTAGGATTGCCGCTGCTGCCGCCGTCGGCGAACAAGGGCACCAACTTCAGCCAGGGCGCCAACTTCGCTGTGATGGGCGCCACCGCGCTGGACCTCAAGTACTTCAGGGACAACAACGTGTGGAGCATCCCGCCCTTCAACACCTCCATGAACGTCCAGCTCCACTGGTTCCAGGAGATCAAGCAGACCATCTGCTCCACCCCGCAAGGTAAATCGATCAATCCCACCATGCATCATCCAAGGAACGCGCCAGCCAAGAGTTGTCCCAGGCGTCCGTTCTGAATTTCCGTTTCTTGGAAAAAAACCGAAATACAGAGTGCAAGGAGCTGTTCGGGAAGGCGCTGTTCGTGTTCGGCGAGTTCGGCGGCAACGACTACAGCTTCGCGTGGAAGGCGGACTGGAGCCTGGACAAGGTGAACAAGGAGATGGTTCCCAAGGTGGTGGCGGCCATCATCGGCGGCATCGAGTCGGTCCTGGACGAGGGAGCCCGGCACGTGGTGGTGCCCAACAACCTCCCCGGCGGGTGCATCCCCATCACGCTCACCATGTACGCCTCCGAGGACCAGGCTGACTACGACCCGCGCACGGGTGCCTCAAGAAGTTCAACAGCGTCGCCATCTACCACAACGCCATGCTCCGGATCGCGCTCGATCAGCTGCAGCGGCGCCGCCCCGAGGCCCGGATCATCTACGCCGACTACTACACCCCCTACATCCAGTTCGCACGCACCCCGCACCTCTACGGTCAGTCTTCGTCCTCCTTTGATTATTCCTGCCATTTTTGGATCGCAGTGAAGATCTGTTCTGCTCTGTTCGTAGTGAGGGTCACCGTGTCTGTCGCGAGCACTGGCAGCCTTTATGGCCGTTAGGAGCTTGCAGGATCGATCGATGAGGGTAACTGTAGTGGGACTTCATGTCCGCGATCGGCGCGCGAGGATCTCGGAGGGACATGGGGGAGTGCATGAGTGATGGTGCTGTAGATAGATACGCCTGTGTGCCAGAGGCCAGAGCAACATCGTTGTGACTTGTGAGTGAGTTCCACCTACATAAAACAGTACCTGCTGCTACGTTGGCACTGGGTTCCATTCTTCATTCCAAATCCCATGCTCGATGAGACCAACTTGGCACTGTACCGGCTTTACTTCCACCCATTATTAGGGACAAGAGCATACCAGAACAGAGTTTGTGTGCTAAGGTTTGGTGTTGCAAGTACCCTTCCGTTTCATATTGGTTGTCACCGGTTTAGTATTAATTTGTGCAGAATCCACGACAATTAATATAAACCGGAGAGAATAATTGCTAGTTGCTACAAGTAATAGAGTAATGTAATCTAACTAGCGAGTTGTGGTGAATGATGGCAGGGTACAAGAGGGGAGCCCTGAGGGTGTGCTGTGGCGGCGGTGGGCAGTACAACTACAACATGAGCGCGTCGTGCGGGCTGCCCGGCGCGACCACGTGCGACGACCCGAACTCGCACGTCAGCTGGGACGGCGTCCACCTCACGGAGGCGCCATACCGCTTCATCGCCAACTCCTGGCTCAAGGGCCCCTATGCGCACCCGCCCATTGAGAGCATCGCCCGCGATGACATGGTCTATTAACAACTTCTTCATAACAAAAAATGATTCTTCTACATGTAAACCACACCTTCTTCGTATAATCTCTGTGTACGCGCGCGTGTGCCTGCATGTTTTTTCTTCTTCTTTTTGGTTACAGAGTTACATAAGCTGTGTGTCACGGGATGGTGACCTCGAATCTTTTGATGTCGGTACCTACGTGGAGGCCGGAGACGACGTGTTTTGAGTTGAGTTGGAGAGCTAGCGCACACTTTATATTCGGTGGTTGTATATTGGCAAGTAAATTGATTAGTAGGTTTTTTGTTGTGTTTTTTGTGTAAAGAATCAAGGTGAATGAACTAAACTTGTGTCTTTCATTGATCATGGAATGTGTATTCATACAAGGCTTCGTTCTTGTGTGAAGTCGGTTACAAGATGAAGGCACATGTTCGGTGATTACATGCGTCTTATTTTTAGATGAAAGGGCTCTCACCCTGATTACATAAACGAAACCAGCTTGCAAAGTATCCACTACGACACAAACATCCGACCCATAATTCTTCTCAGTTGAGGACGGAGGGGGAAGCAAGAAAAACAAAGTTCAGCTAAACAAAAAAGCAAAAAAGAAACAAGCGGAATAACGAACATTACAAGAGCCTCTGCTCCTCCTATATATAGAAGCTATCCCTCTTCTACTTTCTTCACTCTTTTTTTTTGCTTCAGCTTCTGATTTCCATTCCCAGATTTATTCTTCTTTTTACTCCTCCGTCCAGATGTTTTTCCTTCGCCTTCTCCCTTCTTTTCTTCCCTTACATCGTCAGTCTTGGAATCTAGGCGGACCAGCTTCTCCTTGCTCCGAACACTTCAATTGCAACTTTCTCCAACAGCTTAGCAAAGTATGTCAGCTTGTCCGTTGCTCCCTGTTTCACCTGCAACAAACTCCACGGAACAGATTGATTACTAGGTTTTTTTGTTGTGTCTTTTGTGTCAAGAATCAAGGTGAATGAACTGAACTCGTGTCTTTCATTGATCATGAGATGCGTATTTATACACGGTATCACTCCTTCTGGTGAAGTCGGTTACAAGTTGAAGGCGCGTGTCATTTATGAAACTAGAATGATACCACGTGCGTTGCATCGGGAATCTAAAAAAAATGTCGTCTAAAAGAAAGGATATTTGATAATGAAACAGAAAAAATTCTCGGGAATATGGAGGATTTGATTAGCCACAATAGTCAAAAATCTAAATTTAATTAATATGAAATGTTCATATATTTAACTGCTAAAAATGATTATTTGGAAAATTGTATGGCTAAAAGAATTTATAAGGTTAATAGCTTGCATGTATGGTTGAATATCATAAAAAATATTGAATAACATGGAGAAAGAAAAATGAATGTCTCAAATAGTGAATGATGTGGTGATGACATGGATAAATGACTGGATCAAATAGTGGATGATGTGGACACCTTGCATGTAGAGATAGACTAATTTAATGCACGTTAGTAGGGTTTTGTCTTATAAGAAGTATAAATAAACTCGGGGGAGGGCCCCTTTATATAAATTGACAAAGAAGACCCCAGAATTAGTTAATTTCGTACTAATCTATCTATTCTCTTGTCATTTCTACATCTGCCAGCAAGTTCCTCGGCTGCATCCACTGTTCCCAACACTCCAACCAAGCTCTCCTAAATCTAAGAGATGCCATACCATTACCTAGGGAATTTTTAGACAAACTCTCCCAGTTGTCCAGTGGTCTTTCCAGAAGCTTTTTTCTCCCCATCCCCACAACCACCCTACAACATGACCAAAATAGATGCTTAATCTCCATTAGGCCCTGCCAGAAGTGGGAATACCCATTTTTCACCTCAACTTGGCATAAAGCCATCCTCGTTAAACAGTTTACAAAGCCATTTGGATAGCAAAGGAATGTTCATCACCACCGGGTCAAGAATTTCAAGACCCCCTTGATCTTTTGGTAGACATACCTCATTCCATTTTACTACATGATATTTCTTTTTCTTTTTATCTCCACACCAGATAAAATCATTCCCGATTGTGTCCATTCCATTTCTCACCACCCCTATAGGCACCCTATAGAAGGAGAACATATATAAGGATCACTAGAAAGAGAGGAATTAATCGGAGTTACCCAGCCCCCCATTACCAAAAAAATTCTTTGCCATGACACAATTTATTCCCCTTTTTCTCCTATTGGCTGCCAATAAGAGTTTTCGATTCTCTTCTTGTGTATTGGTGCCCCCAAATATTTCATGGTGAGTTTACCAGAATTTCAAATCAGAATTTATTCAAAGCTTTGTGATCTGACTGCTCCCCCCAATACAATATATGTCACTCTTGTGCAAATTTATTTTCAATCTTTTTTTTAAAACTAAACGAGCGCCTCGTCGATTTCATATAAAGAAACCGCCAGTTCATTAAAGAAGTTAAAAGAGAAAAAAGGCAGAAAGTAAAGCTAAGCGAGGACAGGGAAGTATGTTTTTCCCAAACAATATGCCAGGGATATCTCCAAACACCAACAGACTGGTGGAGATCTCCCTAAGAACGGAGCAGAACAACTCCACCGACCTAACCAAACTATCAAGTTGTCAACCTGGGAAGATAGCTCCAAACATGCATCCTCGAGGAGGCCTCACGAAGTACAAGTTGGATCTTCAACACTCCGTCTTCAAGCTCTTTTCGTCCTTGGTTTTTCTGCAGTAAAGCCCAGTCATTTAACATGCTACAGATTATGTAAACTACAGCAGCAAGATCATTTGGATTTTTTTCTTCTAAAAACAGGTTTCATTTCGGGTTTTCCAAACAGTCCAGCAGACAGCCGTAGCTCCTATCATAACCAAGTTGCGGAACGCAATTGGAAAGGTTGTAAGCCAAGTCCCCATCATATCCTCAACACTATGAGGCATACGGGGAAGGTCAAGCGAACATCCCACAATTTGCCAGGCCAGCTTCGAAAGCGGACATGGAAAAGAAGATGATCCACATTTTCCTCTCCGATGTAGAAATGGCATTGTGTATTACCAGTCCAGCCTCTTGAGGAGATTGTCTTTTGTCAGTATTCTGTTTTTGATGCAGAGCCACACGAAGATTTTAACTTTCAGTGGCATCTTAATATTCCAGAGAAATTTGTAAGGAACAATCCTTCGAGATCTCAAGTGAAGATATAAGTTTCTGACTTTAAAATTACATGTAGTTCCTATCGTCCATCTGACCCTGTCAGGTTCGTTGTTTAACTGAAGAGCATCTACCAGATCCACAATCTCTCCTAGCTGTGTTGCAAGCTCTCCCACAGGGTTCTTCTAAATTTCAATGACCATACCCCTCTCCTTTTAACCTCTCCGGCAGTTATGCTTTTGTCGAAAGAGAGATTATATAAACGAGGATAACTGACAGCCACGGTTGAATCATTCACCCAAATGTCAGTCCAGAACAGGGTTTTCTCTCCATTGTTAAGAATTCTCTTGGCGAATTGCTGAAAGATCTTGTTGGCCTTCAACAATCCCTGCCAAAAGTGTGAATTTCCACGTCCCGAGTCAATCTGGGACAGAACCTTCTTGTGCAAATATTTTATGCTCAGCATCTGCTGCCACGTCCCTTCTGAATTTTCTAGTTTCCACAGCCACTTGCATAACAGGCTAATCTTCATAGTCTCTAAGTCTGGAACACCGAGTCCACCACAATCTTTCGGTAGACAAACTGTGTCCCAATCAACCAGATGATATTTCTTCTTGTCCTCTTCTCTTGCCAAACCATCCTTTTTCTGTGTATGTCCCATTTTTTGAGTACCATTTTAGGAGCCTCAAGAAGGAAAATATATAGAGTGGTATGCTGGATAAGCAAGCATTGACCAAGGTTACTCTGTCACCGGCTGACAGTAGTCTCCCTTTCCAACCTGCCAACTTGTTTGCGAACTTCCCATCAATCGGTCCCCATTGTGAAATAGCAAGTCTCTTCTCGTCAACAGACATACCTAGATATTTCATGGGTAGAGAAGCAGCCACACAAGTGAACATTTCACTATAAGCTGCCTCTCTGGATTTTGCCTCACCTAGACAGTAAATTTCGCTTCTATGAAAGTTGATCTTCAGACCAGACATCTGTTCAAACATGCACAGAATGAATTTAACATTTCTGGCATTTTCCGCATCGTCTTCCAACAGCAAGATCGTGTCGTCAGCGTACTGAAGAATTGCCACACCTTCTTCTACCAGATGAGGCACCAGTCCAGTAACCACTCCATTTTGTTTCGCTTGGTTGATCATCATTGCCAATCCATCTCCTACTAGGTCAAACAATAAAGGAACCAAAGGATCTCCCTGTCTCACACCAGAGTAGGTGGGGAAATACGGCCCTATCTGATCATTAACTTTAACTGCCACTCGGCCACCTCTGACTGTCTTCATCACCCAGTCAGAAAAAGTGTCACCAAAGACTTTTCTTTGCATCATTTGATAGAGAAAGCTCCAATTTACCTTGTCGTATGCCTTTTCGAAATCTATCTTGAGCAGAACCCCAGACATTTTTTTCCGATGTATTTCATGGATTGTTTCGTGTAGAAGTACAATCCCCTCCATGGTGAATCTATCTTTGATGAAAGCTGTCTGTGTGTCTGTAATTACCTTGTGAATAACTTTTCCCAATCTGTTTGCTAAAGTCTTTGTCAGTATTTTATAACTGACATTTAGCAAACAAATAGGTCTGAATTTCTGAATCACATTTGCATCAGGTACTTTCGGAATCAAGGTAATCACACCATGGTTCAGTCTCTCAATATCTAGTTTTCTTTTGTGAAAGGCATCAAACAATTCCATGTGATCTTGCTTAATGTCTTCCCAAAAGACTTGATAAAATTCAGCAGGAAGTCCATCCGGCCCCGCTGATTTATAGTGTTTCATGTTTGATGACCCACAAGTATAGAGGGTGTATCGTAGTACTTTCGATAAATAAGAGTGTCGAACCCAACGAGGAGCAGAAGGTGCTGACAAGGAGTTTTGGTAAAGGTTTCACTGTAAATGCTAGCAGACAGGTTTTTAGGGGTTTTTGATATAGCAGGTAAATAAAATGCAAGTAAGTAAAAGACAGTAATAATAATTGCAGCGAGTGGCCCAATCCTTTTTAGAGCAAAGGACAAGCCGGTTGATTTACTTATGATGACAAAATGTTCTTGAGGACACACGGGATTCTAGTCAAGTGCTTTCGCTTCACATAGTTGATTAATCTTCATTGTTTTGATAAGTGTTGTGTGGGTGAACCTATGCTAATGCACCTCCCTTACTTGGACTAATACATACTTGTGATTATACCTCTTGCAAGCATCCGCAGTTACAAGATAGTAATTAAGATAAATCTAACCACAGCCTTAAACTCTGTGATCATACGCTCCCTTGTGCACCGGTATACTAACGGGTGTTTGGGTTTCTGTCACTCCGGCAACCCCACAATTAGCAACCAAATACACAATGCACTCCTCTAGGCCCATAAAGGTGAAGTGTCATGTAGTCGACGTTCACACGACACCACTAGAAGAATAGCACCACAACTTAAATATCAAACCATTAAATATTACTCAACATAATTCCACTACTAACAACGTGACTTCTCCCATGTCCTCAAGAACAATCGAACTACTCACGAGACATCATATGGATCATGATCAGAGGTGATATAATGATCGATAACAATCTGAACATATACTTTAATTCACCGATAAAACTCAATAGCATCAACCACAAGGAGTAATTAACACCGGGAGAGTTTCCCCTATGAACTAAACAAAGTATAGCCCTAGATGTTACAGGGACGAGATGGTGCAGCGGTATGGTGGTGATGGCGGTGGAGATGATGATGATGGTGATCCCGATGAAGTCCAGCGCGATGACGATGAGATGGCGATGATCTCCCCCCTCCGGGAAGGAATTTCCCGGCAGATTTCTCCCTGCCGGAGAGCTTTTTCTCTCGCTGTTGTTTCCGCCTCGTGGAGGCGGCGGAATATTTTCTCTGGGACTCCCCGTGTCTTAGGGTTTCTGGGGGATGAAGTACGCGAAGGGGGAGCGCCTGAGGTGGGCCAGGGGCACCACACCTGGCTAGGGCGCGGCCAAGGTGGGCTCGCGCCCAGGGGTGGTGTGGGCCCCTCCTGGCCCATCTCAGCCTCCCTTTTGGCTTAGTCCATCTTATGATAAAATAGGAACATCTGTCTTCTCGGAAATATTTTTAGTGCTCCAGAAATATAGTGCCTTGACGATGCTTTTTCCAGCTGAAATCTGACTCCGGCAGTTAATTATCCAATGATCATCAAACATGCAAAATAAGACAAAATAACATAAGTAACTCCTCTTAATATGAAATATATCATTGAATAACAGTAAATTATGCTATAAAATAGTTATGCAAAATGGACGTATGTAACACCCCGGCCACCCCCGGGCCGGGCCTATCACCCCTGGCAGCTCGCTAGGATCTCCAGACTGGCCCCACAGATCAACACTAGTCTTTTCTGCGCACTTTGTCCTCACTCGTGCGCACCCGGGAACCAGTTCCCGGTCGGTCAACCATCCTTGGGAGTGCTCCGGGCCAAGCACGCTTAACCTCAGAGTTCTTTCCAGATGAGCTTCCGGAAAAGAAGTTGCAACTTATTGATATGAGTATTCTATCAATCCTATTAAGCCTTGAGCCAGGATCTCACATCCTTCCCCCCTTGGAAGACCGACGCCCTCGTCGGTCAGCCCCCAGTCCAGGAACTTCCCCTCTTGGTACACGTCTGTGCGCCCAGTGCCGGCACATGCTCCACATGTCCGCGCCCCTGACCCGCACACGCCCGTGTTGCCGCGAGGGTCGGCTCTGATACCAAATTGTAACACCCCGGCCACCCCCGGGCCGGGCCTGTCACCCCTGGCAGCTCGCTAGGATCTCCAGACTGGCCCCACAGATCAACACTAGTCTTTTCTGCGCACTTTGTCCTCACTCGTGCGCACCGGGAACCAGTTCCCGGTCGGTCACCCATCCTTGGGAGTGCTCCGGGCCAAGCACGCTTAACCTCAGAGTTCTTTCCAGATGAGCTTCCGGAAAAGAAGTTGCAACTTATTGATATGAGTATTCTATCAATCCTATTAAGCCCTGAGCCAGGATCTCACATCTGGTCTGAGACACCCCTCCCTGGCACATATCACCAGAGAGGCAGTCGTCCGTGCGCCATCCCAAGATAACTGGCCGCACGTCACAACAGTGTAACATAATGGAAATCATTACACAATCAGGCACATCAGTGCTACAAATGGTTTACAAGGCCACCAAGGAATGACGAAATATCAACCCCAGTATGGCACGATACAGAGTTTTAACTGGCAGCGGAAGACATATGAGAGGCTACGGCTTGGAGCGGCTCCACTCCACAGGTTCTGGCTGGGCTACTGATCCTAGCACGCTCTTGCTTCAAATCCTTACTAAGGTGGAAGATGAATCCTCGACAAAACCTGGCCACAATCACAAGGCCCGTGAGTACATTAATATGCACTCAGCAAGAATCGCCACTCACCACAAACAATCCAACAATCATGCAACAAGATATACATTGGAAATAAAATCCTACAACATGGCAAGAGTCTACTCGAGATAGACCAATATGATAACATAAAGGTAGCATGGCATCACAAGCAAAACATGGCATAAGCAAACAACAAGAGTATCACCAGTACAGAGTCCAAGCAGGTGGGGTTGGATCGTATACCGACAATCAAACAAAGAGATTACATGTGACGAGTAGACGAGTGTACTAGTTGGTACCAAACCTTATAATTACTCCTGTCAACACAATCAGGCTTCCAAGCCTCTAGCCAACTCTGGCTTTCAATCCAGCCAACTCTGGCTATCTCCCGGGGCATGCACGGTTGATGTTGGCTCTGGCCTAACTATAGGCTTCCAACGCATCACACCGCCATCCCATTCACCTCACAAGTAACATTCCCTGCATCATCTTATTGTTCATCAGGTTGTTCACCTTTCTTTCAAACAAGCTTAGGTTTAACCTCCTGACACGACACGGACACACAGTGTGACTGACACTGAACTGTTGTTCCATATCCCAGGAACGAGGCTAGACATCCAGATTTGACACTCTCGAGAGGGTGCAATTACCACCCATCTAAGTGCACCACACTGAGCCGGTACTTTAGGACAACATCCTTAAGGCGAACTCAGCAAGATACACTCACCTGACCGTTCACGCTACCAAGACACTCCCTGTATAGCCACCGACATAACTCTATGCCTTATGCAGAAGTGAATCCGACACGTCCCCAACCCATGAGCGACGCCTAGCTCCGGAACCTTCGCAAGACTAGCCCCGACCAACTATGGTACCGACTAGACTTGCCAAGAGGGTGGCATCAAAGGAGGCTCGTTAGGATTACGTAGGTCAAGGCCCGCCCATGTGAGCGACAGTGGCAGTGCGTTCGATGTTCAGATTAGTGGCACCGTGGACTGACCCTATCGTTGTTTGGAGGGGTGTTTCATTTAATCAAGTTTCATCATTCACAAGTCCAAACCAAGAGGATTAGTCCAACACAACAATCACAATATCATAATAATACATCACCAAACAACAAGGCATTAGCAACATAGTACTTGCATGTATGGATATCAACATAACAATAATAATAATAATAATACCCGGGTGACTGTGGCGGGGAGACCCGGCCGGTGTCACTCGGGGTTAGTGTTCACAGGATAATAGCATAATGTTTCAAGCGGATGACGTGGCGGGAGACCAGGCCGGTGTCACCGTAAAAGAATGAACCGAAAAGCACTCATAAGAATGAGAGAGCATCCATTCCACTCGAGGGTTATCTCGACGTGGTGTCAGCAATCTCGGCAAAAAGAACCAAATGGAAAGTCAGCTCCCAAGCGTCGCAGTCCGGGTGGTCTATGCCAACCATATTTGACGGAGGGACAAGGCAAATAACTCTTTTTGGCGAATGCCCCAACTCCGAGGATCATAAGACGACATTCGTCCGCTCCTCACCTCGGCGAAGAAGAAAGAAGCAAACAAAGCCCCGCAAGCGCGAGACGCACAGTTGTAATAATTCCCCATTCCTTTGACTGAGGCGGTACCGGCCATTGTTTCGGGAACGGGAGTGATGTGCATATAAGCAAATATAAAGTAATGCGACAATTTAAAATGCAACATGATATATGCAGCAATACAAGGTTCATATACAATACGGACAACAAACAGACATGCAGCAACATTAGTAGACAGACAAAACAATATAACAGTAGACAGACATAAACACCCGGCATGGTATTAAGCAAATAAACACACAAGCATTGCGGGACGGCTCATAGCAAGGGTTTAGCTTGCCTGAAAACATGGCTCCAGATGGTTCGGGAGGTCTCGTACTCGTCGGGGTCGGGGTCTTGACGAACGCCTGAACCCCGGGGGGTCAAACAACACATCAATATAGCCCACAAAATAAATAATTCCAAAAATGGAAAAGGACAGCTCCACTGGATAACTCTCCTCAAACCATGAATTTAGGAATTTGAATCGCCTCAACCGGAGCTGCGGTTCAGAAGATATCGACGAGCGAGAGATAGCTAATTGCCGCTCACCCGAAAAAAAAACAGACGACGTGGGCCGAATCTGTGCTGGGCCGGGCTGTTCACACCTTTCCAAAAAAGACGCCTTCAGAGCAGAGGAAGCGGAAACGGGTGGAGTGCGCTTCCACTTGAATGACATGGCAGCTGGGCCAGGCTGGGCCCACCTGCCAGCGTCACTGGATCGCCACGCTGGCTGCCCCGCTGGCTCTCTCTCCTTCTCGCGTCGCGCGGCAGGGAAGCACGGCCGTGCGGGGAGCTCGGGCTTGCCGGCACCGCGGTTGCTGGAAAGGTCAGGGCGCCGGGGATCGACGGCGGAGGCTCGCCACGGTCCACCGCACCTGGGGACGGCTTTAGGTAGAAGGGGTAGGACCAGGGCGGTGGTGCCCGTGAGTTTCCGAAGCTCGGCGGGGCATCAATGGAGGTCGATCAAAGATTCGAGCACTCCGAGCATTCCTCTGCTCCGCTGCTGGAACTGGGAGACAGAGGGGATCAAGGGGAACCTCCGGGCGGGTTTAATTGGGCGGGGGAGCTCTAGGTGGTTCGTGGTGATCCGAGGATGGACGGCGACGGCTTCGGCCAAACCGACCGAGCACGAGCTCCATTCCCCGAACTAGGGTAGCAGAGAGGTCCAGTAGGGGAGAGGAGAGTGTGGTGCTTTCAGAGGAGAGCTCGGGTGCTCTTTAAACAGCCGGGGGGGACGGAGAGGGCAGAGGCACGGGCGTGGACGCCGTGGATGTGCGTCGCCGGAGTTCTACGGCCACAGAAGCGAGGGGAGGATAAGCTCGATGTGCTGGAGCTACAGAGGGTGCACGAGGGTTCCTGGAGCGTCGGTGCGTCGTCTAGCTCTTGGAGGGGCGCTGTAGGTGCGGCGCGGCGTGTTGCGGTTGTCCGCGCTCCGGGGAGGCGAGGTGTTGGGCAGGGGCATGGGGGCCTGGGCAGGGCTTGGCTCGCCGGAGCCAGGTGCCGCGAGGGAGAGGGGGGCTCGGCACGGCGTTCTTCTCCGCAGGACAGCGAGGCAGCGAGGCAGTGGACAAGAGGAAGGGGCGGAGGGGATGCCGGCGTGCGCACCATGGCGCCCAGAGCGCGCCACGGGCGGAACTGGCGCGTTCCCGACAACCTATTGCTCCAAACGCAAAACTATCTATACTACGGGGTTCACAAGATCAATACAAACACAACCAAACAAGAATCAATCAAAGAGGAGATACTTTACTGAATAGAATTTTCAGAAAAACAAAACCCCCGAAGGTGTTCGACGAAATGTTCATGGCCTTGCACTACTCAAATAAATTCCCAAAAATTATCACTGGCTAGGGTAGGTATAGGGAGTATGTCTATGGAGTTTGAGCTCATTTGGGTGAAGGGAAAATTGGTTTTCCTTAAGATGGCCTAAAATGGCCATAATGGCATGTTTTGGGGAAAGTGGTGCTCCATGCTTCATCTTGGGGTGATCTCCTGGCATTGTGTGTCTTTGGGCCATTTTGTAAAGATCACCAAGTCTCAAGGTCATAGGAATTTTCTAGGTCTAGGTTTTCTTGAAGATCTTGAAATGGCATCAATTTGGGCTTACAAAGGAAGTGGTCTAAATATTGCTCAAATGGGTTTGTCTCCGAAAGATGAAATGCAGGAAATGCCAAAATATGCATTCCCTGAATTTATCAGAATTATTGGAGGTCCCTAGTTTGGTGAAAACATTTCTAGACTAGAAATGGCAGTTTTGAAATTATGGCCTAACTTGGAAATATTGCATTGGAGTATGCAATATTTTTGCATGGATGGTCTTTATATGGACATGGGGTCCTCTGGTATTTTTGGTGGAATTTTTAGAGCTATGGAAATGGGCTTTCCTTTTATAAGGGGGGGAAAAAGGATTAAAGGGTTCGATAATTAGGGCTAGGGTTTTTGAGGGAAAACCTAAGCACCAAAATTATCACGGGTTGTTGGAGTGGTTCGTGGATTACCGGGAAATTTTGAGAAAGCAATTCCCAAGTCAATTCATCTTCAAAAGTTTTGGAGAAATATTTAGAATAAGAGGAAAAAGTTTTTCAGGTGTCGGAAAACACCACAAAAATTTGGGTTCAATTTTCGGGGTGTTACAACGTATCAACCCCCCAAGCTTAGACCTCGCTTGTCCCCAAGCGAAAGCTGAGCTCAGTAAACTAGAACAAAAGTTTATGGAGTGAAGCGTCGATAATAAAGAATACGGACAAGAAGCATCAGTAATTACTAAACAAACAACTCATTTTAAACAGCAACTACTCTTCATATAACCTAACTTGAACATGAGTAGTGAAACAACCACAATAAAAATACACGAAGGAAATTATAGATTAGTAATGGCACACTTCATTCTTGGTCATAGAACAATAAGCAATCAATACTTATCTTTCGAAAGGAGTCTTTATATTAGAGCTTATATTGCAGAACTTCCACACTCAATTATCACACCTTCTTTACAGTCATTGATAACTTGCAAAGCTATATTCTTAGAGGCAAAAGTCTTTGTGCTAAGACAAGGAAGGATAAAAGACATGATTGACAATATTAATGATATATATGGTTGAATCACAACAACTCAAATGCTTGCTCAAGGAAGAAGGAAATAGGTGTACTGACTCAACATGAAAAGTAAAAGAAAGGCCCTTCGCAGAGGGAAGCAGGGATTAAGTCATGTGCTAGAGCTTTTAAGTTTTTGAAATCATATAGAGAGCAAAAATTAAGTTTTGAGAGGTGTTTGTTAATTGTCAACGAATGGTAGCGGGTGAAAACAGTATTCTCCCTGTCAAACAGACTTTTAAGAGCGGCTCCCATGAAGGACGTTATTTCTACCAGCAAGGCAGATCATCCCTCTTTCTCTTTGGTTTACACACGCAGATATTTCACTGTTTGTCAATGCTTACTGATAATCAGGGCAAAAGTGTGAAGAGAATTAAGCGTTAAAGTTGTAATTAATTGGGACTGGGCATCCCGTTGCCAGCTCTTTTTGCAAGTTATTGGATAAGCGGATGTATATGCCACTAGTCCAGGTGTAAAGTCTGTTTGACAAGTAGAATAAAGGATAACCACACTACTTCCTCATGAGCTAGTAAACATTGACACAAAAGGGAATAATAACATTTTGAATAATTTAAAGGTAGCACATGAAAAATTTACTTGGAGTGGCAAAGAAATACCACATATAGGAAGTTATGGTGGACACAAATGGCATGGGTTTGGCTCAAGGATTTGGATGCACGAGAAGCATTCCCTCTCAGTACGGTGGTTAAGGCTAGCAAGGTCATGTAGCAAGCATAAAAGTTGGGGGATACACACAAATATATATGTAATAGAAGCAACCATGCTATCTTCCCTGTAAGCACAAATGTTTTAACTCAAAGAATACTAATCTTATTGGCTAGCAAGAAAGAAAGATAAAGGGATAATATTTTTGCATGTAATTCCCTCCTTCTACTTAAGTTTTCATGGTATTGTTGCTAATGACCAATACTAAGTTTGCCACAACTAATATAATTTACTTAATGTACCCAAAAGTGGCGTCAATACTAATGGCAAGATCAGCACATAAAGAAGATTGCAGGCTAAAATAAAATGTACCGAAAGTAAAGGTGGAACTTCTCATTAATATTCTGAACAAAGACACACTCAAACCAACGGATACATGGATAACTAAAGGATTGACACTCCACATCGCAAACCATCTTATAAGATAACTTCTCTACTCATGATATGACCACGAAATTATAAAAACGAAAGGATAAAGATGATACTGGGCACTCCCCCAAGCTTGGAACAAGCCAAGGGAGTGCCATTACCCCTTGACGATTTAGGCTTGATCTCTTGGTGGTGACGGTGGTACCACGGCAATCGGGGTTAGGAAACGTTCGAGCATCCGGCGGAGCCTGTTATTCTCATCTTGAAGTATTTCCACCTCAGCTCTCAGGATACGAAATTGGTCACAAAACTCGTTCGTGGTTCGGAGAGCTTCAGCAGCTGCAGGGGAAAACCGCAAATCTGGAATTGGTGGGGTGACTCCCTGCACATTATGAGAAAAAGCACGTTGAGGATTAATTGATCCCACAAAGGTGGAGTTGCTCGGCCTTGATTCTCCTTGTTGGCGAGGCTGGCCAGCTTGCACCTCCTCTCTGATGCTTCGATCCATGTCAGCTCTCCTAGCAGCAATCTCCTCCTCCGTCGCCCAACCGACGAAGGTTCCCTCTTCCACATCGCGTTCGAGTTCACGTCGGCGCCTTGCTGCATACTTCTCACCGTACACTCCTCGCGACGCCATGTAGGGACTTGAAATTCCTGTCAGAACAGCTTGAAAAAAACACGGCGAAAACACGATATACGGACCTCGGAGATCCGGGTGATTATATAGCAAAAAGTTTTACACAAAAGGAAGGTACAGGACGAAACGGGGTCGGAGACGGGCTCCGAGGTGCCCACACGCACCCACGGCGCGGCCAGGGTGGGGCCCGCGCCCAGGGGTGGTGTGGTGCCCTCGGGCACCGTTTCCTACCCTTTTCCGACTCATAATTTTCCATATTATGTAAAAACAACAAATATTTAGTTGAAAAGTAAATCGCGAACTTTTTCTTACCGAAACTGTTACCTATTCCAAATCAGCTTTTGCAGTTGTCTGAATTTGACTTTTTATAAAATCCTCTGGAGTTACCACTTTGATAAATCAACATCTTCATTATAAGAATCTCCAGAAATGTAATGCTTGAGTCTTTGACCATTAACCACTTGTGGTCTGTCCCCATCTAGTGAATTGATTTTAATCGCACCTGAGCGATAGACCTCCTCAATGATATAAGGTCCTTCCCATTTTGAAAGTAATTTTCCTGCAAAAAATCTGAGACGAGACCTATACAATAAAACTTTTTCACCTACGTTAAATTCTCTCTTAAGAATTCTTCTATCATGCCATTGCTTAACTTTCTCTTTAAAGAGCCTAGCATTTTCATAAGCTGCATTTCTCCATTCATCTAAAGAATTCAAATTAAGCAATCTCTTTTTACCGGCAAGTTTAAATCTCTATTAAGTTCTTTCACCGCCCAATAGGCTTTATGTTCTAATTCTAGAGGCAAATGACAAGCTTTTCCATAAACCATTTTGTAAGGAGACATTCCCATAGGATTTTTATAAGCAGTTCTATAAGCCCACAAAGCATCGTTAAGCTTTTTAGACCAATTTTTTCTAGATTTATTAACAGTCTTTTGCAAAATAGACTTAATCTCTCTATTTGACAATTCTACTTGACCACTTGTTTGGGATGATATGGTGAAGCAATTCTATGATTAACATCATACTTAGCTAGAGTTTTTCTAAAAGCACCATGAATAAAATGAGAACCCCATCAGTCATGAGATATCTAGGCACACCAAACCTAGGGAAGATAATATCTTTAAGCATTTTTAATGATGTCTCACCATCAGCACTAGAAGTTGGTATAGCTTCTACCCATTTAGTAACATAATCAACAGCAACAAGTATATGAGTATAACCATTTGAGGAAGGAAAAGGACCCATAAAGTCAAATCCCCAACAGTCGAAAGGTTCAATAACAAGAGAATAATTCATAGGCATTTCATTACGTCTACTAATGTTACCTACTCTTTGACATTCATCACATGATAAAACAAATTTTCTAGCATCTCTAAAAAGGGTAGGCCAATAAAAACCTGATTGTAGAACCTTTTGCGCAGTTCTATCTCCAGCGTGATGTCCTCCATAAGCACTTCCATGGCATTTGCTCAATATTCTTTCTGTTCATACTCAGGAACACATCTTCGCATAATGCCATCTACTCCTTCTTTATACAAATGTGGGTCATCCCAAAAATAATGCCTCAAATCATAAAAGAACTTTCTTCTTTGCTGAGCTGTAAAGGTCGGAGGCAAATACTTGGCAACAATAAAATTAGCATAATCAGCATACCAAGGACTTTCGCGTGAGCTTACCTTTATCGCAGCCAATTGTTCATTTGGAAAACTATCATTAACAGGTATAGGATCATCTGAAATGTTTTCTAATCTAGACAAATTATCAGCAACAGGATTTTCAGCACCTTTCCTATCTACAATATGTAAATCAAATTCTTGCAGTAGAAGTACCCATCTTATGAGCCTAGGCTTAGCATCTTTCTTTTCCATAAGGTATCTAATAGCAGCATGATCAGTGTGAATAGTAACTTTTGAATCAACAATATAAGGTCTAAATTTATCACAAGCAAAAACAACTGCTAAAAATTCCTTTTCAGTAGTAGCATAATTCTTTTGAGCGGCATCAAGTGTTTTACTAGCATAATGAATAACATTTAACTTCTTGTCTACCCGCTGTCCAAGAACAGCTCCTACAGCAAAATCACTAGCATCACACATTATTTCAAAAGGTAAAGTCCAATCAGGAGGTTGAACAACAGGAGCTGTGATTAAAGCTTTTTTAGAGTTTCAAAAGCTTCCTTGCAATCATCATCAAAAACAAAAGGTACATCTTTTTGAAGAAGATTAGTGAGGGGTTTTGAAATTTTAGAGAAATCTTTAATAAACCTCCTATAAAAACCGGCATGACCGAGAATACTACGGATACCTTTCACATCCCTTGGACAGGGCATTTTCTCGATTGCTTCAACTTTAGCTCTGTCCACTTCAATACCTCTTTCAGAAATTTTGTGCCCTAGGACAATTCCTTCATTAACCATGAAATGACATTTCTCCCAATTAAGAACAAGATTTGTCTCCTCACATCTCTGCAAAACTTTATCAAGATTGTGCAAGCAATTATCAAAGGAAGTTCCGTAGACGGAAAAATCGTCCATGAATACTTCCACAATTTCTTCACAAAAACCATGAAAAATAGCAGACATGCATCTTTGGAACGTAGCAGGAGCATTACACAAACCAAAAGGCATACGTCTATAAGCATAAGTTCCATAAGGACAAGTAAAAGTAGTTTTCTCTTGATCTTGTGCTTTAACAGCAATTTGTGAGAATCCAGAATAACCATCAAGGAAACAAAAATGGGTTTTCTTAGACAACCTTTCTAACATTTGATCAATAAAAGGCAAAGGATAATGATCTTTCTTAGTTACTTTATTGACCTTTCTAAAATCAATGCACATCCTATATCCCAACTACTACTCTTTGAGGAATAAGTTCATCATTTTCATTTGGTACAACAGTAACTCCTCCTTTCTTAGGGACACAATGCACAGGACTTACCCATCTACTATCAGCAATAGGATAAATTATACCAGCATCAAGAAGTTTTAATACCTCATTTCTTACCACTTCTTTCATCTTAGGGATCAAGCGACGCTGATGCTCAACAACAGGTTTTGCATCGGGTTCAATGTTGATGGCATGTTGACATATAGTAGGAGAAATCCCCTTTAAATCATCCAAAGTGTATCCCATAGCTCCTCGATGTTTCTTTAGTACTTCTAATACCTTGCTTCTTCATTACCTGAAAGTTTAGAACTAATAATACAGGATATACTTTCCTTTCATCAAGATAAACATACTTAAGATTATCAGGTAACGGTTTTAAATCGAAGACAGGATCTTCCTTAGGAGGCGCTGAGGTACCCAAATCTTCCACAGGCAAATTATGCTTAAGTATTGGTGGTTGACGAAGAAAGGCATTGTCAATCTCATTCCTCTCCTCCATAAATACTTCACTTTCGTGTTCCTCCATGAATTGCTGCAAGGCATTGTTAGGAGCAACAGCAATAGCAGCAAGTTGTTCATTTCGAGTCTCATTAGGCAATTCAGTTTCATAAAGTTGTTTACCAAACTTAGAGAAATTAAACTCATAAGATTCTCCATTAAATTTAGTGTAAATTTTCTCTTTCTTACAATCTATAATGCACCACATGTATTCAAGAAAGGCCTACCAAAAATAATGGGACAAGCTTTACTAGCAACAGAACCAAGTACTAGAAAATCAGCAGGGTATTTAGTCTTACCACATAAAACTTCAACATCTCTCACAATACCAATTGGAGAGATAGTTTCTCTATTAGCAAGCTGAATAACCACATCAATCTCCTCAAGTTCGCAAGGACCAATTTCATGCATAATTTCTTTATAAAGATCAAAAGGAATAGCACTAGAACTTGCACCAATATCACATAAACCATAATAGCAATGTTCTCCTATTTTGACTGAAAGCACAGGAACACTTGTTTTCCTAGCTCTACTGGGATGTGAAACAATATTAGAGGCATCTTCACAAAAGATAATATGTCCTCCTTCTACATTTTCAGTTACCAAATCCTTTACTATTGCTATTGTGGGTTCAACCGCTATTTGTTCAGCAGGTTCTAAAGCTTTCTTTGCACTTTTATTAACCACACTAGCTATGATAGAATGTTCCCTAATTTTAACAGGAAAAGGTGGTTTCTCAATATAAGGTTCTGGCAAGATACGATCAACTGTATGAACTTCAATGTTTTTAATATTGGCAGAATTAGTATTATCTTTGTAAGGCAAATGATACTTATTGCAACTTTCTTTAGGAACATCAAGATAAGAGGCAAAAGCCTTGTAACAGTTTGCAATAACTTGAGAATCAAGACCATACATATCATAGAGATTACGAAAATTATCAGTATTCATAAAAGTTTTAATGCATTCGTAATCATACTTTATACCTGATTCTCTACCTTTGTCGTTCTCCCATCCTTCAGTATTTTCCTCAATCCGATCAAGAAGGTCCCATTTAACTTCCTCTTTATTACGCGTAAATGATCCAGCACAAGAGGTATCCAATAGAGTTTTATCTTGAAGAGAAAGCCTTGCATAGAAGTTATCAATAACAACATTACCAGGAAGCTCATGAATGGGGCATTTGAGCATTAATGATTTCAATCTCCCCCACGCTTGGGCAATACTTTCTCCATCATGAGGCCAAAAATTATATATATGATTCCGATCTTGATGAATTTCACTAGGAGGATAAAATTTAGAATAAAAGAGAGGCACAATCTCCTCCCAGCCAATAGAACGCCCATTTTTCAGCATCCTATACCATTTTGCAGCTTTACCAGTCAACGATATAGAAAACAATTTCTTCTTGACCTCTTCCATTGAAATACCTGCACACTTGAACAACTCGCATAATTCATGAATAAATAGCAAATGATCCCCAGGAGGGACAGTTCCATCTCCTGCATAGCGGTTATTCGTAACTCGTTCAACAATTTTCATAGGTATTTTAAATGGAATTACTTGATCAGGTGGTTCCTCTTCTACTACCGTAGCAGTGGTAGTAGTATTTCCAAACAGGGATTCAAATGGAGATCTCTCCATGATAAAATAAAGTAGCAAGCAGAAATAAAAATAGCACCTACAGTAAAAGTTTCCCTTACCAATTCCACTCACCAATAGCGCTTCACTCCCCGGCAACGGCGCCAGAAAATAGTCTTGATGACCCACAAGTATAGGGGGTGTATCGTAGTACTTTCGATAAATAAGAGTGTCGAACCCAACGAGGAGCAGAAGGTGCTGACAAGGAGTTTCGGTAAAGGTTTCACTGTAAATGCTAGCAGACAAGTTTTTAGGGGTTTTTGATATAGCAGGTAAATAAAATGCGAGTAAGTAAAAGACAGTAATAATAATTGCAGCGAGTGGCCCAATCCTTTTTAGAGCAAAGGACAAGCCGGTTGGTTTACTTATGATGACAAAATGTTCTTGAGGACACACGGGATTCTAGTCAAGTGCTTTCGCTTCACATAGTTGATTAATCTTCATTGTTTTGATAAGTGTTGTGTGGGTGAACCTATGCTAATGCACCGCCCTTACTTGGACTAATACATACTTGTGATTATACCTCTTGCAAGCATCCGCAGTTACAAGAAAGTAATTAAGATAAATCTAACCACAGCCTTAAACTCTGAGATCCTACGCTCCCTTGTGCACCGGTATACTAACGGGGGTTTAGGTTTCTGTCACTCCGGCAACCCCACAATTAGCAACCAAATACACAATGCACTCCTCTAGGCCCATAAAGGTGAAGTGTCATGTAGTCGACGTTCACACGACACCACTAGAAGAATAGCACCACAACTTAAATATCAAACCATTAAATATTACTCAACATAATTCCACTACTAACAGCGTGACTTCTCCCATGTCCTCAAGAACTAATCGAACTACTCACGAGACATCATATGGATCATGATCAGAGGTGATATAATGATGGATAACGATCTGAACATATACTTTAATTCACCGATAAAACTCAATAGCATCAACCACAAGGAGTAATTAACACCGGGAGAGTTTCCCCTATGAACTAAACAAAGTATAGCCCTAGATGTTACAGCGGAACGAGATGGTGCAGCGGTGATGGTGGTGATGGCGGTGGAGATGATGATGATGATGATCCCGATGAAGTCCAGCGCGATGACGATGAGGATGGCGATGATCTCCCCCTCCGGGAAGGAATTTCCCCGGCAGATTTCTCCCTGCCGGAGAGCTTTTTCTCTCTCTGTTGTTTCCGCCTCGTGGAGGCGGCGGAATATTTTCTCGGACTCCCCGTGTCTTAGGGTTTCTGGGGGATGAAGTACGCGAAGGGGGAGCGCCTGAGGTGGGCCAGGGGCACCACACCTGGCTAGGGCGCGGCCAAGGTGGGCCCCGCGCCCAGGGGTGGTGTGGGCCCCTCCTGGCCCATCTCAGCCTCCCCTTTTGGCTTAGTCCATCTTCTGATAAAATAGGAACATCTGTCTTCTCGGAAATATTTTTAGTGCTCCAGAAATATAGTGCCTTGACGTGCTTTTTCCAGCTGAAATCTGACTCCGGCAGTTAATTATCCAATGATCATCAAACATGCAAAATAAGACAAAATAACATAAGTAACTCCTCTTAATATGAAATATATCATTGAATAACAGTAAATTATGCTATAAAATAGTGATGCAAAATGGACGTATCAATGTTAAACACCACACCTTTGACTTCTTCCAGGTCAAAGGGAGCTGTCAACATTGCAACATCCTCCGGAGTAAGCTGACTACACTCAATACCATCAATTCTGAGAGAATTCCTTTCTGACTGTCCAAACAGACCTTTATAATAGGAGGTAGCATGTTTAAGCAAACAATCATCGCCCAGAATATCCACGCCATTATACTGAAGAAGGGAGATATGGTTCTTCTTTTTCCTTCCACTAGCTTTGAGATGGAAGTACTTAGTATTACCACCTCCTTCTTTAATATCTTTCTCTTTTGCTCTCTGACGCCATTTTAGTTCCTCGTCTCTCAGCAGCCTCTTCAATCTTTTCTGCAAATTATTCTGCTACTCTCTCTCATGAGCACCTAACTGCACTGTCTCCGCTCTTTTATCTATCTCGTCTAATCTGGCAAGAATGATCTTCTTTTCTTTTTTGTAGACTCCCTCTACATTGATATGCCAACCTTTTACATTTCTTCCCAGACGCCTTCCTTTTTCCTGCCACTTGTCTAAATCATGTTTACAGAAAGTAGTAGCTCCCCAACTATTTCTGACCACCTCGTGAAACCCTTCACGCTCCACCCAGCAAGCTTCATATCTGAATGTGCTACTATGCGGTGGAGGAGAACCACAAGACAACATCAAAGGCACATGATCAGAGACATCTCTGTTTAAACCAGCGACTGTTGCTAGTGGAAAAGCCATATTCCATTCAGGTGAAACTAGGACTCTGTCCAGTTTCTCAAAGGTGGGATCGGACTGATTATTATACCAAGTGAAAAGTCTGCCAATGAGAACCAATTCTTTTAATCCATTAACATCGATAATGGAATTAAATAGATGACTCCATTTTGACAGAATACACGGCTTATTTTTCTCACTGGTTTTACGGATGATATTAAAATCTCCACCAATGACACAGGCACCAACACATCTGCCAAATAACTGAGCTAAATCTGCAAGGAAAGATTCCTTGCCCTCAGGTTGAGCTGGTCCATATACCACTGCAAGATGCCACTTAAATTTGGAAACTTTGTCCATCAGTAGCATCTTGACAAAGTGAGTACCGGACTCTTTTTCCAAAACAACATATAAATCTGTATCGACACCCAGCAGGATCCCTCCGGATCTCCCTTTGGCCGAAACATGTTGCCAAGCAAAATTTCTATTGCATGAAATTCTGTCAAACCACTGTCTAGAGAATTCATTTTTATGGTCTCACAAAGACCAATGAAATGAACCCCTTCTTCCTTAATAACATCCGAAAGGAACCTTTGTTTATCAGGGTGGTCCACACCCCTGATATTCGCAAAGCATCCTATCATTTAATCTTTGGGGGTCTCCCCCTTTTCTTTCCTTGCTCAACCCTAAAAATAGGGGAGCAAAGCTTGACAATCTTGTTAGATGTTTTACTTAACTGAGCCCTGCTAGGACTAGTATGTAAAACATCATTATCATCATCGTCACTATCAGAAGCCAGTTCAGCAGCTTCCTCTGTCACCTGAGTGACTAGGGATGTGCTAGTAGGTTCCTGCATATTCTTATCTTTCTTGCTTTCCTCAAACAACTCTTTTCTAGTTTTTTCTAAAGCATGAACTACGTCTACTATAGCAGCAATATTACCAGGTTTTAAATTATCTTTAATACAAATTCTATCAGAAAGATCAAATAAAATAGAAGCAGAGGTATTAAGGACAGTGGGAATTTTGTTACCTTCAATAGAGTTCTTGCTGGCTGCCCTCTTCATGGCCAGCTCCGTCATATCGGCGTCTTCCTTGTCCTTTTGCTTGTTGCATCTCCTAGGGATAGTGCCATCTGCTCCATATTCCAGTACAGTAGTTTTCGACTTCTTCAGACCAGCTTTATCTCCCATAAGTTGAGAAACTTTCTCTGCAAAGGAATCTTGAGAATCTGGAAGCTCTTCATCTTTGTTTTTTGTTCCTTCATCTAATTTCTCTTGACTGTCTTCATAATCAACTTGCTCTTCCTCTTCTTCTTCTTCTTCTTCTTCTTCTTCTTCTTCACCTTTGTTATCCGCCATCTCTACCTCATTGCTCTTGAGTTCCTCTTCTTTCTCAACTTCTTTCTGAAGAAAGTCTTTGTTTTCTATGTGCTGAAGTTGATGGGCTACCACAATATCTTTCTCCAGAGGGGACAGACCGTCAACAGAAGCATTTCTCATTGTGATGACTTCATCAAAGTTTGGCATAATCACTGTGCCCGAACTAGATTTTATCACCGCAGGGAAATCAGAGGGAGCACTTCCACTCTGTCATGTCTCTTTCTGAGTTCCAGAGGACTCCACAGCCTTCATTTTCTTCGCCGCTCTTGCTTCTTCTTCTTCATCATTTTGTTTAGCAGAATCTTTTTCATGTTTATCTGTCTTGTTATCCTTGTTGTCATTTGCATCCATGGTTCCATGTTCAATAATCTTCTCAATAGAGAACGATATGTGATAGAACCACGGTTTAACAGCAAATTCCTTCACCATAGGAAATACCTTAACCGTCCTGACAGCCACTTGAAATCTAACTACATCTAGATCTGCCAAAATTTGCATGTCCACATCGTCAACATCTCCAATCAAAGAACCAACCTCGCAAATCCCTTTGTAATGCTTCAGCTCTTTTGGGACTCCTTCTGATCTTGCCCAGACGGTGTAAAGCCTACCAATTGCTACTACATCATCTGCAACATTGACCACCTTTACATATGCATTGGACCCTTTCAATTTGAACTCATCGAATTCCACCATCATGTCCAGCTTGTCGACTGAAGGGAATTGAACAACGAAATCCTTCCCTTTTTCTACCACTTTCCAGGTCCACTGCCACCGAAATTGCTTCGTAAGTCCACTGTAAAGCTGTTGTCCATCAAGACTGCCATTCACCACTTTCACCAATCCTAGAATTGAAGCCTTGTTATTCTTCTATTCCGCCCTTCCATGCTTAGCCGAGAAATACCCAGCTCAGGATCAGCCAGGCCAACAGCCGGCATTACTGGCTTAGGTTGATTTGGCCACACACATCTTTTAGTGATGTGGCTCTCCTTCTCACAGATGATACAGAGAACTTTCAGAGAACACTCCTTCGAGTTATGTCCCTCAGCATCACACTTGTATCAGACTATGTTTTTGGAAATAGAAGAAGCAGGAGCAGACACAGCTGAATTCGTAACCTGAGGGGCTGGAGCAGAGGGTGTTGACGAGCTTGCCGCTGGGGGCACAGCTGGCTGCTTCCTCTGGTACACCGCTCTTGTGGGAGACGGATTCCTCCGACCCCCGTCGAATCGCGAGTCCCGGTTGCGATCTCCTCTCCTCCTGGAATCCTCTTCTCGATCTCTACCATACCCAGACATTTTTTCCACTTCTTCCTCCTGGTCTTCTTCTTCTTTCTCTTGACGAGATTAGGTGGAGAAGGTGGCGGAGGCGAAAGGAGCGCCTCCTTGTAGGTTTTCGCCGCCGAGGTGAAGCTCGATCCCTGCTCTAGGGTTTGTTTCGGACACGACGGAACAGCACCAGCTGATCCCACATTACCTTCTCCCGAAAGGGCCTCTGCCGGGCCTACTTCTAGCAGAGCATTATTTGGGCCGAGCCCATGAACCTTCTGCGATTTGGGACCTGCTTCAACAGAACTGAATCCATGGCGGGACTGAGCAGGCGAAATTTCAAACCACCAATTCCTCGATCCTCTGCTCTGATTTGAAGATTTTGAGGGTATCGAAACCTCCTTGTTCAAATCAGTAAACAGAGGAATCCCAACCTGTATATCATGACAGATAAACGCAACCGAATCTCCCTCAATGATCTTCTCATTTCGTCTGAGGCTTCGGGCATCAATGGCAATACCGCGATCATCAAGCAAAACCAGGCGAGCTTCTTCGGATCTCAACAGGAGAAAGCCGAAATGAATCGTGACCTTCTTCCTGACCAAGTTCGAGGTATAGCTTACCGACCACCATCTGTTTCTCGACTCCAACCCAATGGAGATTCTCCCGCTTGGTACGCCGCCGTCGCTTGACAGCGAAGCTTCCCCAGATCTGGACCTTGAGACCTTGCCGGGATCGCAAACAGTGTTATCTCCTGAGACGGGATCGGATCGAAGGGCTCCAGCCTCAGGCTTGGACGAATCACCCACTCCTCGGACCTCACACCACCCTGGAGAAACGGGATGAAACCCGCTCCCCACGGCGGCCGGAATTTCACGAGAAGGGGTGCCGATATCGCCCTCAACACCCTCTACTGTCGCGCCTCCCCTTCTCTTCGATTCCCCCTTGGCACCTTCCTCTACACAGCCGCTGCCTCCATGAACGGATTCTCCTCTGAGACTCGAAGTGCCGAGGTCAGCAGCGAACGAGTCTCCGCGGGATCCCGATGAGATCTCCACCACAGCCGAAACTGAACCGGAGCCGGCAACTGGGCCTCTCCGCACCGTGTCCTCGCGGGGGCTCCCCTCAGGATCGCTACCGAGGGAGCCGCCATGGAAGGGCAGGCCGAGCGCGACGCGAGGTCGCCGCCAATCGCCCAAGACCGCGTATAGCCAACGCAGAGCCATCGTGCCTCCACACGAGCAGCTTCTCCCTAATTACCGTTGTTGATTACGGTTTTTCTAATTAGGCAACGTGCCCCGAGGTCAACCCTCTCCCTAACAAAAAAGTTGAGATATGTTGTAGTCATTATCAATCTTTATATTTGTTAAAAAAACATAAAATCACTTTAAGGTTTCTAGCTCGCTCCAGATTATTGCAAATTGACCAGCTCAGCGCCGTCCTGACGCCCAGATCATCTACGCGGATCGGAGCACTACACCCCGTACATCCAGTTCGCCCGCACCCCGCACCTCTACGGTCAGTCTCCTACATTGGCTCCTGCCATTTTTGGATGTCAACGATCTGTTCTGCTCAGTTGCAAGCGAGGTCTGTCAGGAGCACTAGCACTTTTATGGCCGTTAGTTTCAGGTTCGACAGGTAGCTGTTATTTTGCCTAATGCGACGTTAGGAGTTTGCAGGCAACTCAGTGAGTGTGCACCGTCCTTTTTGTGTCCGCGATCGGCGCGCGGGGATCTCGGAGCAGAGGCAGTGCTGTTCCTAGGACAGGGGAGTGAATGAGTGATGGTGCTGTACTGTAGATACGCCTGTGTGTCAGAGGTCAGAGCAACATCGTTGTCAGTTCCACCTACCTACCAACACAGCATAACCGTTCCAAATCCCATGCTCGACGCACTGTACTGGCTTTACTTCCACCCATTATTAGGGACAGGAAATGACATTTGCTTAAGCTGAACTGAACCATCCTCACTGGACACCCAAAGAGGACTGAGAACTGTAAGTACTACAAAAGCATACCAGAACAGAACAGAACAGAGTATGTGTGCTAAGGTTTGGTGCGGCAAGTACCCCGTTCCTTTCATATATATTTTTTTTGAACCGAGTCAAAAGACTTGCCATTTTCATTAATTAAGAATAAATGGGAATTGGCCGGTTAATTTATGGGAAACCGGCCTAAAACCAAAACAACGCCCTCGATGATCATCATGGAACACGACCGTCACGAGGGCACACATAGCCACCCTGGCTACCCACACAAGCTACTCAAACCACCGAAGATAGAGTAGTCGTCGAGATTGCCCCCTGGGTCATCGTCATCAAGCTGCACACCTGCAGCGACTCCGACTTCACAAGAAAACCACCAAGGAGACCATTGTTGAAGCGGTGTCGAGAAGTCCACGTCGGTCTATGCCAAAAAGATGACTCTTCGCGCAGAGGAAGACAGCTCTGATTCTGATCACGAGCTCCGGAGAGGAGATGCACAGACCTGCGCCGAAGGAGATCTTCACCACCTGACCGCCCCCGAAAGGTCATCGTAACGCCGCTCAAAAGAAGAAGAGCAGCTCCGACTTCACAACCTGGGGAGACCAGCACGAAGACACTCGGACACGCTGGAACAGAGCCGACTACGAAGCCTTGCCGCGACCAGACCACCACACGCCATCATCAATGTCGCCACACAAGCCACACATGGAACACACCTCACCGCCGACCGGGCACCTGCCAATCGCAATGCCGTGTGCAACCAGCCCAATGGAGAGCGGATGGGATCGAGATCTTCAAGGCGACGCCCCCAAGAGGGTCAGTGACGTGCGAACGACGTCGTCGCCCGGCCCATACAGGTCTAGGCTTTCACCCGAAGATCTTCATCCGAGATTGGGAAGGTCGAGAAAGCTCCTCGGTGACGCCTCCAAGGAGCACATAGGCGCCGTCGCCATCGGCCGGCAAAAGCTGGCAAGACTTTCGTCTGGAGCTTCACAACCAGCAACCTCCCGCGACTGGCAAGACCGGCCCGCACCTCCGCTGTACCGCACACACCCAGCCACACGACCACGACCTTTCCTCGCCGCCAGCAACGCCGACGAGCCAGACCCAACAGATCTGGCGAGCCCTCACCGGCGCAGAGCGAAGCAGCAGAGCGTCTCCACCCCAAGAGAGGACGCCGACACCGGATCATGGAGGGGGGCCGCCACCCCACCCCATCTCGTCAGAGGCGAGCTGCTGGTCGGAGCCCACATCTCGCGCCGCCGCCGCAGCCCCAACACAGGGAGCCGGAGGCTCCGCCGTTGGAGGCCCAAGCCCTGTTGCGCCCCAGGCCGCCTCATCACGCCGACGATGGCGCCGTCGCACCACAGGGACGCCGCCGGAGCTGCCACACCTTGCCCGTGAGGTCGAGCCTCCCCCACCGAGATAGCGCCCGCGCGAGGCCAGATTCCCCGCCGCCGCCGTCCGCCTGGGCTTTGCCCAACGGCCTCCTCCGGCAGCGGGCGGGCGAGGGAGGGCGTGAGGAGAGGCGCGCTAGGGGCGGCGGCCCTAGGGTTTCGCCCGAGCCGCCCCTGGAGGCGACGCGAGTGCGGGCCTGTTTCAGCCCGATATACGTAGGCTGTTTGAGCGGCACACAGTTTACTTTCCTTCCATATACGTTGTTGCTGATTTAGTATAAATTTGTACTGAATCAACGACAACTAATACGAACCAGAGAGAATAATTGCTAATTGCTACCAGTAGTACAAGTGTAGAACAATGTGTAATCTAACGGGAGTTGTGGTGAATGAATGGCAGGGTACAACAGGGGAGCCCTGCGAGTGTGATGTGGCGGCGGTGGGCCGTACAACTACAACATGACCGCGTCGTGCAGTTTGCCAGGAGCAAGGACGTGCGACGACCCGGACTCGCATGTCAGCTGTCAGCTGGGACGGCATCCTACCACTTCATCGCCAGCACCTGGCTCAACGGACCCTACGCGCACCCGTCCATTGAGAGCATCGCCCACGATGACATGGTCTACTAACTTCTTCTTCTTCTTAACACAAATGCACGATTGTTGTACATGTAAACCACCTCACCTTCTTTGTATAATCCGTGTGTTCGAGCGCGCCCGCGTGTTTTTCTGGTTACAGAGTTATATAGGCTGTGTGTCACGGGATGGTGACGTTGAATCTTTTGACGCCGGTACCTATGTGGCCGGGGACGACATCTTTTGATTTGAGTCGGAGAGCTAGCGCGCACATTATATTTGCTGGTTGTATATCGCCAATTAAATTGATTACTAGGTCTTTTTGTCGTGTTTTCCTGTGTAAAGAATCAAGGTGAATGAACTGAACTTGTGTCTTCCATTGATCATGGGATGTGTATTTATACGAAGTCAGTTAGACAGTTACAATGAGAATGTGCCTGCTCAGTTATTACATGCTTCTATACAATGAGAAGGCATTTATACGGGCACATCATCCGTACATCGCTGTGGACATACACAGATGGTTTTATGACGGTTTATAATCTAATCCTAAGACTCCCCTTGCATAAAGTTGCTTCTTATCTGTCTTGTAATCCTTTTATGATATTTAGAATCTTCTGCGTCGGGCGACAAATCACGTGTATGGCCACTGCCCGCAGTCTTGTTGAATGTGCGATGTAGCAGTACGTGATTCGGGTCTCACGGTTCCACGGCTGTTCCACCATCAGCCGTCAGTTTGTAAATTTCATGGCTTTTCGTTTCCTTATATGCCACCTGTGCATACCCACTTTTCTCCTGGGCCAGCCCATTTTCATCTAGCGCAGGAGGTTTTGCCTTCTCGTTTTGTGTTTGATTGTTTTGCTTCGTTTTATTTGTGGTTTTCAAGGTTTTGTCCGGATTTCATTGTTTCTATTTTTTCGGATTTTGTTATGATTCCTTTTTATTTTTCTCCCTCTTTCTTATACGTTTTATCCTTTTTTATTCTGTTTGGTTTTCTCATTCTCTCTCTGGTTTTCCTTTCTTGCTTTTCTTTTCTTTTATGTTTTCTTTTTTCTATTCGCTTTATTTCTTTTATGTATTTTTATTTTAAACATTCATGTTGTGGGGGAAATATTCATGGTCTTTAAAAAATAGTTCATGGTCTAAAGAATTTTACACAAAGTTAAAAAAATACAACTCGCTCTGATCCAGAATTTGTGTCGCTCGTATACCTGTCGATTTGTACATCATATGCTGATTTTCCACGACACTTTTAACGGACTGGAGGGATCAGTAACTAGCTAAAAAAAATGTTTTCGAGGTTCCAAAAATGTACACGTCTTCTAAAATGCATATTCACGGATTCAAAACAACGTTCACAGTTCAAAACAACCCTACATCCAACCCGTGTGTGTGTGTGTGTGTGTGTGTGTGTGTGTGTGGGGGGGGGGGGGGGGGGGGGGGGGGTGTGGGGATTTGGAGTTGTCGGGTGCGTCCGTGCGTACCCTCCACATCGGATCCGACAGGCCGGATCCACCCCTACATTTGGGCTAGATATAGTAGGTTGGGTTGCTCTAACATGAGCTGCATACAAGATGTATGTTCGAGGGAAATATTTTTTGAATCATAGGTGTAGATGCACCCATTAATCAAAACTTGTATTCAAAATATCAAAAAAAAATACAACAAATTTTTCGGGTGTATATCTGAACATTCTTTGTTCGCACACAAGTTTCGTGAAAAAAAGACATTTTTTGAAATAAATGTTGAATTGTTTTGACATTTTGAAATGTATTTAAAATATATTATCTACAATGGGTGTGTATCTAGACTTACGAGACAAAACATTATGTCCCATGTATTTAAATTTGTCAACATTTGCAACACTTTTTTACCAAACATGGCTAAGGTTAGACGATTAAAACTGGCACCACACTTTGCCACACTGGAGATAATAATGCCACGACCTTTTGCCAAACATGCCTAAGGAGATCCAAAATTTGCAACTTAATCTGGGTTCAGAGCTAAGTTCATAATTTTTGTACTGATCTCATCAATATAATGGGACAGATCCTTGTAAGCGCAGTGCTTGGCTTCCGGACGATGAGTCTCAGGAGCGTGTAGGGTAGTACTACTATAGCAAGTCGCATCCAGCTATGTATACTCAACCAGCAGTGCCAACTTCCAAGGGCCTACAATGGCACCATGTACACTTTCCATCGATATACTCCTCTTAGACCTTACGCCACGCCGCGTCCGCGAGCAACCTTTTGCTCCGCCCACCTCGCCTCCCGCCGATCCCCTCATGAAGCCGCCGGTGCTGTCACTCGCGGTCCTCCTTATCTCGTGCCTTCTCCATAACACGTGCGCCTCGGGCGGCCCCGAGCCGGACGTCCAGGCGTCTCGGTTCCATTCCATCTTCAGCTTCGGCAGCTCCTACTCCGACACCGGCAACTTCGTCCTCACTCCGCCGGCCTCCCCTCCATCCCCTACAACAACAGCCCCTACGGTGAAACATTCTTCGGCCACTCCACCGGCCGGCCTTCCGACGGCCGCCTCATCATCGACTTCATCGGTTACATGGCAAAACCAAACAAATTCTACATGTCAAAGTGCAATGTCGATGTACTGATGCGCTTTCTTGTTAATTTGTTCTTTGCGCATGCGCAGCGGAGGCGCTAGAGCTCCTCTCCTGCCGCCGTACCTGTCCAAGGCGCCTCAGAACTTCAGCCAGGGAGCCAACTTCGCCATCGTCGGCGGCACGGCGCTGGACGCCGGCTTCCTTCTCCGGCACAACCCGGGGAGCGTGCCGCCGTTCCGGAGCTCCTGCACGTGCAGCTCGCGTGGTTTCGGATGCTCCTGAAGCAGTCGCTCGTCTGCAATTCCACGGCGGAATGCAGGGCGCACCTTGCGAGATCCCTGTTCATCGTCGGCGAGTTCGGCCTGACGACTACAGCTACATCCTCTCCGGCGGGAAGAGCATCCGGGAGGCAAAGGAATTCGTGCCGGAAGTCGTGCGAGCTATCATCCGAGGCGCCGAGGTAACGATTCTTCATGAATTCGTTTGCTCGCCTTGTTGCACCTTGTCAGTTCACACGTTCCTTAACACTGTGATGTGGGACTGTGTACATGCAGAGGCTGGTGGAGGAGGGAGCGAGGTACCTGGTGGTGACGGGCACGCCGCCGGCGGGGTGCATGCCGATGGCGCTGGCCAAGTACGGCGTGGCGGGGAACGCGACGGAGTTCGACCGCCGGACGGGATGCCTGCGGCGGCTCAACGGCCTCTCGCAGTACCACAACTGGATGCTGCAGGAGACCGTGAGGCGGATGCGTGAAAAGTACCCAGGGACGACGATCGTGTACGCCGACTACCACAAGCCCGTGGCGCGGCTCATCCGGCGCGCCAGGAAAGCTCGGTAATTTTTCTCCACAAATCCATTCCGTCGATCTTCTAAAATTAATTAGATTAATTTTGCTGGAAGAATTTTTAATTCCATTATTTTCCGACTGTAAATCGATGAAGATCATGATAGCTATGCACTGTGTACAGTCTATCATGTGCGGTTTCCGAATATAGTTCATTGTATTGCGCCGTCTCATGTCAGGAATGCACACACACCGGTACAATACTATCATTGGATTAACAAATTAAGTCAAACTTGTTGATGTGATCATAAGCAAATGGAGCGCTAGCTGCACTTGTGCACATCACGATCTTTGCTACTTCCTCCGTTTTTTAATATAAGATTTTTTAGCATTTGTCTACATGCACATGTACATAAATGTATGTAGACATGTGTTAGTGTGCATGTTCACTCAATTTAATATGTATCTAGACAACATGTGCAACACCTAAAACATCTTATATTAATAAACGGAGGGAGTAGTTTCGAAGATTTGGAATATTTGCTCTTGATGAGCTGCGTTACCCCACGTATGTATCGGGGTGGAAATGAAAGCTTGCAGCATCTTCTTTTACTCGGTCCAAAAATTCGGTTTGGCTTGTCGATCGAGAAGCTACGACCATTCATGGTACTAGCACTTTATAAAATTTGTTGAGTTGGGTGTACGTCGGGTACCAAAAATGAATTTCCAAGATATAGGTCAACTCTGTAAACATTATTGACACCCGTGTGGCATCTGTAATAACCATGGGTAATGGGTCATTTGGCTTGGTTTGCAGGGTTCACGACGATCGCCTGAGAGCGTGCTGCGGCCGAGGCGGACGGTACAACTACAGCCCGGCGGGAGCGGCGTGCGGCTTACCCGGCGCGACCACTGCAGCAACCCGTCTTTTTTTTTTTTTTGCGAAACACAGTACAACGCAGGTGCCCATATACACGCGCACACACTCACCCCTATGAACGCACGCACGCACATCCTACCCCTATGAGCACATCCGAGAGACCGAGTCGGCGGGTCGAGTCTTGAGATTGACGAAGTCACACGGGTGCCTCGCTGTCGACGGGAACATCGTCTCCCACTGAAGAATATTCCGCCTTAAATGGAAACATCAGCATCAAACCTGTGATTTGAACTCTGATGCGCTGGGGGTACAACCACCCACCTAATCATCTTGCCACAGGCACGCGCGGGGCTCGAGGCGCTGCCACGCGCCCGCATAGGCACCATGCCGCCTCGGGAACCGCCCGCGCAGTGGCGCCCGATCCGGAAGCGTCTCCCGTCTGGTGCTCAGCCGGTGCTGCTGCGCCGAAAGCTTCTCGCGCAACTGTGCGTGTACACACAACAGTAGCAGAAGACACTCCGTATGCTGCTGCGAAATGCAATGCGAGTATAGGGTTTTTATCTTAAGTTTTGAACCATAGCTACATGATTAACGTGTTATTTTATGCTCGACTGTTGGCGGCAGTAAGGCCAGTTGGGTCATCAGTCATGGGAGGGATGAAAGCGGTAAAGATCCTTCCATGAACACGCCTATGGCCTGATGCACATGTAGCATTGCATCCGGCCGGTTTAGACGCAACGCGCGGGAGCAAGCAAAAGGATCCGATGCCATGGAAGGTTCAGTAGAGTACGTATATAGAGATGGATGATTCAACCAATAATTGCCTGCAGCGCTCCTCCGTCGCGTCTTCTCGCGGTTTCGCCCTATACCGCTTCCCGTGTCTTTTTGTTTTTTCTGGTTTGGTAGAAATCCTAGCACATCTGATATGCAAAAAAAACGGTTTTTCTATGTCTCAGTCGATGAGACGAAGCTTACGTCTCAGTCACATGCAGGACCGTCCGATCCTTGTCGTTGCTTTGTGATTCGTGTTATTGTGTTTTGCCCCGGTTTGTGTCTCTGTTGTCCCTTGTTGGGCCGCGCGATTTTTTTCTCCCAGCGTGTTGTAAATGGACCGGGCCAAATACCGACTATGCGGGCTGCTTTGGTGTGTACGTTTTTTTTCCTGGAATTTCGTCAAGTGAAGTGGGCTGGGCATTTGGCCGTTGCCTTTTTTGGTCCGATTATGGTTTTTGTCTGTTTGTTTTCTGAAATTTTGCAATACCATCACGTGGGTTTGAGATAAATAATTTCGTGTTATGTGATGCATGAATTTATATTTATTTTTTTATTTTTGTTGTGTTGATTTTACTTTATGTTTTTGCAAAAAATGTTCAAATAAACGATTTTTTTTCTTAACCGAGCTGTAAGTGAACCAAAACCTAATATTGTGAGCTTTTTTTTTCTGGGGGTTGGCAAGTGTAGTGGGCTGGGGATTGTATTTACTTAGTTTTCCTTATTGGACCGCTGCCCTTTTTTTGTCCGATTTATGTATTATTTTGTTTTAATTTTTAAATATCATCACGTGAGGTTGAGGTAATTTGTGTTATGATGATTTTTTTTATTTTTTATTGCGGTGTTAATTATTATTTTCGATTCTTTTTCTATTTTTTGTATTTTGTTTTTCTTTTTAAATATGGTTCTATTTTTAAAAAGGGGTTCCGAATTTAAAATGGTTCAAACTAAAAATGGTTCCAAATTGAAAATGGTTTCATTTTGAAAATGGTTTATTTTAAAATGGTTCCAAATTTGAAAATTGTTCATTTTGAAAATGGTTCCCAATTAAAAAATGGTTTCATTTTTAAAATTGGTTCCGAATTTAAATGGTTCACCAAATTAAAGGTTCCAAATTTGAAAATGGTTCATTTTGAAAATGGTTCAAATTTGAAAAAAAATCGTTTTATTTAGAACAATTTGCAATTCTTATCATTTTAATAATTTATTTTCTATTATTTTCTTAGTGATTTTTTTTCATTTTGTTGTTGTGTTTTTGTATTTATTCTTTTGTAGCCAGTTGCAACTGTAGTTGAAACTGAGTTTTTTTCCGAGCTAGTTGCAACTGGAGTTGAAATTGAGTTTTTTCTCCGATCCAGTTGCAACTCCAGTTGAAACTGAGTTTTTTTTCCCGAGCTAGTTGCAACTGGAGTTGAAACTGTAGTTGAAATTGGGTTTTCTCCCGATCCAGTTGCAACTGCAGTTGAAACTGAGTTTTATCTCCCGAGCCAGTTGCATTGCAGTTGAAAACTGAGTTTTATTCAGAACCATTTGCATTCTTCTCGTTTTAATAATTTTTTTTCTATTATTTTTCTTAGTGATTTTTTATTTCATTTGTTGTTGTTGTTTTTTGTTTTTAGTCTTTTGTAGCCAGTTGCAACTGCAGTTGAAACTGAGTTTTATCTCCGAGCCAGTTGCAACCGCAGTTGAAACTGAGTTTTATTCAGAACCATTTGTAATTCTTCTCATTTTAATAGATTTTTTCTATTATTTTTCTTAGTGATTTTTTTATTCATTTTGTTGTTGTGTTTTTTGTTTTTGTCTTTTGTATCCAGTTGCAATACAGTTGAAACTGAGTTTTTTTTCCTTGAGCAAGTTGCAATGGAGTTGAATTGAGTTTTTTTCTCCCGATCCAGTTGCAACTCTGTGAATACTGAGTTCTTCTTTCCCGAGCTAGTTGCAACTGGAGTTGAAACTGTAGTTGAAATTGGGTTTCTCCCGAGCCAGTTGCAACTGCAGTTCAAACTGAGTTTTATCTCCCGATCTAGTTGCGACCGCAGTTGAAACTGAGTTTTATTCAGAACCATTTGCAATTCTTCTCATTTTAATAATTTATTTTCTATTATTTTTCTTAGTGATTTTTATTTCATTTTGTTGTTGTGTTTTTGTTTTTTGTCTTTTGTAGCCAGTTGCAACTGCAGTTGAAACTAAGTTTTTTTTCTGAGCAAGTTGCAACTGGAGTTGAATTGAGTTTTTTTTTCTCCCGATTTCAGTTGCAACTCTAGTTGAAACTGAGTTTTTTCTTTTCCAAGCTAGTTGCACCTGGAGTTGAAACTGTAGTTGAAAATTGGGTTTTCTCTCCGAGCAGTTGCAACTGAGTTGAAAACTGAGTTTTATCTCCCGAGCCAGTTGCACCGCAGTTAAAACTGAGTTTTATCAGAACCATTTGCAATTCTTCTCATTTTAATAGATTATTTTCTATTATTTTTTCTTAGTGTTTTTTATTTCAGTTTTGTTGTTGTGTTTTTTGTTTATGGTCTTTTGTAGCCAGTTGCAATGCAGTAGTTGAAACTGAATTTTTTTTCTTGAGCAAGTTGCAACTGGAGTTGAAATTGTGTTTTTCTCCCGATCCAATTGCAACTCCAGTTGAAACTGGAGTTCTTCTTTCCCGAGCTAGTTGCAACTGGAGTTGAAACTGTAGTGAAATTGGGTTTTCTCGAGCCAGTTGCAACTGCAGTTGAAACTGAGTTTTATCTCCCGTTCTAGTGCGACGCAGTTGAAACTGAGTTTTATTCAGAACCATTTGCAAATCTTCTCATTTTAATAATTATTTTCTATATTTTTTCTTTAGTGATTTTTATTTCATTTTGATGTTTGTTTTTTTTGTTTTTTTCTTTTGTAGCCAGTTGCAACTGCAGTTGAAACTGAGTTTTTTTTCCTGAGCAAGTTGCAACTGGAGTTGAAACTGAAGTTGAAACTTGTGTTTTTTTAATCCCGATGTTGAACTGCAGTTGAAACTGAGTTTTTTTTCCGAGCTAGTTGCAACTGGAGTTGAAACTGCACTTGAAATTTGGTTTTTTCTCGATTAGTTGCAATTGCAGTTGAAACTGAGTTTTATTCCCTTTTAAATTCGGAAAATGAGTTGCAATTGCAGTTTAAAAAATTGTGCAGAAACTGAGTTGCAATTTGTTCACGTTTTTAATAACGTTCATATTTCAAAATTGTTCAGATTAATAAAATTAGTTTTGAAGTTGTTCAGGTTGATTCATAACTTATTAAATTATTGTCTTACACTAATCCAGCCTGCTCAGTGGTTTGAACCCGTTGATGACGTGAAACACACGTTCGTTGGGAGACCCCAAGAGGAAGGTATGATGTAGTCAGCAGCAAGTTTTCCCTCAGAAAGAAACCAAGGTTATCGAACCAGTAGGAGCAGCAACTCTTCAGAAGGTTGTCAACGGCGCCAGAAAAATAGCTGTCGCAGGGAGTCTGGACTGTTGACGTGGAATCTGCACACAACACAATCAAACTACTTTGCCCCAACGAAACAGTGAGGTTGTCAATCTCACTGGCTTGCTGAAAACAAAGGATTAAACGTATGGTGTGGAAAATGAGTATTAAATTGCAGAGAATGAAAAAGGAACAGTTTGCAGTTTGTGGTTGTTTAATCAGTGTAAAAGAATGGACCGGGGTCCACAGTTCACTAGTGGTGTCTCTCCATAAAAGATAACTAACATGTTGGGTGAACAAATTACAGCTGGGCAATTGACGAATAGTGAGCGCATGACAATGCATATACATGACATGTTGACTACTATGATATTTAATTGGGCATTACGACATAATACATAGACCGTTATCCAACAGCATCTATGACTAATAATCCACCGCCGGGTTGTCATCCGAGTCCCCGTTGGTATTAAGTTGCAAGCAACGGATAATTGCATTAAGTAAAGTGCGTAATGTAAACAAACACATATGCCCGTGGACATAGCATCGTTAGGTTATCCCTAGTGGCAACAGCACATCCACAACCTTAGAACTTTCTGTCACTGTCCCAGGTTAAACGGAGACATGAACCCACTATCTAGCATAAATACTCTCTCTTGGAGTTACAAGCATCTACTTGGCCAAAGCATCTACGAGTAACGGAAAGCATGCAAGATCTTAAATAACATATAAGATAGATTGATAATCAACTTGACATAATATTCAATATTCATCGGATCCCAGCAAACACAACATGTAGCATTACAATAATATGATCTTGATCATGTAGGGCAGCTCACAAGATCTAAACATGATGGCACAAAGTGGAGAGACAACCATCTAGCTACTGCTATGGACCCGTAGTCCAAGGATGAACTACTCACGCATCACTCCGGAGGCAGGCATGGCGATGTAGAAGCCTCCGGTGACGATTCCCCTCTCCGGCAGGGTGCCGGGAAGAGGTTCTGAACCCTCCCGAGCTAGGGTTGACGACGGCGGCGTCTCTGGATCTTTTCGTGGATATTTGCTCAGGTACTTAGGGTTTTCGCGTCGGGGGGAATAAGTAGGCGAAAGGGCGGCGGCTGCGGACCCCCGAGGGGCCCACACCACCCTAGGGCGCGGCAGAGGGGGCCCGCGCCCTAGGTGCGTGTGGCCTCCTGGTGGCCCTCCTCTGCTGCTCCTTCGCTCCGTCGTGTGTTCTGGAAAAATAGGCCCGTGTAGTTTCGTCCAATTCCGAGAATATTTCCAGACTAGCTTTTCTGGAATACAAAAACAGCAGAAAACAGGAACTGGCACTTCGGCATCTTGTTAATAGGTTAGTCCCAAAAAATGTATAAAAGTGATATAAAGTAGATGCAAAACATGTAGCAATTGGTATAAAACAAGCATGGAACATCAAAAATTATAGATACGTTTGAGACGTATCAGCATCCCCAAGCTTAGTTCCTACTCGTCCTCGAGTAGGTAAACGATAAAAACAAAATAATTTTTGAGGTGACATGCTACTATCATAATCTTGATCATATATATTGCAAGGCACATGTAAATGAATGAAGTGATCCAAGTCAATGGTCTATAATTTGCTACCAAATAGATAATGAGTAAACAATGAATCACACAAGCTAAACGTTTTCATGAATAGTACTTTCGAGACAAGCATCAAACAGTTTTGCATAAGTGTTAACTCATAAAGCAATAGTTTCTAATAAAAGGTATTTAATCAACACAAAGGAAGAATTTAGTTTCAGCATTTGCTTCAACTTTCAACATATTTATCTCATGGATATTGTCAACACAAAGTAGTATAACAAGTCCAATACATTGCATATAACGCATGTTGTAACAAAGTTGACACTAGTGTTTGCTTGTGGAAGACAGAAAGAATAGGAAAACTGACTCAACATAAAAGTAAAAGAAAGGCCCTTCGCAGAGGGAAGCAGGGATTAAATCATGTGCTAGAGCTTTTAGGTTTTTGAAAGCATATAGAGATTGCATAAAATATTTGATACTCCTCCCAACCTTGCTAACACAAGCCATGGCTAACCGAATCCTCGGGTGCCTTCCATCAATCACATACCAGAGGAGTATCTATTTTTGAGAGGTGTTTGTTAATTGTCAACGAATGGTAGCGGGTGAGAACAGTATTCTACCTGTCGAACGGACTTTTAAGAGCGGCTCCCATGAAGGACGTTATTTCTACCAGCAAGGCAGATCATCCCTCTTTCTCTTTGGTTTACACACATTCAGGTATTTCACTGTTTGTCATTGCTTACTGATGAATCAGGGCAAAAGTGTGAAGAGAATTAATTGGTTAAAGTTGTAATTAATTGGGACTGGGCACCCCGTTGCCAGCTCTTTTTGCAAGTTATTGGATAAGCGGATGTATATGCCACTAGTCCAGGTGTAAAAGTCCACTCGACAAATAGAATAAAGAATAACCACACTAATTCCTCATGAGCTAGTAAACATTGACACAAAAAGGGAATAATAACATTTTGAATAATTTAAAGGTAGCACATGAAAAATTTACTTGGAGTGGCAAGGAAATACCACATATAGGTAGTTATGGTGGACACAAATGGCATGGATTTTGGCTCAAGGATTTGGATGCACGAGAAGCATTCCCTCTCAGTACAGAGTTTAGGCTAGCAAGGTTATGTAAGCAAACAAGAATATCAACCCGTACACCAAGTTTTATATGACAAACATATTGCAAACGTTATAAGACTTCATACCGTCTTCCTTGTTAACCAAACCCTGTTATTAGAAAATATCTAGACCTTAGGTACCACCGATGCAAACCAAATTTTCAACAAGCTTTACGGTAGTTCTTCACTAATAGGCTTAACTATGATGCACAATTTAATCATGATCTACTTGTTAACTCAAAACAATTGACAAGCATCAAGTTATCCATTTTAGTGATCTACAAGATTAAGCAAGTTTTTCCTTATACCAATTACCACATGCAACATTTTCTGAACCAACCAAACACCAATCAATTTATTTCATCAACTCTCCAAACAAATATAAGTGAAGCAAGAGAGTACTTTCTACAAAAGAAAGCTAATAGCTCTGACAAGAGATACATGAAAACAAGAGCTAAAAGCTGAACAGCGCTAGATATGAATACTCAACAAATATAAGTGAAGAATAGGAGTATTCTCATGAAAAAGCGGAGCGTGTCTCTCTCCCAATCAAGAATGCTAGGGTCCAGTCAAGCTTTATTGAAAATAAAAGTGCAATACTGAAAATAAAAGCACACAGACGCTCCAAGAAAAGCACATATGATGTGAAAGAATTAAAATATAGTTTCACTAGAGATGACCTGATAATTTTGACGATGAAGAAGGGGATGCCTTGGGCATCCCCAAGCTTAGACGCTTGAGTCTTCTTGAAATATGCTGGGGAGATCCATGGGAGCCTCCCCAAGCTTAAGCTCTTCACTCTTCTTGATCCTATTATATCATCCTTCTCTCTTGACCCTTGAAAACTTCCGTCACACCAAACTCAAAGTAGATCTCATTAGAGGGTTAGTGCATAATCAAAAATTCACATGTTCTAAAGACGCAATATGATTTGTTACTTTAAACATTAGCTACAGCCACTGATGTTATGTGAAGCTCTTCCACCCAAAAAAGAATTTCACTCAACACTAGTAAAAGAGAGAATGCAAAATAAAAAGGCATAATCTGTCTAAAACAGAACAGTCCGCAAAGACGAATTTTTTCGCACTTACGACGCTCAGATCGAAAACTCTGAACTAATGAAAGTTTCAGACATTCATAAAGATTACGCACAAAAATTTCAGATTTAATTAACAATCTGGTGATTTTAGGAATTTCGTACAGTGAACAGCAAAAATCTGTTTCTGCGCAGCAATCAAAATTAAGCATCATCTTAACATTAGAGGCTACTCTTGGCACAACAATGCGAGAAAATAAAGATACAAAGGAGTTGCTACAGAAGTAAACACTCCTTGACTAATACTGAAAATAAAAGATAATGGGTTGCCTCCCAAAAGCGCTTTCTTTAATGCCTTTTAGCTAGGCTAGAAGATTTTAATGATGCTCTCATAAGAATAAGAGTTGAAAAACAAAAGAGAGCATCAAGAGGCAAATATCAAACACATTTAAGTCTAACCCACTTCCTATGCAAAGGAATCTTGTAACAAAATAAATTATTGAAGCATAAAGCAACTAGCATAGAAAGATGAAACAAATATAGCTTCAAAACTTTCAACATAAAGAGAGGTGTTTTAGTAACTTGAAAACTTTTACAACCATATTTTCCTCTCTCATAATAACTTTCAGTAGCATCATGAACAAACTCAACAATATAACTATCACATAAAGCATGCTTTTCATGATCTACAAACACATAATTTTTATTAAGCTCAAAAACAGTGGGGTTATTAAACCCACTTTTGACAATAATAGTATAATTAATATCATTAGGCAATATAGGACCATCATCAAGAGCATTATCATATATAACATTAGGGAGCACATTTTTACTTTCTGCAATTTCCTTTTACTTGAGTCAAGGAGGATTTTTTCAAATTTATCAAAAAGAGATATTTCAATAGAATCATGACATTCAACAGTATAGCACTCTTCCTCCTTAGATAGGCGTGGAGGGCAATCATATAATGTAAGAGTTAAAGAGTTACTATCATTAGAAGGTAGATCCTCCTTTTGTTCATCACTCTCTTCCTCTTTTTCATCCAATGAGCTTTCAGTTTTAGCAGTTTCTTCTCCCACAGGTTCCTGAAAGGTAGCAAGTTGTTCTGGAGAATAAATTTTCTCAAGAAATTCAGTGATATAAGGATTATCATTTAATATTCAAGGCAATAACCAAGTATAGCATAATTCTCAGTTCTACAAGGAGCATCATCATTTTGAATATAACCAGCAATTTCATAGGCACCCTTAAAAACAAAAAATTCTTCAATTCGCTCAAGATTACCAAAGTCATAATTTCCTTTAGCATAAGCAGCCAAAGTTTCATTATCATTATAATCACATTGGAAAGGGAGGTGTTTATGCCTTCTACAACATAAAGATTCATTAAAGCAGTAGGATTCATCATAAGTAGAGCACAAGTTTTTAGCAAAATAATTCAATCTACTTATTTGTTCCCATAAATATTTCCCTTTTTGAGACAAGCGGTATTCCTTATAGTAATTATGTTGTTCCTCCGCGAACCCACTTAGCCAATAAGATTTTGTTTCAAACAGAGAAGACATTGATAGCAAATAAATAACTAGACATAATAACAAACCGAAATAAACTAGATGCAAGAAACTAATTTTTTTGTGTTTTTGATAATTGAAAGCAAACAAGATAAAATAAAATAAACTAAGCAAGACAAAAACAAAGTAAAGAGATTGGAAGCGTGAAACTCCCCTTGCAGAAGACTGCTGTCTCCCGGCAACGGCGCCAGAAAAATAGCTTGATGACGTGAAACACACGTTCGTTGGGAGACCCCAAGAGGAAGGTATGATGTAGTCAGCAGCAAGTTTTCCCTCAGAAAGAAACCAAGGTTATCGAACCAGTAGGAGCAGCAACTCTTCAGAAGGTTGTCAACGGCGCAGAAAAATGATGTCGCAGGAGTTGGACTGTTGACGTGGAATCTGCACACAACACAATCAAATACTTTGCCCCAACGAAACAGTGAGGTTGTCAATCTCATGGCTTGCTGAAAACAAAGGATTAAACGTATGGTGTGGAAAATGAGTATTAAATTGCAGAGATGAAAAAGGAACAGTTTGCAGTTTGTGGTTGTTTAATCAGTGTAAAAGAATGGACCGGGGTCCACAGTTCACTAGTGGTGTCTCTCCATAAAAGATAACTAACATGTTGGGTGAACAAATTACAGCTGGGCAATTGACAAATAGTGAGCGCATGACAATGCATATACATGACATGTTGACTACTATGATATTTAATTGGGCATTACGACATACATAGACCGTTATCCAACAGCATCTATGACTAATAATCCACCGCCGGGTTGTCATCGAGTCCCCCGTTGGTATTAAGTTGCAAGCAACGGATAATTGCATTAAGTAAAGTGCGTAATGTAAACAAACACATATGCCGTGGACATAGCATCGTTAGGTTATCCCTAGTGGCAACAGCACATCCACAACCTTAGAACTTTCTGTCACTGTCCCAGGTTAAACGGAGACATGAACCCACTATCTAGCATAAATACTCTCTTTGGAGTTACAAGCATCTACTTGGCCAAAGCATCTACGAGTAACGGAAAGCATGCAAGATCTTAAATAACATATATAGATTGATAATCAACTTGACATAATATTCAATATTCATCGGATCCCAGCAAACACAACATGTAGCATTACAATAATATGATCTTGATCATGTAGGGCAGCTCACAAGATCTAAACATGATGGCACAAAGTGGAGAGACAACCATCTAGCTACTGCTATGGACCCGTAGTCCAAGGATGAACTACTCACGCATCACTCGGAGGCAGGCATGGCGATGTAGAAGCCTCCGGTGACGATTCCCCTCTCCGGCAGGGTGCCGGGAAGAGGTTCTGAACCCTCCGAGCTAGGGTTGACGACGGCGGCGTCTCTGGAACTTTTCGTGGATATTTGCTCAGGTACTTAGGGTTTTCGCGTCGGGGGGAATAAGTAGGCGAAAGGGCGGCGGCTGAGGACCCCGAGGGGCCCACACCACCCTAGGGGCGGCAGAGGGGGCCGCGCCCTAGGTGCGTGTGGCCTCTGGTGGCCCTCCTCTGCTGCTCCTTCGCTCCGTCAGGGTTGTTCTGGAAAATAGGGACCCCCGTGTAGTTTCGTCCAATTCCGAGAATATTTCCAGACTAGCTTTTCTGGAATACAAAAACAGCAGAAAACAGGAACTGGCACTTCGGCATCTGTTAATAGGTTAGTCCCAAAAAATGTATAAAAGTGATATAAAGTAGATGCAAAACATGTAGCAATGGTATAAAACAAGCATGGAACATCAAAAATTATAGATACGTTTG